>OY997268.1:578297779-579497779 GCA_963921465.1 Triticum timopheevii
CCCTGGATCAGTATGCTGACACACACAGTACTCGAGGAATTATAGAATAGTTCAATCATGAACTTATTACATCGAGGTCCTCATAAAGAGTATGATTACACAAATAATATGGCTGAAGGCCATCTAAACTAAATAACTGCAGAAGCTTCGAAGGTAAATGAGTCCATCAACTCCAACGGCATAGCTGAGTGCATGACAATGACCTATTGCACCTTATTCATCGTCTGAGAAGTCTGCAACATGAGACATTGCAGTCGTGTAGGTCAGCACATTGAATATGCTGGCAGAGTTACACTGTAAAGCAATGAATGCAAGAACTACATCTACATGCAATATTTGGCTGGTGGAGGCTCTAAGTTTACATTTTTGCATAAAGCTAGTTTTTCCCTACAACAAAGGAATAAATTTATTCACTACTCCCAAGTTGTACCAATATTTGAGAAGATTCCTCCAACTCAAACCCAATTAAAAAAGTATCATCATTAAACCCAATTCAATTAATTTAAGAGTGATGAGATCAACAATAATATCCAATTCTAAATATTCAAGATGTCCATAACTGGGGACACGGCTAACCATGATTATCTTATACACTCTGCAGAGGTTGTGCACTTTTCCTCCCAAGACTCGACCACATCCATGATTGGAAGATCGAGACATAATCTTTCTGAAGCATTAACTCTCTACTCCGGGCAGACCGATACACTTACTTTCCCCTACATCTGCTAGTCCACCTCTTTGAGAGATCACACAACTTACTCAGCTATTCCAGAGCTTATAATGGCTTGTGGCTGCACACAGAAGTTTCTAGGCATGAAATATCATATGATCCCTTAGAGCCTGGGTGGCGAACCGAGGAAAAATCACACGGGTACTCCGAATTTCCCAAACGGGCTAGCACTGGATTCTCCAAGTGCCCCGACCAATCCACCGAGATGTGTATTAAAGTTGCCACCTTAATGTTATCCAAGATTAATAACTCTTGCAACTTCCATGTGTATCACGATCCAATCCCCGTCTATGAGCATGGCTAAGCAATAATTGAGCATAACGTATATTCCCAGGGTGATAAAAGGTATTAGGTTCCTACCTCAAGTACTACAACCAAACCACATGTTCCCAATCCTACTCATGCAAATATTTGAGGGGCAAACCTAATGCATAGTAAAAACTGGGTATAGAAGAGTATGATCAAAGTGTAACTTGCCTTGCTGACGATCAAAAAACTCTAGGGATTCGTAGTAACAAGCTTCGCACTCTAAGTAATCTAGCATAGACAAATAGTAACATACATAAGCAATCAATCAAATGAAACAAAGAGAAATCGAGAAAAGATCCAAATAAATCTCGAAACAAGCAAACAACTAATCTAAACAGAAAACAAAACCTAACAACATTATTTTCACGTGGATTAGATCTTAACAGTAGGTACAAGTGATTAGCTACGATTTGCAAAAAGAATCAACTTAAATGGACCTACGAAACTCAAGATACAAATGAAACATGATCGAATACTGATCTGAACTAAACTCAAATTTTAAATTGTCAAAATAATGTTAAAGTTGGTTTACTGGAAAGAGGGGATCGTTACGAAGATTTAGGTGTTGGTTTCATATAATTTGGATAAACGAACTAAAAGTTACACTAGTTTTAAGATCAGGGGCTAAATCGCGGGAAAACTATTTGCGGATAGGTCCCTGGCCAAAAATAAACAGAAAAAGAAAAATCTATCGGACGAATGTCCGCTCACAGAACCTAATGAACGAATTTGTTCGTTAACATAACTAATCTAATGAACGTTCGCCATTTAACTGATCTAAACCGAACTAAACCAAAACTAAAAAAACCAAAAAAGTCCGGTGAACCAGGATGGTTTTTACCGGCGAACAGCAGTGAGAAAACCGGCGGCGGTGGGGCGGCTTCGCCTCCAGCGAGGCGAGGCGAGGTATACGGCAGCAGCGGCGGCTGTGTGGCAGGGTTTGCGGCTTGCGGTGGCGAGTTGAGGAGAGGAGGGGGTCGGGGTGCGGCTTATAAGAGGGGGGGATGGCGGTGCCTTGAGCAGGGGGCGGCGTGCCGGCTCGGATTCTACCGTCATGTCGGCGGCGGTCTCCTACTCGGGAGCGGCAGCATGGCAGTAGGCGTGCTGGGCCGTGGCCCGGCTTCGACTGGGCCGGCTGAATTGACTTTTTTTAAAATGGCGCCGCGAAGAAAAAATCCTAATAAATAAAAAATAAAAGTCCTAAAATTCCAGAAACAATTTTCGCCATCCATACCTAATATTTGGGACAAAGTGAACATTTTTCTGGACTAAATGCAATTTTCAAAAATGCATATTTTTCTCTAATTTCTATCAAATAAAATTGCAAATAAAATAATTTGACTTCAAAATTTCTTTTCCAATATTTTTCCTCTGTTTTGAAGAAGTCATTTTATCTTCTCTCATTTATTTTTATTATTTGAAATAAAGGGAACTATTGAAAATCAAATTGATCCAATTTTTTTCAAATTTTGAAAATTAATTGAAAAATGAAAATTTATGAAACCTCCAACTCTCTCCTTGGGTCCTTGAGTTGCTTAAGATTTCTTGGATGACAAGCAAAATTCAATAAAACATGGAATGCATATGAATGATCTATGTATAATATCCAAATTGAAAATTGGGATGTTACAAACCTACCCCCCTTAAGATGAATCTCGCGCTCGAGATTCAGGTTGGTGAGCAAAAAGGTGTGGGTGGTCCTTGCGGAGGTCTTCTTCTCGCTCTCGGGTGGCTTCCTCCTCGGTATGGTGGCTCCATTGAACTTTGCAAAACTTAATAACCTTGCTGCGAGTAACTCTGCTGGAAAGCTCGAGAATTTTGACTGGCTTCTCTTCATAGGTCAGATCACTATCCAACTAAATTGCTTCTAGTGGCACTTTATCTATCAGGGGAATGTCAGCCATCTCTGCATTGCACTTCTTCAACTGGGAAACGTGAAACACATCATGAACTCCTGACAATCCTTCACGCAATCCCAACTTGTAGGCAACTTCTCCCATGCGTTCCAAAACTATGTATGGTCCCACAAAACATGGTGCTAGCTTTCCCTTGACTCCAAAACGCTTAACTCCTCAAAGTGGATACACACGAAGATATGCCCTGTCTCTGACTTCATAGGCTACCTCCTTGCGTTTAGTATCCGCATAACTCTTCTGCCTGGGCTGGGCTACCTTGAGTCTGTCCCGAATCAACTTAACCTTCTCCTTAGAATCTCTGATTAAGTCTGGTCCGAACGACTGCTGATCTCCAACCTCATCCCATGATAATGGTGTTCTGCGCCTCCTTCCGTACAAAGCTTCGAAAGGGGCCATCTTCAAATGGCTTGATAACTATTGTTATAGGAGAATTCTGCATAGGGCAAATTGTCATCCCAACTAGATCCATAATCTAGCGCACAAGCTCTCAACATGTCCTCCAGAATCTGATTGACTCTCTTGGTCTGTCCATCTATCTGCAGATGAAATGCTGTACTAAACTCTAGCCTGGTACCCAAAGTTTCATGCAACTGATTCCAAAACTTTGGAGTAAAATGAGTTCCTCTATCTGATACCATGGTCCTCAGAACTCCATGCAGACATAGGATCTTGGTCATGTATATCTTTGCTAACTTAGCACTTGTATAAGTTGTATTCACAGGGATGAAACGAGCTACTTTCGTCAAGCGATCGACTACAACCCAAGTAGAGTCATAGCCTGAACGGGTCCTGGGTAATCCAATGATAAAATCCATGCCAACTTTATCCCACTTCCATTCGGGTATCTGCAAAGGTTGTAGTAACCCTGCTGGTTTCTGATGCTCTGCCTTTACTCTCTGACATACATCGCATACTGCTACATACTCGGCAATATCCTTCTTCATTCCTGTCCACCAGAAACTTTCCTTCAAATCCAGATACATCTTGGTGTTGCTTGGATGAATCGAGTAAGGCGAATCATGAGCCTCCTGAAGAATCAACTTCCTGATCTCAGGGTCATTAGGCACATAAATACGATCCTCAAACCATAAAGTGTCATGCTCATCCTCACGAAATCCTTTAGCATTTCCTTTACTCATCTTTATCTCAGCAATCTCCTTGTCCGTATGCTGGGCTCCTCTGATCTTACCCAACAAAGCGGACTAAATTTCCAATGCTGCAACATAACCCCTCGAAACTATCTCCAAGCGTAGCTCTCAAAGGTCAACGGCTAACTCCTTAGGTAATCCTCCGTTTATGAGCGTGTTAACATAACTCTTGCGGCTCAACGCATCTCCTACTACATTGGCCTTTCCTGGATGATAATGCAATCTCATATCATAATCCTTTATGAGCTCCAACCATCTCCTTTGCCTGAGGTTTAACTCCTTCTGCGTGAAGATGTATTTCAAACTCTTATGATCCATGTAAACATCACAATGGTTACCGGTAGGAAAATATCTCCATGTCTTGAGCGCATGCACTACGCCTGCTAACTCCAAATCATGCGTGGCATAATTCAACTCACGAGGTCGAAGCTGTCGTGAGGCATATGAAACAACTCTTCCATCCTGCATAAGCACACCTCCAAGTCCTCGACGTGAAGCATCGCAATACACTTGGAAATCCTTGCATATGTCTGGGAGAATCAGCACTGGGGCTGTAACCAAACATTTCTTCAACTCCTGAAAACTGTCCTCACAATCCTCCATCCATTTAAACTTGGTGTCCTTCTTCAATAACTCCATCATTGGCTTCGCAATCTTGGAAAAGTTCTCAATAAATCTCCGATAATAACCCGTGAGTCCAAGAAAACTTCTGATCTCTCCCACAGAGGTGGGTGCCAACCATTTAGTGACAGAAGCAACCTTGGTAGGGTCTACTGCTACTCCTTCTCCAGATATAACAAGTCCAAGAAATCCAACTTCCTTCAACCAAAACTCACATTTGTTGAACTTGGCATACAACTGATGTTCCCTGAGCTTCTCGAGAACCAAGCGCAAATGTTCCTTATGATCTTCTCCATTCTTCGAGTAGACCAATATGTCATCAATAAACACCACAACAAACTTATCCAAAAACTCCATGAACACCTTGTTCATCATACTCATGAAATACGCAGGGGCGTTAGTCAAACCAAATGACATAACTGTATACTCATATGACCCATAACTCATAGTAAAAGCTGTCTTAGGTATATCCTGCTCTCGGATCTTCAACTAAGATCAATCTTTGAGAAAACCTTAGCTCCCTGTAACTGGTCAAACAAATCATTGATCATCGACAGAGGGTATTTGTTCTTGATCATCAGCTCATTCAGCGCACGATAATCAACAACCATCCTCAAAGATCCATCCTTCTTCTCCACTAGAAGCACTGGGCTCCCCAAGGTGATGAACTTGGTTGAATATAACCTTTCTCCAGTAACTCCTTAATCTGATTCTTAATTTCCTCCAGATCATTTGCAGGCATCCGATATGGTCTCTTTGATATTGGTCAAGTGCCTGGCAATAACTCAATCAAAAACTCAATATCTCGATCCAGTGGCATGCCTGGTAACTCATCCGGAAATACATTGGGATAATCCTTCACCACCGGTACTTCCTCCTGAACAACTCCCGATAAGGAATTCACATGAGTCCTCCTTGGCGCATGCCTAGACACATACTTGATCCTCTTTCCTTTCGGGGTGGTCAGAAGAATCGAGTTACTGGCGCAATCGGTGTTTCCCTCATACTTGGATAGCCAATCCATGCCTAGTATCACATCCAATCCTTGTGACTCCAGAACAATCAGGTCGGTGGGGAAAACATGTCTACCTATGGTTACTGGCAACTGATAGCATCCCCTACTAGCCATATACTCCACTCCCGGAGAACTCACTAACATAGGCGACTTAAGGGCTACAGTTGGCAACTTATACTTGTCCACAAATCCCCTTGATATGAATGAACGAGATGCACCAGTATCGAAAAGAACAAGTGCTGTAAATGCATTAATCAAAAACTTACCGATAACTGCGTCGGGCTGCTCCTCAATCTCCTCCACACTAACGTGGTTCACATGACCTTTGGTGAAGGGTTGGGCTTCTTTGCAGAACTTCCATTACTATTTCCATTCTTTGCTTCAGGACATTCAGTGGCATAATGTCTAGTCTTCCCGCACTTGAAACAAGTAATGTCACTCAGATCTCTCTTGGCTGGTGTCGCAGGGTTGCAACCGTTCTGACTATTGCTTCCTCCATTCCCATTGCCATTCTTAGGGCCACTGTGGTTGTGTGAACTTTCTCCATTGTCCGAATGTCCTCCATGGTTATTGAGGGAGTCCTATATTAAGGGGTCCTCGAACAACCAGACTATATGCATATGCCGGACTGTTGGACTATGAAGATACAAGATAGAAGACTTCATCCCGTGTCTGTATGGGACTCTCCTTTGTGTGGAAGGCAAGCTTGGCGATTCGGATATGAAGATTCCCTTCTCTGTAACCGATTCTGTGTAACCCTAGCCCCCTCCGGTGTCTATATAAACCGGAGGGTTTAGTCCATATGAGAACAACAAACATAATCATAGGCTAGCTTCTAGGGTTTAGCCTCTACGATCTCGTGGTAGATCAACTCTTGTAATACTCATATCATGAAGATCAATCAAGCAGGAAGTAGGGTATTACCTCCATCGAGAGGGCCCAAACCTGGGTAAACATCATTTCCCGCACCTCCTGTTACCATTAGCCTTAGACTCACAGTTTGGGACCCCCTACCCGAGATCCACCGGTTTTGACACCGACATTGGTGCTTTCATTGAGAGTTCCACTGTGTCGTCACCATAAGGTTTGATGGATCCTTCAATCATCCACAACAACGTGGTCCAGGGAGAGGTTTTTCTCCCCAGACAGATTTTCGTATTCGGCGGCTTCACACAATGGGCCAACTCATTTGTCCACCTGGAGCAAATCGATAGCTATGCCCGTGGCCAACAGGTCGGTTTGGAAGCTTGAACTACACCGCCGATGTCCGCGGGGACTTGATCTTCGACGGATTCGAGCCCTTGACAGTTGCACCCTGCCGCCACGATGAACATGACCTAAATCTGTCATCGGACCGTGCCCAGGGAATAGCACCTGTAACTGCTCTGGCCCTAGAGCCGGAGCAAAGTGCGCCATTCGAGGATGGGAATCTCAACCTCGCCACGAAAGCCCCAGACTCAGCGGTGCTAGAGCCGAACACATGTCTGACCTCCAATGAAGCATGTGTCATCGGATCCTCGGACTCGTCTCCGGCCATAGGCTCCGGACCGCGTGTATCCGCGCCCATGGAATCTGACTAGGCGCCAATCCTGGAGTTCAGCTCCGCGGACATCTTCCAACACTCACCCTTTGGTGATGTGTTAAACTCGTTAAAGTCCCTATCCTTGTCAGTAGATTCTTGGCCGAACTATGTCCGTCTTGAGTGGGAAGCGGACAATGAAGAGCTTAGTTGCCCACCCACCACCCACTTGATAGCCACTGTCGATGATTTGACCGACATGCTTGATTTTGACTCCGAGGACATCGACGGTATGGATGACAATGCCGGAGAAGAACAGGAACCACTGCCCACAGGGCGCTGGACAGCCACCTCCTCATACGATATATACATGGTGGATACACCCAAAGAAGACAATGGCGAGAATAAAAAGGATCCAGTTGAGGATAAGCCTCCTGAGAAGCAGCTAAAGCACCAACGACAGCGACGCCGCTCTAAATCACGCCATGGTAAAAGCAGCGATACCGGCACCAGAGACAATAGAACTCCGGACGATGCTGATGACAATGAAGACCCCGCAGACCCAGCAATGGAGCAGGACGAGCAAGGAGACGACTAACACATTCCGGGGCCACTGTCCGATCACAGCGATGCCGAATATACCAATTATCAACCTGACTCCGAAGAGGAGATCAGTGTGGATGACGATGCCTTCATCTTCCCGGAAAAACAATTGGAACAAGAGCGCCTCCACCAGAGACTTATCGCCACCGCTAGGAGCTTGAAGAAGCAGAAGCAATGGCTTAAAGCCGCACAGGATACACTCAATGATAGAGGGAACGAAGTGCTCGACAATGAGGAAAAATATGGCGGTAATTGGCAAAAAAAAGAGCTACCCCAAACGCAAACTGCTGCCCGAATTCGATGATGAGGATATCATGCCCATACCGACGAATAACAATACGGCTGAGCAACCAGATTGACCACCTCGTGGCCGAGACAGAGCGGCTGACAAACCCGCGCCCCCTCCCCATAAAGGAAGGAAGGTCGTAACCAGAACCAGAATCACGATTTATGTGAAGACCTGGATAAAAGGACCGGCAGAACCAGGTCCTTCTATGGGTCCAGGGAACGTGTTCCCACACAGGATCAGGGCCATCAAACCAAATATGCCGTTCACTTGCCAGTTTGGAACCAACACCGAACACTACAACCGTCGGACCCACGCCACGACGCAACCAAGTACAGGGGTGCTGCGCACCCCCTGTGCTTAACCAATGAGGTGCTGGATCATGAATTTCCAGAAGGGTTTAATCCCGTGAACATCAAGGCATACGACAGAACAACAGACCCTGCGGTCTGGATAGAAGACTTTATTCTTCACATACACATGGCTCGTGGAGACGATCTCCACGCCATCAAATGCCTACCCCTCAAGCTAAAAGGACCAGCTCGGCACTGGCTGAAAAGCCTCCCCGAAAATTCCATAGGAAGCTGGAAATAACTTAAGGATGCTTTCAGGGCCAATTTCCAAGGGACCTATGTCCGACCTCCGGATGCAGACGAACTAAGTCACATAACTCAACAGCCCGGAGAGTCAGCCCGTAAGCTTTGGAATCGATTTCTCACTAAGAAGAACCAAATCGTCGATTGTCCGAACGCCGAAGCCTTAGCAGCTTTCAAACATAGTGTCCAGGACCAATGACTTGCCAGACACCTCGGCCAGGAAAATCCGAAGACAATGGTGGCCCTAACTACGCTCATGACCTGCTTTTGTGCGGGAGAGGACAGTTGGTTGGCCTGTAGCAGCACCAGCGATCCTGGCACATCCGAAGTCAGGGATGGCAATGGAAAGCCACAACGCAGCAAAAACAAACATCGAAACAATGATGAAAGCCCAGACAATACAACGGTAACCGTTGGATTTAGGGGCTCTAGACTCAGTCAACGGAAAAATCACTTAAAGGCAGCAGATATGGTCCCTCCGGCCTAGATAAAATTCTAGAAAGGTCATGCCAGATTCATGGCACCCTAGAGAAGCCAGCTAATCATACCAACATGGAATGTTGGGTCTTCAAGCAGGCCGACAAGCTCAACAGCGAACACAAATGGAAGGGACCGGAAAGCAAAGACAATGACGAATCTCGCCAGCCGAATACGGGGGGACAGAAGAAATTTCCACCGGAGGTAAAAACAGTGAACATGATCTATGTCACTCATATCCCAAAGAAAGAGCACAAACGCGCACTCCTAGACGTATATGCGGTAGAGCCCGTCGCCCCCAAATTCAACCCATGGTCGTCCTGTCCGACCACCTTCGATCGCAGGGATCATCTGACTAGTATCCGTCACGGGGGTTCAGCTGCCTTAGTGCTCGACCAGATAATTGATGGATACCACCTCACTCGAGTCCTCATGGGTAGAGGCAGTAGTCTCAATCTGATATATAAGGACACTATCCATAAAATGGGGATAGACCCGTCAAGAATAAAACAAAGCAGCACTACCTTTAAAGGAGTAATACCAGGTGTAGAGGCCTGCTGTATGGGCTCTCTAACATTGGACGTTGTCTTTGGCTCTTCTGATAACTTTCGAAGCGAAGAGCTAATCTTTGACATTGGCTATCACACACTGCTCGGACGTACGGCCTTCGCACGTTTCAATGCAGTCCCGCATTACGCTTATCTTAAACTCAAGATGCCTGGACCACATTGCATTATCACGGTCAGCGGAAACACATAGCGTTCTCTTCGTACAGAAGAATACGCGGCGGCTCTAGTAGCCGAAGCACAAAGTGGCCTTTTCAAGCCAAGCAACTCATCGGTCATTAAGACTGCGGACACAACCAAACGTGTCCGGCGCACACCTATGTGTAGCAGCTCAGATAAACCTGAGATGGTTTAGCAGCCCTGCTCCCATAGGTCGCCCCATAAGAGGGTTGTCATTGTTCTCCCGTATACATAAATATACACTCAAAATTCCTTGGGTAGTGCTGGGACACTCTGCACATAAGAAGTCTATAGTTTGGCTTGACCCTATTAGGACTCAAGAAGCAACATTTATCGGTTTATCAAAACCAACAAATTATACCCACGGCTGTACCGGATTTTTTTTCACCTAGTTCTTTCTTTTTCAGATAGGCCATCATGATATACCCTTCAAGGACACGGCACAACGGAGACAATGGCGCAGATGTGCAACAGGGCCCCGTTTCAAGGTTTCTGTTTAGATTAAGACCCCGTGTAAACCTTTTTTCTTACTATTATCTCTTGTTGTGTTATACCCTCCTGGCATATAAAACGCCCAGGAAAGATATCGGCAGTACTTGTGAACCTACGATTCGCCGTACTAGGATGGATGTTATAGAAGCAGCCAGCAGTGTGCTTTGAGAACTATATCCTCACCACAGGCGCTCTCTCCTCACGCCGGGTTGTAGCACGTTCCTTGAATTCAGGGTTCATTACCAGGGGTTGTATCCAGCCCGGTATATACATTGAAAAGTCCAAATACCTTTGGGAGTGTTCGACGTCATGAGTTTTGGCCTTATATGCATCAACCCCGAATCATGTCTTGGGTCAATAGTTGGGTTTGCCCGACTCATGTGTTTGCTACCTTACATTCCGTTTTATTGGCTAAGGCGTCCAAGGGAGAACAACTATGATTGTGCCCTAGTTCATCCAGACGAGCACCTCAGTAGAGAAAGCTGAAAACTATCTGTCATGATATAGCGAGAGCTGGTCAACCACTCGAGGACTCAGCGAATCTTCGCGATTCCTCCGCATTAATGAAGTACTGGTTTACTGGTCACATATGTAAATGCACCATATTTGGATAAATGCGGACATGCCAGGGGCTATATAGTAGCCCCATCGTCAAACTCCTATGGCTAAGTGAAAGTGTTAAAGCTCTATAGTCTGGTTGCCTAGTTCGCCACACTAACACCTCCTTAATGGACCAAGACGTTGGGTCAAGTGTGATCAAGTGCTTTTTCGAACACCCCCACATTATACGCGAGGGGGCTGAAGCCGACGATTGCAAACTTTCAGGTTATATACATATATACCTAAAACAGCCGCACATGAGGCACTAAAAATATTTTAAGGGCAAAAGTATAAACACAACCTTCATTATCATAAGCATTGTTTTTACAATCCGGATACATGTTACTCGAACATAATATTTTTCGAGCACTGACCATCTATCAAGCAGGCTCCTTCTAATACTTCTTCAAAATAGCGCTCTAGTGTGTCCCGACCCTCGGGTGGACCCCTGGCTGCAATATCGGTGGCCTTCATCTTCGCCCTGTATGTCTTCACATGGGCAAGGGCCATCCGTGGAACTTCTATGCACGTGGACCGCTTGACAGCGTCGATATGTGGCACCACACGAGTAAGCTGTTGGACTAAGCCAAAATAACTGTTTACAGTTGGTCCCTCAGGCCACAACTAGTCTACGACAGCCTTCATGGCAAGTCCGGATATCCTATGGAGCTCGGCCCATTCGGCCATCTGTTCATTCAACAGCAATAGACGCCTTGGCATGCCAAACTGCGACTAGAAAAGAGTTTCCGCTTCATGGCCTTCTTGGGCTTGGAAAAACTGTGTCGCATCAGTAGCACTCTTTGATAAGTCCAAATATGCATCCGGAGAACTCCACATTCGATCAAGCGGGGCATACTTTGGATCGCCGAACTTAGTTCGCAATAAAAAGGGCTTCCCAGCTGCGATCTCCCCGGCTTGCCGGATCTCCTCCCGTGCCACTCTGGCCTCAAACCGGGTTTCCTTTGCCGCTTGTAAGGCCTTCTCAAGGTCAGCTGTCTTTGCTTGATTCTCCTTCTCGAGAAGTTCATATCGGCTAGTGGCATCCTTTAGCTCAAGCGCCATGTTGGATATTTTCTCCTCACTCAGGCGATGAGAAGCTTGTTCGGCTTTTAACTCACCAGCTGCCTTCTCGGCAGCTGCATTGCTTATCCTAGCTTGCTCCTTGGCCTGGGCAAGCTCAGCCAGAAGGGTCTCCACGGCGGCAAAACCATCTATAGTCAAACATATTATAAATTCTAGCATCTTGCTCCTATTCATGTCCACTGCCTGCCCAAAAGACATACCTTGCACCTCGTCTAGCCGCTTGTTCACAAGCGTGATGTCCTCATCCGCTACATCAAGTTGCCGTTTTAGTTCGGCAAATTCGGCAGCCCGGGCAGTGGCCGGGGCCGCAGCCTCCTGTGTACAAATTGGCAAAATTATTACCTGAGATTATTTATATTTTGATCCTCTGATCACCTTGTTTGGATGGCAATAAGAGTCTCAGGGGCTACTATACACAGTACACCTTGCGTTTATGGTACAGTTAAAAAATATCACATCACATACCTCAAAGCCTCTTAGAATACTCGTAATGGCTTCATTCAAACCGCTTTTCGCGGATGCTGAGATTGGCGCTTGTCGCAGAAGACCCATCAATATGTCCGGCTGCATATCAGATGGTCCGGGGCTTTTGTTGTCGGTCTCCCTAGGAGCCGAATACCCCAGACCTCGGGCGGCCGAAGAGTCACCTTCTGGCCTGGTCCTCCTTTGTGGATCAGTAGAGATCCTCCGGGATGACACCTCGGTGTCATCCTCCTTATGGGGCGGAGCAGTGGGAGGCGGCGTTTCGCTCTCCATCATCTCTGGAAGAAGATCCCCAGAGGACGAAGATCGTTGATGAAGACTATGAGCCGGACTATGAAGCATGCGCTTCAGATATCACCATTCACAAACATGAAAAGAACGAGGTATGTTTATTAACCTTTGTTCACTTATGGTTCGGTTAGAGGATGACCCCCTTGTGGGCATTGTGCGGCCATGTCGCCTCCCGAATACGGGCCCCCTGATAGGGATTCTTTCCCCCGCTTGGAGGCCTCTGCCTTCAGATCTTCAGGGGCGGCCCTCTTCTTCCTGTGGGGGGAGGGAACGTTAGATTCTCCTCCCCGTTTGTCCTCCGGCTCAGGAGTTTGGATTTCCCCAGGTATGGTGTGTGACGTTCCTCCGGTGTGAAGGTTGCTTTTGACCTTCCCACTCCTCTCCTTTTCTTCCCCCGCCGGCACTTGATGCGGCACCAGAGCCAACATCCTTGTTAGTAATGGATCGGTAGTATCCTCGGGAAGCGGAGCTGAACACCTAATTCTTTCCGCCTTTTTTAGCCAGCCCTGGCCGGATAGAATTTTATCAGTATGTTTTCATGAATAATTTGACTAGGCCGTGTTCGGGTATGGAGTACTTACCGGAGTATCCGGATGATTGCAGTCAAGACCAATGTCTTCTATAGTATCCGGCCACTGTTTTCGTGCGCCAAAGAATAATTTCGACGTCTCCTTGAGCATTGTGGCGGAGAAGTGCTGAAGAGTCCGTGGACCGTCCGGATTAAATTCCCATATACGAAGAGGGCGTCGCTGACAGGGTAGTATCTGACGGACTAGCATTACTTGGATTACATCCTTCTCGATAAGGTTCCGGATGCGGCTCTGCAGTGCCGGTACTTCATCCGTAGATCCCCAGTCCAGCCCCTTGTTGATCCATGATGCGAGCTGTGGCGGAGGGCCGGGTCGAAACGCGGAAGTGGCAACCCGTTTTGTACCACGGGGTTCGGTGATGTAAAACCACTCTCATTGCCACAAGTCAGAAGATTCTACTAAGGAGCCCTTTGGCAAAGTGGAGTTGATAAGCTTATCTATTGAAGCGCCTCCGCACTCTGCTTGTTCTTCGCTGATTATATTCGGTTTCACTTCAAAAGTCTTTAGCCATAACCCAAAGTGTGGGGAGATACGGAGAAAAGCCTCACATGTGGTGATAAACACCGAGATGTGGAGAAGGGAATATGGGGCTAGATCGTGGAAATCTAGCCCATAATAAAATATGACCCCTCTGACGAAGGGATGGAGTGCAAACCCAAGCCCTCGGAGGAAGTGAGAGATGAACATGACCCTCTCATTGGGTCTAGGAGAAGGAATAACCTGCCCTTGAGCGGGAAGCCTGTGGTAAATCTCCGCAATCAAATATCTTGCCTCCCTAAGCTTCAAGATGTCTTCCTCTATGACAGAAGAAGCAATCCACCAGCCTTGAAGGCTGTGTTCGGACATGGCTGGAAGCTCGAAGTGATCGGATTGACTCTTGGGTGTTGGAACTCAAGGCAGAGGGGAGGAAGGGGCTGGCGTGGAGGAAAAAGGGCAGGCCCCGGCCTCTTTATAGCTAGGGGTGACAAATATCAAGTGTCCCCTATGTGGCCTTAAACTATGCCTACTCCCTAGGAATCATACCAACGGAACGGTTGGTTTACCCACGCCCGTGTTGATGAGAATCCCGTAATAAAGGGACACAATCTCCGCTTCGGCAAGACATGCCAATAAAACTGCCTCGTAAAGCGTGATGCAACAGGCCGGAAAAACAATGGCTGGATAAAGATGTAATGTTGTTTCATAAAAGCTATTAGCAGATTGGACTCGTGAAAACATTATGTTCTCCACGGTGGTATTTGAAATTTTATTTTGCAGAGCCGGACAAGATTCTTTTGTTCAAGATCTACTTTGGAGTATTCGGATAAGGAACCCGCCTTGCAATGCCGAAGACAATCTGTGCGTCGGACTCGTCGTCATTGAAGCCTGGTTCAGGGGTTGCTGAGGAAGTCCTGGATTAAGGGGTCCTCGGACAGCCGGACTATATGCATATGCCGGACTATTGTACTATGAAGATACAAGATAGAAGACTTCGTCCCGTGTACGGATGGGACTCTCCTTTGCGTGGAAGGCAAGCTTGGCAATTCGGAAGGCCTACTGAAATTGATCCCATATAACTGCATAAATGGGGTAAATGGTGGTGAAGTTCTCCCACCAAGATGTTGCGGGTCCATCAAGCTGATGCGTGGCAAAGCGCACTCTCTCCGCATCTGTGCATCCTGCAGTAGTCAGCTCTCTTCCAATCTTGCGGAGCCAATCATCTGCAACAATCGGCTCGGTCACCGGCGGATTCAACCTAAGAAAATGGGCTAGGTTGTCAACAGGAGGTGGTGGTGGATCATTGTTGTTGTTTCCAGTGGAATTCACCCAGTTGATCCAGTAGAAGAATGCCTTGATGCAGATGCTAGTTCAGAATCAGAATCAGAACCAAGGTAACAAACAACAACAACAACTGTCTATGTCGGTGTCCTCCAATATGATGTAGTCCTCCGAACGGATCTCCACTTCAGGTTCTTGCTTCTGGCTCACCGTAGGTATTTCTACCTTCTTCTTCAGATCTTCATGCTTCTCCAGGAGCACATAAATTTCTTCTTCATATCCATCGTGTGTTGACTTGAGTTCCTCTTCTAGCTCGATATTCCTCTTCATCACCTTCTTGGTCTTCTTCATGATAGAGCACATCTGGTTCTCGTATCGGCGACTGTGCTGATCCATCTCCTGAATGTAAGCTGCAATTGATCCATCCTTCCTGGTACGAATCATCTCCCATTCCTCATCTCGGCACCCACATATTTGATAGATGGTGTCTTCAAGCTCCTTGTGGTACACCTCACATATGCGTCCGAAAGTGATGTGGGCTGCCATGCTCTTTCCCAAGTTCCAACTTGGTGCATCCAAGGTAAAATCAATGGGCTCCATTGTTGGCGCACACCTCCTCCCAGGTACACGAACTTTGATCCTCCAACGCTCTTCTTCCGGTAAAGTTGCAGAGAAAGTCCCAATGAAACTTGGTAGTCCGATGTTCAGGTACTTAGTGACTTCCTTCAAGTGTCATCCAAAAGGGGTATCATCATCCGGCTGAGTGAACTTGTTCCTGGGGTCCGCCATCTATAGAATAGAAATAGAGGAGAACTAGAAATGAGCATAGAAGAGTAATCATGTGGCTTATCCTAGTGGTTGCGTCCTACAGTCAGCGTGTGCTCTCATACCATCTTGTAGCAACCACGATCCCAATGGACCAAAGTCTCTGTGCTTAAGTGTCATCCCTGGATCGGTATGCTGACACACACAGTACTCGACGAATTATAGCAAAGTTCAATCACACACTTATTACATCGAGGTCCTCATAAAGAGTATGATTACACAAATAATATAGCTGAAGGCCATCTAAGCTAAATAACTGCGGAAGCTTCGAAGGTAAATGAGTCCATCAACTCCAATGGCATAGCTGAGTGCATGAGAACGACCTATCATGCCTTATTCGTTGTCTAAGAAGTCTGCAACATGAGACGTTGCAGCCGTGTAGGTCAGCACATTGAATATGCTGGCAGAGTTATATAAGCATGGATAACATTAAGGTGGCAACTTTAATATACATCTGGGTGGATTGGTTGAGGCACCTGGGGAACCCAGTGTTGCCTATTTATGGAAATCCCGGAGTACCCGTGTGATGTTTTCCTATGGAATGCCATCCAGGCTCAATGGGATCATAAGATTATTCATGCTAGAAACTTCCGTGTGCAGCCAAAAGCCATTATGGGCTCTGGCATAGTTGAGTACTGTAGAACCGGGCGGACGGGTGAATTGATGTAAACCGGTCTGCAGAACGGTTGCTTATATTTTCGTCGAGCTTGATGGCACGGTTAGATGGTAGTGCATTATAATGGTGGCGCGAGCTGTATATGACCATTAATCTTGCAGTGAACAATTGTACTGCATAAACAACATTGCAGACCAAGGCAAAGATAAACTGTTTTCTGACAAAAAATAATATGTGCCAATAAAACAAACTTGGATGGATATCACCTGATTTGTTTGGATGATGGATGATCCATTCAATACGACAAAGGCGTCCCAGGTAGACCAGCGACTCAATATAACCCGTCGGCTTAACACGGTAGAGGCGGTTCAATGCGGCCCCGGCGGCTCAACACAGCAGAGGTGGCTCAATGTAGCCCCGGCGGCTCAATACAGCAGAGGCGGCTCAATACAGATAAACATCTGGTATTTTTGTCAGACAAACGCGGACACTGATGCTTGGTGCGTGTCCTGATGATTTTTCCAATGTACGTGGTACTAATGGTCCTCATGTAGTACCCTCATGAGAAGTATTATGAGTGGGGGACCTTGGATTTACTTCTCCACATGAGCTGGTAGCACGTGACTATGCATGGTTAACCCGACTATCATGGATACTTCTGTCATTAGATTCCCTGTGTGGCTGGCCTTAACAGAAGTTGTATTGATCCGAGACTGCTTTGTTTGGTACATGGAGTGACGGTAGTAGTAAGAGGAGTGCCTGGCTACCACGTAAGGAAAAAAGGGGTTTGTGGACATTTTTGATTGTTTGCCACGTATCGTCGGGCTTGCAGCTTTTGACAGCATCCGCCCCACATGCAATTTTTGTTTGAGCACGTGTGATTGTACAGATTTGGTAGACTGTCCAACCTTATGCAGCATATCCCCTGGCGCCGCTGATTGGGACAGCGGTGATATTTTTTTTCCAGATAGATTGCACCTGCACGTGTGTGCATCGAACAGGTCTAGCTAGTGCAATTCTTGTTGCTGCCACAACCACATGTTCACAGGTAGCAGCGGCCTATTGATGTACGGCTGTAGGCGAAATTGTTTTCCTGGGACATGATCCGGCAGTGGCAATCTTGTGGAAGTACAGCTGCGGTCTTGCCATCGGAGGGAGCAAACTCATGACCAGAAAAAGGTAACGTGGCACAGTAGCTAATCCTAAGCGTGTGCGCGCAGCTATCCGATTTGAATCTCATCTGCTCCAGATTTGACCGACCAATTTCCATCGTTTTGGTAGTACCATAATTATTGGGTTTGATGCAAACAACGATGTATCCTTGTAATATCTCCTCGAGACTTGATACGAGCTGTAGTAGCGACAACGGCTGCCCCCTCATACAGTAGCCCCTGTCCGGTCTCGACTGAAAAAAAAAACAATTTGTCCTCGAATTCGACGGATCACCGAGCAACACGTGAGGTGGCGCACGGAAACCCTAAACATCTCTCCGTCTCTGATGAATCTCGCATCTGTCATCTCCAAAGTTAACCATAATTCTGTTTTCCGAACAAAAAATTTGCTGGCTCTCCCATGGTTGTCCGGTGACTCATGCGATCGTTCCGTGCCGGCTCTTCTTTATCCGATCAATCACGAATCTCTCGATCCCTGAGAAATATCCTCCAAAAACTCAACACCACCGTGCGCAAGCCCTACGGTGGGTGCCAACTGTTGTGGATTTGTCACGGCAGATGTCCTAGTGTGAGGACTTAGTCGTGATACCAATGCATCTATACAGTAGCTTGAAGGGGTTGGTTGGAATCGAGAGACGCGAGACGGATCAACACACAAGACAAGGATTTAGACAACTTCGGGCCCCGGTAAACATCGTCCGGTAATAACCCTACATGCTGTTTGTGGCTAGGTCTCATTATGCTCATGAGGGAGTCGCCGCGTAAGTCGGCTCCCCTTTGGTTGTGTCTAGCCTTCGAGATTATTTCTTGTCCCTCTTGGGGTGCCCTTTCCCTCCTTATATAAGTTGAAGGGGTGGGTTACATGTGGAGTCCTATTAGGATTAGGACTAGTCTATTACAAGTGGAGTCCTAGTCTTGCTTCCTTTGTAAGGGAAAACTCCTTATGCCTTTCCTCTTAAGCCGACCCACCATAGCATGAGCCGGCCTTCTGGGCATTGGGCCTTGTCTTCTATCTGACCCACCGTCAAGGCCATCTGTGTGTTGCCAGGCTCATGAGTCGTCAGACCAGTGAGCCGCCAGACTCGTGTGTCATTAGACCTTCGGCGGGTTACCAATGAAATGCCAAGTCCGGCCGGGTCATACTTTCGGCCGGGTCATACTTCCGGCCAGGTCATACCGCGGGGTATATCCCCGACAAGTACGTTGTGTGAGCTCTTGAAGAGGTGGACTAGCAGATGTAGGGGAAACTAGGTGTACCGGCCTGTCCGAAGCATAGAGTTAATGCTTTAGAAAGACTATGTCTCGATCATCCGATCATGGATGCGGTCGGGTCTTGTGGGGAAAAGTGCGCAAATCTATGCAGAGTGTATAAACTAATCATTGTTAGCCGTGTCCTCGGTTATGGACATCTTGAGTATCTAGTACTTGAATCTATTGATGTGATCTCAACACGTTACTTTAATTAATATGATTTGGGTTAATGATGATACTTTTAATGGGAATTTGAGTTGGGGTTACCTTCTCAAATATTGGGCAACTTGGGAGTAGTTAAATAAATTTATTCCTTTGTTGTAGGGAAAAACTAGCTTTGTGAAAAATCACAAACTTACAGCCTCCGCCAGCATAATATTGCATGTAGATATAGTTCTTGCATTTCATTGCTTTACAGTGTAACTCTGCCAGCATATTCAATGTACTGACCTACATGGCTGCAATGTCTCATGTTGCAGACTACTAGACAATGAATAAGGTGTGATAGGTCATTGTTTTACACTCTGCTATGCCGTTGGAATTGATGGACTCATTTACCTTCGAAGCTTATGTAGTTATCTAGTTTAGATGGTCTTCAGCCATGATATTTTTGTGTAATCATACTCTTTATGAGGACTCGATGTAATAAATGTGTGATTGAAACTCTATTATAATTCATCGAGTACTGTGTGTGTCGGCATTACCGATCCAGGGATGACATTGATGCACAGAGACTTGACCATTTGAGGTCTGGTCGCTAAAAGATGGTATCAGAGCACACGCTGACTGTAGGACGCGACCACTAGAATAAGCCACATGATTTCTCTTCTCTACTATTTTCTAATTCTCCTCTCTTTCTACTCTATAGATGGCGGATCCCATGAACAAGTTCACACAGCCGGATGATGACACCCCTTTCGGAAAACACTTGAAGGAAGTCACTAAGTATTTGAACATCGGACTACCAAGCTTCACGGGGACTTTCTCTACATCGGTACCGGAAGAGGAGCGCTGGAAGATCAAAGTCTCAGTACCTGGGAGGACATTTGCGCCAACAATGGAGCCTATTGATTTCTACCTGGATGCACCAAGCTAGAGTATAGGAAAGAGCATGGCAACACATATCACCTTTGGACGCATGTGTGAGGTGTATCACAAGGAGTTGGAGAATACCATTTACCAGATATGTGGCCGCCAAGATGACAAATGGGAAATGATTCGTACCAGGAGGGATGGATCAATTGCAGCCTACATTCAAGAGATGAGAGATCATATTCGTCGACAGGAGAATCAACAAATTATCCACATGAAGAAGATCAAGAAACTGGTGAAGAGAAACAACGAGCTAGAAGAGGAACTCAAGTCTACACACAACGGATATGAGGAAGAGATTGCCGTACTACTGGAGAAGCATGAAGACCTAAAGAGGAAGATGGGAATATCAGTGGAGAATATCAAGCGAGCAGTGGAGATCCGTTCGGAGGACTACATCATCCTGGACGACACCGACATGGATAGTGATGCAAATGATGATAGCGATGATGACTACGTCGATGAAGCTGGAGCAGATATCATGGAGTCTTCCTCTGATAAAAATTTCTAGATGACCACCATTGTAACTAGTAGTATTTCCCTCCAAGTAGTTAGCAATGATCGAGTTCGTAATCACAGGTTAGACCGATTGTGTGATCTTGTGTGCTATTGAATGAAGTGAAATTGATTGTGTTTGTCTCATGAGCATATGGGTAGTGAATATCTCTTAGACCTCATTCTATTCTGTTTTCTCACCCCTTCTAACCCATCAGATGCCCCCGAGACGTGACAATGGATTTTCCTTCCCACCGGAGCTCACTCAGTTGATCCAGCAGCAGAATGCCTTGATGCAGATACTAGTTTAGAAACAGAACCAAGGCAACAAAAAAACAACAACCCACCACCACCATCCCTTGTTTATCACCTAGCCTGCTTTCTAAGGTTGAATCTGCCGATGTTCTCTAGTAGCACCGAGCCGATTGTTGCAAATGATTGGCTCCGCAAGATTGGAAGAGAGCTGACCACTGCAGGATGCACAGACGCGGAGAGAGTGCGTTTTGCCGCACATCACCTTGATGGACCCGCATCATCTTGGTGGGAGAATTTCACCGCCACTTACCCCATTGACACTGTTACATGGGATCAGTTTCAGCAGGCTTTTCGCACTGCCCATGTTTCAGCAGGAGATATGAGCATGAAGAAGTGCGAGTTTCGCAAATTGCGCCAAGAAGGACGTACAGTGGGCTAGTATCTGGATGAGTTTAGCAAGTTGGCACGCTATGCCCCTGATGACATAGCCACAGATGCCGCTAAGCAAGAGAAGTTTCTGGAGGGACTGAATGATGAGCTGAGCATGCAGTTGATGGTGGCAACATTCAACAACTACCAGGAGTTGGTAGACAGGGCTCTCATGATTGAAGGCAAGCAGCAACAGATTGATAATCGCAAGAGGAAGTATGGACAGGGGAGGTACACCTCTGTTGCACAACAGAAGCCACGCTATTCCCCATACTCAGGAGGACATAAGCACAACCATGGAGGCCATAACCATGGAGGACATACGCACAATGGAGCAAGTTCGCATAACCACAGTGGCACCAAGAATGGCAATGGGAATGGAGGAAGCAGCAGCCAGAACCATTCCAACCCTTCAATGCCAGCCAAGAGGGATCTGAGCCACATTACATGTTTCATGTGCCAGAAGACCGGACATTATGCCACTGAATGTCCTGAAGCTAAGAATGGAATTGGCAATGGAGTTTCTGCCAAGAAGCCCAACACCTTCACCAAAGGTCAGTTGAACCACGTCAGCGTGGAGGAGATTGAGGATCAACCCGACGTAGTTGTCGGTAAGTTTTTGATTACTGCAATTACCGCACTTGTTGTTTTCGATACTGGTGCATCGCATTCATACATATCAAGGGGATTTGTGGATAAGTATAACCTGCCAACCATAGCCCTTAAGTCACCTATGTTAGTAAGTTTCCCATGAGCAGAGTATATGGCTAGTAGGGAATGCTATCAGTTGCCACTAACCATAGGTAGATATGTTTTCCCCACCGACCTAATTGTTATGGAGTCACAAGGATTGTATGTGATACTAGGAATGGATTAGCTATCCAAGTTTGAAGGAAACATCGATTGCACCAGTAAATCAATTTTTCTCACCACCCTAGAAGGAAAGAGGATCAAGTATGTATCTCGGCATGCACCGAGGAGGATTCAGGTGAATTCCTTATCAGGAGTTGTACAGGAGGAAGTACCAGTGGTGAAGGATTACCTTGACGTATTTCCGGAGGAGTTACCAGGCATGCCACCGGATCGAGACATTGAGTTTTTAATTGAGCTATTGCCAGGCACCGGACCAATATCAAAGAGACCGTTTCGGATGCCCGCAAAGGATCTGGAGGAAATTAAGACACATATAAAGGAGTTACTGGAGAAAGGTTACATTCGACCAAGTTCATCACCTTGGGGAGCCCCAGTGCTTCTAGTGGAGAAGAAGGATGGATCTTTAAGGATGGTTGTTGATTATCGTGCGCTGAATGACATGACGATCAAGAACAAATATCCACTGCCGATGATCAATGATTTGTTTGACCAGTTGCAAGGAGCTAAAGTTTTCTCTGAGATCGATCTTCGATCAGGTTATCACCAGTTGAAGATCCGAGAGCAGGATATACCTAAGACAACTTTTACCACAAGGTACGGGCTATATGAGTATACCGTTATGTCATTTGGTCTGACTAACGCACCTGCCTATTTCATGAATATGATGAACAAAGTGCTTATGGAGTTTTTGGATAAGTTCGTCATGGTATTCATTGATGATATATTGGTCTACTCGAAGAATGAAGAAGAGCATAAGGAGCATTTGCGTTTTGTTCTTGAGAAGCTCAGAGAACATCAGTTGTATGCCAAGTTCAGCAAATGTGAGTTTTGGTTAAAGGAAGTTGGATTTCTCGCACATGTTATATCCGGAGAAGGAATAGTAGTAGACCCTACCAAGGTTACTTTTGTCACTAAATGGGTGGCACCCACATCAGTTGGGGAGAACAGGAGTTTTCTTGGACTCACAGGTTATTATCAGAGGTTTATTGAGAATTTCTCTAGGATTGCAAAGCCCATGACAGAGTTATTGAAGAAGGACACCAAGTTTAAATGGACTGAGGAGTGTGAAGCCAGTTTTCAGGAGCTGAAGAAACGTTTGGTTACAACCCCAGTGCTGATTCTCCCAGACCAATGTAAGGATTTCCAAGTATATTGCCACGCTTCACGACGAGGACTTGGAGTTGTACTTTTGCAGGAAGGAATAGTTGTTTCATATACGACAGCTTAAACCTCATGAGCTGAATTATGCTACACATGATTTGGAGTTAGCAGCCGTAGAGCATGCGCTGAAGACATGGAGACACTTTCTCATCGGAAACCACTATGATGTGTAGACGGATCATAAGAGTTTGAAGTACATCTTCACATAGAAGGAGTTGAACCTCAGGCAAAGGAGATGGTTGGAGCTCATAAAGCATTATGATATGAAATTGCACTATCATCCCGGAAAGGCCAAATGTCGAAGCAGACGTGTTGAGCCGCAAGAGTTATGTTAACACGCTCATAACCGGAGGTTTACCAAAGGAGTTAGCAGATGATCTTCGAGAGCTATGCTTGGAGATAGTTCCGAGAGGTTATGTTGCAGCTTTGGAAATTCAATACACTTTGATGGGTAAGATCAGATAAGCCCAAAAGACTGATAAGGAGATTGCCGAGATAAAGGAAAGGCAAAAGGATTTCGTGAGGATGAGCATGACACTTTATGGTTTGAGGATCGCATATTTGTGCCTAATGACCCCGAGATCAGGAAGTTGATTCTGTAGGAGGCCCATGATTCACCATACTTGATTCACGCAGACAACACTAAGATGTATCTGGATTTGAAGGAAAGTTTCTGGTGGACAGGAATGAAGAAGGATATTGCTGAGTATGTAGCAGTATGTGATGTATGTCAGAGAGTCAAGGCAGAGCATCTGAAGCCAGCAGAATTGCTACAACCATTGCCGATACCCGAATGGAAGTGGGATAAGCTTGGCATGGATTTTATCACTAGATTACCTAGGACTCGCTCAGGCTATGACTCTATCTAGGTTGTAGTCGATCATTTGACGAAAGTAGCTCATTTCATCCCGGTGAAGACCACCTATACGAGTGCTAAGTTGGCAAAGATATACATGACCAGGATCGTATGTCTGCATGGAGTTCTGAGGACCATTGTATCAGATAGAGGAACCCAGTTTATTTCAAAGTTTTGGAGTCAGTTGCATGAAACTTTGGGTACCAGGCTAGAGTTCAGTACAACCTTTCATCCACAGACAGATGGACAGACCGAGAGAGTCAATCAGATTCTGGAGGACATGTTGGGAGCTTGTGCACTAGATTATGGATCTAGTTGGGATGATAATTTGCCATATGCAGAGTTTTCTTATAACAACAGTTATCAAGTCAGTTTCAAGATGGCCCCTTTTGAAGCTTTGTACAAAACGAGATGCAGGAAACCGTTATCGTGGGATGAAGTTGGATATCGACAGTTGTTTGGACCAGACTTAATCAAAGACTCGGAAGAGAAGGTTAAGTTGATTCACGACAGACTCAAGGTAGCTTAGTCCAGGCAGAAGAGTTATGTGGATACTAAACGGAAGGAGATAGTTTAGGAGGTCGGACACAGAGCATATCTTCGGGTGTCCCCACTTCGAGGAGTTAAGCATTTTGGAGTCAAGGGAAAGCTAGCCCCACATTTTTTGGGACCATACAGAGTTTTGGAACGCATGGGAGAAGTTGCATACAAGCTGGAATTGCCAGAAGGATTGTCAGGAGTTCATGATGTGTTTCACGTTTCCCAATTGAAGAAGTGCCACGCAGAGATGGCCGATATTCCTCTAAGAGATACAGTACCACTGTAAGCAATTCAGTTAGACAGTGATTTGACCTATGAAGAGAAGCCAGTCAAGATTCTCGAGTTTTCCAGTCGAGTTACTCGCAACAAGGTCATCAAGTTTTGCAAAGTTCAGTGGAGCCACCATACCGAGGAGGAAGCACCTGGGAGCAAAAAGAAGATCTTCGCAGAGACCACCCAAACCTTTTTGCTAACCAACCCGAATCTCGAGGGCGAGATTCATCTTAAGTGGGGTTGGTTTGTAACATCCCAATTTTCAATTTGGATGTTATACATAGATCATCATATGCATATCATATTTATTCTTGCATTTGGTTGAGATCCGAGAAATCTTAAGCAACTCAAGGACCCAAGGAGAGAGTTGGAGGTTTCACAAAATTTATATTTGAATTTATTTCAAATTTGAAGAAAGGACCAATTTGATTTTATTATTTTTCTCTCCAATTATTTCCAATAATAAAAATATGTGAGAGAAGATAATATGACTTCTTCAACCCAAGAGAAGTATTGAAGAAATAATTTTAAAATCAAATTATGATTTTATTGGTACTTTATTTTAATTAGAAAAATATTACATTTTTGCAAATTGCATCTTAGACCAGAAAAATATTCACGTTGTCCTAAATATTAGGTTTGGACGGTGAAATTTGTTTCTGGAATTTTTAGGTTTTTCTTTATATTTATTTTAGGATTTTTCTTTCAGGCGATTTTTTTAAAAAAAAAAACTTTCGGCCCGACTAGGCCGAAGGCCCAGCCGAGCAGGCCGGCCCGGAGCCGCGCCTCCCTCCTCCTCCGACTCGGGACCGGAGTCCCGAGCGCGCCCGCCGCCGCCGCCGTGTCGGCTTGGACGCGGGCACCGCCGCCCCCTCCCGCAAGCCACCACTACCTCTTCCCCCCTTTAAATAGCAACCCCGGGGCCCCTTGGACCGCGAGCCAGCCGCCACCCTTAGCCGCCGCCACCGCCGCTGCCAGCTGCCGCTGCCGCCCCGCGCCCCACGCCACCACCCCGCAGCCCCATGCCACCGTCCTCTGGAGCCGTCACCTCGCAGTCTTACTGGAAACCATCGCCTACCCCGCCGGTTTTTAGGTAAAAACCTAGATCTTTTTTAGGGTTTTGTCGGTTTATTTCGGTCTTTCGATTTTAGATCGGTTTTTTTGGGTTCGTTAATTAGCGAACGTTCTCTAATTCATTCGTTTTAACGAACAGTATTCATTAGATTTGTTCTATTAGCGAACGTTCGTGCCGTAGGATTTTTCTTTTTAGTTTATTTTCGGCCAGGGACCTATCCACAAATAGTTTTATCGTGATTTAGCCCCTGATCTTAAAACTAGCATAACTTTTTACTCGTTTATCCAAATTAGATGAAACCAACACCTAAATCTTCGTATCGTTATGTTCTTTCCCGTTAACCAACTTGAACATGATTTTGGTATTGTAAAATTTGAGTTTAGTCCAGATTAGTAAACGATCTTGTTTCATTCGTAATTTGAGTTTCGTTTCTCCGTTTGAGTTGAATCTTTTTGCAAATCATAGCTAATCACATGTACCTACTGTTAAGATCTAATACACCTGATAATATTGCTATTAGGTTTGAATTTTGTTAGTTTAAGTCATTTTCTTGTTTCGTGTTTGATTTGGATCTTTTCTCGATTTTCTCGTGTTTCATTTGAGTGATTGCTTATGTATGCTATTGTTTGTCTACGCTAGATTACCCGGAGTGCGAAGCTTGTTACTAAGAATCTCTAGAGGTTGCAAATCGTGAGCAAGGCAAGTTACACTTTGATCAGACTCTTCTATACCCAGTTTTTACTATGCATTAGTATTACCCCCTCAAATATTTGCATGAGTAGGATTGGGAACATGTGGTTTGGTTGTAGTACTTGAGGTAGGAACCTAATACTTTTTGATCACCCCGGGAATATACGTTATAGTTATTTATTGCTTAGCCAGGCTCGTAGACGGGGATTGGATCATGATTCACACATGGAAGTCGAGAGTTATTTAATCATGGATAACATTAAGGTGGCAACTTTAATATACATCTGGGTGGATTGGTTGAGGCACCTGGGGAACCCAGTGTTGCCTATTTAAGGAAATCCAGGAGTACCCGTGTGATTTTTTCCTATGGAATGCCACCCAGGCTCAAGGGATCATAAGATTATTCATGCTAGGAACTTCTGTGTGCAGCCACAAGCCATTATGGGCTCTGGCATAGTTGAGTACGTTGCATGAGCTCTTGAAGAGGTGGACTAGCAGATGTAGGGGAAAGTAGGTGTACCGGTCCGCCCGGAGTAGAGATTTAATGCTTCAGAAAGACTATGTCTCGATCATTAGATCATGGATGTGGTCAGGTCTTGTGGGGATAAGTGTGCAAACCTCTGCGGAGTGTATAAACTAATCATGGTTAGCTGTGTCCTCGGTTATGGACATCTTGAGTATCTAGTATTTGAATCTTTTGATGTGATCTCAACACGTTACTTTAATTAATTTGATTTGGGTTAATGATGATACTTTTAATTGGGATTTGAGTTGGGGTTACTGAGGGAGTCCTGGGTTAGGGGGTATCCGGACGACTGGACTATATACTTTGGCCGGAGTGTTGGACTATGAAGATACAAGATTGAAGACTTCATCCCGTGTCCGGATGAGACTCTCCTTTGCGTGGAAGTCAAGCTTGGCGATTCGGATTTGTAGATCTCCTTCTCTGTAACCGACTCTATGTAACTCTAGCCCCCTCCGGTGTCTATAAACCAGAGGGTTTAATCCGTAGGACAAGAACAATCATAATCATAGGCTAGCTTCTAGGGTTTAGCCTCTACGATCTCGTGGTAGATCAACTCTTGTAATACTCATTCCATCAAGATCAATCAAGTAGGAAGTAGGGTATTACCTCCATTGGGAGGGCCCAAACCTGGGTAAACATCGTGTGCCCAACCTCCTATTACCATTTGCCTTAGACGCACAGTTTGGGACCCCCTACCCGAGATTCGCCGGTTTTGACACCGACATTGGTGCTTGCATTGAGAGTTCCATTGTGCCATCATGATAAGGTTTGATGGCTCGCCTTGTTTTCAAGGACAACATCACCTCTGGAGGAACCCTGGGTGTAGGCCAGACCCTCCGACTGGGCGGCTTCTTCATGACCGCCCGTTCGGCCTCCACGCCGACAATGACTGCTCAGGTCGTCAAAAACAGCCTCCACGCCAGCTCGGAATTCGCCGAGCAGATGGATCCAATAGAGCTCTCCTCCCTGAACGAGCTCTTGGATCGCATCGCCCCTCTGGGAGTCGCTACGGACTATGATCGGATCGGGCTTAAACCCGACCCAAGGGAAATTAACTCTCCGCCGGTCACCCATCAGATAGCGGTGGTGGAGGAACAACGCAGCGATTCTTCCTCTATTCTGAGGACGAACTATGTCCGGATTACCGAGCTCTCTGAGCCGGATACCCGTCTACGGGAAGACATGGCCCAGGATCCGAACTTAGAATTGGGCAGCAGGCCAGGAAAATTGGGCAACATCCTGCAGTCTGAGCTTTCGTGCTCGGAAACTCCTCCGCCCCTAGGTTTCAGATTGGGTCAGGGTTCGGACTTAAATCTACCCACCCACCCAGATGCAAGTGATCTTTCCCACATCAGACAAGAGCCCCAAGAGATAGTACATCACTTCTGGGCCAGATTCCTCCTTGTAATGAACAAGGTCAAGGACTGTCACGAGGAAGATGCAATCTCATTTTTCTGCACAAATTGCACGGACAAGGGAATTCTCAACGCCATAAGTCGCCGTGAGATAGTACACTTCGCTGACTTGGAGGCTTTAGTACAGAAGTACTATGCGATGGAAAGCGCCTGGAAAACCCAAACAAAATTCTGGGATCCTCCAGCTCTCACTAAATCCCTCGGCCAAACTAAAAGGGTGCGCTCCCGTAAGCCACCCAATCCAATCACAAAGAAGCCAAAGCCCCTCACTGGGCATGGAACCGTACTGTAGGGATGGCTTAATGGGCCATGGAAAATTCACAGTACACCGGATACTATACCAACACACAGTCTTAGAGCATGTTGGGTACTCCGGCAGGTGGCCAAGAGCGGCGAGGACCTCCTCATTAATAATGCCGCAGAGCTCCATCCCATGGAGGATAACAATATAGTAATGACAGTCTTTGAGACTTTCGCCTCAAACAATAGGCGTAAGCGAGCACTCCGCAGCCTTGCCGAAGTCTGCCAGGTTGCATCAACAAATCCATGGAACGACACGGCTAT
Organism: Triticum timopheevii; assembly: GCA_963921465.1. NCBI lineage: Eukaryota > Viridiplantae > Streptophyta > Magnoliopsida > Poales > Poaceae > Triticum > Triticum timopheevii. Next base: position 578,327,151 of record OY997268.1, read on the forward strand.
AACTTTCAATCCCAGTTATGAACCTAAATTCCAAACAGTTTGGGCACCAGCCGCGTTAGTCCTTAGTCCAATTGTGGACGGGTTCCGGCTTACTAAAGTGCTCGTGGACAGCGGCAGCGGATTAAATCTCATTTACGAGGAAACTCTTAACAAGATGGAAATAGACAAGAGCCGCATTGAACAAAGCAGCACGACCTTCAAGGGAATAATCCCTAGTCGGGAGGCATGATGTGCGGGAAAAATCACACTAGATGTGGTATTCGACACGCCGTAGAATTATAGGCCCGAAGAAATCATATTCCAAGTGGCCCCGTTCAGTAGTGGATACCACGCCCTTTTAGGGCGGGATGCATTCACGAGCTTTCAAGCTATACCCCATTACGGGTACATGAAGCTCAAGATGCCCGGGCCCAATGGAATCATCACTCTAGCTAGTGATCCGGACATAGCACTCCGCGCTGAAAACAAAACCGCCGCACTAGCCCTTGAGGCATTATCCGAAGCCCTCGCAGCTGAGGAACTAACCGCGCTGCGCTCCACAGTGGACAGGGACGACGTGATACTCGACAAACGACCTAAATCCACCTCTTTCAAACCAGCGGACAAAATAGTCAAATTCCAGGTCCACCCATCGGACCCTACAAAAACAACACCAATTGGGACACAGCTTAACCCCACAATAGACGCCGCACTACGAGAGTTCTTGCGTGAGAATTGAGACATCTTCGCCTGGCATCCTTCAGACATGCCAGGTATCCCACGCAGGATGACCGAGCATAGCCTAAACATACAAAAGGGATCCAATCCGATCAAGCAGACTCTTCGGCGCTTTTCAGAACCCAAGCGACAAGCCATGGGAGAAGAACTATCCAAGTTACTCGAGGCTGGACTCATCAAAGAAAAAAACATCTGGACTAGCTAGCAAACCTGGTGATGGTACCAAAGAAGGACAAATCCTGGCGCCTATGTGTCGACTTCAAGGACCTTAATAAGGCTTGCCCAAAGGATCCCTTGCCACTACCCCGAATCGATCAAATAATCGACGCTACCTAAGGGCACGACTCACTGTGTTTCCTCAACGCATACTCCAGATACCACCAAATCAAGATGGTGGAGTCCGACCAAGCCGCAACGCCATTCATCACTCCATACGGCCCCTTCTGTTTCAATACCATGCCTTTCGGGCTCAAAAATGCCGGTGCAACCTATCGACGCATGATTCAGACATGCTCGGAAACACAAATCGGCAAAATAGTGGAGGCATACGTAGACGATGTGGTCATAAAAACCAGACACGTCGAATCTTTAATAGACGACTCGAGGCTTACGTTCGACAATCTCTGAACATATGACATCAAGCTCAATCCAGAAAAATGCGTCTTCAACGTACCTGCCGAAAAGCTCTTGGGCTTCATCGTTTCGAATAGAGGAATTGAAGCAAATCTGGCTAAAATCCGAGCTCTGTCATAGTTGGCTACCCCAACAGACCTCAAGCAAATCCATAAATTAACTGGATGCGTGGCTGCCTTAAGCCGCTTCATCTCCCTATTAGGAGAAAAGGCATTACCTCTCTATCCCCTTCTTTGACGCACCGACCACTTCGAGTGGACGGATGCGGCTACAGCCGGACTGGAAGAAATAAAGGCCCTCTTGGCCAGCAACCCAATCCTGGCCGCACGAAGTATTGGTGAACCCATGTTGTTATATATAGCTGCTACACATCAGGTTGTAAGCGCAGCACTCGTCGTCGAACAAGAGACGGATGGACATAAATTCCCGCTTCAAAAGCCGGTATACTACGTATCCACTGTCCTCACTCCATGCAAGTCACGGTACCCACATTATCAAAATATAGCATACGCGGTCTTCATGGCATCCCGAAAACTACGACACTACTTTCAAGAGTGTTCAATCACGGTGGCCTCTGAAGTACCACTCAATGACATAATAAATAACCACGATGCCATGGGCCAGATTTCTAAATGGGCTATCGAGCTCCTCCCGTTCGACATAACATATAAACCACGGCGAGCCATTAAGTCGCAAGTACTGGCTGACTTCGTCACCGAATGTACGGAAGCCAAACTCCATAAAGAGTATGACGCGTACTCCAATTGGATCATGCACTTTGACGGCTCTAAGATGCTGGCTGGTCTAGGGGCGGGCATTGTCCTGACATCCCCCACAGGAGATACAGCCCAATACGTACTTCAAATACCATACACAGATTCCAACAATGCAGCCGAATACGAGGCTCTGTTGCACGGTCTTCGGATGTCAGTCTCCATGGGCATCCAACGCCTAGAAGTGCGCGGGGATTCGAACCTCGCAATATCTCAAATAAATGGAGACTTTGACGCTAGGGACCCAAAAATGGCGGCCTACCGCAATGCCGTTCTTAAAATGTCAACTCGGTTCGAGGGGCTCGAATTCGTCCACGTGGTAAGAGAGAACAATGAAGCGGCAGATATCCTCCCCCGCATTTGCGCTAAACGCGACCCCGTCCCACCTAACATCTTCCTGGAAAGGTTGTTCAAGCCATCTGTGGTATGGGAAGGGGAGACCGGCAATTTCAGTCCGGAGCCGAAGACAACCCTAGACTCCGAACACTCTAACATAATCGGAGCCTCTGCCACCGAAATAACACCGTCGGCCCACGTGATCATGGCTATAATCGCCCCATGGACCGAACCCTTCTTAGCCTACCTAAATAGGCAAGAACTCCTTGAGGATCAAAATGAAGCACGTTGCATTGTGCGGCGCTCTAAAGCCTACAAAGTCCACGAGGGAGAGCTTTACAAGAAAAGCGCGACTGGAGTGCTCCAAAGGTGCATCTCCGAAGTGGAAGGGCGGCAGCTTTTGGCAGAAATTCATGCTGGACTTGGCGGCCATCATGCCGCAGCTCGGGCCCTTGTAAGCAAGGCCTTCCGCACAGGTTTCTACTGGCCGATAGCCCGAGCGGATGCACAGGACCTCGTCCAACATTGCGTCGGTTGCCATCTTTTTGCCAATCAAAGCCATATGCCGCCTACCGCTCTCCAAACAATCCCCATAACTTGGCCCTTTGCGGTCTGGGGGCTCGATATGGTTGGACCCTTTAAAGGAGGAAGCCATAAGAAAAAAATACTTGTTGGTCATGGTAGATAAATTCACCAAATGGATAGAGGCCAAGCCAGTTAAAATGGTCGAATCGGGACCAGTGATAGACTTTATATCCGGAGTCGTACACCGTTACGGTGTCCCCCATAGCATCACCACTAATAGCGGCTCCAACTTTACAGCCGACGAGCTGAAAACATGGTGCAGAAAGATGGGCATTAAGCTAGATTAAGCCTCTGTCTATCACCCCCAAACAAACGGTCAAGTCGAATGAGAAAATGGTCTTATTATGAGCGGCATCAAACCTAGACTAGTGCGATCCTTGAAGGAATCAGATTCACACTGGGTAAAGGAGCTCGACTCCATACTATGGGGGCTGCGGACCACGCCCAATCGTACAACCGGATACACACCATTTTTTGTGGTGTACGATGCAGAGGCAGTACAACCCCGCGATATCATTCATGACTCACCTCAAGTGCGCATGTACGAAGAGAGAGAGGCCGAGCTAGATCGGCAGGACAGCTTAGATGCCTTGGAGGAAGAGCGGGACGTCACGAAGGCCCGTTCCGCATTTTATCAACAACAGGCTCGGAGGTATCAAAGTAGAGAAGTATGGGCCAAAACATATAACGTTGGCGAACTCGTTCTACGCCTACCGGAGAAGAAAAAGGACAAGCTCAAGCCCAAGTGGGAGGGTCCCTTCATCATTGACAAAGTTCTCACCGGAGGAGCGTACCGTCTGCATGATGCATCAGATAATCGACTTGAGCCGAACACTTGGAACGCGGCCAGACTCCGAAATTCTACGCCTAGTGCTGAACTCTGCACTTATCCCCTCACCTCCATTTTCCTTTTTTATATACATATATCTTTTCTATTTCTCTCTCTCTTTCATATATATGCAGGTTTAAAAGCTTCAAGTATGCTTTGACCGCACACTCCTGCTGCACTATGCACGCTCAATATGCCTGGGGGCTTCTTATACAGAAGCTTAACATAATTGTCTTCTGGGCTTTATGCCCACCACATATGCGTCATTTCTCCATATGTGCCTTTTTTCACCATTATATGCATCGATATGACTTAAGTTTTGGCCAAGCTGGGTTGCCTGGCTCTTGCGTTTATACCCTACGATCCCGTTAATTCGACTAGGGCATAAGGGGAGCACCTCTGCGGTTGTTACTGCCGGGTCAGCCGGATGTGTACCTCAGACTGGGTGAAGCCGAGAGCTAGCATTCTTAAGGGAATATTCGGTCGGTGAACAAAAGATGTCTTTTACTTATTACAAAACATGCCCCCAGATGTTTATATCCTGCGACATTTTTCGCAGTTCAGACATGCACATTAATGCATGCACACCCAGGGAAAGGAACCCTTAACGAAACTATTCTCCCTGGAAGATGTTTCTTACTACCCATGTAACATAACATAGCTAGTTGAGTACTTGTCTGTTCAAGCACTTATGACCCCTACGCCTGGTTTCCATGCATGCCCTGGTTTTTACATAACTGGACGGGTATTTCGATACACTTCGGACTATCAGGTCTAGAGGTGGAAGCGAAAAGGTCGGCCAAGACAAGTGATTTAAAATCCGGCTAGGGACAAAATATGTCCTTTGAAGTATACAAGTCACTTAGACTGACTGAATTCTGCTTCTATACCATCCAACAGGCTGTCTAGCCTACAATCCTGTTGGGAATACTTTGCGGCTAAGGTCACCTAGTCATATACCAGACTAACGGGGATCTCTTCCCCATCTGGCCCTACAGGTCCGACCTCCGCCATATGGTTCGGCCCAGGCTTCCTTTGCACCTTGTCTGTAGGACGATATCTTCCATAATCGGAAGCGCCACCGTGCTCCCTTGAGCATCTCCACAAGCTCTCCCATGCTTACGGGCAGGGATGCGGACGGCCACAAGGCCTAGGCAATACCTTGCATCACCTGCCGAACTTGCTCGTGCAGCTGTGAGAGTTCTTGGAGAAGATCGTCTGCAGATCCGGGCATCTACTCTTCGGGACGACCCGTCAACATAACTACAGGTATAATTCTATTAGCGTGTTTCTTCGTCGAACTGTTTAAAGGTTCGTTCAAGCACTTACTAAAAATGCCGCGTCGAAGCCGCTTATTCTCCTTCACGGAGTCAGCAAGCTGGCCCCAGACATCCTTTAATTCAACGTCCAGCCGGGTCTTCGCGTCCTGGAGATCATTCTTCTCCCGTATACCTTTTATAAGCACATGCTCGCTCGCCTAGCCGTCGTTGAGCATGAGGGTCATCCTCCGATACGATCTCCGGATTACCTCCGGGATTGTCTGCAGAATCTATGGTTAGATTTGCACTCATGCCGAATACTAAACTGGTATATGTTAGTACATTCTTTTCAATCAAGACAAATGTTACCAGACGAGGCCTTCTTGGACTCCTCCATTCCGGCGACTGCGGCCCATAGCTGGGCTTTACACTCCTCCAGCTCTTTAGACAGTTGGGTATTCTTCTCTGTAAGAACCTATACACATAATTGATCCTTAAATCAGTTCTGCCAACTGTTTCATGTCTCGGGGGCTACTGATATACATACTTATCAAATCTTCTTACCTGTATATTCTTTACATACTGGTCCGTAGCTCTGGCAAGGCCATCTTGAGCAGCTCGGATGTACACGTCCCCTGAGTTGAAGGCATTGAATGCCTCTTCAGAGAAAATAGGGTCACGTAATGTGGCTCGTCGGTGCCTGTGATTCATGGCGCTCTCCACTTCGGAGTTCGTGATGGATAATCTATCCGCGTCCTCTATAGGAGGACTGTCCGGCTTTGCCTCCCCGGCAACCTCCGCCCTAGTGTCCGGCCTTGGAGCCCGGCTGGTGGAGGCATGACCCGCAGGCTCTCCGGATTCAGTCCGGCGAGTGCTTTTTCTGTGGGGGAGCCATGGACATTATTATATTTCAAACGACGATAAACTGCGTAGCGGGTTTTTTAATCATACCTCTACGACGGCGTTTCGGTCCTGACCGCCTTCCTTTTAAGCCGACCTGGCTTTGGGGCTCCGTGTTGACGAGTCACCTCGGGTTCGGCGCGGCGTTCCGATGAACTTCCCTATTGTAATGCCCCGGATCCGATGCGCCAGGTATCTTCCAGCTATTCGCCTTCGTTGCCATGTCATTTCTTGCGTGTTGCATTTTTCCATGTCATCATCTGCATGTTTTTCAAAACTTGCATCCGTTCGGGTTTCCCCAGTTCTCTCCGTTGTTCGTTCGGAGTCCAGACCTCTCGCGCGCGCCCGTCGCCCCTCTCAGACCTTGTTTCGTGAGCGGGAGAAAAACGTTCTCGGAATGGGTCGGTATTTGCCGAGGTGCCTTGCTATAACACCGGTAGACCGCCCGTCAAATTTCGTTCCATTTGGAGGTCGTTTGATGCCCCAACGGTTAATCGCAAAGCCCTCTTTTCGTAATGCAGCCCAACACCCTCCAAAACAGCCCAATAACCCATCTAAGTCATCTCCATGCTCTCGGTCGTTCGATCACGATCGTGTGGGCGAAAACCGCACTCCATTTGGAGTCTCCTAGCTCCCTCTACCTATAAATATGTGCAACCCTCTCCAAATCACGAATGAAACCCTAGCAAATTCCCCTCTCCGCCGCTGGACGAACCCCCCCCCCCCACCGACGGACGTGTCCAGCCCCCTCGCCGCCACCATGTGTCACCTCCCAATTCGCCGCCGTCCGCGCCCACATCGCCGCCACCGCCCCGGGCCCAGATCCGGCCCGCCCCGAGGCCGAACCGGGCCTCGCCGGGCCCCACGCGCCGCCGCCCGCTCCCGCGGTTCCGCTGCCCTGCAGTCACTCGCCGGTGCCGCCCTTCGTACCACCGCCAGCCCGCCTCCTCGCCGTTGCACCGCACTGCTCCACCTCCTGCGCCGCCGCCGTTGCTCCCGCCCCACCGCCTTGGTCCCACCCTGCCTCCTTCCTCGCACGCCGGCCTACCCGAGCTCCCTCGCCGTTGTTGGGCACCGCCAGGAGGAGCGCCGCCCGTGCCCCCTCACCGGACCGAGTTCGCCGTCCCTCGCCGGCCCGTGGTGCCCCACCCCCGAATCCAGCGCCCCGAACCCTCTCCGGCCACCTTCCTCGACTCCGGCGAGCCCGATCCGCGCCAGATCTAGGTCCGTCATGGTTATGGGATTGCTGAGTCCTCGTGGCTCACAGATTACTACAACAATAGTTGCAGGTACAGGTTATGCGATGATCATGACGCGAGAGCTTTGTTTGCTTGTTTTGGAGTTCTTCTTCTGCTTCTTCTTTGATCAGGGGATAGGTTCCAGGTCGGCAGCCTGTGCTAGCAGGGTGGATGTCGTTTGAGCTTCTGTTTGTGTTTCATCCGTAGTCGGATGTTGATCTTATGGATGATGTATTGATGTATTCTTGCGGCATTTGTATGCATTGTATGTATCCCCATCTATTATGTAATGTTGATGTAATGATATCCACCTTGCAAAAGCGTTTCAATATGCGGTTCTATCCTTGGTGGGACCTTCGAGTCTCTTTAGGGTAGTATCGCATATTGGGCGTGACAAGTTTGTATCAGAGCCTCGACCGACCATAGGAGCCCCCTTGTTTGGTCGTGTAGCTTGGCCGTTGTTGAGTCTAGAAGAAAACTGTTTTCAGAGTATAGTTATATCGGAGAGTAGGAATTCTTTTTAATCCTCAGCCCCTTCGTCACTCTAGAAAGGAATCTTGACGTAGGTGTTTTGGATTACTCCTCTTCCCTTTCAAAATATTCTTTAGGATCACACAGTTGGTTTTCCGATCGTTGGTTCTCAGCTCTTTTTATCCGGTGCATTTCTCGTCAAGTTGACTCGAGCCTCTTCATCTTTGCCAAGTTCAATCCTCAGTTGTTTTGTTTTTCCCACCCGCCCACCCTTTTTCTTCTCAGAGCCGGAGTCCGTAATCGAGTATCCTTCCTACTCGTGTGACACATTTGCATTCTTTCAACCGGTGTTTACTCTTCAAGTTATTCATCGGTTCCCCCTTCCAAGTTGCCTTTGTTTTCTCGCCCTCCCACCCTCTTCTTCCCGGAGCCCGAGTCTCTTTCGAGCATCAATTTCATTCGTGCGGAACCTTTTCAGTCTTTCATTAATTGTTTCAACTGGTGAATTCTTGTCTCAGTGGACATTCTTCATCTCTTTTTCTTCTCCGATGGATTCAATTCTAATTTTCGGTAGTGATTATATTCTTTCCCTCGGCTCAAGTGTTTTCCTTGCTCGTTCTCCTCTCGCCAGTTTATCCTTCCCGAGTGTGCAAGACATCTCAAGAGATTCGTCTATGTTCGAATTAATTTGAGGTTGTCACCTCATTCAAATATTTCAATTGTTCCGGTGCATCATCTATCTATTCAACATCCCTTTCCAACGGTGTTTTTCTCTTCAATGGGCCCTAACCCACAGGTCTTTTCCCAGGATCTTACCTGACTCTTCTAATTCTCTCGGAGTTATTCTCAATTCTTTTCAAGTGTGACATAAGAATGGATCCCATCAGCCAGATGCTTTTCCAAGATCGATTTCAAATCATTTTCATTGTTGGCTCAACCTTTTCGCTTTTCATTTTCCCGGAGTATCTTAGTAATTTTGGTGGTGTTTTCCGTCGTCATTTGAAGATCGAAGAAGAGTTTCCTCTAAATCTTGCCCGTTCTCCCGAAGATTCGTGGTTCTAACTTCATGGTATCCTCTCGATTTATTCCATTTGTCAGATATTCCTTTTTCTTACCCACCCGGAGTATGTCAGGAGTTGTTTTCCTGTTTCTTTTCACCAGAGGCCATCGTTCCAGAAGAATTTTTCATCCTCACATTTCAGCTACCGTTATCCAATTATCCCGATGCTTCGCTCAAGTGTTCTTTAATCAGCTCATGATCTGTTTGTTCTTTTGCATCTAAATCCCCTCAAGCTTATTTGTTCTCTAATTCTTCCCAGTGATTCATTCCCTTTCAGCAGTCATTTTCGAATTCTTATGATGGTTCGTTCAAGATTCTTTTTCCTTGATTATCATTTTAATTCATTCGTTCTTTCCAAATCCTACCGGTGGTTCATGAAGGCTTTCTCAAGTTTTGTGATATACCCCCTTTAATCCTTTTCAACAAGAATAAGTAGTATGAAAAATCCATTGCTTGTCATCAATTTAATTTGATGAAGGATAAGCATACAATAAATCTTATTCTTATTTCATCCAAGTGATTAATCCCTTCCTTTAGAGTTTGTTCTTGATGAATAAATTCTAGTTCCAAGTGTTTACATCTTTTCTTTTCCGGAGTTCAAATTTCCTCGGCCATCTCCTCGGAACCTCCATCTAAATCATCGCAAGCATTAATCTTATTCTTTTCATCCTTCAATTCTATCTCATTGTCCTTTTGTTTACCGGAGTTCTTCATGGTGTTTCTTCATGATTTAATTCATTCTTCAAGAGTTCGTCAAGATTTTGTTGGTGGAGTTCAAGTATCTTTTCTTCTCACATCTCGAAGTGCAATTAATTCTCTGTATTCTTCTGAAGGGGAGTTTTGCATTTCTTCATTCTTCTCAGCTATTCAAACTTTTGGTTGTGGTATAATTTCACCTCAAGTTTTGAGTTGTTTTTTTGATAAGTCCACAACAAGCTTATTCTTTCGTTGTTGATTTTCTCAACAACTCCATTCAATCCTTCCTTCTAAGTCTTTTCATTCAATTCTTTCAATTCTTCCGGAGGCATTGCGTTGTTCATCTCGTCAAGTATCATTCCATCTTCTCAAGTTCATGTTCCATTCCATCCCATCTCCAACTGGGATGCTATCACAATTCTTTTATTCATTCCTTTTCTATCTTGTTCTAACCGGAGTGGTTTCAGAGTCTATCTTGTTTCCATGAGCATTTGATTCTCGTCATATTCGCCGTTCATCTTTTCTAACCGAGTGCTCTTGACTTTGTTTTTCTTCTTTCTTCTCGTCTTATTTCACCTCATCCTCTTTCCTTTCCGTCTTGTTCCTAAGATCTCGGGACGAGATCTCTTGTTGGTGGAGGAGTGTTGTAACGCCCCGGGTCCGATGCGCCAGGTGTCTTCCAGCTATTCACCTTCGTTGCCATGTCATTGCTTGCGTGTTGCTTTTTGCCATGTCATCACCTGCATGTTTTTCAAAACTTGCATCCGTTCGGGTTTCCCCGGTTCTCTCCATTGTCCGTTCGGAGTCCAGACCTCTCGCGCGCGCCTGTCGCCCCTCTCAGACCTAGTTTCGTGAGCTGGAGAAAAATGTTCTCGGAATGGGTCGGTATTTGCCGAGTGGCCTTACTAAAACACCGGTAGACCGCCCGTCAAATTTTGTTCCATTTGGAGGTCGTTTGATGCCCCAACGGTTAATCGCAAAGCCCTCTTTTCGTAATGTAGCCCAACACCCTCCAAAACAGCCCAATAATCCATCTAAGTCATTTCCATGCTCTCGGTTGTTCGATCACGATCATGTGGGCGAAAACCGCACTCCATTTGGAGTCTCCTAGCTCCCTCTACCTATAAATATGTGCAACCCTCTCCAAATCACGGATTAAACCCTAACAAATTCCCCGCTCCGCCGCCGGACGAAACCCCCCACCGACGGACGTGTCCAGCCCCCTCGCCGCCCCCACGTGTCGCCTCCGGATTCGCCGCCGTCTGCGCCCACATCGCTGCCGCCGCCCGGGGCCCAGATCCAGCCCGCCCCGGGACCGAACCAGGCCTCGCCGGGCCCCACGCGCCGCCGCCCGCTCCTGCGGTTCCACTGCCCCGCAGCCGCTTGCCGGCGCCGCCCTCCGTCCCACCGCCGGCCCGCCTCCTCGCCGTTGCACCGCGCCGTTCCGCCTCCGGCGCTGCTGCCATTGCTCCCGCCCCACCGCCTCGGTCCCACCTCGCCTCCTTCCTCCCACGCCGGCCTGCCCGAGCTCCCTCACCGCCGTTGGGCGCCGCCAGGAGGAGCGCCGCCCGCGCCCCCTCATCGGACCGAGCTCGCCGTCCCTCGCCGGCCCTGGCACCCCACCCCCGAATCCGGCGCCTCGACCCCTCTCCGACCACCTCCCTCGACTCCGGTGATCCCGATCTGCGCCAGATCCAGATCCATCAGGTTGAACCCCCCCCCCCCCCCCGTTTTTTCTCTAAGTCCTTAATTATTTGCATTCTGGAGCCCTGTTCATCGCATCATATCTCCTAGCATGCTGCTCCATTTCGCGTGCATGAGATATCGAAACGTTCATCAGGATGTGATATACATTTTGTTCCATTGTGCCATGCTTGTTTGAGTTCATCTTGATGCCATTATCATCGTTGCAAGAGTGCTATATGATGTTAACTGTTGTCTGTTAACAGAACTTGGTGTTTTGTCTTTTTCATTGCATTTTGTGTGTGCATCCTATGAGCTTGATGTCTACATGAATTTTGAACTACATCATGCCGTCTTTACAGTGGTGCAATCCATGTATTTTTGTGAGTCTTGTACTGAGTGCATCGAGGTCGTGAATTAGGGTACTTGTTGTTACTGTTTTGCTAGGCTGAATCTGTTATATCATGATGCTATGTAAACCTGCTTCTACAAGTCATTCTATGCATAATATGGTGTTGTTCACTAAGGATGTTTTGTTATAAATGTCATATTATATCCATCAATGCTCTTGGTTGCATTTATAGCCTGCTGTAGCTTGTTGTAATCTTGATCTCAATTTGCTAAATAATGTTGGTGTCAGCCTGTTAACATTAAGGTCAGTTTTGCCATGTGCTTTGCTAGTGATCCATGCACCCTATGAACTTTCTCTTGCCATGATTAGCTTCATAAACATGTAATCATACCTGATGGTCACCTTGTCATGCCATTTATTGCTCTATGGTGAGTGGTTCAAGATCACCAACATGCCTACTTATTGTTGTTCCTGCCATGTCTGAATCTGTCATATCAGTTGTCATGTTTGCATGGATGCTACCATCTTTTCTGTTGATCTTTGAAATTAGTTAAGTAAGGGAGTTTTGCTCTTTGTCTTTAGTATCAACATGCCATGCCTTTGTTTTCCATGTTAAGTTCCTGTAGCATATTGTTGGATAGCTCTAAACATTGCAACCTGATGTTATTTCTGCCGTCTGTAAACTGTTATTATTTGCAATCTTGCCATGACCTTTTGAGCATGTTCTAGTGATTTCTGGAGTTAGCTCAGTGTTCATGTTTTGTCATGATTTACCTGTACTTCATGGCCATGCCTTATGTACCTATGTTGAGGTGCTATAGCATATAGTTTTGATGCTTGCTATATGCCTAGCTGCTGTTTCGGACAGCTTGTCCTTTAAACATGTATAGAGTGTATGTGTTGAACCGTTGCTCCGTTTTGAGTGTGCTCTATATGAAACTTGCCTGATTTTGCATGAAGTTTCATATTATCATGTTGCATCCATGCTTCGAGAGTGTTTTCTTGATGGTTGTATGCATTTTGCATCAATGTCATGTCTGACTTGTTTTGCTCATATCTTCTAGGTCGTAGCTCCGAACTAAATGAACTTTATATGTAACTTGACTAGAATTCTGTGTAGATCCTCTCTGTGTATCTTAACTTGTTGTTTAACAACTTGAACATAAGGTTTATTCAGATCTCGACCAATTTCGAAATTTGCATATGAGGACTTACCGGATTTGTTATATGTTGTCTCCGGCCTCATTTAAACTTGCCTTGATGTGTTGCTCTTGTTTGCATCATCTCTTGCCATGAGTAGCTTCATGTAGCCTTTGTCATGCATCATACTTGGTTGAGCATCATGTCATGTTCATGTGTTGTGTGTTTACCTTGTTGTTTGCTTCTTTCCGGTTCTGCTTCTTCTTGTTAGTTCCTGTTTCGTTGCGATCGTGAGGATTCGTTCGTCTAGGCCTTGTTCATCTTCGTGGCTTCATCTTCGTCATGGACTCATTCTTCTTCCTAGCTCGATTTCAGGAAAGATGACCGTCACCTTGGATCTCACTACTATCATTGCTATGCTAGTTGCTTCATTTTATCGCTTCGCTGCGCTACCTATCACTTGTTCTTCAAGCCTCCCAATTTGGCATGTCAGCCTCTAACCTTTTTCACCCTTCCTAGCAAACCGTTGTTTTGGCTATGTTACCGCTTTGCTCAGCCCCTCTTATAGCGTTGTTAGTTGCAGGTGAAGTTGAAGATTGCTCCATGATGGACAGGATTATGTTGGGATATCACAACATCTCTTATTTAATTAATGCATCTATATACTTGGTAAAGGGTGGAAGGCTCGGCCTTATGCCTGGTGTTTTGTTCCACTCTTGCCGCCCTATTTTCCATCATATCGGTATTATGTTCCAGGATTTTGCGTCCCTAACGCGGTTGGGTGATTTATGGGACCCCCTTGACAGTTCGCTTTGAATAAAACTCCTCCAGCAAGGCCCAACCTTAGTTTTACCATTTGCCTCACCACCACCTATACCCTTTCCTTGGGTCGGCCAACCCGAGGGTCATCTTTATTTTAGCCCCCCCCCCCAGGCCAGTGCTTCTCTAAGTGATGGTCCGAACTGAGTAGACTGTGGGGCCACCTCGGGGAAACTTGAGGGCTAGTTTTACTCATAGGATGTCTCATCCGGTGTTGCCCTGAGAACGAGATATGTGTAGGTCCTATCGGGATTGTCGGCACATCGGGCGACTTTGCTGGTCTTGTTTTACCAATGTCGAAATGTCTTATAAACCGGGATTCTGAGACTGATCGGGTCTTCCTGGGAGAAGGAATATCTTTCATTGACCGTGAGAGCTTATAATGGGCTAAGTTGGGACACCCCTGCAGGGTATAAACTTTCAAGAGCCGTGCTCGCGGTTATGTGGCAGATGGGAATTTGTTAATGTCCGGTTGAAGAGAACTTGACACTTGACTTAATTAAAATGCATCAACCGTGTGTGTAGCCGTGATGGTCTCTTTTCAGCGGAGTCCGGGAAGTGAACATGGTTTTGGGTTATGTTTGACATAAGTAGGAGTTCAGGATCACCTCTTGATCATTGCTAGCTTCACGATCGTTCCGTTGTTTCTCTTCCCGCTCTCATTTGCGTATGTTAGCCACCATATATGCTTAGTTGCTACTGCAACCTCACCACTTTACCCCTTCCTTACCCATTAAGCTTTGCTAGTCTTGATACCCATGGTTATGGGATTGCTGAGTCCTCGTGGCTCACAGATTACTACAACAACAGTTGCAGGTACAGGTTATGCGATGATCATGACACGAGAGCGATGTTTGCTTGTTTTGGAGTTCTTCTTCTATTTCTTCTTAGATCAGGGGATAGGTTCCAGGTCGGCAGCCTTGGCTAGCAGAGTGGATGTCGTTTGAGCTTCTGTTTGTGTTTCATCCATAGTCGGATGTTGATCTTATGGATGATGTATTGATGTATTCTTGCGGCATTTGTATGCATTGTATGTATCCCCATCTATTATGTAATGTTGATGTAATGATATCCACCTTGCAAAAGCGTTTCAATATGCGGTTCTATCCTTGGTGGGACCTTCGAGTCTCTTTAGGATAGTATGGCATATTGGGCGTGACACTTGTACAACGTAGTTCAAATACGGTGGGTAAGGTGCAAAGAAGGTATCCTTCTTGTGAATTGGGACTCCGGTTTTACTTACATGCGATGCAGGGAGTAGGCCAGGATAATCAGCTATGATGACCACCAAGGCACCATCACAACTTAACTGATGAAAGTTCCTGTCGATGAGCTCCACAAATGTGTCCGGATCTTCTTCAAGTCCGGGGTCAAGGGCCCTGTCGGGGTCCTCTGGCTGTGGAGATGGGCTATGAACCTCCCTCATGGCTCTTCACAGTTCCTGCTAGGAATTGGCAAGGTAAATATTTGTGATAAGGAATGCGGGAAAGGGCTGGAATAAAAGGTGGCAGCTCACCCAGCTTGGGGGGTTGTACATGGAGAATCCATCCCTTGGTTTAATCCGGATGAACTCCTCTTCTTCTCCTTTGAAGAGGTCGGACAATATTTTCGCCAGAGCGATGGCGGAGTACGGACCTTTACGGCCGCAGCGGGTGGCATTGTCTTCTCCATTGAAGTGCCACATGGGTATCCCCCGATACTGAAGTGGCAGTACCCCCCGCATTATGCATATTGACATAACTTCAATAATTGTCAGTCCTGATCCGGCCAGTGTCTTTATCCTGTCCATCAGAAAAAGGACCTCTCTGTTGTCTTCCTCCTAGGGGTTCCGTGGGCGCCAGCTGTGGCGTTTCTTCAACGGGGCATTGGTAAACTTAGGAAGGCCCATCCGAATAGGGTCTGGAAGGGGGACGTCCTCCATATAAAACCACTCCGAAGGCCAGTCTTCGGATGTCTTCTTCGGAGTGCCGGACAAGTATCCGGTCTCGGTGATGCGCCATATTTCGGCTCTGTCCACTTGATATATTGACCCCTCCTGAGTACGGGGTACGAGGCAAATTAGCCTTTTCCATAGCTCGAAATGAGCTTCGCATCCCAGAAACAGCTCGCAGAAGGCGACGTAGCCAGCGATGTGCAAGATGGAGGCGGGGGTCAAGTGATGCAGCTGGAGGCCATAAAACTCCAGGAGCCCATGGAGGAAGGGATGGATTGGAAATCCGAATCCCCTCAACAGAAAAGGGATAAGGCATACCCGCTCCCCCTTGGATGGATTGGGAAAACTCTCCGCTTGCTCCCCGCCATTATAGGTGGCGAGTCCGGCTCGGACGGGGACCATGTATGCAGGCGGGAGAAACCCTTGGGTCTGCAACTCTACCAATCGGCTATGGGGCACAGAACACTTCTCCCAGTCGCCTGGCTTAGTGCTACGGGAGCGAGAGGAGGAGCTGCGACGACCGGCCATGATGGAATGGATTCTTCCGGGCGTGCTCTGATGGATGCTCGCGGGGGAAGGATGGTGTGATTTGGATATGAGGATCCCCGTCTCTTTAAATAAGATGATTTACTTACATGGTCAGGGTGGCAATGTAAAAATGCCCCGACTTCTCGCATTCGCTTGATGCGTGGAGATGGCCATTATTGCAGCACAGAAGCCGAGGAGTGCAATATTGATGGGAAGCCGGACACTGCTCGTTACAATAGGTACTCTGGAGAATTTGGAGAAGAACCCGCCTTGCAATGCGGAAGACAATCTGCGCGCCAGACTCATCGTCATTGAAGCCTGGTTCAGGGGCTACTGAGGGAGTCCTGGATTAGGGGGTATCCAGACGGCTGGACTATATACTTTGGCTGGACTGTTGGACTATGAAGATACAAGATTGAAGACTTCGTCCCGTGTCCGGATGAGACTCTCCTTTGCATGGAAGGCAAGCTTGGCGATTCGGATATGTAGATCTCCTTCTCTGTAACCGACTCTGTGTAACCCTAGCCCCCTTCGGTGTCTATATAAACCGGAGGATTTAGTCCGTAGGACAAGAAGAATCATAATCATAGGCTAGCTTCTAGGGTTTAGCCTCTATGATATCGTGGTAGATCAACTCTTGTAATACTCATTCCATCAAGATCAATCAAGCAGGAAGTACGGTATTACCTCCATCGAGAGGGCCCGAACCTGGGTAAACATCGTGTCCCCAGCCTCCTATTACCATTAGCCTTAGACGCACAGTTCGGGACCCCTACCCGAGATCTGCCGATTTTGACACCGACAGTTACCTTCTCAAATATTGGGCAACTTGGGAGTAGTTAAATAAATTTATTCCTTTGTTGTAGTGAAAAACTATCTTTATGCAAAATCACAAACTTATAGCCTCCACCAGCCAAATATTGCATGTAGATATAGTTCTTGCATTTCATTTCTTTATAGTGTAACTCTGCCAGCATATTCAATGTGCTGACCTACATGGCTGCAACGTCTCATGTTGCAGACTACTCAGACGACGAATAAGGTGCGGTAAGTCGTTGTTTTCCACTCAGCTATGCTGTTGGAGTTGATGGACTCATTTACCTTCAAAGCTTCCGCAGTTATCTAGTTTAGATGGCCTTCAGCCATGATATTTTTGTGTAATCATATTCTTTATGAGGACTCGATGTAATAAGTGTGTGATTGAAACTCTATTATAATTCCTCGAGTACTGTGTGTGTCAGCATTACCGATCCAGGGATGACCCTGATGCACAAAGACTTGACCGTTTGAGGTCTGGTCGCTACAGCAATGAATGCAAGAACTACATCTACATGCAATATTTGGCTGGTGCAGGCCCTACATCTACATCTACATGCAATATTCTGCTTCGGCGAAGCTCCGGTGAGGCAAGGCAAGGCACGACGCGGTCGACGGCGGCAGCTACGGCTGCCTGGCGGCGGAGCAAGCAGGGACGGTAGCAGGCGACTACGGCAAGCAGAGGCACGGGCGGTGCTCGGCGGTGGGGTTTGCGGCTTGCGGCGGCGAGTTGAGGAGAGGAGGGGGTCGGTGTGCAGCTTATAAAAGGGGGAGGGACGGCGGTGCCTTGGGCTGGGGGAGGGGCGGCGGTGCCTTGGGCAGGGGCGGTGCGGCGCAGAGTCCGGCTTAGACTCTACCATCGTGGCTACGGTGGTCTCCTGCTCGGGAGCGGTAGCGGGGGCGGTTGGCACGCAGGGCCGGCCCAGTTGATTTTTTTTAAAACGGCGCCGCGAAGAAAAATCCTAATAAATAAAAAATAAAAGTCCTAAAATTCCAGAAACAATTTTCACCATCCTTACCTAATATTTGGGACAAAGTGAACAGTTTTCTGGACTAAATGCAATTTTAAAAAATGCATATGTTTCTCTAATTTCAACCAAATAAAATTGCAAATAAAATAATTTAACTTCAAAATTTCTTTTCCAATATTTCTCCTCTATTTTGAAGTCATTTTATCTTCTCTCATTTATTTTTATTTTTTGAAATAATTGGAAATGAATTATTGAAAATCAAATTGATCCACTTTTTTTCAAATTTTGAAAATTAATTCAAAAATGAAAATTTATGAAACCTCCAACTCTCTCCTTGGGTCCTTGAGTTGCTTAAGATTTCTTGGATCACAACCAAAATGCAATGAAACATGAAATGCATATGAATGATCTATGTATAACATCCAAATTGAAAATTTGGATGTTACAAAATGTCGGAACAACAACAACGATGACGCAGATGATACTACAGTCAATGCCGGATTCAGCGGTCCTAAGTCCGCTCGGCGGAAGAAACCTTTCAAAGGCCACAAAGACGGGCCATCCAGCTTAGATAAAATCCTTGAGAGGCCCTGTCAGATCCATGGCACACCTGATAAGCCCGTGAACCACACCAACATGAATTGTTGGGTTTTCAAACATGCCGATAAGATAAATACCGAACACAAGGGAAAAGGGCCTCCAAGCAAAGACGATGACGAGCCCCGTCAATCGAACACCGGGGGTCAGAAGCAGTTTCCCCCCGATCTGAAGACTGTGAACATGATATATGTCACTCATATCCCCAAAAGGGAGTGCAAGCGCGCATTACAGGACGTCTATGCTATAGAGCCTGTCGCCCCCAAGTTTAACCCATGGTTAGCCTGTCCGATCACCTTTAACCCCAAGGATCACCCAACTAGTATCCGTCATGGGGGTTCGGCCACCCTGGTTCTTGATCCAATCATTGACGGATACCACCTCACTAGAGTCCTTATGGACGGAGGAAGTAGTCTCAACTTGATTTATCAAGATACTGCCCGTAAGATGGGGATCAGTCCATCACGAATCAAGCCTAGTAACACTACCTTTAAAGGTGTGATACCAGGAGTGGAGGCCCGTTGCACGGGCTCAATTACACCGGAGGTAGTATTCGGCTCCCCAGATAACTTTCACAGTGAAGAATTAATCTTCGACATCGTCCCTTTCCGTAGTGGCTAACATGCACTGCTCGGACGAACCGCTTTTGCCCGCTTCAATGCAGTCCCACACTAGGCTTATTTAAAGCTTAAGATGCCCAGACCTTGTGGCGTTATTACAATCAATGGTAATATGGAGCGCTCACTCTGTACTGAAGAGCACATCACGACCCTTGTAGCGGAAGTATACGACGGCCTTATCAAGCCGAATAGTTCACCGGCCAATAAAGCCAACGACGTATCCAAACGAGTCCAGTCCGTGCCAAATAGCGATAAATCAGCGGATCTGGACCTTGACTAGCAGTTCGTCCTCCGCCGATCGCCCTACCAGGTTGCGGCTTGTGTACCGCGTGTACATAACTATGCACTAAAAATACCTTGGGCGGCGCCGGAGGCACACTGCCGAAAAGGTCCATTGTACGTCTTGACCCTATTTGGAGTGCATATATATTTTCCCCCTCTAACTGCAGGTTCATCAAGAGCCCTACTTGCGAGATGGTTGCCGCAGAAAATCCCTTTTAAGGCTAGCGCTTCCCAACCATCAAACACTCCTCTCAAAGGACTTATTACTAAGGAGAAATGGCGCAGACGTGCGTCAAGGCATCACAGAAGTTTCTTTTTTGAACTATGATCTTTAGGCCCTGTGTTAGACTTTCCCTTATGAAAACCCTTTTACTTTTCTTGTGGGCATGTAATGTGACCTTAATAATGAACGACACTGTCTGTCGTTGATGTATCAATAAAGGTATAAAGGAAGCAGATGATCATCACCTCAATGGTGGGGTCCTGTTATTACCTTGTCATCTGTGTTTCCCCCTTACGATCGACTGACATACGTGGTTCGACACGGTCTTCATAACAGGGGTTGTATTTGGCCCCGCAGAATTCTGAAGTCTGAACACCTATAGGGAACTCTTCAGCGTCCCGGATATTACATTATATGCATCGTCTCTGAATCATGTCTTTGGTCTATAGTTGGGTTGCCCGGCTCCTGTGTTTGCCACCTTACGTTCCGCAAGTTCGGCTACGGTAGTAAAGGGAGAACTACCGCGATTGTATTTCTGGTTCGTCCAGTTAAGTACCTCAGTAGAGGAAGCCGAAAATTGACTGTCATGATAGGCGAGAGCAGGTCAGCAATCCGGTGACTTAGTGTCATACTACAAATCATTCGCGATTTACGCCATGTTATACGAGGGGCTGAGCTTTCGATCAGCCACGTTGCAAAGGCGCCGCACTCCGGATTGTCGTTCATGCAACAAGGGGCTAGTACTTAGCGCCACCAATGGACTCTTATGGCTAATTGAAAGTACTAAAACCGCATAGTCTGATTGCCTAGTTCACCTTGCAAGCCGCCTCCTACATCGGACCAAAACATTGGATAAAGTGCGGCCATGAGTTTCCGAACACCCCTGTAATATTTACATGGGGGCTGAAGCCGATGACTGGTAAACTTTCAGATATATAAAAAGCAGAATAGGAGGATAAACTAATCATAAAGCATAAGTATAGCTATTATACATCATGAGTTCATTACATGACTCTTACAAACTGGACTCGGGTACTCAAATATGATGACCTTTGAGCACTGACCCTCCACAATGCGGGCTCCCTCGAGGACCTCGCCAAAGTACTTATCCGACTGCCGGTGCTCTTTGCCTTCAGGTGGCCCTGCAGTGGCAATCTCGATAGCCTTCATCTTCGCCCACTGTACCTTGACGCGGGCGAAGGACATCCGGGCACCTTCTATACAGGACAATCGCTTGAGGGTATCGATCCAAGGAAGCGCATCTACGAGCCGCTTCACGAGGCCGAAGTGGCTGCTAGGTATGGCCTCGGCTGGCCATAGACGGACTATTACATCCTTCATGGCCAGTCCGACCACCCTGTGCAGCTCGGACAGCTGCTTAAGCTGGTCACTCAAGGGCACTGGACGTTCTGGCGCAAGGTACTGCAACCAGAACAACTTCTTCGTCGAGCTCCCCTCTTCGGCTCGGAAGAATGCGGCAGCATCTGCAATACTCCTTGGAAGATCCGCAAAGGTGCCTGGAGAACTCCAAACTCGGGTCAGTAAAATATATCTCTTGCTAGTAAATCTACTCTGCATGATAAAGGCCTTACCAGCCACAATCTGCCTCGCCTCTTGAATTTCCCAGCGAGCGCCCTGGGCATCAACCCGGGCTTCCTTCATGCTCTCAAGAGCTTTGGTGAGCTCGGAGGCCTGTTCCGAACTCTTTTTCCCCAAGGACTCACAATTGGTGATGGCGTCCTTGAGCTCCTGTTCGACCTCCTCCACCCGTGCCTCATATTTGCGGGGGGCGGTTTGCTCCACCTCTAACTCCTTGGCCGCTTTGTCGGCGGCCACCTTGCTCACCTCCACCTCCTTCTTGGCTTCGGCAAGGGCACTCTTGAGGGACTCGACCTCGGCTGTGCCAACTACGAGTATATTTATAACATTCTTAGTCAGTTTAAAATGACTAACACACATATAATTTTCAGATATGCTAAAATGCCGCATACCTTGGGTTTCATTGAACCGTTTGTTGATGCGGTCGAGTTCCTCATTGGATAGCCAAAGCTTCCGATTGAGCTCGGCAATCTCTATGGCCTGAGCAGTAACCGCCAGCATAGAAGCTTGTCAAATAACATATATAGTGCATTATATACTTGTTTGTGATCCTCTGTTCGGATTGTTCTAATCGGGACAGAGTCTCAGGGGCTAATGTCTTCACATGGGATTCGCCTCACACACACACACACACACACACACACACACACACACATACACACACACACACTCACACACACACACACATATATGTATATATATATATATATAATACTTGTGAAGAATATTACGTCATTTACCTCGAAGCCTGTCAGTAGGCTGTTGAAAGCTTCGGTCCGTCCGCTCTTAGCAGATCGAACCTTCTCCATAACTGCACCCATCAAGGTGCAGCGTTCCTCCACAATGGAGGCACGCCGTAGTGCCTCTTGCAGAGTGTCAGCGGCCTCCGAATTGATAGAGGCCACCGATGGAGCTCCTGCTCCCCCCCTCTTTCAAAGGGGGATGTTGGTCCGAACCCGGAGTCGTACTAGTCTCTGAGGCGGTGTTCGGCGAGGGCCTGGTCTACTGAAGCCCCCCACCCTTGATGGTCATGGTGGTCGCCATGCCCCACTCTACAACGTCCGTGGTGTTGTCCTCGGGCGCCTTCTAGTCGGTCTCGTCCACCCATCGCCGTCCAGGAAATGGCCTTTGGGATGACACCTCAGTGTCCTCCATGGCAGGGGGAGCGAGGGCGCGAGATGGGACGTCACTCTCCACCTCTCCAGGGGCTAGAAAGTTCCCCTCTGAAGTAGAGGGGATCAGGATCTCGTGCGGAGGGCTAAAAAGCATAAAAGGATTGGGCATGACAGAGGCATACTAAAGCAATAATTGAACGAGTAAGTTTTTGACACTTATGTTTCAGCAAGGGGCTTCTCCCTTTGGACCCTCTCCGGATTGTGTTCGGACTCTGAGTCCGAACTATCCGAGAGGACCACTCTCTCCTTCTTCGGCGTCGCCCCCTCCATGTTCTCGGAGGCTGTCCTCTTTCCCCTCCTCGTGTTGAGGGGGGAGTCGCTCTCCACTTCCTCTTCCTCCTCCTCCTCCTCTTCTTCATCCTCATCTTCCTCGTGGGAGGAGACGGGCTTGGTCTCTCCAGACACAGCTTCTGGAGGACCTTTGCAGCGGGGCCCATCCTTGGGCCCCTTGCTCTTCTTCTTGGCCTTCTTCTCCGGCGGCTTATAAGGCGCTGGGACCAGCATCTCCTCTAGCTGAGGAGTTACTAGGTTTTCGGGCAGCATTGCCGGACTCTTGATCTGCTCCGACTTCTTGCTCCAGCCGTGTAACAAAGGATGGGTTGATGAGTTCGACATAGATCGAATATATATATATATATATATATATATATATATATATATATATATATATATATATATGAACTAGGTATGTCTTTGGAGATATCGAATACTTACCGGAGAGGCCAGATTTGTGGAGTTGAGGCCGATGTCTTCGGTCTCCATGAGCCAGCTCTTCCGCACCTTGAAGAGCAGCTTCCACATTCCCTCGTGCGTGGTGCCAAGGAAATGTTGTACTGTCCGCGGCTCCTCCGGCTTGAATTCCCACATGGGGGAAGCCCGACGCTGGCAGGGGAGAATGCGGCGGAAGAGCATGATCTGAACCACATTGGTTAGACCAACGTTCTTCCCCAGCACATTGGTGATGCACATTTGCAGCGCCTGCATGTCCGTCTGTGACCCCCAGTCATGGCCCATCGCATTCCAGGAGGTGAGCCTCATGGGGGGTCCAAATCTGAACTCCGGAATCGCCGCCCACTTAATGCGGCGCGGCTCAGTGATGTAGAACCATTCCTGTTGCCAGAGCTTCACAGTCTCCACGAAGGCCCCTTGGGCCATGTGGTGTTCGACAGTTTGCTGATCATGGCTTCACCGCAGTCCGCGTGTTGCCCGTCGACCACCTTCGGCTTCATGTTGACACGGAGGAGAGCCTCACACACGACGATGAATGCTGAGATGTGAAGGAAAGAGTTCGGGGCTAGATCGTGGAAATCTAGCCTGTAGTAGTACATGACTCCGCGGACGAACGGGTGGAGTGGAAAACCTAACCCTCTAAGAAAGTGGGGAAGGAAGATGACCCATTCGCCAGGCTCCAGGGTGGGAATGACTTGACTTTCGAGGGGGAAGCATGTGCTTGATGTTGGCGGCAAGGTACCCCGCGCTCCGGAGATCTTTTATCTCCTTCTTTGTCACGGAGGAGGTCTCCCACTTGCCTTTGGAGCCAGCTCCGGCCATGGTCGGAGGAGGTGGTGACGGTGGTGAGAAAGACGGAGACTTTGCAGGCGCAGAGAGCTTAGGAGATTGGAAGGCTGAGGCTATGTGAAAGCGTGGGGGAAAAAGTAAAGATCTATTGCCCTCTTATAGGAAGTAAAAATGCCAACCGCCCTCCACTCGTGCCTTGAATCTCGCCTTTTCCCAATAAAAGCATGCGCCGCAAACGGTTGGATTACCCAAATGTCATTGATGTGCAATCCCGTATTAAGTGGGCACGATCTCTATTTTCATAGGACGTGCCAATGAGGCGTGGCCTCGAAACATGGAACACGGGGTGGGAAAACGGTTCAAAATGTCGAAGGGTCAAGTCTGACGCTTCGTCGAAAAAGTTGTCAGTAAAAGACACTATTCTCATATTTTATATATCCTACCTTCGCGGCTAAGGGTTGTGTTCATTATGAAAAGCTGGATACAGTTCTTTTACAGAGGAATGCCGATGTGTATTCTTCAAGGAACCCACCTTGCAAGGTCGAAGACAATCTGGACGCCGAATATATCATCATTGAAGACTGGTTCAGGGGCTATTGTGGGAGTCCTGGACTAGGGTGTCCTCGGGCGTCCGGTCTATTTGATGTGGGCCGGACTGATGGGCCGTCGAAGATACAAGGCAGAAGATCACCTCTCGTGTTCGGTGGGGACTCCCATATGCGTGGATGGCAAGTATAGGTGTCCAGATATGTTATTCCTTCATGCAACAACGACTTCATACAACCCTAAGCCCCTCCGGTGTCTATATAAACCGGAGGGTAGATCGGAGGCAGGATCACAACATTGCCAGGCTAGCTAATCTAGGGTTATCCAACTGGATCTCGTGGTATATCAACTCTTGTAACCCCAATACCCTTCGAATATAATCAAGAAGGAGTAGGGTTTTACCTCCATCAAGAGGGCCCGAACCTGGGTAAACACTGTGTCATTTGTCCATAGTTACCTTCGGTCCTCAGACATACAACTTGGGCAGCCCTACCCGAGATCCGCTGGTTTTGACACCGACACCTCTGCTGGATCAAGAGTTCGAGGGACGTCATCGAGATGAACGTGTGCTGAGCTCGGAGGTGCCGTACGTTCGGTACTTGGATCGGTTGGATCGTGAAGATGTTCGACTATGTCAACCACTTTAATTAATGCTTCCGCTTTTGGTCTACGAGGGCACTTGGACACACTCTCGCCCTCTCGTTGCTATGCATCTCCTAGATAGATCTTGCATGATTGTAGGAATTTTTTTGAAATTTCATGCTACGTTCCCCAATAGTGGCATCCGAGCCAGGTCTATGCGTAGATGATATTTGCACGAGTAGAACACAAAGAGTTGTGGGCGATAATAGTCATACTGCTTACCACCAACATCTTACTTTGATTCGGTGGTATTGTTGGATGAAGCGGCCCGGACCGACATTACATGACCGCTTTCATGAGACTGGTTCTACTGATGTGCTTTGCGCATAGGTGGCTGGTGGGTGTCTGTTTCGCCAATTTGACTATGGCCGGTCCTTGTTGAAGGTTAAAACATCACACTTGACGAAAAATCGTTGTGGTTTTGATGCGCAGGTAAGAATGGTTCTTGCTAGAATACCAAAGTAGCCACGTAAAACTTGCAACAACAAAGTAGAGGACGTCTAACTTGTTTTTGCAGGGCTTGTTATGATGTGATATGGTCAAGACATGATGTGATATAAATTGTTTTATGAGATGATCATATTTTGTAACAGAGTTATCGGCAACTGGTAGGAGCCATACGGTTGTCACTTTATTGTATGAAATGCAATCGCCATGTAATTGATTTACCTTATCTCTAAGCGGTAGCGATAGTCGTAGAAGCAATAGTTGGCGAGACGATAATGATGCTACAATGGAGATCAAGGTGTCAAGCCGGTGACGATGGAGATCATGACGGTGCTTTGGAGATGGAGATGAAAGGCACAAGATGATGATGGCCATATGATGTCACATATTTTGATTGCATGTGATATTTATCTTTTATGCATCTTATTTTTCTTAGTATGGCGGTATCATTATAAGATGATCCCTCACTAAATTTCAAGGTATAAGTGTTCTCCCTGAGTATACATTGTTGCTACAGTTCGTCGTGCCGAGACACCACGTGATGATCAGGTGTGATAAGCTCTATGTTCACAGACAACGGGTGCAAACCAGTTTTGCACGTGCATAATACTCGGGTAAACTTGACGAGCCTTGCATATGCAGATATGGCCTCGGAACACTGAGACCGAAAGGTCGAACGTGAATCATATAGTAGATATGATCAACATAGAGATGTTCACCATTGAAAACTACTCCATCTCACGTGATGATTGGACATGGTTTAATAGATATGGATCACGTGATCATTTAGATAACTAGAGGGATGTCTATCTAAGTGGGAGTCCTTTAGTAATATGATTAATTGAACTTTAATTTATCATGAACTTAGTCCTGATAGTATTTGCAAATTATGTTGTAGATCAATAGCTCGCGTTGTAACTTCCCTATGTTTTCTGATATGTTCCCAGAGAAAACTAAGTTGAAAGATGATAGTAGCAATGATGCGGACTGGGTCCGTGATCTGAGGTTTATCCTCATTGTTGCACAGAAGAATTATGTCCTTGATACACCGCTAGGTGACAGACCTATTGCAGGAGCATATGCAGACGTTATGAACGTTTGGCTAGCTCAATATGATGACTACTTGATAGTTTAGTGCACCATGCTTTACGTCTTAGAACAGGGACTTCGAAAATGTTTTGAAATGCCATGGAGCATATGAGATGTTCCAAGAGCTGAAATTGGTATTTCAGACTCATGCCTATGTCGATAGGTATGAGACCACTAACAAGTACTTCGCCTAAAAGATGGAGAATTGCTCAGCTAGTGAGCATGTGCTCAGAATGTATGAGTACTACAATCGCTTGAATCAAGTGGGAGTTAATCTTCTAGATAAGGTAGTGATTGACAGAGTTCTCTAGTCACTATCACCAAGTTACTGGAACTTCGTGATGAACTATAATATGCAAGGGATGACGAAAATGATTCCCGAGCTCTTCGTGATGCTGAAATCGATGAAGGTAGAAATCAAGAAAAAGCATCAAGGGTTGATGATTAAACAAGACCACTAGTTTCAAGAAAAGGGCAAAGGGAAGGAAAGGGAACTACAAGAAGAATGGCAAGCAAGTTGTCACTCCCATGAAGAAGCTCAAAGTTGGACCTAAGCTAAAACTGAGTGCTTCTACTGCAAAGGAATGGTCACTGGAAATGGACTACCCCAAATATTTGGCGGATAAGAAGGATGGCAAAGTGAACAAAGGTATATTTGATATACATGTTATTTATGTATACCTTACTAGTGCTCATAGTATCCCCTGGGTATTTGATACCTATTCGGTTGCTAAGATTAGTAACTCGAAACAGGAGCTGCAGAATAAATAGAAACTAGTTGAGGGTGAAGTGACGATGTGTGCTGGAAATGGCTCCAAGATTGATATGATCGTCTTCGCACACTCCCTATACTTTAGGGATTAGTGTTGAACCTAAATAAATGATATTTGGTGTTTGCATTAAGCATGAATATGATTAGATCATGTTTATTACAATACAATTATTCATTTAAGACAGAAAATAATTGTTATTCTATTTACATGAATAAAACCTTCTATGGTCATACACCCAATGTTGATGGTTTATTGAATCTCGATCGTAGTAATACACATATTCATATTATTGATGCCAAAATATGCAAAGTTGATAATGATAGTGTAACATACTTGTGGCACTGTTGTTTAGGTCATATTGGTGTAAAGCGCATGAAGAAACTCCATGTCGATGGGCTTTTGGAATCACTTGATTATGAATCATTTGATACTTGCGAACCGTGCCTTATGGGAAACATGACTAAAACTCCGTTCTTTGGAACAATGGAACGAGCTAATGACTTATTGGAAATAATACATACCGATTGAGGGAGTCTAGAATTAAGGGGTCCTCGGACAGCCGGACTATATACTTTGGCCAGACTATATTCTTTTGTCGGACTATTGGACTATGAAGATACAAGATTGAAGACTTCGTCCCGTGTCCGGATGGGACTCTCCTTTGCGTGGACGGCAAGCTTGGCGATTCGGATATGTAGATCTCCTGCTCTGTAACCGACTCTGTGTAACCCTAGCCCCCCTCCGATGTCTATATAAACCGGAGGGTTTAGTCTGTAGGACAACAACAATCATAATCATAGGCTAGCTTCTAGGGTTTAGCCTCTACGATCTCGTGGTAGATCAACTCTTGTAATACTCATATCATCAAGATCAATCAAGCAGGAAGTAGGGTATTACCTCCATCGAGAGGGCCCGAACCTGGGTAAACATCGTGTCCCCAGCCTCTTGTTACCATTAGCCTTAGACGCACAATTCGGGACCCCCTACCCGAGATTCGCCGGTTTTGACACCGACATTGGTGCTTTCATTGAGAGTTCCACTGTGTCGTCACGATATGGCTTGATGGCTCCTTCAATCATCTTCAATGACGCAATCCAGGGGGAGGTTTTCCTTCCCGGACAGGTCTTTGTATTCGGCGGCTTGATACTGCGGGCCAACTCGCTTGGCCATCTGGAGCAGATCGATAGCTACACCCCTGGCCATCAGGTCTGGTTTGGAAGCTTGAACTACACTGCCGACATCCACGGAGACTTGATCTTAGACGGATTCGAGCCCATGTTAGGTGCGTCGAATAGTCACGATGATCATGACTTAGATCTGCCATCGGACAGTATTCGGGGGATCGCGCCTGCGGCTGCCCCGGGAATCAATCCAGAGCAGATTGCACCATCCGAGGACGGGTGGATGGACCCCGCCACGGAGGCCACACACTCATCGGCCTTGGATCCGAACAGTGATCCCACCTCTTATGAGGCCGGTATCATCGGACCCTCAGAGTCGTCTCCGGCTACAGGATCTGAACCGCGTACGCCCATGCCTATCGAATCTGATTGGGCACCGGTTATGGAGTTCACCTCCGCGGATATCTTTCAGCACTCGCCCTTGGGGGATGTGCTAAACTCATTAAGTCCTCTCTCTTTGTTAGTAGACTCTTGGCCGAACTATGTCTGGCTCGAGTGGGAAGCGGACGACAAAGAAATCCGTTCCCCACCGACCAACCACTTAATAGCCATTGTCGATGACTTAGCCGACGTGCTTGACTTCAACTCCGAAGACATCGATAGTATGGACGACGATGCAGGAGAGGAACAGGAACCACCGCCTATAGGGCGCTAGACAGCCACCTCATCATATGATATATATATGGTGGACACCCCCAAAGAAGGCAATTGCGATGAGGCAACAGAAGATAATCCCCCGGAGAAGCAATCTAGGCACCGGCGTCATAGGCGCCGCTCGAAGCCCCGCCATAGCAAAAATAGTGATACCGGCACAAGAGATGATAACAATCCGGATGGTGCCGAAGATGAAAACAATTTGGCCGAGCCAATCTTCGAGCAGGCCAAGCAAGAAGATGGGCAAGCTAGCCCTAAGGAACAGGCAACAGATGGAGAATCAGAGGATGATAATTACATGCCCCTCTCCGAAGACGAAGTGAGCCTTGGCGATGAAGAATTCATCGTGCCTGAGGATCCCGTCGAGCAGGAGCGCTTCAAGTGTCAGCTTATAGCCACTGCAAAAAGCCTGAAGAAAAAGCAGCAACAACTTCAAGCTAATCAAGATCTGCTAACTGATAGATGGACTGAGGTCCTGGCTACCGAGGAATACGGACTCAGGTGCCCTACCAAAAGTTACCCAAAGCGCAGGTTGCTACCTCAACTCGAGGAGGAGGCGCTAAAGCCCACACTACCAGCGCATGATGCGGCTGACCGGCCACCCTGTGGCCGAGACAAAGCGGCGTATAAGCTCGAAGTCCAGACCGCACCCCGTCGCCAATCAAACAATAATATTAAGGACCGGGGCTACACGAAGGACCTGCGAAACCTACTGGACAACAAAGCAGGACAGTCAAGATCGATCTACGGATCACGGGGTCACGCCACAACGCGTGGCGATGACCTTCACGCTGGACACACTAAACAAAAGTCCGGCCGAGCCGAATACAATAGACCAGATTCATTTGAACTGCGTCGAGATATAGCCCGGCACAGAGGGGCCGCACACCCCCTATGCTTCACTAATGAAGTAATGGATCATGAATTCCCAGAAGGATTTAAACCAGTGAACATTGAATCATATGATGGCACAACGGACCCCGCGGTATGGATTGAATATTTTCTCCTACACATTCACATGGCCCGCGGAGATGATCTACACGCCATCAAGTACCTCCCACTAAAACTCAAGGGACCGGCTCGGCATTGGCTGAATAGCTTGCCGGCAAACTCCATCGGGAGTTAGAAGAACCTGGAAGACACATTCCTTGACAACTTCCAGCGCACTTACGTGCGACCACCGGATGCTGATGACTTAAGTCACATAACCCAACAGCCCGGAGAGTCAGCCAGGAAATTCTGGACTCGGTTCCTAACTAAAAAGAACCAAATTGTCGACTGTCCGGATGCTGAAGCCTTAGCAGCTTTCAAGCATAACATCCGTGATGACTGGCTCACCTGACACCTCGGCCAAGAGAAGCGAAAGTCCATGGCAGCCCTCACGACACTCATGACCCGCTTTTGCGTGGGCGAGGACAGCTGGCTGGCTCGTAGTAACATCACACCAAAAAACTCCGGCGATTCAGACGCCAGAGATAGCAACGGCAAGCCACGACACAATGGACATAAGCGTCAAAACATTAGCGACAACGCCGAAGACGCGGCAGTCAACGCCGGATTCAGAGGCTCTAAATCTGGACAACGGAAAAAGCCTTTCAAAAGAAACAATCTGGGCTTGTCCAGTCTGGACCGCATACTCGATCGCTCATGTCAAATTCACGGCACCCCCGATAAACCAGCCAACCACACGAACAGAGAATGCTGCGTGTTTAAACAGGCCGGCAAGTTGAGTGCTGAAAACAAGGAAAAGGGGTTGCATAGGGATGACGACGAGGAGCCCCGGCCGCCGAACACTGGAGGACAGAAGAAATTCCCTCCCCAGGTGAAAATGGTGAATATGATATACACAACCCATATTACCAAGCAGGAATGGAAGCGTGCACTACGGGACGTCTATGCGATGGAGCCAGTCGCCCCAAAGTTCAACCCATGGTCTTCTTGTCCGATCACTTTCGATCACAGGGACCATCCTACCAGTATCCGTCATGGCGGTTCTGCCGCATTGGTCCTTGACCCAATCATTGACGGATTCCATCTCACATGAGTCCTCATGGACAGTGGCAGCAGCCTGAACCTGCTCTATCAGGATACAATGCGCAAAATGGGCATCGATCCCTCAAGGATCAAACCCACCAAAACCACCTTTAAAGGTGTAATACCAGGTGTAGAGGCTTGTTGTACGGGTTCAATCACACTGGAAGTAGTCTTCAGATCTCCGGACAACTTCCAAAGCGAGGAGTTAATCTTCGATATAGTCCCCTTCTGTAGTGGTTATCATGCCCTACTAGGACGAACCGCATTCGCTCGATTCAATGCGGCACCACACTACGCATACCTCAAGCTCAAGAGGCCAGGACCTCGCAGGGTTATAAAAGTCAATGGAAACACATAGCACTCGCTCCGTACGAAGGAGCACACTGCAGCCCTCGCAGCAGAAGTACAAAGCAGCCTTCTTAGGCAAACAGCCATTCGGCGATGAAGAACCTAGACACCGTCAAGCGAGTCCAGAGTACTCCACAACAGGATCATCTGGCACGTCCAGAGCTCGACTAGCAATTCGGCCTCCGTCCTAGTCCCAGTCAAGCGGCGAAATTTGTGCCGCGCGTAGATAATTACGCACTAAAAATACCATGGGCACAGGCGGAGGCACGGCTATGACGCGGTCCACAATGCGGCTCAACCGCCCTAGGACCTGTATTCCTTAATCATTTTCTCTCTTTCAAGACCCAACTTTCCGGAGACCTTTCAGATAGCCGAATTATCGTACTCATCATGGGAGGGAAAAACCAAGGAGGTAAGAAGTTTTGACGTACAAGGGAATACCTAGGTGGTCTCTGTTAACGATCGTTATACCTGTTTTATATACCCACACGTAGCTTACCCTTGGCCAGGACATGTTAAATAGTCCTATTTTGCTTATCGCACTACTTGTATACATACGCTTTGACGTATTACTTAAATAACAATGGGAAAATATACAACGTCAGCTTATTATTACATTGTATTCATCTTTTTCCTTGACTTCTTATTTATTACAAATTGCACCCGTACACTTTGGTACGTTCAGTTCACCAGGGGCTTCAGCGTACCCCATATCATGGCAAGAAAAGTCCGAACACTTTTGACAGTGCGACACCCCGAACTTATAGCATTATATGCATCAGCTCTGAATCATGTCTTGGGTCAATAGTTAGGTTTGCCCGGCTCCGATGTTTTGGTACCATACGTTCCGCTATATCGGCTAAGGTAGCGCAGGGAGAACTACTGCGATTGTGTCCCGGTTCTTCCGGACGACCACCTCAGTAGAGAAAGCCGAAAACTGACTATCATGATGCGGCGAGAGCTGGTCGCTGTTTGAGAGGTCCCAAATCCTTCAAGATTTTTTCTGCTTCGGGCGAGGAATCGGCCTTGTCCGATTTAGGCGTGCATAGCGCCCCAACTTCGGCCTTCCGAATACTAGGGGCTTCGCCAAAATTTTAAATTGTAGACTTCTATGGCTAAGTGAGAGTGATAAAGCTTCAGAGTCCAATTGCCTTGTTCGTTGTGCTAAACACCTCCTTAAAGGACAATTTTTTTTGGATAAAGAGTGTTTATATTTATCCCGAACACCCCGTTACTAGCTACATGGGGGCGGAAGCCGACGACTGGCCAACTCTTAGATTTTATAAACGGCCGCACAAAAGGTAATATTTTAAATCAACAAGCATTACATAACACACATGAACTCGTTTTTCATATTACAAGATGACATGAATACATTCATTCAAATATTACATCCTTAGCACATTCATCTGCCACAACACGGGCACCCTTCAGGACACCCTCATAATACTGCTCGGGGTGACGGTGCTCCTTGCCCTTCGGCGGCCCCTCCGTCAACAGCTTCTCGGCGTCCATCTTCGCCCAGTGCACTTTCGCACGGGCGAAGGCCCTGCGAGCACCTTCAATGCAGACAGACTGCTTAATGACTTCAAGCCGTGGACATGCATTTACCATCCTCTTTACAAGGCCAAAGTAGCTGTTGGGCAGGGGCTTGCGAGGCCACAGCCGGACTATAAGGTCCTTCATGGCTAGTTCGGCCGCCTTGTGTAGTTAGACCAGTTGCTTCAGCTGGTCGCTCAAGGACATCGGATGTTCGGCCCCAAGATACTGGGACCAGAACAGCTTCTCCGTCGAGCTCCCCTCCTCAGCATGGTAGAACTCTGCGGCATTCGATATGCTGCGCGACAGATTTGCGAACGCTCCTGGAGAGCTCTGAATTCGGGTAAGTAAAAGGAAAGTCTCCTTCACATGCTTGCTTTACATAATGAATGCCTTACCCGCCGCTATCTTCTTGGCCGCCTGGATCTCCTGGAGGGCCTTTTGGGCTTCGGCCTTGGCGTCTTGCATGCTCTGGAGGGTCTTCGCAATCTCGGACTCTTGCATCTTGGAGTCACACTCCAAGGACTCGAATTTTTTGATGAATTCCTGGAGCTCTTGTTGGACCTCATTTACCTGAGCCTCCTCTTCTCGCGCTCGGTGCGCTCCTTGGCCGCCTTGTCTTCGGCCTCAGACAGTGCTTTCTTAAGGGCCGCCACTTCGGTCGTGGCCCCTATTAAAATTCATGATGCTTCTATTAGCATCAACGATTTTCCTTTATACAACACACGGACGGGGTATCACTTACCTTTGTTCTCCTCGAGCTGCCTCTTCACGAGGTCGGGCTCTTCCTCGGCCCGCCCCAGGTCCCGCTTCAGTCCAGAGACCTCCGCAGTTCAGGCGGCAGCAGCCAGCAGCGACGCCTGCTTATTCACATACACATAATATGATTAGACTCCTGTGGATGTTATTTGATCCTCTGTTCGGCCTTTCTTTTCGAACACCAAACAGAGCATCAGGGGCTACTATCTATGCTACGCTATTTCCTCGTAATGTGATTACTTACCTCAAAGCCTGTTAGGAGGCTGGCGCAGGCTTCTGTCAATCCACTTTTGGCGGACCGAACCTTCTCAATCACCATACTCATAAGAGTACGGTGCTCTTCGTTAATGGAAGCGCCATGAAGTGCTTCCAGCAAATTGTCCGAAGCCTCTGGTTGGATAGAGGTCATCATAACAGGCGGCTCACCCTCCTTAGCGAGGGGCTGCCTAACTGAATCCGGAACCATTCGAGGTCCCGGCACAGTCTCCGGCCGGGAGCCGGACTTGCTGCGGCCCCCGTCGTTAAGATCCATGGGGGTCTTTTCCCCCATGTGCCCGGCGTCTGGGATTTCACCTTGGGGCATCTCCAGAACCTTCTCCCCCTACTCCGGTATCCTCTAGGACAACACCTCGGTGTCGTCCGCGGGATGAGGGAGGTGGGCGTCGGGAGCGAATAACTATTCATCTCCGACTGACTCAAAGACCCATCCGAGGAGGATACATCGATGCGGGGTTTGGACGAACTGCACAATCATGTTCAACATGATAAGAAGCAATAAAGTAAAACATACCAAAAGCATTATAGTGTCCGGATACTTACGACTTCGCTCGGGGCTTGTCCCTGGGCAACCACTCCTCATCGCTGTAGGCGGCTGTTGTGGATTGGTCCGGAGGGAGGGTCCTTACCTTCTTGGACCCTTCGGCCTCCCCAGATGGGGCAGCCTTCCTTTTCTTTTCCTCCCTGGTTGGGGGAGGAATTTCCTCTTCCTCCTCGTCTTTGTTGGAGGAGTGCGCCTCGGCATCTTCGGACGATGTGTCTGATGCAGCCTTGCATCGGAGACCTTTCCTGGTCCCCGTGGCCTTCTTCTTGGCCTTCTTCTCCGGCACCTTGTAAGGCGCCGGAACCAGCATCTCCGTCAGGAGAGCGGTTGCTGGATCTTCAGGTAGCGGAGCCGGACAGTCGATCCGCTCCGTTGTCGCTACATAGTCCTGTTAAATCAGCATGGTGGCTTAAATTCCTCCCACAAACATACTGAGAAAGGCACATCTTGTGATATATAGAGAGCTTACCAGATTGGCGGCGCGCTTTGTGTGCTGAGTCCACTGTCCTCGATAGTGGAAGGAGGTACTTCGGCAGCCTTGAACAGCACCTTCCAGACGTCTTTGTGTGTCGTGTTGAAGATCTCTCGCAGTGTCTGGTGTTTGGCTGAATCGAACTCCCACATATTGAATGCCCGTCTTTGACACGGGAGGATCCGGCGGAAGAGCATGACCTGAACCATGTTGACAAGCTTGATCTTCTTGCCTATCATATTTTTGATACAGTTCCGGAGTCCGGTCAGCTCCGCAGGTGCACCCCAGGCTAAGCCCTTCTTTTCCCAGGAGGTGAGCCGCATGGGGATGCCGGATCAGAATTTGGGGGCTGCCACCCAGTTGGCATCACGCGGCTCGGTGATGTAGAACCACCCCGATTGCCACCCCTTCACGATCTCCACGTAGGAGCCTTCGAGCCAGGTAACGTTGGGCATCTTGCCCACCATGGCGCCTCCGCACTCTGCTTGCTGGCCAACCACTATCTTCGGCTTCACATTGAAGATCTTCAGCCACATGCCAAAGTAGGGCTTGATGCGGAGGAAGGCCTCACACACAACAATAAACGCCAAGATGTTGAGGACGAAATTTGGGGCCAGATCATGAAAATCTAGCCCCTAGTAAAACATGAGCCCGCAGAAAAACGGGTGGAGGGGAAATCCCAGTCCGCGGATGAAGTGAGGGAGAAACAAAACCCTCTCGTTGGGTTCCAGAGTAGGGATGATCTGCCCTTCTTCCGGGAGCCGGTGCGCGATGTCTGCGGCTAAGTATTCGGCCTCCCGAAGCTTCGTAATGTCCTCCTGCATAACGGAGGAGGCCATCCACTTGCCTCCCGCTCCGGACATGTCTGGAATGGCTGTACGAAGAAGGTGAGAACTTGGGCGCTGGAGCTCGAGAGTGCGAGAATGGATGAGCAAAGGAGGAAGAAGGCGTGGGTGAAAAAGGGGAATCCCTATCTCTTTATAAAGGTGGTGGAAACTGTGCAACTCCCCACTTGCCCGTTAAAATCGCTTATTCCCCAAGCGCCACGATTGATGGCACTATTGGGTTACCCACA
The DNA here is from genome assembly GCA_963921465.1 of Triticum timopheevii. Lineage (NCBI taxonomy): Eukaryota > Viridiplantae > Streptophyta > Magnoliopsida > Poales > Poaceae > Triticum > Triticum timopheevii. Next base: position 578,363,283 of record OY997268.1, read on the forward strand.
CCCGTATTGATGAGAATCCCGCGATAAGGGGACACGATCTCTGCTTCGACAAGACGTGCCAAGGAAACCGCCTCGCAATATGTGCAGTAGCTGGTTGTGAAAACCGGTTCGAATAATGACCGGGCCATGGCGTGATGTCACACTACAAAAAATTGTCAGCATATTAGATTTTTGGAATATTGTTCTCTCTGGGGTGGTATGTGGAATTTGTTTTGCAGACCCGGACACGACTCTCGTGTTCAAAATCTTCTATGGAGTATTCAGAGGAGGAACCCGCCTTGCAATGCCGAAGACAATCTGTGTGCCGGACTAATCGTCATTGAAGCCTGGTTCAGGGGCTATTGAGGGAGTCCGGGATTAAGGGGTCCTTGACAAGCCGGACTATATACTTTGGCCGGACTATTGGACTATGAAGATACAAGATTGAAGGCTTCGTCCCATGTCCGGATGGGACTCTCCTTTGCGTGGAAGGAAAAACTTGGCGATTCAGATATGTAGATCTCTTTCTCTGTAACCGACTCTGTGTAACCCTAGCCCCCTTCGGTGTCTATATAAACCGGAGGGTTTAGTCCGTAGGACAACAACAATCATAATCATAGGCTAGCTTCTAGGGTTTAGCCTCTACGATCTCGTGGTAGATCAACTCTTGTAATACTCATATAATCAAGATCAATCAAGCAGGAAGTAGGGTATTACCTCCATCGAGAGGGCCCGAACCTGGGTAAACATCGTGTCCCCAGCCTCCTGTTACCATTAGCCTTAGACGCACAGTTCGGGACCCCCTACCCGAGATCCGCCGGTTTTGACACAGACACAGATGTATGCAGCCTGATGAGTGTTGAGGCTCGTGGCAAGCATCATTATTTTCTGACCTTCACAGATGATTTGAGCAGATATGGGTATACCTACTTAATGAAACACAAGTCTTAAACATTTGAGAAGTTCAAAGAATTTCAGAGTGAAGTGGAGAATCATTGTAACAAGAAAATAAAGTTTATACGATCTGATCATGGAGGTGAATATTTGAGTTACGAGTTTGGCCTTCATTTAAAACAATGTGGAATAGCTTCACAGCTCACGCCACCTGGAACACCACAACATAATGGTGTGTCCGAACGTCGTAACCGTACTTTATAAGATATGGTGCGATATATGATGTCTCTTACCGATTTACCACATCATTTTGGGATTATGCATTAGAAACACCTGCATTCATGTTAAACAGGGCACCGTCAAAATCCGTTGAGACGACACTGTATGAACTGTGGTTTGGCAACAAACCTAAGCTGTCGTTTCTTAAAGTTTGGGGCTGTGATGCTTACGTGAAAACGCTTCAACCTGATAAGCTCGAGCAAATCGGAGAAATGTGTCTTCATAGGATACCCAAAAGAAACTGTTGAGAACACCTTCTATCATAGATCCGAAGGCAAGATATTCGTTGCTAAGAATGGATCCTTTCTAGAGGAGGAGTTTCTCTCGAAAGAAGTGAGTGGGAGGAAAGTAGAACTTAATGAGGTAATTGTACCTTCTCCTGAATTGGAAAGTAGTTCATCACAGAAATCAGTTCTAGTGATTCCTACACCAATTAGTGAAAAAGCTAATGATGATGATCATGAAACTTCAGATCAAGTTACTACCAAACCTCGTAGGTCAACCAGAGTACGGTCCACACCAGAGTGATATGGTAATCCTATTCTGGAAGTCATGTTACTAGACCATGATGAACCTGCGAACTATGAGGAAGCGATGATGAGCCCAGATTCCGCGAAATGGCTTGAGGCCATGAAATCTGAGATGGGATCCATGTATGAGAACAAAGTGTGGATTTTGGTGGACTTGCCCGATGATCGGCAAGCCATAAAAAATAAATGGATCTTCAAGAGGAATACGAACGCTAATAGTAGTGGTACTATCTACAAAGCTCGACTTGTCGCAGAAGGTTTTTTGACAAGTTCAAGGTGTTGACTACAATGAGATTTCTCAACTGTAACGATAAATCCGTCCGAATCATGTTAGCAGTTGCCATATTTTATGAAATCTGGCAAATGGATGTCAAAACTGCATTCCTTAAATGGATATTTCTTAAAGAAGAGTTGTATATGATGCAACAAAAAGGTTTTGTCGATCCTAAAGGTACTAACAAGGTGTGCAAGCTCCAGTGATCCATCTATGGACTGGTGCAAGCATCTCGGAGTTGGAATATACGCTTTGATGAGTTGATCAAAGCATATAGTTTTATACAGACTTGTGGTGAAGCATGTATTTATAAGAAAGTGAGTGGGAGCACTACAACCTTTCTGATAAGTATATGTGAATGACATATTGTTGATCGGAAATGATGTAGAATTATCTGGAAAGCATAAAGGAGAGTTTGAAAGGAGATTTTCGAAGAAAGACCTCGGTGAAGCTGCTTACATATTGGGAATCAAGATCTATAGAGATAGATCAAGACGCTTGATAAGATTTTTCAATGAGTACATACCTTGACAAGATTTTGAAAGAGTTCAAAATGGATCAGTCAAAGAAGGAGTTCTTGCCTGTATTACAAGGTGTAAAGTTGAGTAAGACTCAAACCCCGACCACGGGAGAAGATAGAAAGAGAATGAAAGTCATTCCCTATGCCTCGGTCATAGGTTCTATAAAGTGTGCCATGCTATGTACCAGACCAGATGTGTGCCTTGCTATGAGTTTGGCAAGTGGGTACGATAGTGATCCAGGAGTTGATCACTGTATAGCGGTCAAATTTATCCTTAGTTACCTAAGAGGACTAAGGAAGTATTTCTTGGTTATGGAGGTGATAAAGAGTTCATCGTAAAGAGTTACGTCAATGTAAGCTTTACATCAATCCATAGGACTCTGAGTCTCAATCTGGATACATATTGAAAGTGGGAGCAATTAGCTAGAGTAGCTCCATGCAGAGCATTGTAGACATAGAAAATTTGCAAAATACATACGGCTCTGAATTTAGCAGACCCGTTGACTAAACTTCTCTCACAAGCAAAACATGATCACACCTTAGTACTCTTTGGGTGTTAATCACATAGCAATGTGAACTACATTATTGACTCTAGTAAACCCTTTTGGTTGTTGGTCACATGGCGATGTCAACTATGGGTGTTAATCACATACAGATGTGAACTATTGGTGTTAAATCACATGGCGATGTGAACTAGGTTATTGACTCTAGTGCAAGTGGGAGACTAAAGGAAATATGCCCTAGAGGCAATAATAAAGTTGTTATTTATATTTCCTTATATCATGATAAATGTTTATTATTCATGCAAGAATTGTATTAACCGGAAACTTAGTACATGTGTGAATACATAGATAAAACAAAGTGTCCCTAGTATGCCTCTACTTGACTAACTCGTTAATCAAAGATGGTTATGTTTCCTGACCATAGACATGTGTTGTCATTTGATGAACGGGATCACATCATTAGAGAATGATGTGATGGACAAGACCCATCCATTAGCTTAGCATAATGATTGATAAATTTTATTGCTATTGCTTTATTCATGACTTATACATGTTCCTCTGACTATGAGATTATGCAACTCCCGAATACCGGAGGAACACCTTGTGTGCTATAAAATGTCACAATGTAACTGGGTGATTATAAAGATGCTCTACATGTGTCTCCGAAGGTGTTTGTTGGGTTGGCGTAGATCGAGATTAGGATTTGTCACTTCGTGTATCACAGAGGTATCTCCGGGCCCTCTCGGTGATGCTCATCACTATAAGCCTTGCAAGCAATGTGACTAATGAGTGAGTTGCGGGATGAAGCATTACAAAACGAGTAAAGAGACTTGCTGGTAACGAGATTGAACTAGGTATGAATATACCGACAATCGAATCTCACGCAAGTAACATACCGATGACAAAGGGAACGATACGTCTGAACGTATCTATAATTTTTGATTGTTCCATGCTATTATATTGCCCGTTTTGGATGTTTATGGGCTTTACAATACATTTTTATATCATTTTTAGGACTAACCTACTAACCGGAGCCCAGCCCAAATTTCTGTTTTTTTGCCTATTTCGGTATTTCGAAGGAAAGGAATATCAAACGTAGTCCAAACGGAATGAAACCTTCGGGAGCGATCTTTTTGGAACAAAAGCAATCCAGGAGACTTGGAGTGGACGTCAAGAAGCAGCGGAGGCGGCCAGGAGGGTGCTTGGCGCGCCCTGGAGGGGGGCGCCCCCCTGCCTCGTGGGCCCTCGTGGCTCCCCTGACCGACTTCCATCGCCTATATATATCCATGTACCCCAAAAACATCCAGGAGCACAACGAAACACTTCTTCCACCACCGCAACCTTCTGTACCCATGAGATCCCATCTTGGAGCCTTTTCCGGCGCTTCGCCGGAGGGGGAATCGATCACGGAGGGCCTCTCCATCATCGCCAAGGCCTCTCCGATGAGTTGTGAGTAGTTTACCACAGACCTTGGTGTCCATAGTTAATAGCTAGATGGCTTCTTCTCTCTCTTTGAATCTCAATACAAAGTTCTCCTCGATCTTCTCGGAGATCTATTCGATGTAACTCTTTTTGCAGTGTGTTTGTCGAGATCCGATAAATTGTGGGTTTATGATCAAGTTTATCTATGAGAAATATTTGAATCTCCTCTGAATTATTTTATGTATGATTGGTTATCCTTGCAAGTCTCTTTGAATTATCAGTTTGGTTTGGCCTACTAGATTGATCTTTCTTGCAATGGCAGAAGTGCTTAGCTTTGGGTTCAATCTTGCAGTGTCCTTTCCCAGTGACAGCAGGGGCAGCAAGGCACGTATTGTATTGTTTCCATCGAGGATAAAAAGATGGGGTTTATATCATATTTCTTGAGCTTATCCCTCTACAACATGTCATCTTGCTTAATGTGTTACTCTGTTCTTATGAACTTAATACTCTAGATGCATGCTGGAAAGCGGTTGATGTGTGGAGTAATAGTAGTAGATGCAGGCAGGAGTTGATCTACTTGTTGCGGACTTGATGCCTATATACATGATCATGCCTAGATATTCTCATAACTATGCACTTTCTATCAATTGCTCGACAGTAATTTGTTCACTCACTGTAATACTTATGCTATCTTGAGAGAAGCCACTAGTGAAACCTATGGCCCCCGAGTCTATTTTCCATCATATAAGGTTCCGATCTACTTTATTTTGCATTCTTTACTTTTCAATCTATATCATAAAAATACCAAAAATATTTATATTATCATATTATCTCTATCAGATCTCACTTCCGCAAGTGGTCGTGAAGGGATTGACAACCCCTTTATCATTGGTTGCGAGGTTCTTGTTTGTTTGTGTAGGTACGAAAGACTTGCATGGAGCCTCCTACTAGAATGATACCTTTGTTCTCAAAAACTAAGGGGAATACTTATGCTACTTTGCTGCATCACCCTTTCCTCTACAAGGGAAAAACCAACGCATGCTCAAGAGGTAGCAAGAAGGATTTCTGGCGCCGTTGCCGGGGAGGTCTTCGCTCAAGTCAAGACATACCAAGTACCATCACAAACTCATCTCCCTCGCATTACATTATTTGCCATTTGCCTCTTGTTTTCCTCTCCCCCACTTCACCCTTGCCGTTTTATTCGCCCTCTCTTTTCCGTTCGCCTCTTTTTTGTTTGTCTCTTGTGTGTTTGTGTGTTGGATTGCTTGTCATGATGGCTCAAGATAATACTAAATTGTGTGACTTTTCCAATACCAATAATAATGATTTCCTTAGCACTACGATTGCTCCTCTTAATGATGTTGAATCTTGTGATATCAATGCTGCTTTGTTGAATCTTATTATGAAAGGTCAATTCTCAGGCCTTCCTAGTGAATATGCCGCTACTCATCTAAACAACTTTGTTGATTTGTGCGATATGCAAAATAAAAAAGAAATGGATAATTATATTGTTAAATTGAATTTATTTCCGTTTTCACTTAGAGATCATGCTAAAACCTGGTTTTCTTCTTTGCCTAAAAATAGTATTGATTCATGAATAAGTGCAAAGATGATTTTATCTCTAAGTATTTTCCTCCCGCTAAGATCATCTCTCTTAGAAACGATATTATGAATTTTAAGCAACTAGATCATGAGCATGTTGCACAATCTTGGGAGAGGATAAAATTAATGATACGTAATTGCCCTGCACATGGTTTGAATTTATGGATGATCATATAAAAAAATTTATGCCGGATTGAATTTTGCTTCTAGAAATCTTTTAGATTCGGCCGCGGGAGGCACTTTTATGGAAATCACTTTAGGAGAAGCTACTAAACTCCTAGATAATATTATGGTTAATTATTCTCAATGGCACACCGAAAGATCTACTAGTAAAAAAGTTCATGCGATAGAAGAAATTAATGTTTTGAGTGGAAAGATGGATGAACTTATGAAATTGTTTGCTACTAAGAGTGCTCCTATTGATCCTAATGATATGCCTTTGTCTACTTTGATTGAGAATAATAATGAATCTATGGATGTGAATTTTGCTGGTAGGAATAATTTTGGCAACAACGCATATAGAGGAATCCTAGGCCATTTCCTAGTAATTCCTTTAATAATTATGGTAATTCGTACAACAATTCTTATGGAAATTTTAACAAGTTGCCCTTTGATTTTGAGATTAGTGTTAAAGAATTCATGAATTCTCAAAAGAATTTCAATGCTTTGCTTGAAGAAAAATTGCTTAAAGTTGATGAATTGGCTAGGAATGTGGATAGAATTTCTCTTGATGTTGATTCTTTGAAACTTAGGTCTATCCCTCCTAAGCATGATATCAATGAGTCTCTCAAAGACATGAGAATTTCCATTGATGAGTGCAAAGAAAGAACCTCTAGGATGCATGCTAAGAAAGATTGCTTTGTAAGAGCGTGTTCTTCTAGTTTTCATGAGAATAATGATGAAGATCTAAAAGTGATTGATGTGTCTCATATTAAATTTTTGTTTTACAATATGAATCTTGATGATGGGACTGGAGATGAGTCAACTTTAGTTAAAAGTCGTTCCAATAATTCGGAGTTTTTAGATCTTGATGCTAAAATTGGTAAAAGTGGGATTGAAGATATCAAAACTTTACATAGCAGTGAACCCACTATTTCGGATTTCAAGGAATTTAATTATGATAATTGTTCCTTAATAGAATGTATTTCCTTGTTGCAATCCGTGTTGAATTCTCCTCATGCTTATAGCCAAAATAAAGCTTTTACTAAACATATCATGGATGCTTTGATGCAATCTTATGAAGAGAAACTTGAACTGGAAGTTTCTATCCTTGGAAAACTTTATGATGAGTGGGAACCTACTATTAAAATTAAAATTAAAGATCATGAATTATATGCTTTGTGTGATTTGGGTGCTAGTGTTTCCACGATTCCAAAAACTTTATGTGATGTGCTAGGTTTCCGTGAATTTGATGATTGCTCTTTAAACTTGCACCTTGCGGATTCCACTATTAAGAAACCTATGGGAAGGATTAATAATGTTCTTATTGTTGCAAATAGGAATTATGTGTCCGTAGATTTTATCGTTCTTGATATAGATTGCAATCTTTCATGTCCTATTATTCTTGGTAGACCTTTCCTTAGAACGATTGGTGCAATTACTGATATGAAGGAAGGAAATATTAGATTCCAATTTCCATTAAGGAAAGGCATGGAACACTTTCCTAGAAAGAAAATCAAATTACCTTATGAATCTATTATGAGGGACACTTATGAATTGAATACCAAAGATGGCAATACTTCAAATCTATTCTCGCTTTTATGCCTAGCTATGGGCATTAAACGATAGCGCTTGTTGGGAGGCAACCCAATTTTATTTTTGTTTCTTGATTTTTGTTCCTGTTTAGTAATAAATAATTCATCTAGCCTCTGTTTAGATGTGGTTTTATGTTTTAATTAGTGTTTGTGCCAAGTAGAACCTATAGGATCATCTTGGGTGAAACTTAACTTGATCTTGCTGAAAAACAAAAACTTTTGCGCTCACGAGAAAAATTCTAATAAATCACAGAGACGTGCTTTTGAGTTGATTCTTTTTGAAGCAGATCAACAGACAAATTGCCTAGGACGTACTATTTTGGTAGGATTTTTAGAGTTCCATAAGTATTCGAAAGTTACATATTGCTACAGACTTTTCTGTTTTTGACAGATTCTGTTTTTCGTGTGTTGTTTGCTTATTTTGATGTATCTATGGCTAGTATCGGGGGATATGAACCATAGAGAAGTTGGAATACAGTAGGTTTAACACCAATATAAATAAATAATGAGTTCATTACAGTAACTTAAGTGGTGGTTTTTCTTTCTTGCACTAACGGAGCTCGTGAGATTTCCTGTTGAGTTTTGTGTTGTGATGTTTTCAAGTTTTGGGTAAAGATTTGATGGATTATGGAATAAGGAGTCACTACTAGGGAAAATCCTAGCAGCAGCGCGGGTTTTGGGCATCTCAGTAGTGTGGGGAACAGCGCTACTAATAAGGCGCTATAGCTAACGTATAGCAGTAGCGCCTGTTATCCCACGCTACTGCTATACATGAATAGCTGTAGCGCTCTTTAGAAAAGGGCGCTACTGATATTATCTGTAGCGCTGTTTACAGGGAAGCGCTACTGGTAAGGCGGCACTACTGCTAAATTCCCCCCCCCCCTTGCTACTACTAGTTTTATTAGTTTTTTTCTTGCATATTTGTTTTGTATTTGAATAGGCTTTATACAATAATCTTTAGCATATCATACACATGCAAATGTAATCATAATATATACATACAATTAGTCTCATCAAATCATGTCATCATCACAATCATCATCCAACACAAAGTGGTCTCTCGTCATCAATCTCGAAAATAGCGATACAAGTCTCGATTACTTGCAAATACATCGTCATCCATCTAAACAATGATATACACGAGAAGAGCTATCACTTTGAGTACATGAGTTCGTATCCCTCTCTCACATTAGCGTGAACCTAAACTAACTACTGTCTGTCGCTCGGAAACAGGAAACTGGTACACCTGGGCCTGACACTCCGGCCACTTGTCATATATATACTCCTGGCGTAGCACTTCTTCACCATATATGACCTATGCAAATGAATTATTGAAATCAAAGGAAGGATAGCAGCGCGGATGACTTACACGGGATGATAAGGCACGAGAATCGCCTCCTTGTCCTTATTGGCGAGCATGAAACTGACAATGTAATCCCTCGCATATTCACGCTGCTCTGTGCAGACTCCCAAGAAGCCCTTGTGCATGTAGTACGGGTCAGCGACACAGATATGACGTATCTGCTCAACCCCAATGATGTAGTTCATGTGCAAGGCATAAAGGCGGACAAACATAAAATCCAGCTTCTTCACGTGAAACATGTCGAATATGTAATCGAATCAGAGGAAGAACTTATCCGTCGGGAAGCTGTCGACGTACGACATTTGCCGCGGAACGTTAACCACGTAGAGTGGGTATCCTGGATCTTTCGAGGCGATGAGGCCTTTCTCTACCCGCAGCACATCGTCATGAAGTCTCCTTAGATCGCCGAATCTGGCCCGTAGCGCTATTGCAGGTAGGATTGGTTGACCGGGGATATGCCATTTATCCGCATCAGGGATATCTATACGGTCCTGAAGTCGAGGCTGCTGAGGCGGCTGCATCATAGAATCAGATTTTTTTTGCCTTTCCTCGCTCTCTTCCTAGACTTCTTTACTACCGGAAGGTCATCCCTATTACGTTGAGACGGTAATTCAGGCACCGACTGATGACGCTCAAACCCCGAGGAGGCGCCAGTATAGACATACTATTCAGCGCCATCGTCATCCTCATCCTCATCCATGGCGACGTCATCAGCGACTAATGGAGCGTCCTCCTTACCCCATCCGCTATCAACCGACCCAACACCCGACGCTAATTGGGTAGGTGGGGTGTTGATTTCATACCTTGCTGAGGCTGCGTGCTCGTGGGTGTGCTCCTGGTCGCCTCCAAACGAAGCAGACTCTTTGGCCACAATAGGACCCACCCATTGCAACAATCACCAAGCCGCCGCGGGGTCTCATCCTCATCCCCCACTAGTATTAGAGGAGGCAAATTCTTGTGGCCCGGTTTGACACTGGCCACGGAAACCTTGAAGACGTTCGGGGGGATCGGCCGGCTGTGGAACAATGGTTCCTTCGGCTCCATTATCGTCCCCTTCCCCATGTCCACCTTCTGTTCGCCGATGGTGTACAATATGGTGCACGGGGTTTCGTCGGCCTGCAAAGAAAAGTCTGCAACGTGAGACATCCGAAAGGCAACGAAAATGGGAGATTATACATTTATATTGAAGGGGGCCGGTGTGACAGATACAGTGAGGGCGTCGAGCTCAGCCAAAGACGAGGCACCACCGAGCACGTCCAGTGCGGGAGCCGGTGTGGGAGCAGGTGCAGGAGCCGGTGCGGGAGCAGGTGCGGGAGCCGGTGCGGGAGCAGGTGCTCCCAAGAAGTCAGCAAGGGGAAAGTCCTCTGCATTTTTTTTTCTAGATTTTGCCTTGTCCAAGTGAAAACGCCCGTCACCAAGGAAGTAGATAAATCTGCAACCACCTGTTTTGCGGCAGCTACCGCTGTTGTGACTGTCTGAGATGATTTCTTCTCAACCGCAATCTCAACCTTCTTGTCGATGTTTTCTTCAGTTAACCTCCGTCTTTCCTTTCTCTCCTCTGTGGTCTCACGGTAGTACTTCTTCCATGTGGCGCCGTCTCCGACACCGTGCACGCGTCCATACGACGGTCGAGTATCCACCGGTTGTCGTTTCAATATGTTCAACGCCCGGTTGAATGGAGTGTCCCACTTGGGCCTCGCCAATGCCTTAGACGGCGAGTCGCTTTCGGCCGCAATCTGGTGCTGCTCTCTCTGCAAAAGGCACAAGGATCGTTTACAAATATGACTAACGTGTGCAGTCGAATTGATCAGAAACTAAAATTACTAGCAGTCTCATGAACTCCGTAATGACCGGTATTGTCTCGTAAACCTTCTTCACTGGGTCCCAACGGTGCCGGGCCCTCAGGACGTCACGCTCCTGCGGGACGGTAAAATCCGCCAAGGGGTCTGGGATGCCCAGACTCACGGCTTCCGCGTCCTCCTTGCCACATTTGGACCTCTTTCCGCCGTAACCATGGCTTCCGAGGTGGTGGCTCCCAATGTTCCTCTCTTGAAGCCCCTTCATGTACTTAGACTTTTTTTGGCAACTTCGGCCTTGCAAGCCTCATTGAATATTTGAAGCTGCTCTTCCGTGATTGTCGGATTATCCTTTACAATCTCGGAGTAGGGTTCCTTCTTGGCGATGATTTTTGCTTTCACTCAAGTTTTCTAGGCGGCCAACGCGGCGCTAAACTTGGTCATGGCGTGTTTGTTTATCTTCTTCATTGCCGGGTCCTCGTCTGGATCTTCATAATCCTTCTCATTCCGGCCCGGGAACAAGAATATCTGGTGAAACTTCTTTAGGAGGGAGCTCCTCATATTTTCTATCTTCTGTAGTTTCTCATCATTGATGGTGGCGTTTGTCCGTACGATGCATCCTATTTGATTGTCGTAGCACGCACGCGCTTCATCGGGCGCCTTTGGCTTAAAATTGCCGTCGTCCACCTCCGTGACCAACAGTCTAGTAGTTCTGAGTTTGTTAGGAACTCGTTGCCTCTTTGCTTTCGGTTCTACACCGGCTTCGCTCCCCGAGGCAGCACCGGTCTCAGTCTCAGCGCCGGTCTCGATGCCGATCTGAGTCTCAGCACCGGTCTCAGTCTCAGCACCGGTCTGCGTGTCGGTCTCAGACCCTGATGCCACCGGTGGGCCCAGCAACAACATCGGTTGATCGTCGGTAAGGCTAAAAAAATCGTCTGCTGCCCGGTAGACGTCGTCGCAATCACCAGAACCCTGCCCTTTATCGTTGCTAGCCTGTTTCCTATGATTAAATCTAGTCAATTAATTCTAGACCTAATAAAATGAATAATGAGATAAAAAGGCCTATTGTTTTGCAGGAATGTTGACTCCTTCCTGGTGCGGCAAATCCCGGGCACTCGATATGTCCTAGTTTGTAGCACAAGTCATGCCGAAATTCACGGAAAATTTCGGCATGACCTTTGCTAAAAAGTGGACAAATCGAGAACCTGAAATTTGCCGGAATGGAAATGAATCAACATTCCGGCAAAACATAGGCCACTCAGCATCATTCCCTGGAAACAACAAAGCCACTTGGGCACAATCGAACAACTTCAATGAAAAGATATAACATGACCACTTCAATGAAAAGATATAATCAGCAATAAAAGTCTAGGAAGGGATCATCTTTAAAATAAAATTTGCCTAAATTTTTTTCCTTGCAAAATAGAGGTCTTTTCAAAAATCAAAAACCTTTGCAAAATGACCTCACTAAACACTTCTCTGCCTAGGACAGAACCCAAATTATGTTGATCTAGCTATTCCTCTCTCTCACACAAACACACATTATTATCTCTAACCCTTCTCTGCCTAGGACAGAACCCAATTAAATTGCAAAGGAACTCCATTTCTCTAACCCTTCTGACTAATGCTCTAAAATAAAATTTTCCTCTAACCTAGCCAACCTACTTAACTTAGCTTGTTAATCCAATGAACCTAATTAACCTACCTATTTAACCTAGTTAGTTAATCTAGTTTACCTAGATAATTAACCCTAATTAAACTAGTTAACGCAGCTAGTTCTCTGTCAAAGCCCTAAATAAATTTTTGCACTAATTAACCTAGATAATTAACCTAATTAAACTAGTTAACCTGACTAGTTCTCTGTCAAAGCCCTAACTAAATTTTTGCACTAACCTAGATAATTAACCTAATTAAACTAGTTAACCTAACTACTTCTCTATCAAAGCCCTAACTAAATTTTTTCCCTAACCTAGATAATTAACCTAATTAAACTAGCTAACCTATGCATGAGAGAGAGAGGAGGGGTGGGGGCTTACAGAGGATGGCTCCGGTGGTGGCGAGCGAGGCAGTGGTGGCGAGGGAGGCAGGGGCGTCTTCGGTGACGGCGAGGGAGGCAGTGGCGGCGAGGGAGGCAGGGGAATCTCCGGTGACGGCGAGGGAGGCAGTTGTGGCGAGGAAGGATTCGGTGGCGTCGACGGCGGCTCCGGTGGCGTTGACGAGGCCGCACGGCTCCGTGGCGTTGGGGGCGGCTCCGGTGGCGTCGACGGCGCACGGCTCTGGTGGTGTCGACGTCGGGAGGAGACGGCGGCGAAGTGGGGCGACGGCAAATCGGGGAGACGGCAGCGCGCGGCGTGGGTTGAGGGATTTGGGGGAGAAGTGGTGGCCGGGGGGAAACGGTTTTTTGGTTATGTCAAACTTAGCGGTAGCGCGTTTGGTAAAATGCGCTATAGCTAAGATAGCTATAGCGGTTTTTACAAAACGCGCTGCTGCTATAGCTATGTAATTTTCTTCCATTTTTTAATTTCATTTTCTATTTCTATACCAGGGGTCTAGGACACGCGCTGCAGCTATGTTAGCTATAGCGCCTCTTACGAACACATGCTACTGCTATGCCTTCCTCCGTTTTTTCGCTTTTTCATTTATTTTGCTTTACATTTTATTTTTTCCTTTCTCCTTTTTCTACTTCTTTCATTTTCATTTACTTTTCTATTTGTTTTTCATCTTATTTTATTTCCGTTAGTAGCAGCGCTCTTCTTAGGAAACGCGCTGCTACTTATGCCCTAGCTGTAGCGCGCTTCTTCCAAGCCCGCTACTCCTATGCGTAGCCTATCATTCTAGCAATGGTAATATTAGTAGTAGCTCTTTTGCCACTACACGCGCTACTGCTAAAGTTGTATCTATAGCACGGTTTTACCTCAAACGCTACTGCTATCTAGCACTAGCGCCCTTTTTTGACCCACGCTGTTGCTAAATTTCTGTGTATAAGGTTTTCCCTAGTAGTGAGTGGCAAGAGCCTAAGCTTGGGGATGCCCATGGAACCCCAGGATATTCAAGGACAACCAAAAGCCTAATCTTGGGGATGCCCCGGAAGGCATCCCCTCTTTCGTCTTCGTCTATCGGTAACTTTACTTGGGGCTATATTTTTATTCACCACATGATATGTGTTTTTGCTTGGAGCGTCTTGTATGGTATGAGTCTTTGCTTTTTAGTTTACCACAATCATCCTTGCTGGACACACCTTTTGGGAGAGACACACATGATTCAGAATTTATTAGAATACTCTATGTGCTTCACTTATATCTTTTGAGCTAGACAGTTTTGCTCTATGTGCTTCACTTATATCTTTTAGAGCACGGCGGTGGTATTATTTTGTAGAAATTATTGATCTCTCATGCTTCACTTATATTATTTTGAGAGTCTTTTAGAACAGCATGGTATTTTCTTTGGTTTATAAAGTTTGTCCTAATATGATGAGCATCCAAGTTGGGTATAATAAAAACTATCATATAGAGTGCATTAAACACTATGATCAATTTGATGCTTGATAATTGTTTTGAGATATAAAGGTGGTAATGTTAGAGTCATGCTAGTTGGGTAATTATGAAATTGAGAAATACTTGTGTTAAAGTTGGCAAGTCCCGTAGCATGCACGTATGGTAAAAGTTGTGTAACAAATTTGTTGCATGGGGTGCTCTTTTGATTGCCTTCCTTATGTGTGGAGGTCAGGATCGCGCGATGGTTAACTCCTACCAACCCTTCCCCTAGGAGCATGCGTAGTAGTACTTTGCTTCGAGGGCTAATAAAATTTTGTAATAAGTATATGAGTTCTTTATGACTAATGTGAGTCCATGGATTATACGCACTCTTACCCTTCCATCATTGCTAGCCTCTACGGTACCGTGCATTGCCCTTTCTCACCTTGAGAGTTGGCGCAAACTTTGCCGGTGCATCCAAAACCCGTGATACAATACGCTCTATCACACATAAACCTCCTTATATATTCCTCAAAACAGCCACCATACCTACCTATCATGGCATTTCCACAGCCATTCCGAGATATATTGCCATGCAACTTTCCACCGTTCTGTTTATTATGACACGCTCCATCATTGTCATATTGATTTTGCATGATCATGTAGTTGACATCGTATTTGTGGCAAGGCCACCTTCATAATTCTTTCATACATGTCACTCTTGATTCATTGCATATCCCGGTACACCGTCGGAGGCATTCACATAGATTCATATTTTGTTCTAAGTATTGAGTTGTAATTGTTGAGTTGTAAATCAATAAAGTGTGATGATCTTCATTATTAGAGCATTGTCCCAAGTGAGGAAAGGATGATGGAGACTATGATTCCCCCACAAGTCAAGATGAGACTTTGGATTTTATGAAAAATAAAAGAGGCCAAATAAGCCCACCAAAATAAAAAAAAGGAAAAAATGAGACAAAAAGAGAGAAGGGACAATGTTACTATCCTTTTTCCACACTTGTGCTTCAAGGTAGCATCATGATCTTCATGATAGAGAGTCTCTTATGTTGTCACTTTCATATACTAATGGGAATTTTTCATTATAGAACTTGGCTTGTATATTCCAATGACGGGCTTCCTCAAAATGCCCTAGGTCTTCGTGAGCAAGCGAGTTGGATGCACACCCACTTAGTTTCTTTTGTTGAGCTTTCATATATTTATAGCTCTAGTGCATCCGTTGCATGGCAATCCCTACTCCTCATGTTGACCTCAAATGATGGGCATCTCCATAGCCCGTTGATTAGCCTCATCAATGTGAGACTTTCTCCCTTTTTGTCTTCTCCACACAACCTCCATCATTATATTCTATTCCACCATAGTGCTATATCCATGGCTTATGCTCATGTATTGCGCGAGAGTTAAAAAAGCTGAAGCGCGTTAAAAAGTATGAACCAATTGCTTGGCTGAAACCGGGGTTGTGTATGATGGGAGTATTTTGTGTGTTGAAAACGAAGCATAGCCTAACTATATGATTTTGTAGGGATAAGCTTTCTTTGGCTATGTTATTTTGATAAGACATGATTACTTGTTCGTATGCTTGAAGTATTACTATTTTTATGTCAATATGAACTATTATTTTGAATCATTTGGATCTGAACATTCATGTCACAATAAAGAAAATTACATTGAGAAATATGCTAGGTAGCATTCCACATCAAAAATTCTGCTTTTGTCATTTACCTACTCGAGGACGAGTAGGAATTAAGCTTGGGGATGCTTGATACGTCTCCAACGTATCTATAATTTTTTATTGTTCCATGCTATTATATTACCCGTTTTGGATGTTTATGGGCTTTACTATACACTTTTATATCATTTTTGGGACTAACCTACTAACCGGAGGTCCAGCCCAAATTGTTGTTTTTTGCCTATTTCTGTATTTCGAAGGAAAGGAATATCAAACAGAGTCCAAATGGAATGAAACCTTCGGGCGCGATCTTTTTGGAACAAACGCAATCCAGGAGACTTGGAGTGGACATCAAGAAGTAGTCGAGGCGGCCACGAGGGTGCTTGGCGCGCCCTAAGGGGGGCGCCCCCTGCCTCGTGGCCCCTTGTGGCTCCCCTGACCGACTTCCTTCGCCTATATATATCTAAGTACCCCGAAAACATCCAGTAGCACCACGAAACACTTTTTCCACCGCCGCAACCTTCTGTACCCGTGAGATCCCATCTTGGAGCCTTTTCCGGCGCTCGGCTGGAGGGGGAATCAATCACGGAGGGCCTCTACATCATCGCCAGGGCCTCTCTGATGAGTTGTTAGTAGTTTACGACAGACCTTCAGATCCATAGTTATTAGCTAGATGGCTTCTTCTCTCTCTTTGAATCTCAATACAAAGTTCTTCTCGATCTTCTTGGAGGTCTATTCGATGTAACTCTTTTTGCGGTGTTTTTGTCAAGATCCGATGAATTGTGGGTTTATGATCAAGTTTATCTATGAGAAATATTTGAATCTCCTCTGAATTATTTTATGTATGATTGGTTATCTTTGCAAGTCTCTTTGAATTATCAGGTTGGTTTGGCCTACTAGAAGTGCTTAGCTTTGGGTTTAATCTTGCGATGTCCTTTCCCAGTGACAGCAGGGGCAGCAAGGCACGTATTGTATTGTTGCCATCGAGGATAAAAAGATGGGGTTTATATCATATTGCTTGAGTTTATCCCTCTACATCATGTCATGTTGCTTAATGCGTTACTCTATTCTTATGAACTTAATACTCTAGATGCATGCTAGATAGCGGTCGATGTGTGGAGTAATAGTAGTAGATGCAGGCAGGAGTCGATCTACTTGTTGCGGACGTGATGCCTGTATACATGATCATGCCTAGATATTCTCATAATTATGCACTTTTCTATCAATTGCTTGACAGTAATTTGTTCACCTAACGTAATACTTATGCTATCTTGAGAGAATCCACTAGTGAAACCTATGCCCCCCGGGTCTATTTTCCATCATATAAGTTTTCGATCTACTTTATTTTGCATTATTTACTTTTCAATCTATATCATAAAAATACCAAAAATATTTATCTTATCATATTATCTCTATCAGATCTCACTTTTGCAAGTACCCGTGAAGGGATTGACAACCCCTTTATCGCGTTGGTTGCGAGGTTCTTGTTTGTTTGTGTAGGTACGAGGGACTTGCGTGGAGCCTCCTACTCGATTGATACCTTGGTTCTAAAAAATTGAGGGAAATACTTACGCTACTTTGCTGCATCACCCTTTCTTCTTCAAGGGAAAAACCAACACATGCTCAAGAGGTAGCAGGGAGCAACGTATGTTGTTGTGCGGTTTGACGGATAAAGATCTTTGTATAATATCTAGGAGCCAATATGAGCATCCAGGTTCTGCTATTAGTTATTGATCGGAGATGTGTCTTGATCATGTCTAAATAGTTCTCGAACCCGTAGGGTCCGCACACTTAACGTTCGATGGAGATTTGTATTATGAGTTATGTGTTTTTGATGACCGAAGTTTGTTCGGAGTCCTGGATGAGATCATGAACATGACGAGCAGTCTTGAAATGGTTGAGAGGTGAAGATTGATATATTGGAAGGTGGTATTCGGACACCGGAAGGGTTCCAGAGTGTATCGGGTACAAACCGGAGTACGGAAAGGATTACGGACCCCCCCCCCCCCCGTGGAAGATATGGTCCATGTGGGCCATGGGAGGGTGGCTAACCAGCCCACAAGGGGCTGGTTCGTCCCCCACAAGGGAGGAGGCCTAATTGGACTAGGGCCCCCCTTTCCTTCTCCTACTCCCTCTCCTTCCCCCTTTCCACCTCCGTAAGAAGGAAAAGAGGAGGGGGGGGGCGAATCCTACTAGGAGTGGAGTCATAGTAGGACTCCCCCTCCCTTGGCGCGCCCCTGGTGGCCGGCCTCCTCCTCCCTCCTTTATATACACTACTAGGGAAAAGCCTATACACAGAATCTTACCAGCAGCGCTCTTCAAAATACCACGCTAGTGCTACTTAGCAGCAGCGCGTGTCGCCGAAACACGCTGTTGACTTGGAAATAGCAGTAGCGCGTGCACCCCATACAGCGCTACTGCTATAGTTGCCATGACCTCGCCCCCCGCTAGCTATAGCAGTAGCGCACTTTACTATAGAGCGCTACTGCTATTCAGGTTAGTTGTAGCGCGTTTCGGCAAATGCGCTACAACTATCCCTACCTTATCCCCACGCGCACGACCGGCCCTCTCACTCACACTCTCACTCTCGCCCGCATAAACCGTCGTCGTGCGTCGCCGCCGCGGCCGCCTTCGTCCGTCCGCCGCCGAGGTACTCCCCTCCTTCCGTCCCTCCTCCATCCTCCTCGCACATCCTCCCTCCTCCTGCGGCCGCCCCTCCCTCCTCCGCCGCCGCCCTCCTTCCTCCGCCTGCGGCCGCCCCTCCTCCCTCCTCCGCCGGCAGCCCTCCTCCCACCGCCCTCGACCTCGCCGCCCCTAGCTACCTCTCCGTCGCCCCCCACCGCATGCCACTAGTTAGTACTAGATTTAGTACTAGTAGATGTTAATTTAGGGTTAGCTAGTACTAGATGTTGCTTAGTTAGTACTAGATTTTTAGTAGTAGTAGTGGTAGTTGAACTACTTTAGTTGTAGTTGAACTACTTTAGTAAGTAAATTAATAAACTAGTTGAACTAGTTGAATTAACAGAACTAATCTATTTTTAGTAAGATAATTAATATAACTAGTTGAACTACTTTATTTTTAGAAAGAACTACTTTTTTCTATTTATAGTAAGTTTATATTTAGTAAGAACTAGTTGAATTAATAAAACTAGTTGAACATGTCATGTTTGTTGTTAGTGATAACTTATATGGTTTCAGGTGACCTCCGTCGTCCCCGTCACCGACCCCCTCCGACATCCCCGCCGTCGTCCCAGTCACCGACCCCCTCCGACATCGAGGTGAGACCAGCCAAATATCCTTGTATATCTTGTGTTGTTGCTGAAATAGGATATGTGGTTGCCCAAGTGGCCGTTCATGTTCAGTTTACATCTCCGAGTGGCCTATGTTTTGCCGGAGTGTTGATTAATTTCCGTTTCGGCAAATTTCAGGCGCTCGATATGTCCTTTTTTAGCAAAGGTCATGCCGGATTTTGTCATGAATTCTGGCATGACTTGTGCTAGAATATGTACAGGTTTAATCTTTGAATTATGATTGTAGGAAATGTCGTACTCGGACGACGACGGTCTCCCGGGGGAGTGTAGCTGGTGCCATGATGATCGAGGTATGTGCGACAGGTTCGTTCGGCTGGACGAAGATCGGCGCTTCAGCATTAAGCTCGAGGAGACCTTCAATTGTGAAACGGTACGCAACAACGACAAGTGTTTTTTTCTCCATTAAGCATGACTTCAACTATTTCAACGTCTAATTTTCATATTTTACAATTCGACTAGCTTATCCCATGCCATGCAAGATGCTATGTCTTGGAGAGGATGGGTTTTGAAGACCATGAAAATTTCGAAACAAAGAAAAGACACCTAAGGACCCATCATGATATGGATTTTGAAGTAAATCTGTGCAATGCTCAGAGCGTAACCCATTTTGGTTGCCAAAATTGGGAAGCACTTTGCAAAATGTATGGTTTTTATGAGGGTATGATTGTCACCATGGATCTTGGTGATCCTGACAGCGAGGAAGACAATATGGACATTTGGGTCCTTGTTGATACGCTTCCGATTGTATCACTATGTGAGTTTCTCAAACATAGTTATTAACTAATTTATATTGTTTATTTCAAAATAGTTGATAGCTTATTTCCATTGACAGCTTATTTTGATTCTTCAAAGACCGTGCGGAAGATGGTAGATAAAACCCACTACACCGAAGGCACCCAATTAACATATAAGGAGAAAAATCATCTGATCGCATTTTGTACTCTTCTTGAGAATTACAATGACTATTATCGAACTCCTCCAAATTATGGTGAATACGTGCCACTAGTGCATGTGTTGAACAACGATAACTTCTCTGGAGATACCCTGGTAAGATTTTCTATTACGACATCCGTGCATCTTTTGCATACTTCTAAAACTAGTACATCATTGCTAACTACGAAGTTATTACTATGTTTTTCAACAGAAACTCCCGATGGATTGTGTGCCTCATCTGATGTCTCTGCATGGTCGCCTCTCAGTTCTGAACATACTGCCAGGTAAATCTACGGAGCTCACCTGTGCATATCGGATTTCTAAAACCCGTGAACACATGATCATCAGAGAATGGAAGAAATGTATGGACATTCGCAAGGAGGTTCTTGGAAGTAACATTCAGTGAAAGGCAAGAATTGGAGACAGGCTAATCTCCATTCTCCATAATGGAGAGTCAGGGGCTATCTTGTTTTTTGTTATTTTACCTTAGAAAATGTAGTAGGTCTTAATCGAATGTAATAGGTCCTATGAGGTACAATATGTTTATTATGTGGTAATGTGTTAGAGTTGATAATGATGATCTTGAGGAGGTGTTATGTGATGTCAATGATGAAAACGATGATATTGAGGAGGTGTTATATGACAATGATGTATTATGATGCTAAGTTGTTAATGATATGATGATGATGATGATATTATTATATCATTGGGTGAAAGAACCGCGGATTAGTTTCAAGTGGATGGACATCCACTTGAAACTAGTCCACGGTTCTTTCACCCCGTGATGTAATAACTCATTATAATGTAAAAACAATCTCTAAATTCCCGTTGTATGAAAACTTGTGTAAAGGTGTATGAATACAACATGAAAAGAAAAAGAAAAGAAATAAAATACTAAAAAATAGTAGTAGCGCGGGTAAGGAGAAGCGCTACTACTAGTTACCAGTAGCGATTTTCTGATGAAGCGCTGCTACTAAGTCAATTTAGCAGTAGCGTGGGCCAAGACGCGCTATTGCTAAGCATTAGCTGTAGCGCCTTATCAGTAGCGCTCCTGCCCGCGCTACTGATAGGCCCAAAACCCGCGCTGCTGCTAGGCTTTTCCCTAGTAGTGATAAGGGGGCAGGGGGCACCCCAAAGGTACAACATTGTCTTAGCCGTATGAAGTGCCCCCCTCCACCGTTTACTCCTCCAGTAGTATCATCGTAGTGCTTAGGCGAAGCCCTGCGCAGATCACATGATCAACACCGTCACCATGATGTCGTGTTGACGAAACTCTCCCTCGACCCTCTGCTGGATCAAGAGTTCGAGGGACGTCAATGAGCTAAATGTGTGCTGAACTCAGAGGTGTTGTACGTTTGGTACTTGGATCGGTTGGATCATAAAGACGTTCGACTACATCAACTGCGTTAACTAACGCTTTTGCTTTCAGTCTATGAGGGTACGTGGACACACTCTCCCCCTCTTGTTGTTATGCATCTCCTAGATAGATCTTGCGTGATCGTAGGAAATTTTTTGAAATTGCATGCTATGTTCCCCAACAAGCATTTTATTAAAACAGCAATCAAAACAAAATAAAATTAAACTCTAAGGATAGCGCACATCATGTGAAGATGCAAAAACTTAGGCTCAACCGAGGCTAACTGATAATTGTTGATGAAGAAAGGTGGGATGCCTACCAGGGCATCCCCAAGCTTATATGCTTGATACTTCTTAAAATATTGTCTTGGGATGCCTTGGGCATCCCCAAGCTTGATCTTTTATGTCTCCTTAATTTATTTTATACCCCGGTTTCCCTAAATCTTAAAAACTTCATCCACACAAAACTCATCATGAACTCGTGAGATACGTTAGTATAATTCAATGCAACACCTTATCATTCTCTACCGTAACAAATCACTAAAATTATAATTTAACATTGCATAATAAATGCCTCTGCATATTTAATACTCCTATCCTCAAATGGAACCATCAAACAAGCAAGAATATGCAAACAATGCAAACATAACAGCAATCTATCTAAACAGGACAATCTGTAAAGGATGAAGCAAGATACATATTTATTTAACTCAAAAAAATCTGAAAATATATTTACCACACTGTAGAAAATTTATCATAGCTTATTGTGCAAAAAATTTCAACATTTTATCATATTCTTACTTTTCTCAAGAAGTTTCTCAACAGCGATAAACTTTCTGTTTTGAAACAACAACTCATATACTTGCAAACTAAGCATGGTAAAGGCTACACTTGACACTTTTATTGAAATAAAAGATACAAAAAACTATTTGAAATAACAACAAGCAAATCCTAACAAAATAAAATGATGCTCCAAGCAAAACACATATCATGTGACCAATGAAAATATAGCTCCAAGTGAGGTTACTGATAATGTTGAAGACGAAAGAGGGGATGCCTTCCGGGGCATCCCCAAGCTTAGTTGCTTGGATCTACCTTGAATATTAACTCGGGGTGCCTTGTTCATTGATCTCCAAGTGCAGAGTTTTGTAGTACAGTAGCAATTTCCCCTCAAGTGGATGACCTAAGGTTTATAAATCCGTGAGAGGTGTAGAATGAAGATGGTCTCTCTCAAATGACCCTGCAACCAAATACAAGAAATCTCTTGTGTCCCAACACACCCAATACAATGGAAAATTGTATAGGTGCACTAGTTCGGCGAAGAGATGGTGATAAAAGTGTAATATGGATGGTAGAAATATATTTTTATAATCTAAATAAATAAAAACAGCACGGTAGAAAATAGTAAACGGGCACAAAAATGGTATTGCAATGATGGAAAATGAGGCCTAGGGTGCATACTTTCACTAGTGCAATCTCTTAACAATCCTAACATAGTTGGATCTTTGGTTATCCCTCATAGTGCGATGAAGAATCACTCCAAAGTTCCTATCTAGTGTAGAACATAAGAATAAATTGTTTGTAGGGTACGAGACCACCTCAAAGCTATTCTTTCCGTTCGATCTATTCAAGAATTCGTACTAAAATAACACAAAGCTATTCTTTCTGTTCGATCTATCCTAGAGTTTGTACTAAAATAACACCAAAGCAAATTCATATTCATAATACTCAATCCACGCAAAGAACTTCAAAGAGTGCCCCAAGATTTCTACCGGAGAAACAAAAGAGGAGAACATGCATCAACCCCTATGCATAGATTACCCCAATGACACCTCGGGAATCCGCGAATTGAGTGCCAAAACATATATCAAGTGAATCAATACGATACCCCATTGTCACCACGAGTGTTCAATTGCAAGACATATATAAAGTGTTCTCAAATCCATAAAAGTATTCAATCCGATAACCCAAAATCTCCAAGGGAAATACTCAATTCATGACAACAAGATAGAGAAGGGAAAACACCATATGATCCGACTATATTAACAAAGCCCGCGATACATCAAGATCATGACATCTCAAGAACACGAGAGAGAGAGAGAGATTAAACACATAGCTACTGGTACAAACCCTCAGCCTCGAGGGTGGACTACTCCCTCCTCATCGTGGTGGCCATCGGGATGATGAAGATGGCCATTGGTGATGATTCCCCCCTCCGGCAGGGTGCCGGAACGGGGTCCAGATTGGATCTCGTGGATATAGAGGCCTTGTGGCGGCGGAACTTCTAATCTAGGGCTACCCCGAAGGGTTTTGGAATATTTGGGATTTTATAGGGCAAAGAAGGGGTGCGGGAGGCCATCGAGGTGGGCACAACCCACCTGGGCGCGCTTGGGGGCCCAGGCGTGCCCTGGTGGGTTTCCCCCCCCCCCCTCGGTGCACCCCCCAGGTGCTGCTCTGGCCCATCCTGACTGTTCTGGTCCATAAAAAATCCTCCAGGAGTTTCGCGGTGTTTGGACTCCATTTGATATTGATTTCCTGCGATGTAAAAAACAAGCAAAAAATAGCAACTGGCACTAGGCACTGTTTCAATAGGTTAGTCCCAAAAAATGATATAAAGTTGCTATAAAATGATTGTAAAACATCCACGAATGATAATATATTAGCGTGAATACTTAAAAAATTATAGATAAGTTGGAGACGTATCATTCATCCCCAAGCTTAGGGTCTTTTTACTCCTTATTCTCCTCGTATCGATAGCTTACCCAAAACTTGAAAACTTCAATCACACAAAACTTAACGGAACTTCGTGAGATGCGTTAGTATGATAAAACAAATCATTCGCTTGAGTACTGTCAAAGACAAGATTCATAAGTGTTTACACATAATTCATACTATAATCTATAATTTCCACAATTTATACTAAGAAATATAAGCCATAGAAACCGTAAAACAAGCAAACTATTCATTGAAAACATAATCTGTCAAAAACAAAAGAATCTATAATAATCTGACAAATGACCATACTTCTGCAACTCTAATTTTTTTGAAAAATTAGGACAATGTAGGGAATTTGTATATCAATCATCTTTAAAAAAATTAAGATCAAAAGCACGTTTCAGTGAATTTTAGAATTCCTGGACTGGGCGCAAAAGTTTCGGTTTTTTTACAGAATCAAATCAACATTCATCCGCATCATCCCGAAGGCTTTACTTGGCACTTTATTGAAACAAAATCCATAAAACACTATTACTGTAGTAGCTTAATCATGTGAACACACAAAAACATTAGGTAGAAGTATTGGGTTGTCTCCCAACAAACGCTTTTCTTTAATGCCTTTTTAGCTAGGCATGATGATTTTAATGATGCTCACATAAAAGTAAAGAATTGAAACATAATGGGAGCATCATGAAGCACATGATTAGCGCATTTAAGCCTAACATACTTCCTATGAATAGGGATTTTGTGAGCAAACAATGTATGGGAACAAGAATCAACTAGCATAGGAAGCCAAAACAAGCATAACGTCAAAACTTTCAACACATAAAGAGAAAACTTGATATTATTGAGATATGTAGAAGCATATGTTCCTCTCTCATAATAATTTTCAGTAGCATCATGAATGAATTCAACAATATAACTATCACATAAAGCATTCTTTTCATGATCTACAAGCATAGAAAATTTATTACTCTCCACATAAGCAAAATTATTCTCATGAATAGTAGTGGGAGCAAACTCAACAAAATACCTATCATGTGATTGAAAATTAAAATCATGATGACAAGTTTCATGGTTATCATTATTCTTTATAGCATACATGTCATCACAATATTCATCATAGATAGCAACTTTGTTCTCATAATCAATTGAAACCTCTTCCAAGATAGCAGAATCATCATTAAATAAATTCATGGCCTCTCCAAATCCACTTTCATCAATATAATCATCAGAAATAGGAGGCATGCTTTCATCATAATAAATATTCTCATCAAAACTTGGGGAGTAAAAATATCATCTTCATAAAATATAGCACCCCAAGCTTGTAGGTTTGCATATCATTAGCATCGTGGATATTCAAACAGTTCATACCAACAACATTGCAATCATGCTCATCAATCAAATATTTTTTGTCAAACATTTTAAATAATTCTTCTTCTATAAATTGTGCACAATTTTCCTTTCCATCATTTTCACGAAAGACATTATAAAGACGAATAATATGATGCCACTTCAATTCTATTTTTTAGTTTTTTTATAGAAACCAAACTAGTGATAAAACAAGAAAGTAAAAGATTCAAATGCAAGATCTAAAGATATACCTTCAAGCACTCACCTCCCCGGCAATGGCGCCAGAAAAGGCGTGATGTCTACTACGCAACTTTATTATTGTAGACTCGTGTTGGGCCTCCAAGCGCAGAGTTTTGTAGGACAGTAGCAATTTTCCCTCGGGTCGATGACCTATGGTTTATCAATCCGTGGGAGGCATAGGATGAAGATGGTCTCTCTCAAACAACCCTACAACCAAATAATAAAAAGTCTCTTGTGTCCCCAACACACCTAATACAATGGTAATTTGTACATGTGCACTAGTTCGGCGAAGAGATGGCAATAAAAGCGTAGTAATGATAGTAGATATTGATTTTTGTGATAGGAACTATAAAAAAGAGCATGGTAGAAAATTATAAAACGAAGCACAAATGGTATTGCAATGCTTGAAAATGCAGCCTAGGGTCCATACTTGCACTAGTACAATCTCTCAACAATGCTAATCTAATTGGATCATATAACCATCCCTCAACGTGCAACAAAGAATCACTCCAAAGTTCTTATCTAGCGGAGCATAAGAAGAAATTGTTTGTAGCTATTCTTTTCGATCGATATATCCAAGAGTTTATACTAAAATAACACTGAGTTATTCTTTCCAATCAATCTATCAAGAGTTCGTACTAAAATAACACTAATTTATTCTTTCCAATTGATCTATCAAGAGTTCGTACTAAAATAACACCAAAAAAAATTCAGATTCATAATACTCAATCCAACACAAAGAACCTCAAAGAGTGTCCAAAGATTTCTACCAGAGAAACAAAAGACGAGAACATGCATCAACCCCTATGCATAGATTGCCCCAATGTCACCTCGGGAATCCGCGAGTTGAGTGCCAAAACATATCTCAAGTGAATCAGTATAATACCCCATTGTCACCAGGGTATTCATATGCAAGACATATATCAAGTGCTCTCAAATCCATAAAAGTATTCAATCCGATAAGGACAAAATCTCAAAGGTAAAACTCAATTCATCACAACAAGATAGAGAGGGGAAAGCATCGTATGATCCAACTATATTAACAAAGCCCCCAATACATCTAGATTGTGTCATCAAGAACACAAGAGAGAGAGAGATTAAACACATAGCTACTGGTACAAACCCTCATCCCCAAGGGTGGACTACACCCTCCTCATCATGTGGACCATGGGGATGATGAAGATGGCCTCCGGTGATGATTTCCCCATCCGGCAGGGTGCCGGAACAGGCTCCTGATTGGTTTTTCATGACTAAAGAGTCTTGCGGTGGCGGAACTTCCGATCTAAGGTTATTTCTGATGGTTTCTCTATTTATAGGATTTTTTGGCGTCAGTTTCACGTGAAGATGGGCCGGGAGGTGAGCACAACCCACTGGGGCAAGCCAGGCCCCTCTGGCGCGCCATAGTGGGTTGTTCCCTCCTCGTGGCTCTTCTGCCCTCCCATGAAGCTTCGGGGGTCTCTTTTGTTCCAAAACAAATCATCAAAAAGTTTCAGCTCATTTGGAGAGCTTTCATTTCTGCACAAAAAACAACACCATGGTAGTTCTACTGAAAACAACGTCAGTCCAGGTTAGTTCCTTCCAAATCATATCAAAACCATCTAAAATTGTTGTAAACATGGCATGAATATTTCATAAATTATAGATACGTTGGAGATGTATCAGAGGTGGTGTCGCCCGCGTCCCAAAGAGGCGGACAACGACGACGTCGTAGTCACGCGTCGTCTCCTCTGTCGTGTTGAAAGTCCTGAGCCACCGATGGTTGAAGTCTTTGCAACGAATCAAAATGTTTTTTTCAAAAGCATCTTGGTGCTTTTTTCACGTTCTCCATGAATGTCATCCGGTGATGAAACTTTGCAACCAATCAAAATGTGTGTCAATGTTTTTTATCCTTTTCAATTCTACTGTTCACCCGAGCTCACATGAACTCGGGATCAGAACAACACTTTCGGTCCAGCAAGTGAAGGATAGTTTAGAGGTACAAAGCTATATTTTAGGGGTTATACGCTTTACGAGAGCAAGCTAGTGCTTAACTCCCTAAAACACACTTTTTCTCCTTAAATATAGCTGTTAAGGGATATGCTAGAGATTCCCTAACTCCTCAAGAGAGCTACTTCCTACTCAACTTTTAGCAGGATAGGCACCCCTCACAAACCGACAAACCTACCCGAGGAGCGCCTCATTTTTTAGGGGGGGGGGGGCTAAAAACATAGCCGCCACCCACCTCCTCCTTGACGACACCTTGGGGCTTCTCGTCCTCTATAACAACCCCCTGTGCCCCCTGATCTCCCCGGTGCTTTCTTTTGTCCCAGCCAGCCTTCCCGGCTCATGGAATCACTATTTCCAACCTCCATTGCCAACCCGAGCTCCAGCCCATAACCGGCCACAACGACCCATTAGGTTGCGTCCACCGGAGGAGCAAGATGCCAACAGGGACCTGCGTGAGAGCTCTCGGTGTTCACCTCTCCTCGTCCTTGTCAACTTCCCCTGAGCGGGAGCCGAGCCATCACAAGCTTCTTTACCTCTGTGTAGGTCGACGAAAAGGACGAGAATTGGTTCCTATCACATCCATTTCTCCTTCTCCTCATCGCCTTTGTCTTCGTTAGTCTCAGCGACGCACCAACAACAAAAACCATGACACTCACGTCTTCATGCCCATGAGGTGTTTGATGAATTCCCCTGAAGGTATTTTTTCTCTTTCCTCACTTTATTATAACTATGCACTAAAATATTATCATTGGGCTTTGCGATGTATAGATGAAGAGGCTATATGAAGAGTTTTTTATGACTCTTTGTTGGAGGAGGAGGAGGAAGAAGATGATGATCTCAATATGGCATTGATCGCAATCATTCGAGAGGAAGAGGGGATGAGACCGCGACATGGAGAGCCATGATCCTTGTGCAAGCTTAGAAGGAATGCAGTTGGCAAAATCGATGCAAGTCCACTAGTGAAGTGTACCATGATGGTTCAAGTTCTTGTATATGGAATTGTGGCTAGCCACATTGTGACATTGATGAGTACATTTGCATTTGTGAAGACACCATCCTTGAGTGTGTGAATACATATTGTGGCAGATCATGAAAACATGTGTAATTTTGTACAACATGATCATCGGGGATGAGAGAGGCTCGTGAGAGCACTATAACTTCGATTACAATTAATGGGGTACATGTGAAGCTGGAACATCGAGAAAACATGAACGAGAGATTTCTCGCAGTGCATCGCATGGCCAAAAGCTG
Source organism: Triticum timopheevii (assembly GCA_963921465.1). Lineage (NCBI taxonomy): Eukaryota > Viridiplantae > Streptophyta > Magnoliopsida > Poales > Poaceae > Triticum > Triticum timopheevii. The sequence goes on from OY997268.1 coordinate 578,392,504, forward strand.
AGAAGCTCATCACCCACTCCAAGATGATCTTGTTGAGCACTTGTAACAAATTCATAGTTCATAATTATTGTGCTTTCATGTTTTATTTGAAATATTACTTCATCTGGGTCATGTGTGTGTTTGAATTGGATTATTTAGATTTTAAAAAGTTGAACTTAAAATGTTATTAAAATATCTGTATTAGAAATATTATGATCTGAATTAATATGTTGTGTAAATGTAGATGAAAATGGGGTTCGTATGTGAAAAGGATAGATGAAATATTAAAGTTAAAATTATAGAATAGTCAAATTTTGCAGAAAGGGCTAAAAATAGCTCTATCCTTTATTTAATATTTAATAATAATAATAGACTACAAAATAAAAATGAGAATACTACTAATTAGAACCAAATTAAGATAGTAGGACTAATCTATGTAGTATAATGAGAAGTCATAGTATAAAATAAAAATAAGGAACTCTATTTCAGAATTATGAGATAGAATATTCTGTTTTCTTATTTACTCTTTAATTTATATTTTATATTTAAAGTGGATCAATTTACATAATATATCTATAAAACAAACTAATAAATATACTTAAAACAAAGTAGGAATTTGGAAAATGGATAAAAACATTGTACTTATGGGTGCAACAAAGTTAGGCCATCAAAATTGGAGGATTTAAGTTTGATGAGGTATTATAAAAATTTAAGTTTTAGGGGAAGGGTTAGAGATGTTCTCATGCATGCTAGTTCTAGCTCAAAGCCAACTTAAATGTATACCAACAACTAACTCAAACTAAGCAACCTAGAATCGAGCACATGGCAACACCCGAGGGACCAGATGACAATGTCATGTACCAGAAGTTTCTTTAGACACCCCTCTAGATGTAGGTGTTGTGTGTTGTCCTACGAAGCAACCAAAGGATGAACTCATAAGTCTGTTCTCTAGAAAAAAAATGCTAACCACATGTAACGAAGGTAATATAAATAAAATTAATTGATGCTATAAGAATCTGGTAGCAGAAAATTTGTTGAGAAAACATGGTCAGTATCAAGATGAGGCCTTTTCTGCTCGTGTCCAATATTAGCGAGTTCTTTGCCTTTGTGTTTCAAAAAAATGATGATGGAATACTTGTCTCTCTGTCGACAAATGACGTACCAACAAGTTGTAGATAACTACAAATTGTAACCGTATATTGTGGCATTGACAAACTTCTCTTGGTGGTGAGATCAACTAGTGGTTATGGCACCTTGCTACATCCATTTTTCATCACAAATTCTTAGTATAAATTACTCCTTATTGACCATATTTTGCACATTATCACATAATTATTACGTCTTTTCCTCTTCATTTTATGTTGCAACGGATGAGGGGAATTGTAGAAAAAGCTACAAAAAGCACCAAACTTAAGTCCAATGGAGAAAGTAATTTTTCATAGCTCAGAAAATCAAGAAAACAATATTGCCGGTTTCTCATCAGAAGAGAACCAAGGGGGCTAGACCCCAGCCGAGGGGGTGTCCGTGGGGCCCATGTGGCCCTAGCTTGTGACCTAGGCTGGGCCGCGAGTGAGGGGTGCATGGGACCCACATGGCACCTATCTCATTCCGCCCATCACCCCTGGCCCTATTTTACCCTAAAACTAATGGAAAGATTTATCAAAGATTTTTCTGCTTCAGAAAGAACCTGAATGGAGCACCTCTCTCCTGGCGGGCTGATCTGTTGGGATTCTTACCCTTCGTTTGGGGAAAATTGAAGCTTTCATCATCACCATCATCATCTTCACCAACACCATCTTCATCATCACCTTCGTATCCCCCCATTTTCAGTCTACGAACTATTACCTCATATTTGTTGCTGAGATCACTTCTTGGTGTTAATTGTTGTCTAACAGTTGATGCTTAGTGGTTTGTTGGTGAAAGATTTGTATGTTTGGATTGTTATCCATATCATTACCCGACTGATCATGATAAATATGATGTGTTGTAAATACTAGTTCGTTACGTTCTTGAGGACTTCGGAGAGACCTTGTTGCTAATAAACATGTGTAATTGAGTAAACTTCAATGTTTTAATATTCTCTTGTGGTATAATTCTCTAGTGATGACGCTGTGAACGTCGATTGTATATCACTTCACCTTTATTGGCCTAGAGGGGATTATTATGTGATAAGTTTTCTTAGGATGGGTGGTTGGAGTGGCAGAAACTACCATGTCCCGAGTTTGTGAATTATTACATAAGGAGTAGTTGGGACCCCAAAAGTTAATGCTATGGTTATATGATATCTTAACTATTCTTTTGTATTTGTGGATGCTTGGATGGAGGGTATAATCAAAAATATGTATTTTTTATTCAAGTAAGAACAATACATAGGCATAGGCTCCGCCACACAACATTTATCAAGGCAATTAAAGTTAAAGTTGGTGTAACTTGGTGAAAATCCCATTGTCCTCGAGAATGGTTTGATCCCTATAAGTAACACAACCTGCTTGTCCTTAGCACAATTAACTACTGGGACACTTGCTGCTCCATTATGCTTTTGTTGTAAATTACATTCTTGCAATTGCTCTCTTGATAAAACAAACAATCAAACAATTTTTGCAGCTTTTAAAGAAATTCTTTGCTATTTTCCGTCAACCAATTCCTCCTGCTTTTCGTTGGGTTCAACACTCTTATAAAAAAATCTACAATTGGCCACCTACAAATGAGGGTTATCAAGACTCTTTTTTGGTGCCATTATCGGAGAATGTAGCACTCTTGGTAAGTGAAAATTGTCAAGGGAAAGATTTGTTGTGCTTGTTGTTTTTATTAGATTCTGATATGGATCACAATCAAGTAGGGAAGCTCATGGGATCATTTTATTGACTAACAAAGGAGATATTAGGTCATGGCTACTGCTATGGACCCGTAGTCCAAGGACGGACTACTCGCTCACACATTATCTTGGGAGCAACAATCTCGATGAAGATGATGACGATGATGATTTTCCCCTCCAAGAGAGCATTGAATTGGATAGCCTCGTAATGCATCACGATAGGGGTGGAAAATTGCGATTTAAATCATAGAAAGGTTTTGGGTGTATATAAGCCATTGGGGTGAAGAGGTGGTAGAGGAGATGCATGTGGGCCCCACACCCCCTCAACACGTGTCCCGAGCCTAGGACGCATGCTCCAGGAAAGCATATCCGGCCCAAGTCTCCCAAAATAGGTTCTATGGGCATGAACCGGATAAATCACCATGTCACCCTCATCATCAGCGAGATCTCTTGGGGCACCACCCTACTTCTATTCCTCTTACGTAAATCGTAAGATCGACTATGCACTAATCGCCAACATGTGGACTCTACGGATCCCTATTCACTCTTCATTCAAATAGATTTATCCATGCCCATAGGGTATATACCTCTGATAGTCCAACATTATCGACCGACAAGCCTCCCACACAATATAGTGGTGAATTGAAGTGGATCGAGGCTAGTCTACAAATCAAATAGCAGGTTGATGAACAAGAGTTTCAGCTTTGTTTGGGTTTACCGTTTTAGCTGATAGGTCTAAAGATTATTGGGATCGATTCTTGTTAATAATCCATTATTATTGGATAAATGGTCAGAATGCTTGCCAATACTCATAGAAACGATGTTGCATCTAAGTTGCCTGTGATTATTGTATCTAAGACAAGTTGGATGAACAATACAGAAATAACCTTTTTGGATAAGGGTTTCTATAATAGTGCCCCATCTTGGGTTCTTAGTCTTGGCATAGGGATGACAGAATTTGGCATCGCCGAAATGGCTACTCCGGTAGGGGGTGGGGAATTGCAATATCTATGCGTTTAATTTCCTATAGTTATTAACTTCTAATGGAATTTATTTTAATAAAAATATAATAATTGCTAATGGATAGAGGGAGACATTGACTTTTTAAGGACGACAGGTTAATACATTCAGAGTACATAAAAGTTAAGTTCTCTGAACAAAACATGAACTATAGTACGTAAATCATTAACGAGCCAAAAGCTTGAAAGTACAAGGCCGGGAGATGCAACATTTTTTCGTTTTCTTGACAAAATTATGGATGACAAGCGGCACAGCTGCATTCTCCTACAAACAATAAGTAGACATGGTGATATTTGTACCATCACCAATAATTGCCTGAAATAGGGGAAAGATGACGTTGTTAAGAATTTTTGTAATGGGAATAATTAATGTAGGGTATTAAATAACATAAGGGAACTAGGTTTTTCCTTTTAAAAGTGACTGCCTAAAAAGTTTCTCATGTGAGAAATTTCCCAAAATGAAACAACTACACCCAAACAGAACTTCATGTATCATAATTAGTGCCTACAATATCACGTAAGAAAAACTCACATGTTCCTTTCCATCGTCGGATTGCAATTTTATCCAATTCTAGTAATTGAGTCCAGTGTAGCCCTTAAAACTAGATCGTATTTGCTTGAGTTTTTGTAGTATTTATTTGTAGCTTTTGTAGACTTGCCAGGTTGTTCCTTCCTGCGGGTTTAAAAAGTAGTGTTAATTCATGGGCTAATGATCAGTTTAATAGTAATTAAGCTTACTAGTCATCAACCCGTGCAGCCGCACGGGCTGGACTTAAGAAAAAAACTGAATGACAAAGTTTATGTGAATCAGATGTGTTGGAAAATAGTAGAGATACTGTGTAGGTGGTCTTAACTGATATATGCATGTGAATGGTTTTGTTTTATTGTACATAGGTGGGAGGATTTAGTAAGACTGAATTTTTTTGGGAGGAGTTAGTTTTCTTATTCCAATATGTAATTAGATTCTATATGTGAACTACATCCAATAATAAATTGTGTCACACAGCACGCATATTACTGTATTTTCATCACACGTCCTCGGGTTTATAAAGAATTTGAAAATATGAGAACACGACTTTATTAAGGTCATACGGACAGTGCATCCATGGGAAAATAGCAAAAAAGTGTAAAATTCAATGCATGCTCCGTTTGGTCATATATTAGGTTTATAGAAGCCCCCAAAATAAAATGGTCTGTAGTAGCATACTCGTGAGTTTTGCGATGGAAACTTGTAATAAATTAATAATTGTAGCACCTCCACGGGAGAACCAAAGTATATCCATTCTCCTGCTCATGTAGTTTTTATCTAAATTTGAGGTAGACTTTTCATTCTATAAACAAAAAACTATAAATTTAAAGGTCGAACAAACTATGGCTAGATGAAGAAACATTGAGCATATCTTACTCATCCAAAATACACGTATTACATGGTTGGAGGAGGTTTTGCATAAAACAAACAATGACCACATTCCATTGTTTATTTAAATATCAATCCTCTAGTACGTGTATGGCCTCCAAGTATACAACAGTTTTCCCACTACAAATGAAAATAACATCAATTTCTCAAGAGAAGAAACTACTAACCTGAAAGTGGCTATCTAACTTTGTTTTAAAGGAATATTTTACTGGTCTTGTGACCTTTGCACCAATAGCATGCACACAACATATCTATTCCTTTTTTGCAGGGTCACACAACCTACCTAGTCATCTCTAATAACATAAAAGCAAGTTGCTCCAAATTTTCCGTATGCTTTCAATATTAACCTATTTATTCCCACAATAAAGAGTAAATATTCTTTGTTAATAACAAAATATTATCAGAAGTTGTTTGGTGTGTGTTGTATGGATCAAATTAGATAAATAGCTAAAATTATGTTTCCTAGAGCGAAGTGAAAGATAGAATATTACCCCGCAAAAAAGTGAAAGATAGAATATTCATCTAGAGAAGATCTGTCCAGAGGTCCATTTTTTCAATAATGTAAAGGTGCAGCTATGAAGACCATAATCAAAATTAACAATAAAAGTTGGGCATCTAAGCAATCCATAATTGTAACATGAACGGTGCAAGCTAATGAGGTTGTAGTCTGTAATGCAAAATATTAATTATATTATCGTCTCAATAACGGAGACCCAAAGGTTAAGCACGCCGATAGGAGCTAAGCTGATGCTAATTGACTGGTTCTTTTACCATTGAGGTAAACGTGTAAGTATTAGGCTGTGGGCTTTTTATCATGCCAGTTCGAAATTGAACTCACCTCCACTTGGCCAACCGTACTTTTTTTTGAAACTAAACTCTTTGCTTTATTTAATCATCCCACCTTGGGATCTCGTCTGAAATTACATGCAAAATAGAATCCGGGGGCATATGAAGCCACACCGAAGAGAGCTGTTCTGACACCGCTTTCCTAGCTAGTAAATGAGCAGCAGAATTTGCCTCTCGCCTAACCCATGCTATCTTCCATTCTTCCCTTGATGATAGGAGGAGCTTTATTTCTTCGACCAGCGGTCCTAGAGATGAGAGGTCCTTTCCCGCCCGCTGTAGCTTGCCTGCTACTTCCCTGCAATCCGTTTCAATATGCACTTTGGGGAGGTGTAGCTCCTCCGCAAGTAACGCTGCTCTTCTGACTGCTAGTACCTCTGCTCGCACTGGTTCCTTGCAGGGCAAGAGGAGATGACATGCACCTCCCATGAAGGCTCCCTCATGATTCCGGCAGACCACCCCAGCTCCGCCGCCCTCTGTTGTCTTGGCCATTGCTCCGTCCACATTCACTTTCACCCATCCTTCCTCCGGCGGTCTCCATTTCTCCCTCTCTGCTTGAACACTTTCTTTACTCCTCTTACCATGGATAGCTTGCCACTCTGTGATAAGGTTGAAGACTCTCCTCGCTATCGCATCCGCTTCTTCGATCCTCTGACCTTCCCGTGCATTGTTCCTTGCTAACCAGAGAGCGTAGACACCCTGGACAAGGACTGCCCATTCGTCATCTGAAGCGTCTGCAAACCACGATAGTAGCCATCGTGACAACGCACCCTGAGAGCAAAAACGCTCCGGTGGGATCGCCACCGGTACTCCCAATTCCGAGTGCATAATCTTCCAAAAGTTCTCCGAGTGGTGGCAGCCCCAAAACCTATGGTAGTTTGTTTCTTCCCGTCCACACACAATGCAAAACACCCCCGCTTTGATTTTCCTTCTTAACAGTTCCGATCCCACAGCAAGCCCATTCCGGATAAGCCTCCCCATATGCGTTTTGACCTTGCCCGGTGCTACCGTATCCCATAAGCTCATCCACGCTTTAAGATCAGCAACGGAAGAGGAGGACTCCGGTCGTCCCGACCGTTGTCGATTCTGGCTCATCTTCAAGTGATACGCAGACCTGACCGTAAAAACTCCGTTTTTTGTGTAGTTCCAGACCTGATAGTCTTCCATTTCTGCCCCCCCCCCCCCCCCCCACACTGGGATGTGTAGGATCTCAAGCGCTTCGTATGGAGCAAACATATTCTGTACTTTGTCAACATCCCAGGATGCACCGTCCGGACTTAAAAAATCGCTGACTCGAGTGATCCCATTGACGTAGTTTTGGCTCAGTGGCTTCAAACTACCCTGTCTAGGAATCCAATTTGCGTGATGCACATTGATCTTCGACCTGTCTCCTACTCGCCATATCAGCCCATCTAGCAGCAGGTCGCGGCCATGGATGATGCTTCTGAAGGTGTAGGAGCCCCCTCCCGGGCAAGTGGCATTTAAGATAGATCCCTCCGCATAGTACCGGGCCTGCAGTACCATAGCACACAGCGAGTTCGGCTGCTGGAGGAGCCTCCAAGCTTGTTTAGCAAGCATGGCTTGGTTGAACGCCTCCGGATCTCGGAAACCAAGACCCCCCTCCCGTTTTCTCGTACACATCTTATCCCAAGCGATCCAATGCACCTTTTTCTTACCATTTGCTTCACCCCACCAGAAGTTAGAAGATATGGATGACAGGTTCCCGCACATTTTCTTTGTGAGTTGGAAGCAGCTCATGGTAAAGGTAGGCGTAGATTGGAGACCGGATTTAACAAGAACCTCCCTCGCTGTTTTTGATAATCCTTGCCCTTTCCATCCCGACACCTTGCCTCTATCACTGACCTTCACATATTTGAAAGTCCCTTCTTTCGATCTTCCCACCACCGTAGGGAGGCCCAAATATCTCTCGCTTAGAGCCTCGGCCTGAATATTCATAACCCCCTTTAGTTCTTCCTTAACCTCTCGGGTGTCTCCTTCCCAAAGAAGATGGCCGATTTCTGGAGATTCACCTTTTGTCCTGAGGCAGCCTCATACTCCTGCATAATGGATCGGAGAGTGGCAAGGTTTTCCGAGGAGCCCTCCAGAAAGACTACACTATCATCGGCGAAAAGAAGATGAGTTACTGTCGGCCCACCATTCCCAAATGACACTCCTTTGATGCTTCTCTCATTCTGTGCATTCCTCAGCAGTGCCGAGAACCCTTCTACACAAAAGAGAAATAGGTACGGGGAGAGGGGATCCCCCTGTCTTAGTCCTCTAGTAGGAGTGAATCTGTGGGACAGCCCTCCATTCAATTTGACAGAAAACGTTGCTGACTTGACACACCTCATGACCATCTCTGTCCAGTGACCAGAGAAGCCAAATTTTTTCATCATCTGCTCAAGAAAGTCCCATTCCACTCTATCATACGCTTTCATCATATCCAGCTTAACTGCACACATTGGCTTCTTCCGTTTCCTCCTCCTAATAGCATGTACACATTCATATGCAACTAACACGTTATCTGTAAGTAGTCGCCCCGGCACAAAGGCACTTTGCTCCTCAGAGATCAAAAAAGGAAGTACCACTTTTCGGCGGTTGGCCAGTGCCTTTGCCGCAATCTTATAAAGAACATTGCATAAGCTTATTGGGCGAAACTGAGAGAGTAACTCCGGTGAGTTTACTTTCGGAATCATTACAATGATTGTGTCATTGAAGCCATTAGGTGCTGCCTCCCCCGACAAGAAATCCCGGATTGCACCACACACATCCTCCTTCACCAACCCCCAGTGGCGTTGGTAGAACATGGCTGGTAATCCATCCGGTCCAGGTGCCTTTGTTGGTCCCATCTGAAAAAGCGCCTCTTCAATCTCCTCGTCCGTAAATGGTCTTGTTAGCTTCACGTTCATCTCTTCCGTAACAACACCTTCTATATGTTGCAATACTCGCTGCCCCTCTCTAGAGCCTTCAGACGCAAAAAGGTGGGAATAAAACTGAGCTGCCATCCTTCGCATTCCTTCATCATCCATGCATTTTGTTCCATCTTCCCTCCTCAGTCCTTTAACCGTGTTCTTACGTTTCCTATGCGAGGCTCGGTTTTGGAAGTACTGCGTGTTCCTGTCTCCATCCGTCAACCAGTCGATCCTCGATCGCTGTTTGTAGTACACTTCCTCACGCTCATAGAGTTCGTGCAGTTGATCCTCGATATCCTTAATCTCCTGTCTGTAACCCGTTCTCGCAGCTCGCTCCTTTGCGTCAATAAGTTGCCCTTTAAGGTGAGAGATTTGCCTCTTGATTGAGCCGAAGACCGTTCGGCTCCACGTATGCATGGACCTCGACGCAGCTTTCACCTTGGTGCATGTCCTCTCTAGATTCCCACCTTGCTGATTGGTTGCATGGGCCTGTTCCCATGCAGCACCCAACATTCCCTCGTAATCTGCATGGCGCGCCCATGCAGCTTCATAAACAAAAGGGCGTTGCCCCCTCTCCCGTCGTTCGGCCAGTGCCGTTACCGCCTTGATGACAAGTGCTTGATGATCGGACTCTTCCGTCATCACGTGTTGGACCTCAACCTCTGTAAATAATTGAGCAAATTCAGCATTGCATGTCGCACGGTCCAACCTCACCTGGATGTTCTCCTGCGCCTCCCGCTTGTTATCCCAGGTGAAAGGGTACCCACTGAACCCTAAATCTGCAAGTCCGCAGTCGGACATGTAGTCCTCAAACAGCGCCATCTGATTTAGGCACCTCGGGTTACCTCCTTGTTGTTCATCTTTTCTCAGGGCCTCGTTGAAATCACCCGCGCAAAGCCACGGTAGATCGTCTTGAGTACGCAGATAGCGAAGCACATCCCACGTTTTCGATCTCTTGTCCACGGATGGTTCCCCATAGATTCCAGTGAACCTGAAAGGGACACCATCAAAAACCATCTTTGCATCTATGTAATATTGGCACCATGGTCGCACTGAAACATCCACATGATCCCGCCACCATAATGCTAGCCCCCACTTTTTCCTTTGCAATCTACTGCCACACCGTTAAGAAAGCCCAGACTCCATTTCAACCTTTCCATTGCCCCAGCCCTTTTTTTTGTTTCTGATAAAAACACCACCTCCGGGTTGTACGACCTCACCAGGTCCCGAAGTTCGCCCACTGCCGAGTCCAACCCCAATCCTCGGCAGTTCCAGGCTAGGATTTTCATTGCTCTCGGCGGCCCCGCGCCCTGGCAGGGTCCGCCGTTGCCTCATCCTGTTCAGTTATTCGATCAAACACGGAGTTTGTCTTCTGCCTTGTGTCCCTCATGAAGTTCTCAGGCCCTTCATGGTTCTCACCCACCTCATTGGCCACCCACATCTGTCGTGGTCGTCTCTTCCTTGAATCCGGAGTGATGTTGGGGGCGTTACCTCTGTCTCTATTCTCCGCCTGAACCTGTCTAGGCTTCCTAACATAGTAACCCCTCCGTCTCTCTCCCTGGTAGTGGGGCCTGTATGCCTGCACCCCATCCATCTCTCTTCTAACATCTCCACGTTCCCTCTGATTTCGCACTTCCTGCTTCCTCTGTTCATATTCCCTCTGTGCTTTCTGGGCCTTGAGCTGCTCCCTGAGATCTCTCTCTTTCTTTTTCTCAATTTCATGCCTGAGGTCTCTCTCTTCTGGCCACTCTCCCCTGAACCGATGTTTCGCAGGGCTTGTGACCTCTGCTTGCCCCTTGTTTTGCTGCCCGCCAGTGCGGGAGCTTTCCGTCCTATCAAACTCGGCGTTGAGGTTGCGTTTTGTGGGAACATCTTTGCTCCTAGCCCCGTGATCTTGGTCCCTTCTATTTCCTCCCGATTGGGCACTGACAAAGCTGTTGTTGCTATTTGCCTTTCCCCCTTTTGCCTCATTTTTGGAGCCAGTGCTCCTTCCTGGGGAAGCTCTCAGCCAGCCACCCCACTATGCTGATTTGTCAACAGGTGGATCACACCTTCCTTCTACATGCACAAGCCTTCCACATTCAAAACAAAAGTGCGGGATCTTCTCGTAATGGAAATCAAACCACGTTCCCAGCTTATCCTCTTGGGATGTTCTAAGAACAAAACCCCTAACCAGCGGGTCAAATATCGAGATCCTTGCTCTCACTCGCAGCTGATTACCTCTGGCCATCCCGTCCTTATCAATGTCAACCTTCACCACCTCCTCCAGCCAATTTCCAAGAGCTTTTCCAAATGCCTCTGTTCTTTTGTCCGGAGGTAGATCTGTCACCTTAACCCACACATCCACTTTGTCAAACACCATCTCTGAGGGTCGTATTTTTCTCTCATACTCCTTTAGTACCAGCACATTGAAATCGTATTGCCACGGCCCGTTTGTCATTGCGTGTCTCCAATCTCCCTCACTACCAAAGGGGATTGCAAAAATATTATCTCCCATGTCCCTGAACCTTGCCTCATGATGTAGCCCCCATGCCCTCTGCATCATTTTCTCAAGCACAGTCATGTTGATCGGTCTCGGGGAGAAGGCCTTCCCCATCGCCGACCACTTCAAGTTCTTGGGCATGATCTCATCTGGTTCATGGAAGACGAAGCCTTCCACCTCCTTATCTAGCAGCACCATCCCTCCCAGCCTCGCCGAGAGGCTCGACGTGGGATCCGGCGTCTTGCTCATGGCGGGGGACTTGGAAGATCCCCCACTTGCCGCTTTGCCCGGGGTCGCTGTCGCCCCAGGTGTAGCCTGCGCCGCCGGACAACCTTCATTCTTCTCCATCACCTTCCCCGCCATGGCTCCGCACTGTGGAGGAGAGGTTACACCAGCTAGCGTCGAGAGGGACGCAGTCGTCGCCCCTAGACACCGCCGTAAGCACACCACCCCCGCCGCCGAAAACCCTAAACCTAGCGCTTGGAGTAGATCGCCAACCGTACTTATATGTCGATAATGATCAGTGGAACATGTAGCTAAGATGAGTTAATTGCAGGGAACTACCAAACTTCGGCACGTCGTAACGAATCAGTACCATTAGTCACTTTTTTTGCCATGCAATACCAACTCTAAGCCTAAGTGTTGTAAAACGGTCTGACAGCCGTATAAGCACGTACTAACCACGTATCTGACTGAGTGTCCCCATATGGCATGTGACAGGTGGCATATGCTTTTTTGCAGAAAAGCCCTTTGCACTACTATTAATCATGCACATGCCCTTTGCGAAAAACTAATGCTTTTTTGCAGAAAAGCCCTTTGCACTACTATTATCTCCCATGTCCCTGAACCTTGCCTCATGATGTAGCCCCCATGCCCTCTGCATCATTTTCTCAAGCACAGTCCTGTTGATCGGTCTCGGGGAGAAGGCCTTCCCCATCGCCGACCACTTCAAGTTCTTGGGCATGATCTCATCTGGTTCATGGAAGACGAAGCCTTCCACCTCCTTATCTAGCAGCACCATCCCTCCCAGCCTCACCGAGAGGCTCGACGTGGGATCCGGCGTCTTGCTCATGGCGGGGGACTTGGAAGATCCCCCACTTGCCGCTTTGCCCGGGGTCGCTGTCGCCCCAGGTGTAGCCTGCGCCGCCGGACAACCTTCGTTCTTCTCCATCACCTTCCCCGCCATGGCTCCGCACTGTGGAGGAGAGGTTACACCAGCTAGCGTCGAGAGGGACACAGTCGTCGCCCCTAGACACCGCCGTAAGCACACCACCCCCGCCGCCAAAAACCCTAACCCTAGCGCTTGGAGTAGATCGCCAACCGTACTTATATGTCGATAATGATCAGTGGAACATGTAGCTAAGATGAGTTAATTGCAGGGAACTACCAAACTTCGGCACGTCGTAACGAATCAGTACCATTAGTCACTTTTTTTTGCCATGCAATACCAACTCTAAGCCTAAGTGTTGTAAAACGGTCTGACAGCCGTATAAGCACGTACTAACCACGTATCTGACTGAGTGTCCCCATCTGGCATGTGACAGGTGGCATATGCTTTTTTGCAGAAAAGCCCTTTGCACTACTATTAATCACGCACATGCCCTTTGCGAAAAACTAATGCTTTTTTTGCAGAAAAGCCCTTTGCACTACTATTATCTCCCATGTCCCTGAACCTTGCCTCATGATGTAGCCCCCATGCCCTCTGCATCATTTTCTCAAGCACAGTCCTGTTGATCGGTCTCGGGGAGAAGGCCTTCCCCATCGCCGACCACTTCAAGTTCTTGGGCATGATCTCATCTGGTTCATGGAAGACGAAGCCTTCCACCTCCTTATCTAGCAGCACCATCCCTCCCAGCCTCGCCGAGAGGCTCGACGTGGGATCCGGCGTCTTGCTCATGGCGGGGGACTTGGAAGATCCCCCACTTGCCGCTTTGCCCGGGGTCGCTGTCGCCCCAGGTGTAGCCTGCGCCGCCGGACAACCTTCGTTCTTCTCCATCACCTTCCCCGCCATGGCTCCGCATCGTGGAGGAGAGGTTACACCAGCTAGCGTCGAGAGGGACGCAGTCGTCGCCCCTAGACACCGCCGTAAGCACACCACCCCCGCCGCCGAAAACCCTAACCCTAGCGCTTGGAGTAGATCGCCAACCGTACTTATATGTCGATAATGATCAGTGGAACATGTAGCTAAGATGAGTTAATTGCAGGGAACTACCAAACTTCGGCACGTCGTAACGAATCAGTACCATTAGTCACTTTTTTTGCCATGCAATACCAACTCTAAGCCTAAGTGTTGTAAAAACGTCTGACAGCCGTATAAGCACGTACTAACCACGTATCTGACTGAGTGTCCCCATCTGGCATGTGACAGGTGGCATATGCTTTTTTGCAGAAAAGCCCTTTGCACTACTATTAATCACGCACATGCCCTTTGCGAAAAACTAATGCTTTTTTGCAGAAAAGCCCTTTGCACTACTATTAATCACGCACATGCCCTTTGCGAAAAACTAAAAACCTTGCGCAACCAGGATTTGAACCGTTGACCTGTCGCTTTACGGACGAAGCTCACAGCCACTACACCAGTCTCATTCAGTGGTTAAATTGGATACTGAAGCCTTATATTCTTTCCTTTGCACTACTATTAATCACGCACATACCCTTTGCGGAAAACTAAAAATATTGCGTATGCTGGATTCGAACCGTAGACCTGGCGCATCACGCACGCACATCCCAACCAATACAACAGTCATTCAGTTGTAAAAATATGATACTAAAGCTTTATATTCGTTCGCCTTTAAACAAATAAAATGGAACCAAAAAAAATAAATGATGCTGCCGCCACGATTCGAACCTGAGCCCGAGCCGTGATGCATCCGTGCTCTCTTTTTGGTGTTTCATTTCTGTGTTCTAGCCCTATATTGGCCTTTGAGTGCTTTTCTCTATATTTTGTGTGCTTTTGTAATGTAATTCCTATAAGCTTCTCCTTTTTAGTGCCCCTGGGTGATTGAACTGTATTTCTGCTGCAGGTTTAGAGTGTATCTCAGAGTTGTTGTGTAACCCCTTAGTTTCAGCGTAATATACACTAGAATTACTGTTTAATTTGCTCTAGAGTTACTGTATAGTTTCAGTGTAATATACACTAGAATTACTGTGTAATTTGTCCAAGAGTTACCGTGTAATTCACCCCATAGCTTCAGTTTGATATACACTAGAATTACTGTGTAATTTATCCCAGAGTTACTGCATAATGCACTCTACAGTTTCTGTATAATTTACAGTGTAATTTGCCCCTGAGTTTTAGTGCAATTTATCCCATAGTTTCAGTTTAGAATTTTTGTGTAATTTGTGCCAGAGTTACTTTGTAATTATATGTATTTTACAATGTGTTCTTGCCCTTATTTACAGTGTACTTTTAATGTTTCAGTTATGTAATTCCTGAATTTTTTTGGCTTCTATTCTCAACTATATGTCTTGGTTGCAGTGTAATTTCCCAAAGAATTCACATGGTTTCTATATGTATAGACCAAAATTGTTCATCGTACATTAAACAATATATTTCATTGTATATTTATACAATAATGCTCAATGTGTATTTACCAAAAAAATGTTGCACACTAAACCTATATAAAAAGCAATTGAAAAAAATGAAAAACATGAAAACCCGAAGAATAATGAAGATCTGAAAAAGAATAAAACAAATCCGAAACAGAAATATAGAATTTATATATTTTAAAAAATTCATCATATATTTAAAAAATGTTCAACGTATTTAACAAAAATGTTCATCATATATTATACAATAATGTTCATTGTGATCCTAAAAACATGTACATTGTGTATTTATACAATAATGGTCAGTGTGTATTTGCAAAAAATATTGCATATTAAACCTATAATATATACAAAAGAAATGTAAAAAAATGAAAACATGAAAACCCGAGTAATAACGAAGATCTGTAAAAAGATAAAAGAAATTGAAAAAAATACTTACAAAATAAGGGGAAAGGTCAGGACGTGTCCGAACTAGATATGCATCAAGCTTGACTCGAGCATGTGCGTGGCTTGTTGATTAGGGTGCGCGCGCGGTAAGAATTTCGGGCAGGATCGCATGCAGATGCAGCATCATTTTTTCGTTTTATATTTTATTTGTTCAAAGGTATAACAATACGAGCTGGTATCGTACTTGGAACATGCCACGGAGGCTGGTGTAGTTGTAGGTTGAGCGCGCGTGACGCAGTAGGTCGCCGGTTCGAACCCCCCCCCCCCCCCCCCCCCCCCACGCGGCATTATTTCTAGATTTCCATAAAGGGTATGTACGTGATTAAGTATAGCGCGAGGGGCTTTCCAAAAAAAATATGCCACGTGTCGCCTGACAGGTGGGGCCACTCGGTCAGGTACGTGCTTATACGGCTGTCAGACCGTTTTGCAACACTTAGGCTTAGAGTTGGTACTGCATGGCAAAAAAAATGACTAATGGTACTGATTTACGACGTGCCGAAGTGTGGTTGTTCCCTGCAATTAACTCAGCTAAGATATATCTGTAGACGGTGGGATGCTTCAATGGTTTACTTAACAAACGGATATGGTCATGGGTAAAACCCTACACATCCAGATTCCTATATCAGTGATATATATTCTCAAGGCTTATTTCCTATGAAAAAATTTACAAACGCTCATATGTGAGATTTAGGAAGAAAAACTTAAATTCCATTAAATAATGTAAATACCAACAGTCCCCTTACCCCTAAATGTTGGCAATGCATAGCCTTTTGAATGTATTGGTATACATCCATCTTTAGGGTGAACCTAAGAAAGAGAAATTACAACCAATGCCGTATAAATTGGCATAAGAAAACATCTCCTTTTGCTCACACAACTGACATATTGACGTACATCCGAAACACCCACACACGACATGTGTAGTATTAATTTTATATATATATATATATATATATATATATATATATATATATATATATATATATATATATATCAGACGGTCTATTCTGCTAATATTAGCAGAATAACTATTCTGCACACCACTTCCGCACTGCACGCTGAACGCAAGTGCACTGCATCTTCTTGACGACGAGCACTGCAATATAGACTAGTGAACTTCGCGTCGAAAAAAACTGCACGCAGTGTTTTTTCGGTACTGTTTTTGCTCTAATTTTTTCATTGTTTATCGGAACAAGGCGTATAATATACCGTTGAAAATCTATGGATTAGGCGCAACTTCTCCATGTTGAACACTTTTCGAGATTCCTGGCGGTTTAAGAGCAGTTTCAAAAACGGCGCGACGGATGACGAGTGGCAGCGAGCGTATTTTCGTGATTTTTCTAAATCGCTCATCGGAATAAAGCAAATGATACGCCGTTGGAAAGATATCATCAAAACGCATCTTTTTCATATATATTATGTTTTCTAATTCGTTACGGTTTAAGAGCAGTTTCAAATTTACTAAATCGCGGAATTACGTTTTTCTGAAATTTTTGCAATTTTTGGTACTGTTTTCGCTCTAGTTTTTGAACCATTTGTCGAAACGAGGCGTGTAATACGTCGTTGGAAAGCTATGGACAAGGCGCAACTTTCATATGTAGAAATGGTTTTGAGATTCCTTACGGTTTTTAGTTAATTTTGAAAATCGTGCGGCTGACTATGAGAGGCAGCGGCCGTTTTTCGAAAAAAAATTACAAACCGCCGGTCAAAATGATTCAAATTGTACGCTGTTGGAAAGATATCGTCGAGACACAACTTTTTCATGTAGAGCACTCTCTCTAATTCTTTACGGTTTAAGAGGAATTTCGAATTTACTGAAATGCGGACACTCTGTTTTTCGCAACACCCAAATCGACGTGGGTACTTCATCCGACTGAAAACCGCACTGCAATGGACGAAAAACGCACCGCATCACACGTGTAAGAGAACTGCATGGTTTCTTTTATTCAAACGTAATTTTTTCATGTGTTTTGTACCAGGAGATGAGACTAGCAAACCACACACAAGAGAGTAGCGAACCACACCAACGAGAGTAGCGAACTTCATGATTTCTCTTGTCGAACGCAATTTTTTCGTGTGTTTTGTACCAAAAGACGAGACTAGCAAACCACACACAAGAGTAGCGAACCACACCAACGAGAGTAGTGAACTTCATACTTCTTTTCGACAATCTTTTTTGCTTTACAAAGTGAACCACTTTGACTCACTACAAAATGAACAACATTGCAATAGCGACAAAGGGAGTTGCATTATTTTATTTTTTTCCTAGCATTTTCTCTCTATAATTTCATCTCAACTGCGAGGCCAGCGTAGTGAACCGCACGCTATAGCAAAATGCACTGCAAGTGCCGATGCAATTTATTTTTTTGAACACGTGACACCATGCAGGAACAAGTGCAATTTGAATTTTGCATCGAAGGAAGTGAGCCGCGACCCAATTCGAAACAAACTGCATGCTTTTTGTCGTAACCACCAAGGGGCATAGCACTGCATTGGCGCTCGGTGTGGACCGCACTTCACCCACCGAAGAGCTGCATCCCCTGCTGGATGCCAGCGGGCTGCACCAACGCGACTAGCGCACTGCACTCGTACATGTCAGAAACTGCAAGGCTGCTGGGAGTTTCTCCCCTCTCCTCCTGGTGGATGGCAACTGGCAAAGAAGGGATGACGGTGAGAAGCCGAAACGCCGGGGGTCCAGATGCACTGCAACGGCGCCGGCGGTCGAGTAAAGAACAATCACTAAAAATGGAAAATTAAAAAGCAACTGATTCCTCGCAGAGGGCAACCGACCAGTGCAAGTCAACTGCACGTGCCCCGGGCCGAACTGCACGGCTGCAGCAACTACACCACTGGGCGGCTCACCTGAAGTATCTCGCCGTCGCCAGCAGAAGCTCGATGGAGCTGCTCCTACCCCCCATCCTAACTGCAAAAAACAGTAATTGAACCGGGCTGCATGCATCAATTCAAATAGCAAAAAATGAACTGCAAGCACGGGGGGTTGCCGGATCTGACATTTGGGGATTATAGCATCAGTGTGGAGGTGCACTGCAGCGCTGCCTCTGTGCACTGCAAAAGGGAGAGAGAGAGTCGTTGCGCACGCCTTCGCAACTTGGAGACCGACAAACCGACGAGGAGAAGTAGGGGAGGAGGGGCTGGTTCCCGGTGGCGGCAGAGCCCGTCCTTACCTCTGACGGAGTAGCACCACAAAGCACGGCGTGACTAACGCCATGGATCTGGTCGGTGCGGTGACGCGATGGCTGACGGCGGGACGGGCAGGCAGACCACGGAGGTGGGGAAGAGACCCGGTGAGATCCTCCGCCGCCCCTCCACTCCCCTCCACGCGCTTGGTGGTGGTGGTGCCCTCGCCTGGATCCGGGGGTCGCCGGCCAAATCGGGCAGCCATGGATTGGATCCTGGCAGCCATGGCGGGGGAGGAAGATGGGAGGAAGGGGGACAGGGCTGGTCGGCGAGTCGACGGGAAGAAGCAGGAGATCGAGGGGAGATTCGGCCCTGTTTGGCAGCGGCGGGGCACGAGAGTTGCAAATTTGGTGATGTGGGACATGGGTCTGGCGGTTGGTGGGAGGAGCACCGCGGTGGTCGGGGGGCCGGCCCATGGTCGCCGGTTGCCGGCCAGGTGATTGTGGGCGGCGGGGCTGGGGCTAGATGGTGGTGGGGTGGTGCGTCACGATGGCAGCGGTGGAGGATGGGGAGAGTGGTGGGTCGATGGGTAAGGTGGGTGGTCGTGTGTTTTTGTTCGGGGTGGTGTGCAGAATAAGGTCTTGGTGTTATCATAATAGACCCACCCTATATATATATATATATATATACAACCTATATATATATATATATTACTATTTTTTTTGTTGGTAAATATGAACTATTCAACCTGATGCACACGGGAACAAAATTATTTTTTTATACTGGATGAAACTCGTTGCTATGGTGCTATCAATCCAGGTTATGTTGATATTAACAAAACTTCGTAATATATGAAAGGAAGATCATTTACAACAGTCAGAGAGGAGGAACATATATACTGTCAATTTTCCTTGGCCATACATTTACTCTAGTAGGTCTAGATACCAATAATATTCTCTCTCTTTTTGCAAGCTAATAATGGCATATATTCTCATATATATCATATTAATCCTTGTAGTTTCTGATTGTCATTAGTGCCTCACATGAAAAATACGATTTTTTTAATTGAAATAGTATGAACTATAAGATGATATCCCATTATGATCTGTTGTCTTCTAATTAATAATTATTTTGTAGAATAATGAAAAGAGCTAGGTGTGGAGCAGAAGAAAACTGATGGGAGAAGCCGTGCCACGAAGTGTGCAAGTGATTAGACGCTGGCCGTATTAAACAAATATGAGATGGTTGTACATGTGTTCATGAGTAGATTAGATGGCATGTATATGCGTTAATGAGCATTAACCGAAAATTCATGGGCGTGGACGGGCTCGTCTACTCACTGAATCGTGAGACCTTGCTTCACTTCGGGATGTTGGACGCATGCAGTTTTCCAGTGCGCGTACGGTGGTTTATTTAATGCGTACTGTGCACGGAAGAGACGGTGCGTGCCGACAGCCGTCACAGAGCTAGTGACGCCGTCTTGGTTCTGTGATATGTCAGAGGGTTTGGCTGATCGTTAGTTCAGACCACATTTAGATCTGCAGAACAAAAGCATGCACAGTACTTTTTATTAGCATCGCACACACAAGTGCGGGATCTTCCAAATGACTTGCTAGATCGGATCGTATGGTATGCATGAAAACCAATGCATTCGAGTAATGTTTTTCCCAAACCTCTTTGCTTTTTCTGACCAGAAATCAAATACAAAGCGTTGATTTCTACAAAATCCATATATGCCTGGCCAGACGCGAATCAAATTTGTTTTTTGCATCGCGGTTGTGGAGGCGGCAGCTAGAATGAGTTCAACTTTTAAATAAACTATGAACATGAGACATGACGAAATGACCAATTTTAATGTTTGATGAATTATGAGCATCTACATGAGCGGTCATCAAATCTGGCTTCTCAAATGCCATGGACGCGTCCACATGCACTGATCAGACACTCCTCAATTCTTGTAACCCACGCCCTTGTATCTCATATTCGGTAGTATTTACCCATGCTAAAGCATGCAACGTGAAATAAAAGCACGCCAATCCTCAAAAAGACATAGATATGCACATTTCGATTATCAAAAGATCACCAATGGATCTCCAAAAAATTGCCAAATTAATTCACATATATATTCACATAGACGGTGGCCAATTTTAAACTAGATTACATGAAACTTGAAATAAAAGATGGAGACGCATCACTTCCTCGCTGGCCCTTGGCCCTTCCGTTTGGCGGTGCTACTCTGGCCGTCGGTGTACGCATCGGCCGCCGAAGGGTCATCATTGTCGTCAGAGCTTGATCCGTCTTCGTCGTCGTCCGATAGGTCCATGTGCACCCGGGCTAGCATGCGGAGCAGGCGCTCCTGCTCCTCAGCGTGCCTCCTCGCCTTCGTCGCCGCCTCGCACTCCCACAGCTCGATGGCGAGCAGGAGTTCCGCCGGAGCCGTCGCGCATCTGACTCCGCCGATACCAAGGAGTGGCGGAGGACAGATACAATGAGCACGTCCTCGGATCGACTGACATGCGCGCAATTGCCCGGCCCCTCGCCAACGTGTCACCCGCCACCAGCCTCTCCCTTGCCCGTTGCCGCTCACGTAATGTGGTCCGCGCCTCCGACTCGGGTATCCTCGACCGGCCCGGCATCGACGAGGGCACGAGCACCTAACGGTGCCCGTGGACGCCCTCCGAAAATGGATGTGAGTATATGGGGTCGGCGGTGGGCCGGGCTGACTTTTTGGCATCGGCCGCCACATGCCTTGGCCCTTGTCTGGGTGAGGGCTACGTTAGGTCGCGAAGGAGTGATGGCGATGGCAACCTCTACGACGTTTTTCTCTCGACAGCGTGTGTGCGTTCTTTTGTGGGTTGCCAGGTCGGCCGAGTGTGCCCTGTTTTTTGTCACAATTTTCGCTTGGTTTTTCATTAATTAACCAGACAACTCTCTTCTTTTTAATGGACCAAGATCCTCCACGGCCGACTTTGAAAAAATTACGCGCCACTCCTCATATTTAGGGCAAAAGAAAAATCATATCATATACAACTTGCAAAAAGCCCACAATACCACTGGCGAAATTTTCTGTTTTTTACATTATATGTATATAATTTGCACATTGATTTTATTCGTTTGCCTTTTCTACGAATTGTACTTGCAGAGTTTTTTTTCTGTTATTTCCCTCCAAATTTCCATATCTTTCAAAATTTTCTGTTTGTTTTGTAGCCCCACCTCCTCTTTTGCAATCGCCATCATACTTTACAAATGAATCGACTGTACATCAAGGAAGGCATGGACGCGTTGAATCGCTATTGCAATGCATGTCATGGACACATGCATGCTGTATTACACGGTGCCGTCACCGTATACTACTGTTGCACGATGGCTATCGTTCCTTGCTCGCTACCAGGGGCGGACCCAGGATGAAAGTGTCCCGGTGTCCACTCCTAAATTACACATATGTGGACACCAAGCTATGTTATGCATAAAACTAACATACTCAACCATTGTAGATATCCAGTAGTAAAAATGCTTATCGAAATACTGGTCTACTTGTAATCGTAGTTGATTATATGAAGTTTTTTTGCCCAAGTTGAACAATAACACATAAAAACTTTGAAGACAAATTTAATCAGCTAAGGCTACACTATTTGTGTTTGAATAGGCTACCATCGAAAAAAATAAAACATATTGATTGAATTTATAATTATGAAGATGTACTTACTTACTTACATTATGTTGTAGGAGTACTGACTTGATTCAAAGGTCGAGGAATAATCCATACAAATGAGAATCACTTGGACTTGATTCTTACTTACCAACACAGGCAAATGGTAGTAATTCAATTCTTAACTATGGCACCCTTGAAACTAAAAGCCCTAGACCTACAAAAAATGTTGTATAGGTACGCACTTGGACTTGATTGTGCTCCCTGCGTAAAGAAATTTAAGAGCGTTTAGATCACTAATGTTCTTATATTTCTTTACAAAGGGAATAGCGACTTGCGGTACTTCTTTCATCAATTGTCCAGCGATTGGGCGAATAGGCCATGGCAGCACGGACGCTTTGATGGCGATTGGACGGGTGGATGAGGCGATGCCATGACAAAATCTTTGCAGGGGGAGGCAAGAAGCCATGAGTAGGCGCAGGTTTTCTTGTAGGCTTGCACGCCTAAATAAAAGCGATCAAATTAATTGATGAGAATCTTATCCTCCTTATCTCTTTGATACAGTATATTGCAACGTTGTAGCCGCTAACAGCACTTCCTGAATCATAGGCACGCATGCCATGGAGAGTGCGCCAGATCCTAAAGACCAGGACTTTCTATACAAGACGTTTACAGAACGCGCACATGACTATACAAATGTTACAGTACAGTTTAACAAAATTGAGCGATAGCCTGGGGTGTGGCTAGCTGTGTGCCTCAATCGCCAATAGATGGGCCAGGCCTGTGCGCCCACTCGCTTCAGCCGGTTCAGCCGGTGTCCACGTATGAATTTTACCGGTGTCCCACACAATATATCAGCGATCGCTTAAGGTAATCGGAGTACTTACCCGGTGTCCTGTGACACCGGGTGTGTCTACGTGGGTCCGCCCCTGCTCGCTACGACCGCATTCAATGAACGTAGCGACGAGTCGGTGTCCCATTGGTACATGTAGCGGGAGCAGGCGAGCTCGTCCGCTCTTTCACACCACTCTTAACTGAGTACTTGCTTTAGATGGTGTAGGCAAGGATCGGTGGTCACTTGTCAGGCCACCAACTACTCCCTCCTTTCCGGTTTATAAGGCTCAATTCAAAAATCTCACCAACCAAGGTAGATGGTGAGTGGTGGAATACTTTTTGTAGTTTGCAAAAGCACCTAATTAATGCTTTTGTTTTTCTCAAAAAATTATGTTTATCAATGCATTAATTGCAATGCATGCACACATAAAGTACATGCATTGGTCAATTTTCTCTCAATACTTGCATGCAATGATTTAATTCACCTTGGAATCTGAACATGTGATGGGAAACAACCAAATTGAGCCTTATAAAATGGAAAAACTAAAATTTTGAGATAAGCTCTATAAACTGAAAAGGAGGGAGTATATTGTTCTCTGGGCCTTGCAGTGGACAGCGATCTCGTTCGAGGCGATGGCCGGGGTTCAGCCCGGGGTCTGACCTGCAACCCGGGACCTCCTACTCGGCGCTTCAGGCGCCAGGGAGCTTCGCTGGCGCCCGCGAGCCAACGCTGCTGGGCCGGCCCACCAACGAGCAATGACAGCGAATCCTATTATCACTGAAAAAAACCCCAAAAAAAGTGCTGTGATGAGGATTCCAACTCTTACACTTGAGTACATTCACTTGTTGGGTTAACCACCTCGCCAACCTGCTATTACTGACCGAGAGAAGCGTGAAATATATTTAAGAGCAACCTGTAGTCACGTTGTACCAAAGTTCGAGGTTTATTTCAAAAAATGTTCACGAACATTCAGAAAATTTAAAAAATTGTTTTCAAAAGGAAAAAGTTCATCAAAACGAAAAATTCATGTAATCAAAAAAAAGTTCACGAATCTAAAAGTAGTTCATCGATTTTCAAAAGAAGTTCACGAATTCAAAAGTAGTTCATCGATTTTTTTAAAAAAGTTCATCGGAAAAATGAAAAAGTTCATCGATTTGAAAAAAGGTTCATTGAATTTGAAAAAAGTTCATCCAAATTGAAAGAAAAGTTCATCGAACTTGAAAAAAAGTTCAAAAAATTGCAAAAAGTTCATCAAATTGGGAAAGAGTTCATCAATTTTGAAATAAGTTCACCGAATTTAGAAAAAGTTCATTGATTTTGAAAAAGAGTTCATCGATTTTGAAAAAGAGTTCATCCATTTTGAAAAAAAGTTCATCGATTTTGAAAAAAGTTCATCAATCTTGAAAAATAGTTCATCAATTTTGAAAAAGAGTTCATCCATTTTGAAAAAAAGTTCATGGATTGTGAAAAGAGTTCATCGGTTTTGAAAAAGAGTTCATCAATTTAGAAAATAGTTCATCGATCTTGAAAAAGAGTTCATCGATTGTGAAAGAAAGTTCACCGATTTTGAAAAATAGTTCTTTTAAATTAGCAAAAGAAATATAAAAACCGTTCCGAAAAGAAGAAAAAAGAAAAAGAACGAAAACATAACAAAACCGTTTCGAATAAAAATGAAAAAGAAATAGGAAAAAGGAATCGTTGTAAGAAGAAAAGCTAAAGAAGCAGTAGTTTAGGCAACTAATACGAGTTAGTGCGGTGGTTGATGCATGAGGCGGACGACCGTGAGGTCGCAGGATCGATTCCCATCCAAAGCGCTGCTTTGCGGAAACAGCTATAACCGGCGCCTGGGCCTGCAGTCCTACTGGTGCACGCCTACGCAACGCAGTCCAATCTGAAGCTTGGATCGATCTGCCGTGCATGTTGTTGATAGGAGAGAACATGCAGACGTGCATGCACAATCCAGCACAGGCAGATGTGAGAATAGCGTAAACACTGGTCGTTGCAGCCGCAAGGAGGCACATAAACACTGGAAGATCGTACGAAGTTCCCGCTGTATTTCTTTTCTATCGTTTTCTTTCTTCTACGAAAAGGTTAAGGGAAGGTAGAACTGGCTTTCTAATTAGGGTTCGGGAGAAGATGATCAGATTATCTATTTTTAAAAAGTTATTAAGGAAAATAGGGGGGAGACCAAAGGTTGTACGGCTAAGAGGCGATGGATTCCTGTACGTGGTTTTGTGCTTTATTCAACGGCAATGGACATATTAAATTCTAATCCCATGGTCACAATTGTTTAACTTCTAGGATTAACGTGGAGTCTCGTTTAGTGCCTTCAATTAGTAAATATAAGATGTTTGCCAGTAAAAATATACATCCACTAAGGTATTCTATTTTGAAGCTTATGTCTCTATTTTATGGTGGGGGTCCTCCAAATGGTTGGATCACCCCAAGAATACAAGAACGATCCATGCATTATGACATATATATTTCTTTGGCTGAAGAACATCTATATGGTTTTAGGCCCCGTCTAGAATAAAAGGAAACGCGTAGAGACTTTGAATGAACAAGTTCATATTGAAAAAAACTGCCACGATCTTGTATTGTGCTCATCAATATTCCTATGAAATCAAGTAAAGAAAATCCATAAGTATTTTAGAGGAAAATAAACATGAGTGTTTTCTCCTATTTCCCCCTTCATGCCTAGAATCCACATGTTTTTCCTTTGTGTGTTGGAAGTTTGGAACGGCGGTGAAGTATATTCATGACTTCTTACATGACATCTCATTTTCTGGTTTTCTGGGTCATTAGACTAATATCCAACAGCCTGTCCTTCTTTCTTCTTTCTCCAGCTTTCTTCCTCGTCCAACCGTTTCTTCTCCCACAAAATCGACGAATCCAAATTCTAAATTTAGTAAACCTAAATATAGCTATTGTGGTGTTTTTAAGATCACTGCTTTTTACATTTGACTTAGCTTTTGATTTTCTTGTTGATTTTTTCTGACTGACAATAGGATAACAAGATCTTAACGATAAATTGAGCTACACCTCTATTTTATTTTTATTTTTTTCGATAAGGACCTCTTTTGTATATATAAAATAGATAAATAAATAAATATAAAAGGCATCGGTTTCATCGTAAGCGCAATAGCCAATAGCGCGTCCGATGCTCTCAATCTAACAACTGCCCTATTTTTCTTGCTGATGAAAGGCAGTAGTAGCGCGCGCGCACCTCATAAGTTCATCTATTCACTTTACGATTAGCCGCAGCTGCAGATGTGATTAGCCAGCGGCAAGAGCCGATTCTGGTGAATAAACATGCATAGCTTTTCCGGAAAAAAAAAATCACCTGTTGCCGCCACCGGTCGCCACCTCTGGCTGAACCTGCTCCGCCACCGGCAGCCGGACAAGGGGGCTCTGACCCATCTTGCTCCTTCCTCTTCGCTCGCTCTCTCTCTCTCTCTCTGTGTATGTGTGTGTGTGTAACCCGCTTGTTGTTTGCTGCTTTGGAAGCGCTGCAGGATGCAGCTGTATTTAAAGAACTGTATTCGAGTACAAAATTACGGATTAGGTGTATGCGCTTTTTGGTTTGTTTTGGTTATTTTTTTACGCTCTTTTACCGAAAAAGGCTTTCGCCCCGCTTTATATTATAAAGCAAATGACAATCCACAGAGGTTCAAACACACACACCCACACAAAGGTCTCAAACACACAGGGTCCAAAAGGGTTAATGCTGAGGGCACAACTCAACAAGCCCTGAGAACAGAAATAAAACAACACACACGGGGTGCATAACAGCAACTAGTCGGGTTCCGGGGGTGGTGGAGGAAGCGGAGGCGCCAGGCGGAAGGCGAGCGATCGAAGGTCGGCGAGGAGGGTGTTGATTTTTTTTCGAAAAGGGGGAATACCCCGGCCTCTGCATCAGCATGATGCATACGGCCCTCTTATTAAAACAAAATAGAGTAGAAGCAACAAGGTTCCAAAGGTCCTGAATAGTAAATAAAAAGAAGCAACACAAGCTCACACAGAGCCCGGATCAGCTAGATACATGAAGCTAGCCAAGACAAATAGCCACAACCGGCGAGGCAAAACTAGATAGGAATACTAAATACCTATCCTATTACATGACCGCCATCCAAACCGGTTGAAGATATCCCGAGCTACCATCTCCCAACGGACAGACCCAGTAACCAAATGCTCCCTGGCCTCCGTCTGGGTGAGTAGCGACCACGAACGAATCAGAGCCGTAGTCCGGAACAAAACCTGCAAAAAATGTATATATGATGTTCTGTTAAAAACCAAATCGTTTCTGCAGTTCCAGATGGTCCACAACAATGCACAAACCCCCACCCGAATATGTCTCCCTAATCTGGGCTCAATCCCATTAAGCCAGGTCTCAAACAAAGCACTAATGGAATTCGGTGGTTTGATGTTAAAAGCAATGTGGACCGTCTGCCATAGAACTTTTGCAAGCGGGCAATCAAAAAAGAGGTGTTTAATAGACTCATCCCGATCACAGAAACTACACCTAGTAGGTCCTGTCCAATTGCGCTTCTTCAAATTATCCTTAGTTAAAATTACTTGTTTATGAACAAACCACATAAACACTTTTATTTTCAAAGGAACTTTAACATCCCAAACATGTTTGGACGTTGGAATGGGGCTTGAATTAATAACATCAGTATACATAGATTTGACCGTGAAGCCTCCAGACTTAGTCAACATCCAGCGCAATTCATCAGGTTGTTGAGATAACTGGATATCCATCAGCCTCCTGACTAGATGGAGCCATTGTTCCCAACGATTGCCCGCTAGCACTCGTCGAAACTGAATATTAAGGGGGATAGTTTGGAAAACCGAAGCAATGACCACCTCCTTGCGTTGAACAATTCGGTACAAGGAGGGGTATTGGATGGCCAGCGGTGTGTCACCAAGCCAGGTATCCTCCCAGAAACGTGTGCGCGAGCCGTTTCCTACGACAAACTTCGTCCTATTAAAGAAAGCCTGCTTGACCTTCATGAGCCCCTTCCAGAAAGGCGAGTCAGTCGGCCTTACAGATACTTGCGACAAAGTTTTTGACTGGAGGTACTTGGCGCGAAGGATCTGTGCCCACACAGCATCCGTCTCCGACGCGAGCTTCCACAGCCACTTGCTAAGCAGGCATTTATTCTTAATTTCTAGATTCTCAATACCTAGACCCCCTTGGTCCTTAGGTCTACAGATAATGTCCCACTTAGCCAGTCTGTATTTTCTTTTCAGCTCATCACCCTGCCAGAAGAACCGTGATCTATAGAAATCCAGTCTCTTCCTGACTCCAACTGGTATCTCAAAGAAAGAGAGAAGAAACATCGGCAAACTTGTGAGCACCGAATTAATAAGAATTAACCGGCCTCCATAAGATAAAAGCTTGCCCTTCCAACATCTCAGTTTCTTCTCAAATCGGTCTTCAATGCACTTCCACTCTCTGTTCGTTAGCCTACGATGGTGGATAGGAATCCCTAGGTACGAGAAAGGTAACTGTCCCAACTCACACCCGAACAATTGTTTGTAAGCCTCCTGTTCATCTTTAGCCCTACCAAAGCAGAACAACTCACTCTTATGAAAGTTGATCTTCAACCCGGTCAATTGTTCGAATAGGCATAACACCAGCTTCATATTCCTAGCCTTACACACGTCATGCTCCATGAAGATGATGGTATCATCAGCGTATTGTAGGATAGAGATGCCTCCATCAACCAGATGAGGCACCAATCCACCTACCTGACCATTTTCTTTAGCCCGTTCTATCAGAATTGCCAACATATCTACCACGATGTTAAACAAGATAGGGGACATTGGGTCTCCTTGTCGTAGGCCTTTATGAGTCTGAAAGTAATGACCGATGTCATCATTAACTTTAATACCCACACTACCCTTTTGCGTAAATGATTGCACCTGCCTGCGCCAGGCTTCATCAAACCCTTTCATACGCAACGATTGTTGGAGAAATGGCCACTTTATCTTATCATACGCTTTCTCGAAATCCACTTTAAAAATCACACCATCCAATTTTTTGGAGTGGATTTCATGGAGCGTTTCATGCAAAACTACCACTCCTTCAAGAATGTTTCTGTCTGGCATGAACGCGGTTTGGGATTGATGCACTACAGAATGTGCAATCTGTGTGAGCCTATTGGTCCCAACCTTAGGTGAAAATTTTGAAACTAACATTGAGGAGACAGATCGGCCTGAATTGCTCAATTCGTACCGCATCCGTCTTCTTAGGAAGTAATGTGATAGTCCCAAAATTCAAATGGAATAACTGAAGCTGTCCAGAGAAAAGATCATGAAACATAGGTAGTAAATCCCCCTTAATAATGTGCCAACACTTCTTATAAAACTCGGCCGGAAAACCATCCGGACCAGGAGCCTTATTATTTTTCATTTGAGCAATTGCCTCAAGAACCTCCTTTTCCGAGAACGGGGCCAGCAAAATGTCATTATCGGCAGCCGAAAGCTGAGGTATATCCTCAGTCATGGACTCATCTAGTGTCACCGTATTCTCCTTCGGTGGACCAAACAGCTGCTTATAGTATTCGGTGATATAAGTTTTTAGGTTATCCTGACCTACAATTGTACCCTCGTCCTGCTCGAGCTGAAAGATTCGCTTTTTTCTGTGCTTGCCATTCGCAATTAAATGAAAGAATTGAGTATTCGCGTCCCCCTGGACCACTCTACGAATCTTAGCACGTAAAGCCCACTTCAATTCTTCTTCACGTAATAGTTCTTTCAAACGCTTTTCCGCTTCATTCTTAACCTGAAGCTCAGCAGGAACTAAAACAATAGACTCAGCTTTTACATCCAAGTCATGTACAAGAGAAAGGAGTCTATCCTTTTCAACCTTATACTCCCCACTAAGATGCTTAGCCCAACCCCGCAAGAAGCTCCGCAAATGCCGGATCTTATTTTGCCAACGCTCAATGGGTGTGTTACCACGGACCTCATTCGCCCATTCCCTAGCAACCAAGTCAAAGAACCCGTCACGTTCAAACCATGACGTCTCAAATGAGAAGGTGTTCTTATTACCCACGTGGTTCGGCTCCCCTGAGTCTACGAACAATGGGGTATGATCAGATATTCCCCTCGACAGTGCTTGCACCGTGACCAACGGGAATTTTTGTTCCCACTCCACACTTGCAAGAACCCTATCCAGTTTTTCGTAAGTTGGGTTTGGCATTGCGTTGGCCCAAGTAAACTTTCGACCCGAGAGTTCTATCTCTCGCAGATCCAGGCTTTCTATAATTGTATTGAACATAAATGACCATCTACCATCAAAATTGTCATTGTTTTTCTCCTCCCGCCTCCGGATGATATTGAAATCTCCTCCGACTAAGATCGGTAGTTGTTCTGACCCACAAATTCGAACTAGGTCAGCTAGAAACTCTGCTTTAAACTCAGGCTGCGCAGCCCCATAAACCGCCACCAAAGCCCAGTTAAA
Source organism: Triticum timopheevii (assembly GCA_963921465.1). NCBI lineage: Eukaryota > Viridiplantae > Streptophyta > Magnoliopsida > Poales > Poaceae > Triticum > Triticum timopheevii. The sequence goes on from OY997268.1 coordinate 578,423,060, forward strand.
GCCATCAATCTTAGACCTAACCCGAAACTTTACAGCGAAGTCGCCCATCACAACACTACGGACTTCCAGTGAATCGCATCTTACACCTAGTAGGATGCCACCCGATCTTCCTCGCGGAGGTAAGCAGTGCCAATCAAAATCAATACCACCAACTAGTGAGGAGAGAAACTGAGGTGCAAAGTTATCTCTACCCGTCTCCGATAAAGCAACAAAATCAAGCTTCTGCTCAATAGAAGTCTCAGCCAGGAATCTTCTTTTAGCCAAGTCCTTAAGACCTCTGCTGTTCCAAAAAATTCCTCTCATAATTCATCATGAAATTTTTTGGTAGTTCGAATCCTAGCACTCCTACGGACAGCAGAATCTGGATAAATCTTCCGTTTCCACTTTCGTTTAGGCTTATTAATCTCAAGTCCCCGTTCCTCATGACCGGGTTCTGAAATATTGCTAGCATCATTCTGAAGGGGCACATCCTCCTCGTCAGCCTCCAGGTTAGTGGGTGCTAGATCCTCACACAGGCTATCCAGCACTCTAACTCCTAACGCATTAATCTCATTATCATTCATAGGTTTAACAGCCGCAATATTACGAATAGCCTCTAAAGCCCGTTCCGCTTCCAAGTCTAAAATATCATTCACCGAATTATTAATTTCACTATCCGTAGCACCTAGTGAAACTCCTAATTGGTTTGCATTATTAATAATGTCCTCATTAGAAAAATGCAATAAAGAATTAGACAAGTTAACTGACATACCCGATGAACAAGCAGCCTCCTGAAGCTTGGCCGCCCTCATAGCGCACCGCTGCTGCATGTCATCAACCTCCGGGACGTCGAGGATGCGAGCACTCATCCGTCTGCCCCCGGAAGTAGGGTCCAAGATCCCTCCGAACGCGATCACCTCCTCCCTAGTAAAACCGGGGCCCGAAACTCCAGTTGGTGCCGAGGTCTCTAGGGGAGGCATCATCGGGCTCCCGATCCCGCCGGTCGAGTGCCCCATCGCAGTCAATGGGGAGGAGAGAACGACCGGGGCCACCTGCCCGCCGTCTCCTCCCGCCTGACCCTGCGGCTCGGCCGAGGTAACCCTCGGTGGGGTGATCCGCCTGACCACCCGAGGAGAGGGAGTAGGCCGGGCCACCTGCCCTGGCGTCCCCCCTCCCACAGCAACGACAGTGCAATCCGCCTCCGTCGCAGAGGTCCTCCAGGCCGCCTGCCTCGAGGACCCTCCAGCCGCGGAAACCGTCCCCCTAGGGGTCAAGGCCCCCGGCGAAACCTGCACCGTCCGCGGGGCGGGGGGAGAGTGGACTGTAAGTCCCGAACCCTCTCCCCCACAACCCCTCGGCCCCGTGAATGCCGACACCGAAGACACTCCCGCATCAGTCAGCAGTCCAGAAGGGCTAGTACAGAGCCCACCATCAGCACGAACCTCCCTCTCCACCTCTAGTGAAGGAAGCGTGTGCTCAAAATCACTGTCTGACTCCACCCTGTCACTCCAAAGCCTGGGAGGTGCAGAAGCTGGCTCGAAAGAACCGAACCGCAAAGTGGCCATGGGTACCTCTGGTGAGTCAGTGTGCTGAGTCTCCGGTCCTGTCCCGGCCGACTGAGGGTGTGATCCATTGGATCCCTCACGCATGGTCTCATCTGACGGGGCCCCCTTAGCCCCAGTACCACCCTCACGGTCGTGCATATCCACATCATTACCGTTAACGGCATCATCAAATAAGTCGGTGTCCTCAAACTCGATATCCAACGGAAATACCTCACCCCTATAGGTCCAGTTAACCTTATCGGGCACATACTCGATATCCAAAATGCTCACAAGAATTCGGGCAATCCCATTGGCACGAGTGAAAACCATGTCCACCTTTTCAGTTTTTCCAACGAGGATACCCAAACTAGCCACAACACGAGCATCCTGCAGAGGCTTTGATGGAGCCCCCAAAAACCTGAGCCATACCTGCGTAAGCGGTTTTCCTTTAGGCTCAACCTGCTTCCACTCGTTAAACTCCAGAATACACTTAGTACCGGGAACTTTACACAAGCCAAAACTTAACAATTTCTGCAGGTCCTCGACAGACGGGAAATCAACCTTAAAAACTCTGTCCTCAATGGGAACTAGCTCCCAGACAAAATCACCGGGAGCTAACTCCTGCAGCCTCCTCACAATCTGTGCCTCAGTTACCGCTCCCTGTGTCGCTCTGACGATCCCAGTAGTCGTAATCTGGTTATCCTCCGGGACCTCTCTCGCCTCCGGAGACTCAAAAAACATGAGCTCAGCACAGTAAACTCCATAGATGTGAAGAGTGGGAGGTACATCACGCAGCATTGGGCACTCACCCGACTCATGGGCAAGTTTGCCACAAGACTCACACAGTTGGGCCACGCACTCAGCAATGAAGTGGCCCTTGTCCCCACACCGATAGCAAACCATCTTTTCCTTCTTACGGGCATACTTGGACGCCCTCTCAGCATCAGACCTGTCGGTAGCCTCATCCACCATCACAGCCTCAGAAACATCAACGTTGGCCAACTCCTTCACCACCTCCATTGCCTGGGGAGGTAGCTCTGAGGAAATCTGAGTCTCAACCGTACCATCTGAAAGGGAAGTCCCCCGAGGCTGTTGGCGGCGAAACCTCCCGCGACCCCAGCCTCGACCACCTCGGTTCCCCCGAAAACCTCCTCTCTGGCGATTGTCCGGGCCGGAAGCTCCCTCAACAAAACCGCCAGCCGGCCCGAGAAAAGGTCTCTCGGCCGTCCCGTCACTCTGCCAAGCGTAACCGCGCCCTCCTCCAGTTGACGAGGATCCTCGGTGTTGTCCCTCGCCGTAAGCAACGTAACCGTCGTCTCCCCACTGACCTCGGGGAGGAGCATTAGGCTGAGTTGACCTGTTCTGAACCAGCCTGGCAACGTAGTGAGGTGGTGGTTTCCCTGTAGCTGCCGTCTCCGCACGAACCTGCCGGTGACCATCGCCGCGGCCAGCATTCCCGGTGCCAGCAGCACCCGGCACAGGAGGCCTCGGTCCCCCGCGTCCCGCAGCCTGGTTAGTGTGCGGCGGTGGTCTCCCGATCCCCCTGCCGGCAGACGCCGTCGGCGCAGGGGCCGTCGGCCTCGCGCCAATCACAGGAGTCGGCTGCGGCTGGGCAAGCCCCGGTGGCTGCGCACCCCCAGAGGTGACACCACGTCCTGCGGCACCGACAGCCCCGCCTCCTCCCGCCAGAGGCCTTTGCCCGATCTGACCGCCCCGACCTGCGTTCGCTGCTGGTGGCGGTGGCGCCCCACCCCGACCTGCGTTCACTGCTGGTGGCGGTGGCGCCCCACCCCGCCCTGCCGCGCCAGGAAAGGGGCGCTTCGCCGGCGGAGGAGCCTCGCCTCTACCGGCCATGATCGCCACGGGCACTATGCGCCTCGCCCGTCTCCCTGTACACGACGGGAAACCCTTCGTACCTGTCCTGCGAACCCTACCCGGCGGCAGACGGACCCAAGACAGAGTACGAGAAGGATCGACGTCCGTGCATGCATCATCGACGGACCGATCCGATCGGACGTGTGCCTCCTGGGCCGCATACCCAGTATAGGCGACACCGACGGTACCGGCTGCTACACCCCCATGATGGGCCTCATGCCCATTCATGGTCTGCAAACCGGCCCATCCCAAACCGGCCCACTCAGAGCCGATCAGCGATTTCAAACGCGAGGATCTGGCCTCCCTGATCCCGTCCGCCACCATGGTCGCCGGCGGCGGAGGTGCAGGATCTGGCCGCCCTCCTTTCTTCTTCTTCTTCCGAGTTACCACATGCCAATCTTCTTGCGGGAAAAAATCTGACAAAGTTATAGGCTGTATGCGTACCTTAGGCAGAGGACCTTTCCAAGGTCGGATGGCCGTCGCCGCCGATCTCCGGTGTACGATCCGACGAACCACCTCGAGTCGGTCTGTTGAACGAAGACCAAACCGCGCCGGATCCTCTCCGGGAACGATATCATCCACCAAGGCCGCAACCTCTTCCTCCGAGTACCCTGGGTGGAATGCCTCGCAGATGATGTCGGATGGCGTTGGCGAGTAGTCCGGCACCGGATCGTCGTCGTCCTCATCTTCCGAGTCCGCTAGCGCCCAGAATCGCCCTCCTACGCGCGCCTCAATCAGATCCGGCGCCTCCCGCCGGCGGCCGGCGACGAGCGCTACGTTGTTCATACACGCCCAAATATTGCTTGTAGCTTCATCCTAATTTTGTCTAAAACTTCACCAAAGTAAGCAGAAGAACTGAAGGGGATGGCGTTAGTTGTTTGACATTCCAGGAGGGTGTTGATGACGTCCCGATCCTGAGGGCGGCTAAGCGGCCGCCAAAACTGCAAGTACCCACACATTTTAAAAATGGCGTCAGTAGCACGTCTGAGAGGCACCTTTTGTATGACAAGCTTATTGCGGACAGTCCACAGCGTCTAGGCGAGAACCCCAACGCAGAGCCAACGGATATGCCGGTAGCGAGGGGGGAGGCATGGATCTCCGCGAGAAGGTCAGGGAAGTTGGAATTGCACCACTGTCCGCCAACCGTCTCGCGGAAACTGGACCCTGGACCATAGAAACTGGGCCGTGGAGCATGTGAAGAAGATGTGATTAGCATCCTCCACCGTGCCGCACAGGGGGCAAAGCCCATCTCCGGGTCTGTTACGCTTGAGGACCTCGACTCTGGAGGGGAGGCCACCACGGATCCATTGCCAAAGGAAGATCCTGATTTTCAGTGGCAGGCGGATGTCCCAGATCAAACTAAAAGGCTCGGGGGCGGTCGAGGGCGCGATGGCCGCTTACAGGGATTTAGTTGAGAAGCGACCGGAAGATTCTAGACGCCAAGAGATGGCGTCCGGGGTGTCGTTGACGCTCATCGGGAGAAGGGCAATGTCCTCGAGGAGGGCATCCCAGGCGGCCACTTCGGGCGGGCCAAAGGGGCGGCGAAAGGCGAGGCACCCTAAGTCAATAAGGGTCGTCTCGACCGAGACCCGAGGGTCAACAGCAATGGCGAATAGCTCGGGAAAGCGGGCGGCCAGAGGGATGTCGCCAATCCACCAATCAAACCAGAACAGGGTCGCGGACCCAGTACCAACCGAGATGGAAGTGCCAATGTGAAGCACAGGGAGCAGCTGGATGACGGCCTGCCAGAACTGGGAGCCGCCCGATCGCTGACAGAAAGCCAGAGGCTGTCCACGGAGGTACTTGTTCCGGATGATGGTGAGCCAAAGGCCTCCATCGCCATTAGCAATACGCCATAGCCAACGGGTCAGGAGGGCAATGTTCATGCGCCAGGAGGATAGAATCCCTAGACCCCCCTGGTCCTTGGGTTTACAGATGTCCGGCCAACTGACCATATGGTACTTCTGTTTGTCATCCTCACCAGCCCAGTAGAATCTAGATTGGTACTTGGCAATTTCCTTGTGCAGCGTTTCATGAAGGCTATAGAAGCTCATGAGGAACCAAAGAAGGCTGGCGAGTGAGGAGTTGATGAGGATCACACGCGCCGCCTTCGATAGCCAGCGCCCTTTCCAAGGCTCGACGCGATGCTGCATACGGGTCACTGTGGGGCGAAGGTCCGCCACGGTGAGGCGCGAATCACTAATGGGGATCCCCAGGTAAGTCATGGGGAAAGAACCCAACCGAAAGTTAAGTCGGTCAGCAATAGCCTGAGCTTCCACCGGAGGGTAGCCAAGAACCATCACTTCGCTCTTATCGAAGTTGATCGTTAGGCCCGACATCTACTGGAAGCATAGGAGGAGGAACTTCAGGTTAGCTACGTCCTGAGCAGAACCTTCAACCATTATAATGGTGTCATCCACATATTGAAGGAGGGAGACCCCTCCCCCTCCGACTAGGTGGGGGGCAATGCCGTGAATATGGCCGGCACCCTTGGCTTTGTCCAGGATGGCGGCCAGGGCATCGACCACCATGTTGAACAGGAACAGCGAGAACGGGTCACCCTGACGAACCCCACAGAGGGTGGGGAAGTATGGCCCAATCTCGCCGTTGATGTTCACCGCCGTCCGACCGCAGGAGACTAATTGCATCACGCGAGTCACCCAACGGTCGTCAAAGCCCTTGCGGAGCAGCACTTCCCGTAAGAAGGGCCAGTGAACAGTATCATATGCTTTATGGAAGTCAAGCTTCAAGAAGACTGCTCGGTGATGCTTCACCCGGACTTCGTGAAGGACTTCATGGAAGACCAACACGCCATCTAAAATAAACCGACCTTGGATGAAGGCCGATTGGTTCGGGTGAGTGATCGAGTCAGCAAGCAGGGTCACCTATTGGCGTACCCTTTGGCCAGGATCCGGAATATCACGTTAATCACGGTGTGGGACGGAACTGGCGGATATCAGAGGCGCCCGGAACCTTGGGGATGAGGGTAATGATCTCGTAGTTCAGGCGTCCAAGATCCATAGAGCCCGAATAGAACTCCTCAAATAGGGCCATGACCTCAGGCTTGATGGTCTGCCAGAATGTTTTGAAGAACGTAACGGGCAAGCCATCCGGACCCGGAGCCGAGGAGCGGTTCATTCCTTTAATGGCCGCGAGGACCTCATCCTCAGCGAAGGGGGCAACTAGAGCCGCATTGGCCTCGTCGGAAACTAACTGCACCCCGGTCCAAGTCTCAGGGGCGAGACTAGCCCCACCCCGAGGGGTGGGGGTAAAGAGGGCTTTGTAAAATCCGTCGACATGGGCCCGGATGGCCGCGGGGCGGACAAGGGGGGAGCCTTCCTCCCACAGGCAGTGGATGGAATTTCTCCGATGTCGGCCATTCGCAACCGCCTGGAAATAAGCAGTGTTCGCATCGCCGTGGAGCACCCATCTTTGGGTACCACGAAGCCTCCAATAGGCCTCCTCATCTGTGTAGATGGATGAGAGTTGATCCTCAAGATCATATCTCACCATCCACTCATCTGGGGAGATACCGGAGGAGTCGACCCGGGCGTCCAGAGCTTGAATAGCCAGCAGGAGGGACCTCTTACGCTCGCGGAGGTCACGGCCAAGGTTAGCACCCCAGCCCTTCATAAATTGGCGAGCAAGCTTGGCGTAGAAGTGCCACGAGTCAACGGCGGACATGGAGCGATGGGGGGAAGCGCGAGCAAGAGTCCAGCGGGCAGAGACCGCATCCCGGAAGCCGGCCTGGTTAAGCCAAAAGTGTTGGGGAACGTTGCAGAAAATTAAAAATTTTCCTACGGTTTCACCAAGATCCATCTATGAGTTCATCTAAGCAACGAGTCAAGGGAGTGAGTTTGTTGGAAATATGCGCTAGAGGCAATAATAAAAGCACTATTATTATATTTCCTTGTTCATGATAATTGTCTTTATTCATGCTATAATTGTATTATCCGGAAATCGTAATACATGTGTGAATAATAGACACCAACATGTCCCTAGTAAGCCTCTAGTTGACTAGCTCGTTGATCAACAGATAGTCATGGTTTCCTGACTATGGACATTGGATGTCATTGATGACGAGATCACATCATTAGGAGAATGATGTGATGGACAAGACCCAATCCTAAACATAGCATGAGATCGTGTAGTTCGTTTGCTAGAGTTTTCCAATGTCAAGTATCTTTTCCTTAGACCATGAGATCGTGTAACTCCCGGATACCGTAGGAGTGCTTTGGGTATACCAAACGTCACAACGTAACTGGGTGACTATAAAGGTATACTACGGGTATCTCCGAAAGTGTCTGTTGGGTTGACATGGATCAAGACTGGGATTTGTCACTCCGCATGACGGAGAGGTATCACTGGGCCCACTCGGTAATGCATCATCATAATGAGCTCAGAGTGATCAAGTGTCTGGTCACGGGATCATGCATTACGGTACGAGTAAAGTGACTTGCCGGTAACGAGGTTGAACGAGGTATTGGGATACCGACGATCAGATCTCGGGCAAGTAACATACCGATTGACAAAGGGAATTGTATACGGGGTTGCTTGAATCCTCGACATCATGGTTCATCCGATGAGATCATCGTGGAGCATGTGGGAGCCAACATGGGTATCTAGATCCCGCTGTTGGTTATTGACTGGAGAGCGATCTCGGTCATGTCTACATGTCTCCCGAACCCATAGGGTCTACACACTTAAGGTTCGGTGACGCTAGGGTTGTAGGGATATGTATATGCAGTAACCCCGAATGTTGTTCGGAGTCCCGGATGAGATCCCGAACGTCACCAGGAGTTCCGGAATGGTCCGGATGTAAAGATTTATATATGGGAAGTCCTGTTTCGGGCATCGGGACAAGTTTCGGGGTTATCGGTATTGTACCGGGACCACCGGAAGGGTCCCGGGGGTCCACCGGGTGGGGCCACCTGTCCCGGGGGGCCACATGGGCTGTAGGGGGTGCGCCTTGGCCTACATGGGCCAAGGGCACCAGCCCCAAGAGGCCCATGCGCCTAGGGTTTCAAGGGAGGAAGAGTCCTAGGAGGGGAAGGCACCTCCTAGGTGCCTTGGGGAGGAGGGATTCCTCCCCCTTGGCCGCACCCCCCTAGGAGATTGGATCTCCTAGGGCCGGCGCCCCCCCTTGGCCCTCCTATATATAGTGGGGAAGGAGGGCTTTCATCCCACGCCTTTGGTTGCCTCCTTCTCCCTCTCCAACACCTCCTCCTCCTCCATAGCGCTTGGCGAAGCCCTGCCGGAGTACTGCAACTCCATCAACACCACGCCGTCGTGCTGCTGCTGGTGCCATCTCCCTCAACCTCTCCTCTCCCCTTGCTGGATCAAGAAGGAGGAGACGTGGCTGTTCCGTACGTGTGTTGAACGCGGAGGTGCCGTTCGTTCGGTGCTAGGATCTCCGGTGATTTGGATCACGTCGTGTTCGACTACATCATCCCCGTTCTTTGAACGCTTCCGCTCGCAATCTACAAGGTACGTAGATGCATCTAATCACTCGTTTCTAGATGAACTCATAGATGGATCTTGGTGAAATCGTAGGAAAATTTTTGTTTTCTGCAACGTTCCCCAACAGTGGCATCATGAGCTAGGTCTATGCGTAGTTCTCTTGCACGAGTAGAACATAATTTGTTGTGGGCGTTGATGTTGTCAACTTTCTTGCTGCTACTAGTCTTATCTTGCTTCAACGGTATTGTGGGATGAAGCGGCCCGGACCAACCTTACACGTACGCTTACGTGAGACCGGTTCCACCGACTAACATGCACTAGTTGCATAAGGTGGCTGGCGGGTGTCTGTCTCTCCTACTTTAGTTGGAGCGGATTCGATGAAAAGGGTCCTTATGAAGGGTAAATAGAAGTTGACAAATCACATTGTGGCTTTCACGTAGGTAAGAAAACGTTCTTGCTAGAACCCTACTTCAGCCACGTAAAACATGCAACAACAATTAGAGGACGTCTAACTTGTTTTTGCAGCAAGTGCTTTGTGATATGATATGGCCAAAGTTGTGATGAATGATGAATGATATATATGTGATGTATGAGATGTTCATGCTATTGTAATAGGAATCACGACTTGCATGTCGATGAGTATGACAACCGGCAGGAGCCATAGGAGTTGTCTTTATTTTTTGTATGACCTGCGTGTCATTAAGAAACGCCATGTAAATTACTTTACTTTATTGCTAAACGCGTTAGCCATAGTAGTAGAAGTAATAGTTGGCGAGCAACTTCATGGAGACACAATGATGGAGATCATGATGATGGAGATCATGGTGTCATACCGGTGACAAGATGATCATGGAGCCCCAAGATGGAGATCAAAGGAGCTGTGTGATATTGGCCATATCATGTCACTATTATTATTTGATTGCATGTGATGTTTATCATGTTTTTCATCTTGTTTGCTTAAAACGACGGTAGTAAATAAGATGATCCCTCACAACAATTTCAAGAAGTGTTCTCCCCTAACTGTGCACCGTTGCTAAAGTTCGTCGTTTCGAAGCACCACGTGATGATCGGGTGTGATAGATCCTTATGTTCACATACAACGGGTGTAAGACAGTTTTACACATGCAAAACACTTAGGGTTAACTTGACGAGCCTAGCATGTGTATAGACATGGCCTCGGAACACAGAAGACCGAAAGGTCGAGCATGAGTCGTATAGAAGATACGATCAACATGAAGATGTTCACCGACGTTGACTAGTCCGTCTCACGTGATGATCGGACATGGCCTAGTTGACTCGGATCATGTTATACTTAGATGACTAGAAGAGGGATGTCTATCTAAGTGGGAGTTCATTGAATAATTTGATTAGATGAACTTAATTATCATGAACTTAGTCTAAAATCTTTACAATATGTCTTGTAGATCAAATGGCCAACGTAGTCCTCAACTTCAACGCGTTCCTAGAGAAAACCAAGTTGAAAGACGATGGCAGCAACTATACGGACTGGGTCCAGAACCTGAGGATCATCCTCATAGCTGCCAAGAAAGATTATGTCCTACAAGCACCGCTGGGTGACGCACCTGTTCTCCCTGCAGAACAAGACATTATGAACGCTTGGCAGGCACGTACCGATGACTACTCCCTCGTTCAGTGCGGCATGCTTTACAGCCTAGAGCCGGGGCTCCAAAAGCGTTTTGAGAGACATGGAGCATATGAGATGTTCGAAGAGCTGAAAATGGTTTTCCAAGCTCATGCCCGGGTCGAGAGATATGAGGTCTCCGACAAATTCTTCAGCTGTAAGATGGAGGAAAATAGTTCTGTCAGTGAGCACATACTCACTATGTCTGGGTTACATAACCGCTTGACTCAGCTGGGAGTTAATCTCCCGGATGATGCGGTCATTGACAGAATCCTCCAGTCGCTTCCACCGAGCTACAAGAGCTTTGTGATGAACTTCAATATGCAGGGGATGGAGAAGACCATTCCTGAAGTATTTGCTATGCTGAAATCAGCAGAGGTAGAAGTCAAGAAGGAACATCAAGTGTTGATGGTCAATAAAACCACTAAGTTCAAGAAGGGCAAGGGTAAAAAGAACTCCAAGAAGGACGGCAAGGGAGTTGCCGCGCCCAGCAAGCAAGCTGCCGGGAAGAAACCAAAGAATGGACCCAAGCCCGAGACTGAGTGCTTTTATTGCAAGGAAAGTGGTCACTAGAAGCGGAACTGCCCCAAATACTTAGCGGACAAGAAGGCCGGCAAAACGAAAGGTATATGTGATATACATGTAATTGATGTGTACCTCACCAGCACTCGTAGTAGCTCCTGGGTATTTGATACTGGTGCAGTTGCTCACATTTGTAACTCAAAGCAGGAGCTGCGGAATAAGCGGAGACTGGCGAAGGACGAGGTGACAATGCGCGTCGGGAATGGTTCCAAGGTCGATGTGATTGCCGTCGGCACGCTGCCTCTACATTTACCTACGGGATTAGTTTTAAACCTCAATAATTGTTATTTAGTGCCAGCTTTGAGCATGAACATTGTATCGGGATCTCGTTTAATTCGAGATGGCTACTCATTTAAATCTGAGAATAATGGTTGTTCCATTTATATGAGAGATATGTTTTATGGTCATGCTCCTATGGTAAATGGTTTATTCTTAATGAATCTCGAGCGTATTGCTACACATATTCATAGTGTGAGTACCAAAAGATGTAAGGTTGATAATGATAGTCCCACATACTTGTGGCACTGCCACCTTGGTCACATAGGTGTCAAACGCATGAAGAAGCTCCATGCAGATGGACTTTTAGAGTCTCTTGATTATGAATCATTTGACACGTGCGAACCATGCCTCATGGGTAAAATGACCAAGACTCCGTTCTCAGGAACAATGGAGCGAGCAACCAACTTATTGGAAATCATACATACTGATGTGTGCGGTCCAATGAGTGTTGAGGCTCGCGGTGGCTATCGTTATGTTCTCACCCTCACTGATGACTTGAGTAGATATGGGTATGTCTACTTAATGAAACACAAGTCTGGAACCTTTGAAAAATTCAAGGAATTTCAGAGTGAGGTTGAGAATCAACGTGACAGGAAAATCAAGTTCCTACGATCAGATCGAGGAGGAGAATACTTGAGTCACGAGTTTGGCACACACTTAAGAAAATGTGGAATAGTTTCACAACTCACGCCGCCTGGAACACCTCAGCGTAATGGTGTGTCCGAACGTCGTAATCGCACTCTATTAGATATGGTGCGATCTATGATGTCTCTTGCCGATTTACCGCTATCCTTTTGGGGGTATGCTTTAGAGACTGCCGCATTCACTTTAAATAGGGCTCCGTCGAAATCCGTTGAGACGACACCGTTTGAATTATGGTTTGGTAAGAAACCTAAGTTGTCGTTTCTGAAAGTTTGGGGATGCGATGCTTATGTCAGGAAACTTCAACCTGAAAAGCTCGAACCCAAGTCGGAAAAATGCGTCTTCATAGGATACCCTAAAGAAACTACTGGGTATACCTTCTACCTCAGATCCGAAGGCAAGATCTTTGTTGCCAAGAATGGGTCCTTTCTAGAGAAAGAGTTTCTCTCGAAAGAAGTAAGTGGAAGGAAAGTAGAACTTGATGAAGTATTACCTCTTGAACCGGAAAATGGCGCAACTCAAGAAAATGTTCCTGAGGTGCCAACACCGACTAGAGAGGAGGTTAATGATGATGATCAAGATACTTCTGATCAAGCTCCTACTGAAATTCGAAGGTCCACAAGGACACGTTCCGCACCAGAGTGGTATGGCAACCCTGTCTTGGAAATCATGTTGTTAGACAACGGTGAACCTTCGAACTATGAAGAAGCAATGGTGGGCCCGGATTCCGAAAAATGGCTAGAAGCCATGAAATCCGAGGTAGGATCCATGTATGAAAACGAAGTATGGACTTTGACTGACTTGCCCGTTGAGCGGCGAGCCATAGAAAATAAATGGATCTTTAAGAGGAAGACAGACGCGATGGTAATGTGACCATCTATAAAGCTCGGCTTGTCGCTAAGGGTTATCGACAAGTTCAAGGGGTTGACTACGATGAGACTTTCTCACCTGTAGCGAAGCTGAAGTCCGTCCGAATCATGTTAGCGATTGCCGCATTCTATGATTATGAAATATGGCAAATGGACGTCAAAACGGCATTCCTTAATGGTTTCATTAAGGAAGAATTGTATATGATGCAGCCGGAAGGTTTTGTCGATCCTAAGAATGCTAACAAGGTGTGCAAGCTCCAACGCTCGATTTATGGGCTGGTGCAAGCATCTCGGAGTTGGAACATTCGCTTTGATGAGATGATCAAAGCGTTTGGGTTTACACAGACTTATGGAGAAGCCTGCGTTTACAAAAAAGTGAGTGGGAGCTCTGTAGCATTTCTCATATTATATGTAGATGACATACTTTTGATGGGAAATGATATAGAACTCTTGGACAGCATTAAGGCCTACTTGAATAAAAGTTTTTCAATGAAGGACCTTGGAGAAGCTGCTTATATATTAGGCATCAAGATCTATAGAGATAGATCGAGACGCCTCATAGGTCTTTCACAAAGCACATACCTTGATAAGATATTGAAGAAGTTCAATATGGATCATTCTAAGAAGGGGTTCTTACCTGTGTTACAAGGAGTGAAATTGAGCTCAGCTCAATGTCCGACCACGACAGAAGATATAGAAGAGATGAGTGTCATCCCCTATGCCTCGGCCATAGGGTCTATTATGTATGCCATGTTGTGTACCAGACCTGATGTAAACCTTGCCGTAAGTTTGGTAGGAAGGTACCAAAGTAATCCCAGCAAGGAACACTGGACAGCGGTCAAGAATATCCTGAAGTACCTGAAAAGGACTAAGGAAATGTTTCTCGTTTATGGAGGTGACGAAGAGCTCGTCGTAAAGGGTTATGTCGACGCTAGCTTCGACACAGATCTGGATGACTCTAAGTCACAGACCGGATACGTGTATATTTTGAATGGTGGGGCAGTAAGCTGGTGCAGTTGCAAGCAGAGCGTTGTGGCGGGATCTACATGTGAAGCGGAGTACATGGCAGCCTCGGAGGCAGCACATGAAGCAATATGGGTGAAGGAGTTCATCACCGACCTAGGAGTCATACCCAATGCGTCGGGGCCAATCAAGCTCTTCTGTGACAACACTGGAGCTATTGCTCTTGCCAAGGAGCCCAGGTTTCACAAGAAGACAAGGCACATCAAGCGTCGCTTCAACTCCATTCGTGAAAATGTTCAAGATGGAGACATAGAGATTTGTAAAGTACATACGGACCTGAATGTAGCGGATCCGTTGACTAAACCTCTCCCTAGAGCAAAACATGATCAACACCAGAATTCCATGGGTGTTCGGTTCATCACAATGTAACTAGATTATTGACTCTAGTGCAAGTGGGAGACTGTTGGAAATATGCCCTAGAGGCAATAATAAAAGCATTATTATTATATTTCCTTGTTCATGATAATTGTCTTTATTCATGCTATAATTGTATTATCCGGAAATCGTAATACATGTGTGAATAATAGACACCAACATGTCCCTAGTAAGCCTCTAGTTGACTAGCTCGTTGATCAACAGATAGTCATGGTTTCCTGACTATGGACATTGGATGTCATTGATGACGAGATCACATCATTAGGAGAATGATGTGATGGACAAGACCCAATCCTAAACATAGCATGAGATCGTGTAGTTCGTTTGCTAGAGTTTTCCAATGTCAAGTATCTTTTCCTTAGACCATGAGATCGTGTAACTCCCGGATACCGTAGGAGTGCTTTGGGTATACCAAACGTCACAACGTAACTGGGTGACTATAAAGGTATACTACGGGTATCTCCGAAAGTGTCTGTTGGGTTGACATGGATCAAGACTAGGATTTGTCACTCCGCATGACGGAGAGGTATCACTGGGCCCACTCGGTAATGCATCATCATAATGAGCTTAGAGTGATCAAGTGTCTGGTCACGGGATCATGCATTACGGTACGAGTAAAGTGACTTGCCGGTAACGAGGTTGAACGAGGTATTGGGATACCGACGATCAGATCTCGGGCAAGTAACATACCGATTGACAAAGGGAATTGTATACGGGGTTGCTTGAATCCTCGACATCATGGTTCATCCGATGAGATCATCGTGGAGCATGTGGGAGCCAACATGGGTATCTAGATCCCGCTGTTGGTTATTGACTGGAGAGCGATCTCGGTCATGTCTACATGTCTCCCGAACCCGTAGGGTCTACACACTTAAGGTTCGGTGACGCTAGGGTTGTAGGGATATGTATATGCAGTAACCCCGAATGTTGTTCGGAGTCCCGGATGAGATCCCGGACGTCACGAGGAGTTCCGGAATGGTCCGGATGTAAAGATTTATATATGGGAAGTCCTGTTTCGGGCATCGGGACAAGTTTCGGGGTTATCGGTATTGTACCGGGACCACCGGAAGGGTCCCGGGGGTCCACCGAGTGGGGCCACCTGTCCCGGGGGGCCACTTGGGCTGTAGGGGGTGCGCCTTGGCACCAGCCCCAAGAGGCCCATGCGCCTAGGGTTTCAAGGGAGGAAGAGTCCTAGGAGGGGAAGGCACCTCCTAGGTGCCTTGGGGAGGAGGGATTCCTCCCCCTTGGCCGCACCCCCCTAGGAGATTGGATCTCCTAGGGCTGGCGCCCCCCCTTGGCCCTCCTATATATAGTGGGGAAGGAGGGCTTTCATCCCACGCCTTTGGTTGCCTCCTTCTCCCTCTCCAACACCTCCTCCTCCTCCATAGCGCTTGGCGGAGCCCTGCCGGAGTACTGCAACTCCATCAACACCACGCCGTCGTGCTGCTGCTGGTGCCATCTCCCTCAACCTCTCCTCTCCCCTTGCTGGATCAAGAAGGAGGAGACGTGGCTGTTCCGTACGTGTGTTGAACGCGGAGGTGCCGTCCGTTCGGTGCTAGGATCTCCGGTG
This sequence comes from Triticum timopheevii, assembly GCA_963921465.1. Classification (NCBI taxonomy): domain Eukaryota; kingdom Viridiplantae; phylum Streptophyta; class Magnoliopsida; order Poales; family Poaceae; genus Triticum; species Triticum timopheevii. The sequence goes on from OY997268.1 coordinate 578,438,900, forward strand.
ATTTGGCTCACGTCGTGTTCGACTACATCATCCCCGTTCTTTGAACGCTTCCGCTCGCGATCTACAAGGTACGTAGATGCATCTAATCACTCGTTGCTAGATGAACTCATAGATGGATCTTGGTGAAACCGTAGGAAAATTTTTGTTTTCTGCAATGTTCCCCAACAGAGTTTGCATCTACATACCACTTGTAGATCGAGTGCGGAAGCGTTCAAGGGGATGGTGATGATGGAGTCGTACTCGCCGTGATTCGGATCACCGATGACCAAGTGCTGAACGGACACCACCTCCGCGTTTAACACACGTACGGGACGGACGACGTCTCCTCCGTCTTGATCCAGCAAGGAGGAAGGAGAGGTTGAGGAAGATTGCTCTAACGACAGCATGACGGCGTGGTGTTGTTGGTGCAGCAGTACTCCGACAGGGCTTCGCCAAGCACGTACGGAGGAGGAGAGGTGTTGGGGAGGGGAGGGGCTGCGCCTTGAGTTGTGTTGAGCAGCCCTCCCCTCACCCCTCTATTTATAGGGGACGGGGCAAGGGGGGGCGGCCCCTCTAGATGGGATCTAGAGGGGGGGCGGCGGCCAGGGAGGGGGGACTTGCCCCCCAAGCAAGGGGGGCGCCCCCCTTAGGGTTTCCCCCCAAACCCTAGGCGCATGGGCCCAAGTTGGGGGGCGCGCCCAGCCCTCCAGGGGCTGGCTCCCTGCCCCTTGCAGCCCATGTGGCCCTCCGAGAGGGGTGGCCCCTCCCGGTGGACCCCCGGAACCCCTCCGGTGGCCCCGGTACAATACCGATATGCCCCTGAAACTTTCCGGTGTCCGCATGACAACTTCCCATATATAAAACTTCACCTCCGGACCATTCTAGAACTCCTCGTGACGTCCGGGATCTCATCCGGGACTCCGAACAACTTTCGGTAATCACATACAAGTCTTCCTAATAACCCTAGCGTCACCGAACCTTAAGTGTGTAGACCCTACGGGTTCGGGAGACATGCAGACATGACTGAGACTGCTCTCCGGTCAATAACCAACAGCGGGATCTGGATACCCATGTTTGCTCCCACATGCTCCTCGATGATGTCATCGGATGAACCACGATGTCGAGGATTCTATCAAAACCCCGTATACAATTCCCTTTGTCAATCGGTACGTTACTTGCCCGAGACTCGATCGTCGGTATCCCAATACCTTGTTCAGTCTCGTTACCGGCAAGTCACTTTACTCGTACCGTAATGCATGATCCCGTCACCAACCACTTGGTCACTATGAGCTCATTATGATGATGCATTACCGAGTGGGCCCAGAGATACCTCTCCGTCATACAGAGTGACAAATCCCAGTCTCGATCCGTGTCAACCTAACAGACACTTTCGGAGATACCTGTAGTGCACCTTTATAGTCACCCAGTTACGTTGTGACCTTTGGTACACCCAAAGTACTCCTACGCTATCCGGGAGTTACACGATCTCATGGTCTAAGGAAGAGATACTTGACAGTGAAAAAGCTCTAGCAAACGAACTACAACGACCTTGTGCTATGCTTAGGATTGGGTCTTTTCCATCACATCATTCTCCTAATGATGTGATCCCGTTATCAACGACATCCAATGTCCATAGCCAGGAAACCATGACTATTAGTTGATCAATGAGCTAGTCAACTAGAGGCTCACTAGGGACATGTTATGGTCTATGTATTCACACGTGTATTACGATTTCCAGATAATACAGTTATAGCATGAATAAAAGACAATCATCATGAACAAAGAAATATAATAATAACACAATTATTATTGCCTCTAGGGCATATTTCCAACAGTCTCCCACTTGCACTAGAGTCAATAATCTACTTACATTGTGATGAATCGAACACCCATAGAGTTCTGGTGTTGATCATGTTTTGCTCGCGAGAGAGGTTTAGTCAACGGATCTGCGACATTCAGATCCGTATGTACTTTGCAAATATCTATGTCTCCATCTTGAACATTTTCACGGATGGAGTTGAAACGACGCTTAATGTGCCTGGTCTTCTTGTGAAACCTGGGCTCCTTGGCAAGGGCAATAGCTCCAGTGTTGTCACAGAAGAGTTTGATTGGCCCCGACGCATTGGGTATGACTCCTAGGTCGGTGATGAACTCCTTCACCCAAATAGCTTCATGTGCTGCCTCCGAGGCTGCCATGTACTCCGCTTCACATGTAGATCCCGCCACTACGCTCTGCTTGCAGCTGCACCAGCTTACTGCTCCACCATTCAACATATACACGTATCCGGTTTGTGACTTGGAGTCATCCAGATCTGTGTCGAAGCTTGCGTCGACGTAACCCTTTACGTCGGGCTCTTCGTCACCTCCATAAACGAGAAACATGTCCTTTGTCCTATTCAGGTACTTCAGGATATTCTTGACCGCTGTCTAGTGTTCCTTGCCGGGATTACTTTGGTACCTACCTACTAAACTTACGGCAAGGTTTACATCAGGTCTGGTACACAGCATGGCATACATAATAGATCCTATGGCTGAAGCATAGGGGATGACACTCATCTCTTATTTATCTTTTGCCGTGGTCGGACATTGAGCCGAGCTCAATCTCACACCTTGCAATACAGGCAAGAACCCCTACTTGGACTGATCCATTTTGAACTTCTTCAAAATCTTATCAAGGTATGTGCTTTGTGAAAGACCTATGAGGCGTCTCGATCTATCTCTATAGATCTTGATGCCTAATATATAAGCAGCTTCTCCAAGGTCCTTCATTGAAAAACACTTATTCAAGTAGGCCTTAATGCTGTCCAAAAGTTCTATATCATTTCCCATCAAGAGTATGTCATCTACATATAATATGAGAAATGCTACAGAGCTCCCACTCACTTTCTTGTAAACGCAGGCTTCTCCATAAGTCTGCATAAACCCAAACGCTTTGATCATCTCATCAAAGCGAATATTCCAACTCCGAGATGCTTGCACCAGCCCATAAATGGATCGTTGGAGCTTGCATACTTTGTTAGCGTTCTTAGGATCGACAAAACCTTCCGGCTGCATCATATACAGTTCTTCCTTAAGATGCCCGTTAAGGAATGCCGTTTTGACGTCCATCTGCCATATCTCATAATCATAGTATGCGGCAATTGCTAACATGATTCGGACGGACTTTAGCTTCGCTACGGGAGAGAATGTCTCGTCGTAGTCAATCCCTTGAACTTGTCGATAACCCTTAGCGACAAGTCGAGCTTTATAGATGGTAACATTTCCATCTGCGTCCGTCTTCTTCTTAAAGATCCATTTGTTTTCTATCGCTCGCCGATCATCGGGCAAGTCTGTCAAAGTCCATACTTTGTTTTCATACATGGATTCTATCTCGGATTTCATGGCTTCAAGCCATTTGTTGGAATCTGGGCCCGCCATCGCTTCTTCATAGTTCGAAGGTTCACCGTTGTCTAACAACATGATTTCCAGGACAGGGTTGCCATACCACTCTGGTGCGGAACGCTTCCTTGTGGACCTACGAAGTTTAGTAGCAACTTGATCCGAAGTACCTTGATCATTATTTTCCTCTTCAGTTGGTGTAGGCATCACAGGAACATTTTCCTGAGCTGCACTACTATCCCGTTCAAGAGGTAGTACTTCATCGAGTTCTACTTTCCTCCCACTTACTTCTTTCGAGAGAAACTCTTTTTCCAGAAAGCATCCGTTCTTGGCAACAAAGATCTTGCCCTCGGATCTTAAGTAGAAGGTATACCCAACGGTTTCCTTAGGGTATCCTATGAAGACACATTTTTCCGACTTGGGTTCGAGCTTTTCAGGTTGAAGTTTCTTGACATAAGCATCGCATCCCCAAACTTTTAGAAACGACAGCTTAGGTTCCTTCCCAAACCATAATTCATACGGTGTCGTCTCAACGGATTTATACGGTGCTCTATTTAAAGTGAATGTAGCTGTCTCTAGAGCGTATCCCCAAAATGACAGCGGTAAATCGGTAAGAGACATCATAGACCGCACCATATCCAATAGAGTGCGATTACGACGTTCGGACACACCGTTACGCTGAGGTGTTCCAGGCGGCGTGAGTTGTGAAACGATTCCACATTTCCTTAAGTGTGTACCAAATTCGTGACTTAAGTATTCTCCTCCACGATCTGATCGTAGGAATTTTATCTTTCGGTCACGTTGATTCTCTACCTCATTCTGAAATTCCTTGAACTTTTCAAAGGTCTCAGACTTGTGTTTCATTAAGTAGACATACCCATATCTACTCAAGTCATCAGTGAGAGTGAGAACATAACGATATCCTCCGCGAGCCTCAACGCTCATTGGACCGCACACATCGGTATGTATGATTTCCAACAAGTTGGTTGCTCGCTCCATTGTTCCGGAGAACGGGGTCTTGGTCATCTTGCCCATAAGGCATGGTTCACATGTGTCAAATGATTCATAATCGAGAGACTCCAAAAGTCCATCAGCATGGAGCTTCTTCATACGCTTGACACCAATGTGACCAAGGCGGCAGTGCCACAAATATGTGGGACTATCGTTATCAACTTTACATCTTTTGGTATTCACGCTATGAATATGTGTAACATTACGCTCGAGATTCATTAAGAATAAACCATTGACCATCGGAGCATGACCATAAAACATATCTCTCATATAAATAGAACAACCATTATTCTCGGATTTAAATGAGTAGCCATCTCGTATCAAACGAGATCCAGATACAATGTTCATGCTCAAACTTGGCACCAAATAACAATTATTAAGGTTCAAAACTCATCTCGTAGGTAAATGTAGAGGTAGCGTGCCGACGGCGATCACATCGACTCTGGAACCATTCCCGACGCGCATCGTCACCTCGTCCTTCGCCAGTCTCCGCTTATTCCGCAACTCCTGCTGTGAGTTACAAATATGAGCAATGGCACCGGTATCAAATACCCAGGAGTTACTACGAGTACTGGTAAGGTACACATCAATTACATGTATATCAAATATACCTTTGGTGTTGCCGGCCTTCGTATCCGCTAAGTATTTGGGGCAGTTCCGCTTCCAGTGACCCTTCCCCTTGCAATAAAAACACTCAGTCTCAGGCTTGGGTCCATTCTTTGACTTCCTCCCGGTAACTGGCTTACCAGGCGCGGCAACCTCCTTGCCGTCTTTCTTGAAGTTCTTCTTGCCCTTGCCCTTCTTGAACTTAGTGGTCTTGTTGACCATCGACACTTGATGTTCTTTCTTGATTTCAACCTCTGCTGACTTCAGCATAGAAAATACTTCAGGAATGGTCTTTACCATCCCCTGCATATTGTAGTTCATCACAAAGCTCTTGTAGCTTGGTGGGAGCGACTGAAGGATTCTGTCAATGACCGCCTCATCAGGGAGGTTAATATTCAGCTGGGTCATACGGTTGTGCAACCCAGACATCTTGAGTATGTGCTCACTGACAGAACTATTTTCCTCCATCTTACAACTATAGAACTTGTCGGAGACGTCATATCTCTCGACCTGGGCGTGAGCTTGGAAAACTAGTTTCAGCTCCTCGAACATCTCATATGCTCCGTGATGCTCAAAACGCTTTTGGAGCCCCGGTTCTAAGCTGTAAAGCATGCCGCACTGAACGAGGGAGTAATCATTAGCACGTGTCTGCCAAACGTTCATAACGTCTTGGTTCTGTGGGATGGGTGCTTCACCTAGCGGTTCATCTAGGACATATGCTTTCTTGGCTGCTATGAGGATGATCCTCAGGTTCCGGACCCAGTCCGTATAGTTGCTGCCATCGTCTTTCAGCTTGGTTTTCTCTAGGAACGCGTTGAAGTTCATGTTGACATGAGCGTTGGCCATTTGATCTACAAGACATATTTTGCAAAGATTTTAGACTAAGTTCATGATAATTAAGTTCATCTAATCAAATTATTATAATGAACTCCCACTCAGATTAAACATCCTTCCAGTCATCTAAGTGTTACACGATCTGAGTCGACTAGGCCGTGTCCGATCATCACGTGAGACGGACTAGTCATCGTCGGTGAACATTCTCATGTTGATCGTATCTTCCATACGACTCGTGTTCGACCTTTCGGTCTCCGTGTTCCGAGGCCATGTCTGTACATGCTAGGCTCGTCAAGTTAACCCTAAGTGTTTCGCGTGTGTAAATCTGTCTTACACCCATTGTATGTGAACGTAAGAATCCATCACACCCGATCATCACGTGGTGCTTAGAAGCGACGAACTTTAGCAACGGTGCACAGTTAGGGGAGAACACTTCTTGAAATTGTTGTAAGGGATCATCTTATTTACTACCGTCGTTCTAAGTAAACAAGATGCATAAACATAATAAACATCACATGCAATTATATAGTAGTGACATGATATGGCCAATATCATATAGCTCCATTGATCTCCATCTTCGGGGCTCCATGATCATCTTGTCACCGGCATGACACCATGATCTCCATGATCATGTTCTCCATCATCGTGTCTTCATGAAGTTGTCATGCCAACGACTACTTCTACTTCTATGGCTAACGCGTTTAGCAATAAAGTAAAGTAATTTACATGGCGTTCTTCAATGACACGCAGGTCATACAAAAAATAAAGACAACTCCTATGGCTCCTGCCGGTTGTCATACTCATCAACATGCAAGTCGTGATTCCTATTACAAGAACATGATCTCATACATCACAATATGTCATTCATCATTCATCACAACTTCTGGCCATATCACATCACATGACAATTGCTGCAAAAACAAGTTAGACGTCCTCTAATTGTTGTTGCATCTTTTACGTAGCTGCAATTGGGTTCTAGCAAGAATGTTTTCTTACCTACGAATAACCACAACGTGATTTTGTCAACTTCTATTTACCCTTCATAAGGACCCTTTTCATCGAATCCGCTCCAACTAAAGTGGGAGAGACAGACACCCGCCAGCCACCTTATGCAACTAGTGCATGTCAGTCGGTGGAACCGGTCTCACGTAAGAGTACGTGTAAGGTTGGTCCGGCCCGCTTCATCCCTCGATACCGCTGAAGCAAGATAAGACTAGTAGCGGCAAGCAAGTTGACAAGATCTACGCCCACAACAAAAATTGTGTTCTACTCGTGCAGTAGAGAACTACGCATAGACCTAGCTCATGATGCCACTGCGGGGAACGTTGCAGAAAATTAAAATTTTTCCTACGGTTTCACCAAGATCCATCTATGAGTTCATCTAAGAAACGAGTCAAGGGAGTGAGTTTGCATCTACATACCACTTGTAGATCGAGTGCGGAAGCGTTCAAGGGGATGGTGATGATGGAGGCGTACTCGCCGTGATTCGGATCACCGATGACCAAGTGCTGAACGGACAGCACCTCCGCGTTCAACACACGTACGGGACGGACGATGTCTCCTCCGTCTTGATCCAGCAAGGAGGAAGGAGAGGTTGAGGAAGATTGCTCCAACGACAGCACGACAGCATGGTGTTGTTGGTGCAGCAGTACTCTGACAGGGCTTTGCCAAGCACGTACAGAGGAGGAGAGGTGTTGGGGAGGGGAGGGGCTACGCCTTGAGTTGTGTTGAGCAGCCCTCCCCTCACCCCTCTATTTATAGGGGAAGGGGCAAGGGGGGCCGGCTCCTCTAGATGGGATCTAGAGGGGGGCGGCGGCCAGGGAGGGGGGACTTGCCCCCCAAGCAAGGGGGGCGCCCCCCTTAGGGTTTCCCCCCAAACCCTAGGCGCATGGGCCCAAGGTGGGGGGCGTGCCCAGCCCTCCAGGGGCTGGCTCCCTGCCCCTTGCAGCCCATGTGGCCCTCCGAGAGGGGTGGCCCCTCCCGGTGGACCCCCGGAACCCCTCCGGTGGCCCCGGTACAATACCGATATGCCCCTGAAACTTTCCGGTGTCTGCATGACAACTTCCTATATATAAAACTTCACCTCTGGACCATTCCGGAACTCCTCGTGACGTCCGGGATCTCATCCGGGACTCCGAACAACTTTCGGTAATCACATACAAGTCTTCCTAATAACCCTAGCGTCACCGAACCTTAAGTGTGTAGACCCTACGGGTTCGGGAGACATGCAGACATGACCGAGACTGCTCTCCGGTCAATAACCAACAGCGGGATCTGGATACCCATGTTGGCTCCCACATGCTCCTCGATGATGTCATCGGATGAACCACGATGTCGAGGATTCGATCAAAACCCCGTATACAATTCCCTTTGTCAATCGGTACATTACTTGCCCGAGACTCGATCGTCGGTATCCCAATACCTTGTTCAGTCTCGTTACCGGAAAGTCACTTTACTCGTACCGTAATGCATGATCCCGTCACCAACCACTTGGTCACTTTGAGCTCATTATGATGATGCATTACCGAGTGGGCCCAGAGATACCTCTCCGTCATACGGAGTGACAAATCCCAGTCTCGATCCGTGTCAACCTAACAGACACTTTCGGAGATACCTGTAGTGCACCCTTATAGTCACCCAGTTACGTTGTGACGTTTGGTACACCCAAAGTACTCCTACGGTATCCGGGAGTTACACGATCTCATGGTCTAAGGAAGAGATACTTGACAGTGAAAAAGCTCTAGCAAACGAACTACAACGACCTTGTGCTATGCTTAGGATTGGGTCTTGTCCATCACATCATTCTCCTAATGATGTGATCCCGTTATCAACGACATCCAATGTCCATAGCCAGGAAACCATGACTATCAGTTGATCAATGAGCTAGTCAACTAGAGGCTCACTAGGGACATGTTATGGTCTATGTATTCACACGTGTATTACGATTTCCAGATAATACAGTTATAGCATGAATAAAAGACAATCATCATGAACAAAGAAATATAATAATAACACAATTATTATTGCCTCTAGGGCATATTTCCAACAAAAAGGTCTCAAACCTAAACCACGGCAGGGTGGGCGGGCGCTCGTCCACGGAGGATAGGAGGAGAGGGACGTGGTCAGACCCAATCCGGGTAATCGCACGGAGAGAAGTCAGGGGGCACCTCAATTCCCACTCCGGGGAAACTAGGACACGATCCAAAACGGATCGCGTCGGGTCGGCCTGGCGGTTAGTCCAGGTGAACCTGGCACCCGTCCGCTCGAGCTCGCGGAGACCGAGATCAGCTATCCAGTCATTGAACAACTGCATTCGGGGAAGGTTAATCCGATCATTATTCTTCTCATCCGGAGAACGGATGAGGTTGAAATCTCCGCCCACAACTACTGGGAGGAGGAAGGTGGATATCTTTTGGTGAAGCTCCGTAAGGAAGGCCGGGGAACGGCGGTGATCCGCCGGACCATACACAATTACGACCTCCCATTTGAAGTTCAGGGCCCGCTCAAAGATCTCCATACTAACGAAGAATTCGCCCCGGTCGATGCCGCCCATCTCGAAGGTGGCATCCTTAACTCCTAAAAGGATGCCGCCAGAGTGGCCCGTGGTCCCATTAGAAGGGAGCGAATGCCAGGCGAAAAGGTGGGAGCTGAGACAGTCAAGCTCATGGAGGGAGAACTCAGTACGCATGGTTTCCTGGATGGCAATGATGTCAATGTGTTCATCACGCACATACTCGACGAGTTGGCGGCGTCGGCCATCATGGCCGAAGCCGCGGATGTTCCAAAAAAGGGCCTACATCTAAGCCCCCATCGGGGGGCTGCTTGACCTCAGGACACGAGAGGCGCTTTGCGTGCGGAGAGCAGCAGTGCGGGACCGAGTGCGCCCACAGATAGCCCCGTCGACCACCGGAGGAGCCTGAACCGCGGTATGGGCAGTCAGCTCCTCAGGGGCCCGACGCAGGCGAGCCCGAGTTTCAGCCAGCTTGCCATCTAGGATCTCGCAAGCCCTAATGGCCGCAATCTGCTCTAAGGGGGGACCCACTTCCCCCCTGAAAATGATGGTCGAGTCAGTGGCCACCTTGGCAAGGTGTCCAAGAGGAATGGCCTCAAGCGCGGAAAAGGAACAACTGGAAGAACTGGGGAGGGCAGAAACCACACCTGACTCGAGGTTCCGGGCAGTCGCCCGGATCTCTGCACGCTCGGCGATGGACGGAACCGAGGCATCGCCGGGCGGGCCGCATCGAGGCGGGCGCTGCGGCGAGACGCAGTCACCGGCGTCGAGGAGGAGCAGGGCTGCCTGGTGTACGCCACCGTCTATGGAGGGAGCGCAGAGACCGGAGTGGTGACGACCACGGCCACCGTCGAAGCCGGAGAGGCAGGGGAGGTGGGGTGGGCGTTGGGGGTCACCAGCGGGGGGAGCGGGGCGACGAGCTCCAGGGTGTCGCCGGACGCATCCCCCGCGAGTGGGAGCACCAGAGAGGCCTCATCGGGGGGCGGGGCACCACCGTCACCGCCCGTGGGGGCCGGGGAGGTTGGGGCCGGGGGGGACGGTGGTTCCGGGCCCGGAGGAGAGGGGTGGAGAGCGGAGTCGGCGGACGGAGAGCGGGGCGACGAGGGAGGCACAACGAGCATACCAACACTCGAGATGTGACTGACCGACTCCGAAGCTGGGGGAGAGGGCGCCACAGGGGGCGCGGCCAGCTGAAGAGCCACCGCGAGGTCAACGGTGGACACCCTGGTGCGGCCCGGCCCAGAGCCGCCACGGCTCGGGGGAGGGAGGGTTGGCGGGCTCACGGGACAGGGAGAGGGAGCGCTCAGAGATGTCGTCGTCCTCCTCATTGTTGTCGAAGCGGGAGTGGCGGGGGCGCCGGTGGTGGGAGCCATCGGCATCAGCGGGCCCGCCCCCCTGGAGGCTGTCGGCAGAGAGGCGGGGGCGGCCGATGTGGTTCGGCGGCTCGGGGCAGACGGTGAGGTCGTATCCGTCGTCGTTGAAGAAGACCCGAAGCGTGATGTGGAGCTTGGAGGCATCCAGGCATTTCACCTTGACCAGGACCTCCTCCTCCTTGCGCAGACAGAGCTCGTCGACCACAACCAGCTTGCCCAGGATCTTGGACATACTGCGAATGACACGCTCAGACCGGGCCACATCTGGGAGGCCGGCGATGAGGAGCCATGCAGTGTCCAGGACCGCCACGGCCTTGGGATCCCACCTCGGCTCGGAGATGTTCACCACAATCCCGTTGAGGGCCAAGGTGATGTTGTCGCTGCGGGTGCAGAAGCCCATGCTCATGGCGTCTGGGAAGATCACTGAGAAGGCGTTGGACGCGGTGGAAGTCACCTGCCAATCCCACTTGCATCTGCAAAGGTGGTTGAGCTCGGCTTTGATCAGCTCCGGAGTGGCGACGCCCTCTCCCACGACCGTCACAATAGCTAGGAGCGAGGGGGAGGGAGGCGGGAGCTCCGGCACCTCGATGTGGAAGAAGCCCATGTCCTCGATGCCGTGGCCGTACATCATGATCTCCTCCGTAACCAGACGCTCCGGATAGAGAACCGCGGGGTGCCCGGCTTCCTTGCAGAGGTAGGACGTCGGTGGGTTGGGGCAAGCCACCTGGAAGTGACCGGGCAGGCCGCAGTTGAAGCACGGCGGACCCTCGGGGGCGGTGACGGCACCCGAGGCAGGGATCACCACGGCGGCGGAGGAAGCGGCAGGCGGGGGGCGAGGCGGACCCTTCTTCTTCTTCTTAGCGCCCGGGCGCCCGTGGTTCCCGTTGCCATCGTTAGGTGGCGGGAAGGGGGCTTGGGCGCGCCGGGCCTCAGGGGCGGTGGAATCAGAGGCGGGGGGGGGGGGGGGGCTGACGCGGAGGGGAGGGCCGGCGGTAGCCACGGCCATCCCGAGCCGGAGAGCGCCGGGCCGGCGAGCGGCCGCGGGCAGGGGAACGCCGGGCTGATGAGTTGCCGCGGTCCCGCGAGTCATCCCAAGGCGGATCCCGACGAGCCGGCGAGTGGGAGCGGCGATCGTTCCATGCCGGGGATCGACGAGATTGGCGGGGAGGAGAACGGCGAGGGTCTCGGGAGTCGTGCGCGGGGGAACGGCGAGCCGGGCGGGAGGAGAGCTGGCTCCGGAGGTCGGCCTCCCGCCGGAGGCCGTCGGGGGAGGAACGGGCCGGATCCCGGCGGTCGTCCGCGCGCCGCTTCGAGCGGGTCTCAGCATCGCCCCACTCCCGGGGCATGGCCAGCGGGGGAGGGGGGAGGGGGGGCACGACGGCCGGAGGGAACGAGGGAGGCGGCAGGGGTGGCGGCGGGTTGGAGAGCGAGGAGCGAGGAACGGAAGGCACGGGGAAACCCTACAGGGGGCAAATCAGGCGCCGGGTTGGGCCAAAACTCCCCAGTGGGCGCTGCAGGGCCACACAACGCGAGGCCGGGCTGGAAGGCCGGCCCACGTGGCTGTTGGCGGCCCGCACCCCACCTGGGGGCCCAGCGGCCGACTGCACGGGGGAAGGCCCAGCGGTTTGGGCCCCAGGGTGGCCCAAAAGCAACGCGGCCCGAAACGACCGGCCCGGGGCAACCAAGCGGGCCACGAGGATTTCCCCGAGCGCCGCCGCGGTGGTCGCCGCCGGGGCAGGGCGGGGGCGGCGCGGCCAGGGCAGGGCACGCCGGCCAGCCGGAGACTGGGAGGGGGCGGCGCCGAAGGAGGAGATAAACGGGCGAAAAGGGACCTCCGGACTAGGACGCCCGAGAGAGCAAGCGCATCCGCCGGCGGCGAGCAGACCGGAGCAGAGGTGGGCGCCGCCAGCGAGGGGGACCTCCAGGAGGCGAGCGCAACACCGTGGTCAGCGCGGCCGGCGACGCCCCAGCCGCCAGCATGACGCCGCCGGGGGGGGACCCGAGACCCCAAGGAGCCCCCTTTCGTCCCCGAAGACAGCAGCGTGTCCGACGGCCGCCGGCGGTGCTGATCGGTCCCGCGGGAGGCCGAACTCCCACAACTGATTTACAGATGTTTGATCAGCCAAATTAGCCATATTACATTATTGTATCAGCATCTGAATACTTTTTAAATTATATACATGTCAAAAGCAAAGCCATCATTTCCACAACAAATTTTAAACATTAGCTATTCTACCTCTAGGGATATGTTATCTCCCTCAACTGAGTTTTAGATACACCTATTATCAAACAAAATATTTTTCACAACTATATGATAATCCCAATAAGATATATTGTATCACCCTTTTTTATTCTACCTTCAGCATTCCATATGTTGTTACACCATCCACCTTTGAACTACTAAAATTCACAAGTGCTTCCAGCAAGCTTGCATTGTAGTATTTGATCCGCGCCTCCGCCTGTTCATCAAGTTTTATGAATCCTACATCAACTGAGTCGAAGAACAGTACCTGCATTCACACAATGAAACATCAAAGGATGCAATGTCTACCAATTCTAGTTGGTTCAATTAAGTTGCGAATAAGCTCACCATTAGTACTAATGGGCAACCATATACCCATGTTGTTTCCATGTATTATTTTGCCCTGGCTTTTGTCGCACCAACAAGTATTTCATCAATAGTGAACTTGCCCCAGTTCAGATCTGTCAAATCTTCATGCTCCAGCACCAATTGGCAAGCTGAATGTGTTGCTTGATTTAGGTGATCTCTAGGACCTACGAATGTTGTGACATATAGCATTGCAAATGCCCTCTGAAACCCGATTCTTTCTTGTGCATACATTATTGATGTGTGCTCCTTAATCACAATCTTTACAAGTTCATCCACTTTTACAGGCACACCTGATTCTTGAAGTTTCACTAGCCTCTTAACTGCCTTTATATCATCAATTTCGGCAAGACCTGAGCACACCTGTATTTCATTTGAACCACCTTTCCTGCATCCAAGTATTCTACAACATACATCTTCATTCAAATCATCAGTTCTCATTCCTACACTGTCCAATGATAAACACGATTGCTTAGGGATCACACTCATCAGCAGCTGCATGGCCTGCTCTTTATGTCTCTTTGGAAATGTATCAATTTCAAGAACACCAGCCAGCCCCATAGATCTGACTGCTGCCCTCTTATCTTCCCCCCAACCATGCATTGCAACTTTCAGAACTTTAGGATTATAGCAAGTGATAATTTTCCAGTCCGGAACCACCCCTAGATCTTCATACCTCCTAGTAGGAGAAAGCTCTGCAACTGGACATATGCTGCTACATCCAGTTTCCCAATTAGACAAGAACTATGCTTCACCCTACCGCTACGAATCCCTCTTTCTAGTGACATCTGGAATAGAGTTCTTAGTCAGTACACTACCATGCATATTCACTTACTGTAAATGGCAGATCGAATCAAATGCCATCCTCCACCAACTGCACCCCTTCCAGCCCCACCCCCCTCCCTCCACACCATCTATGGAAATTAAGTACAACCTAAACAAAGAAATCTCCTATCTTTTTTTGCCAAAAGAGCTAGTACAACAAAAAAGAATCTAGACCTGGGAGGAAACCAAGCACATATGCACCCAGGAGCTTAATACTCAGGTCCAGCATATTACGTTCACGTACCAGCACCAGCTCAAACTCCACCATTACATCCAGCACCCAAACCATATGAACAAGCAACTAGAAGAAAAACAAAGATGCATATCCAGAAAAGATAAAAGAAAGCTTTGACCAACACCCATACGAACCAATGAGTAGTCTCAGCCAGGTCAAATAACTCTGTACTCATGGATAGAACCTAAGAAGAAAAGAAGAAGAGGCAGAAGTTGCTAATAAAAGTTTGAACTATTGGATATTACCAGTAGGTCTTCAACTCCCTCGGACGCGCAGTCTGTTCTTCACGATTTGCTCTCCCTCTGCTTCACACCATCTTGCATATGAGAGGAACTAGAGGAGAGCCGACTAGAGCAGAGTGACACAAATGAATCAACTCCCCCTCATCTACCACCCAGCAGCCCCCTTTGTATTAATGTGGACCGGCTTCACATCGCCTTTGTCCCAAGTAAAATCATATTTTATTTCCAGCATGTCAACTCACCATCAATAGTGTGCAGACCATAATCTCTTTCTCTCTGCTACAGCTATCTTTATGCACCCCGCTGGGCGTACGAACACGCCTCTAGCTCGATGCATGCCACTAACTTCACACGGAGCATTTACCCTACATAGGTTGGTTGACAAGCGTGGAGAGGAGTAGTCAAATGCTCATACACCCTCCACGTCAGCATGTGTACTTTACTTCTCTGTCTCTGGACCTCTTACATGTAGGACACCTTTTGTAATAGCTCACTGTAGTATTTCTATACATATGATCAGTTTACTGCCTGCCATCCACCGACAGCCATACCAGCCTACTTCATTGTCTAACAATTAATAAAAAACACTGCAGTTCATTTTTTTCTGGAATTTTCTCATTAATTCAAACTGGTACACAAACTGAAACTACTCCCACCTAACACTTCGTACTGATACATTGCATGAAAATTAAACTTTTGCCTCAGTCTTAATCTTCTTGCTCCAGATGTTGTCAACCTCATCTTCACTTTCATTCCAGCCAACATCCTTTGCTTTCGAAATCCCAGAGACTGCATCATCTTCATTACAACATGGCTCGCAATCAGGGTTTTTTATTACAACCTTGCCATGAGTATCAACCTCACCCCATCCTTCGTTACATCCGACCTTGAAAGAATACATCAGTAAAAATTATTTTACACTAAATACATATATCTTGCAGGTTAAACCGAGCCACACTCACCACCAACGTCTCTTTTTTTCCTCCAGCTACTTCCTTAGTACCCAACACCAGCATTTTCCTAACCTGTTTGCCATTTGCCACCACATCAACCTTTATTCACTAACTATGCATTCTGATTTTAAAAGAAGTAACAAAATGTTAACCTGCTCAACTTCAGAACCAGAGTAAGTATCCCCTGTATCAATTATAGCAAAAGTTGCCCCTCCTTCAGCACTTCCACTTGTCTGCTACCAAAAAGGGTTTAAAATAAAGAACAACATTAGAAGAAAAAAAATTCAAACTAGTATATAGCACGAACCGAAAAGCTCTTGGGACGCTTCTTTGATCCCATCACCACATCCATTGATGCTATCACTGGTTCTCTCTCTCCCTCTCTCTCTCTCTCTCTCTCTCTCTCTCTCTCTCTATATATATATATATATATATATATATATATATATATATATCTGTCTGTAGAATATGATGAAGTTGTGTTGCCTTGGTGAGTACTAATGCTCCCTCACGACTCGGCATGTCCTTATATGGACAAGTATGTCCACAGCATTCCCGCCTCTCAACCATGATTCAAAATTCAAAAACCTAACATTTATTACTCCTCTGCCAACCAGACAAGACATGCTTCTTCCTGGCATTTTCTTGCAGCCTTTACCACTCTTTTCAACACACTGTATTGCAATTCTTTTCTTCCTTCTACTTGTTAACTTTCCAAAATAATACCTTGTGCTTATCATACACCATATATATCCCCCAAATTTTTTTACCTTTTTAAACGATTATATATATCCATCATTCTTACTCCTCTTACTAATGCATCTCATGTACTAAAATAAATTATTTCTCACCACAATGACATATTCTTACAAACCATAATTAAAAAAGTAACATAACTTCAGAATATTTGTCTCGAGATGTTTTGCAACACAAACTTGTCAAATTGTTTGAAAAAACATTCATTTTGAATTACATAATTTGCTCACATACATCCTACAGATGGCCCCCCATCCAATGTAGAGCACAACACTTTTGAGCAAGTATTCCTGCGATGACCGGCTATGCCACAGTTAGTACATCTCGGAATCTTCCTAGGCCTCTGCGGTTCGTTTCCCCTTTCAGGGCATGTCGTTCTTTTGTGCCCCTTCCCATGGCAAATGGTGCAAAACCTTGATCGCTTGTCCTTTATTTTGTAATTTGGCTTGTCTCTTGCAGTTGTTGGATGACCTCTCATCCTAGGTTTCTTCTTAGGGGGTAACAGGGACATGTCGCTTTCTCTATCCATGGTTCTTGATGTAACTGCAATGTTTGAATCAGCGGTGCTCAACTCGTCCCCCTGGACGGTAGACGATCCTGAATTTGCTTCAGTGGTCCCATTAGCATGAACTAAAGATTGTCCCTCCCCTACTGTCATTATTTGTTTTCCATTTTGCCATCCAATTTTACCAGCACCTGACGCAACTCTGTCATCAATAATCTGTTTCTGACTGCCCTTTGAAGCAACAGATCTAGAAACAGAAGAAGACTTGCTTTATTTCTTCTTGTCAACTAGACTCATTCCATCTTTTAGATTACTCAGTGGCGAAGCACCTTTCTTCAATTCTGCCAGCCCACTCATGACATAGTCAAAAGCATCAGGATTGCTATCACCCATCATAACCAATTCCAGAGCAGAGATGTACATTGCATTGTGCATGAAAGTGGTGCAATCAGGTAGGCCAACATCTTTTTGGTAATGCTTCAGATGTTCAGGAAGGATATCACGCGCATCAACTGTCCATCTTTTCAGTATGTGCTTCCTTGGTATCTCATTCAACCCCAACACTATCATCACCTGTTATTCCAAATAATGATTGTAGTCAACAACTAACAATAAAAATAGAGATTGGAAAAAAAATGCTCTGTACACACCTTTAATGCATGGCAACAAATCATCCCCATATGCTCAAATAGTCGAGATTCACAACTAAAAAAATCTCTGAATTCCGAAACCACCACCTTGTATCTGCTCTTGTACCATTTCTCCCTCGATTCAGCCTTCACGTGTGTTGCCAGGAACTCACTCCTAGGAACTAATTCTTCTATGTAATAAGATCCTGAGTAGTAAAGACTTTTCCCAAACAGCTCAAACATGGCCCAAGTATACACCATGCTTGCATGCCGTTCAATAGGTATGTTAACTTTTAGGACTACTCCTGCCTGTGTACTGATTACAAACACAGGTCAGACATTCTAAAATAGAATACTATATTTTGAAAATAGGTTGCTTATCTTACCAATTTTGTCCTCTTCTCTTGGAAACCTACTTCTTTTTCTCTATCAAACAGAACTTTTGCATACTGCTTCACAAAAAGATTCATTGGGCACGCTGGAGGAACATAATTCTTCAGCATGTGATTTACGCTCTCACTCCTTTGGGTGCTCGTCATTTTTGCACAAAATTTACCAAAAAATATGACTTTGCCCACTTGCGCCTCACCTTGAAAATTTGTATGAGGAATGTATTGCTCTGCAAACTGTATTTCTTCATAATCTCCATCCACCCCTTCTCAAACTCTTCTATAGTTAGCATGCCATTGACCAATCTATGAAATTCTGCTCGGAAGTCACTCTTCTTTGTATAATGAAAACCCAAACTTTCTTTCGCCTTACGAAGAATATGCCACTTGCACCAACGGTGTGTGGTTCCCGGCCAAACATTCTTGATAGAAATCTCCATTGCTCTAGCTTGGTCTGTTCACAATTTGTACAAAAAATTTTTAATGATATTGCCACAACATATATATTTACTACTAATGAATGCAATTCCTATAACACATTTGACATATCTTAGAAACTTTCAGAATGAAAACAGACTCAAAACATTACCAGTGAGAATAGTGACTAGAACCTTTCCTCCCAACATCTTCACAAACTCACGGAAAACCCATTCAAAACTCATCGACTTCTCGTCCCTCATAAGTACACCAGCAAAAATCGTGCTCTGGAAATGATTGTTAACACCTACAAACAACCCGAACGGCATGTCGTACTGGTTCATCTTGTAAGTTGTGTCAAATGTCACCGCATCTCCGAAATAGTGGTACTGCAATTTGCTTCTACCATTACACCACAACAAAGTCCTAATCCTGCTTTCATTATCCACTTGTACTATGTAAGAGAAATCATTATCTTTCTCTTTCATCTTCGCGAATAGTTCAATTGTTTTGCGCACATCGTGATTAGCTTGTTCTCTACTAATTTTCCCACACAATGTACGTAAACACCTTTTAGTGAACGGAACGTTCCCAATCCTCCCGAAATAAGTTCCAATGATGTTGTAAACCTAACTAAGATTAACATTATTCTGCCTAAGATGCGCCACCAGTTCTCTAGTGTACTTATCTATGTGCCTATGCGACGGGAAGTGCAGCTTAGAAGCACAAGTATCAAGCAATACATGATTGGGCTCTATCCTGTTCTCAGAAATATACCACCCCCCGTCATCAGTTCGCAGTAGCCTCACCATTGCACGGCATTTTGTTCTGCATGAACTGTTGTTCTCCCTGCTCGATTTCCCTTGATACAAAATAAACACACATGTCACTTTTTGACATGCAAATGCAGTCCACACAATTCTGTATTTTATCAAGTACAAAAAACATAATTACTTACTGAACAACAACACACAAACTCCTGCATACACCTGGCTCCTTTCACATTATTTCTGCTCTTCTCGTATCGTATGCCAAAATCACACTCCCAAGAATACAGGTTGTAAAAGTCGTAAGCTTCAGTCAACGAATCATAACTCAATCCTAGAGTTGGTGTAATGACAGAAGCTGTTTTGCTTTCAGCAAACCCCCTTATTGCAGTTTCTAGGACTGTAACCCTCTCTGCCTGTATAGTTCTCTCATCTGGCATCGCTCCTCGTCGATGCCTGTAAACAGAGTTCAAACGTCACACATTTTTCATCACAAAGTTCAATACAAACAATTACGAAGCTTCAATTTACCTTCTAACCCATGTAGTATCACCTTCAGAATGATCCTCTGTTTCCTTCATGTCTGAAATTTCTAAGCACCCTTCCTCGGCCTTGTCTGTCTCAACAGGCTCAATCAACCCACTTATAAGCCGTAGACCATCTGGCTGAGACAAATATGTCTCTTTGACAGTGTCACTACCATTTGTTTGCCCTGACTGAACATTACACAGCCTGTTATATGAACCTGAATATATATCCGACTCGCTTCCTTCATTAACGGTTTCGAGAGCACTCAGTTCATTGCTGTAGAATAGTTCCCCATTATTCGCACTTTCCAACAAAGCAAGGAACCTAAATGCGGAAATCCCCAAAGAACTATCAGCGCCATGTAATGGAAAAGCTATACAATCAAACAACACTTGCCACACAAACAGCCTTAGATGAGTGGGATATCGTCTGAAGTGTTACCTTTCATGCCCGTATAGTCCTGTATTAATGAGCTTGTGCTCCATCGCCATGGCGCCGCACTGCCCTCCAAAGCTCAGATCTAAGTTGGGAACCCTATCCTCATCCAACCGGCAGCTGGTTTTGCTAGTCAATACTATACCCGCTGCCACTACCTACCACTTAAATGCCACACTGCCCATCTACCACCACATTAATTTAACCCTTTCTTGCCGTACGTACAATTTGTCTTCCCATGGACGACGATGGGGTGCATATATAATTATTGTTTCCTATTCACCTGCGAGAATTAGTACCAATTATAAATGGCACACTAGTTTAATTTCTATTTAACTGCCACATCACACTACGAACTACTTATCCAGAAAAATTATTTATTGCTTACTATAATTGTGTACTACGTATTTGAAAATTTATTTAGGATGCAACAACCATCAAGTACATCATGAAAATGAGTTCATCCAGAAAATACACATGCAGCAGTATCTCAAGGCCTTCATCACTTATCATTATTCCACCTTACATATTTTGACAAGCTCTCCTACAAATGGCATACCCATAATGCTAACCAACGTTGATGTCATTGCTACCACCTTCTTTCATGCCTAATCAAGCATATTTGTTAAGTTCCCCCTTCTTTTAGACTATCGCTACATTCAACATTTATTTTCCAACAGATTTACATATATTTAATCAACTCAATTCTCACGAACCACCTGTTTTTGTTTCTACTCCAAATGTACCTCATTATTAATAATAGTATTCTCCCCCCGGTTAACCCGCAACCCTTCACTTTTGCAATTATGTAGTACTTACATCTTAGGCCCTTCTTAACCGTACATTATTACATGACTAATCAAGCATATTTGTTAAGTTAGCCCTCTTTTTAGACTCCCGATTAATTCAACAATTATTTTTCAACAGCGTACATATTTTTATTCAACCCATTTCTCACGAACCACATGTTTTTTGCTACTCTAAATGTACAGAATTAATAATAATAGTATTCTCCCCCCACTTAACCTGCCACCCTTAACTTTTGCTAGCATTTATTAATTACAGTTTCCGTCATTCTGACTAGTACACTATTTTAGGATTAACTACAATTTTAATTTATTTCCCCTATCGATATATTAGTTAATTATTTTTTCACCAACACAAGAAATACCTTAATCAGAAAACATGTTACATCACTTCACACACGTGGAATAAAAGTTCGTCCCTGCTTGCAAATACAACCTATGTGGGATTTTTGATTTAATAATATAACAAATAGACGAACACCTTCATAAGTATCTATACAATAAACTTCACTTACTTGAACACTAGTATATAATTTTCCACGAAAAACACACCAACATAGACTTCACCGCGGAAAAGACAACAAATTATTTACTAGTATACTTCACTGCGAGAAGACACAGTTGACCATATTTTGGCCGAAAAAGAATCTTCTCTGAAAATAAATCGAAGGAGAATTTTCTTTCACTTAAATTTTATGGAATGTACTATTTACCATCAACTTTATTTCAAACTTATTTTCAGAATTCTTTGGCATTTTGTTTAATTTCTAAAAAAAAATGCCATATAAGATGTATATATCCCCAAAGATCAAAACTTTCCCTTCCCACTTATTTTCAATTCTTTTATCAGCAAGTACTAATTCCACTCACACTCAAAAAGTATGAATAGTTAGCCGCACCTAAATTTTATTAAAAAAATTCCCTAGTACCTAATTTGTTTTTATTTCCCCCGTTTTGAGGTGAAACCTGTTTATTTAACCATTACCAATTTCAGCATCAGTACCGAACCAAGATTTTTAGCTTGTTATCCTAGGTATAAATTTTTCAGCCAATACAAATGTTAATTATTAAGTTAGACAGATGGGTTGAATGTACAAACAGGCATGTCTTTACATATGGACGCTATTTTTTAAAAGTCCACACAAAACCACCAGTGTGGCAAATTTGTTTGTTATGATAACGGCATATTGAAACGTAAATAATCCAGAACTCATATACAATCATTCTTTCGTTCTACCAAATTCGATACCATAAATAATTCTTAAGATATTTTAAGTATGCGTTTCATTAATAAAAATCACCAAACCATATTAGCTACAATCATTGCTGGAATTCTATAACTTAAGTTGGCAACAGCTCTCTATCACAAAACAGCCTTCATGTTTGTTTTTATTTTTATGACAATTGAAACTACCACAACTCAACGATCTCCTGTCATACACACCATGTTTTTTCCCGATCCAAATTTAAAACGTAAAATAGCGATTCATCCCTCATAATTCAGCTGCATTCAACATACTAGTGCATACAACATCCATCATCCACGTTATATATTACAAGTTTGGTTCCAACTATTTGGGCAACTTCATTCCACGATCGTTGGACTCACTATGCTTTTCGGAGGGACTCCAATATTCCCATCCATTGCCAGCACCATGTGCGCGATGTACTCCCTTATCTTCTTCAACCCATCTTGTGTTTTTTTCACAATATTTAGTTTATTTAAATTTCCCAAAAATACAAAATTTTGGAACTATGACATACCTCCGTGCATCCATGTGTCAGACCAGTCCCCATGTAATTCATAATGCAATGCACCATGTAGAATGAACTGTCAAATCTGGCACAGGATAGTTTATCAGATTGATTACCCCATAGAAATAGCTCACAAGATTAGAAATGAAGAAAACGTCTGACCTGTTGCTGGCCTTATCAAGGAAACAGTGATATATAAACTCGAATGATTCCGTGTTGATATTCCATGCATCAAAGAACCTATAAACACATCTAGAAAGACCCTCGATCAACCTGCGGCACAACTTCTTGTGTTTTTCTCCAGAGCCCACATCGGACGGTTTCCCCTTTTCGGATCGAAAACATGCACTCTACATGTTTCAGTGTCAAATGCATATAAAATCCAAAATTGTTCTTCGTCCCTATATGGAGCAAAAATCTGCATAGCATATCCCTAGTTACACATATAAAATTTAAATTATTATAGCCCCAATTGGTTTGAAAACAAATATTACCACTCTGCAGCATTCAACGTCGTATCCTAAATTTGGGTCAGTAAACATCATCCTCACTGTCTCATCAAGTAGGTGCTGCATTGTGTTTAATACCATTTCCTGCGATTTAAAACAGCTTCTATGTCAAAACATACAAATTTTTGGTACTCAGTTAAGTACTTGAGTTATCATAACTTACAGCCCATATTGGAAGCAGGATGTGCCTCCACCTTCCATGGTATAGTCCTGTAATCCATTTCCTCTCTACATCTGCCATCATTGGTGTCACTATTCGAACCCATCCTTCTCCAAGCTACCTGGGCTGTTGAATTGGGCAACTACTTGCTATCTTGTTAGGCATATCCTTGTAGGTACCTCGTGTATCAGCCATGCACTGCAATTAAAAATAATCAGATTCCACCAAAATATATATAATGAAGAGTTTGTTCCTTACAAAACTTACGATTTCAATGTCTTCTTAAAGCATATCATCATGTTTCTGAAGACTTTTTCCAGTACACCATTACTCATAGTAGGATACGTTGATCGGCACTGGAAAGGACAAGATGCTATGATTATTGGTAATGCCACCTTCTTCAAATTGGTTTCTACATGAATCTTTTTCCTGCGTAACTCTCCAGCTATGCGATGGAACTCATCGTCAGGCTTATAATGCACCAGCATCCCTTGATTGAACATGCCTCCCCCTTCTGATACAACTTCCTTCACTTTAACACATTCTGTGCCACCCATCAACGGCACGTTCAAGTCTGGTACCATAGGCCCTGCAAACACATTTTAGTGCATTTAGGTCACTTACAAACAACAACAGCAACGATTTGCTATACCTTTCTCTTTATGTGCCCCCTCATCTAAACTTGGACTTGCCTTCCACTTGGTACCCTTTGAAAAGTTATCACGGACACCTAATTCAAACATTATTTTGTTACAAACGTTGAGAACTAAGTTTTTCAAATTTACATTACAAGGAATTAGACAAAATCTTACCAGCCAAAACTTTGTCCAGACAAGTAACTGTTTCATTTACCAAGCCACCCCCGTCTACCTCGTTTTTCTGAATATAACATAGAATTTTCACTGTGCCAACTGTCAGCATCAATTTCTCTACCGATCTATGTGTCTGAAAAAGTTTTATCTTCCTTTCCTCAGTCAGACTAACATCATTCATTAGATCTTCATGTAACTTCATTGATCTTTCAATCCTACCTTCAACCTGCTGTGTTAGTTCTTCAAATATCCAATTCCTCCCCTAGATTAACATTCAAAAGATTCAGTATAATGTTAAGAAATCCATTTCATACAACTGATATATTGTCGTGTAAAATTACCTTCACGAATGATTCTTTAATTAAATTTGAAGCTAAGTTATCAGCATGCTTGAATAATCTTTTCACCTGTCAACATGATGTACTGTCATACCGTGCGTACACATCATTTTTATCTAACTTTTTTATAAGAGGACATTTTCGGAAAATTATACCAAAACATATACCTTCATTAATCCAAATATAATACGCCCGCTCTCTACTTTTTTGTTAGACTTCACCAGGGCACTTAGGATTTGGATCATAATACTTTATCCTGGGTACTGCTTTTTGATCTAGTTGAATGAAACCTGTGTCGACGGAGTCAAAATAAAGAATCTGCAAAACATATTTGTGTCAGTACATCCACAATTTTATTATACCGCCTATTGAAATATTAAAATACCTCTAGTAGAGTTGGACACCCATGTAGTGTTATGTTAAGCAGTGGATTGTCCCGATTCAGTTTCCTTGCGCCGCATATTATCTCATCAACTGCATATTTCCCCCAATTGACATCTTTTAGATCCGGATATAGTTTAACCATCATATATGAACTTCTGTTGACACAACATTTCCTCTCCACGGGACCAAGCTCAATAGAAAGGTAAAGCATTGCAAAAGCTCTCTCTGTGCGTGAAGTGCCTTCATCATCTAATTCCAAACCCCTTGTACTTTCTGCCAACAACAGTGCGACAAGTTCAGAAATTGTTATTTCTTCAGTTAGATCGTAAAGTTTCAGTATGCTCCGCACAAATTTTATTTCACTATGGCTGGGGGGACCTTCAGTAACTGGAATAGTTATTGAACCACCCATTCTGCTCCCAGTTATGTTGGCTATCGCAGGTTCTATAATATGAACTATGTCACAATCATCTACGCCAATTCTCAGAGCACGGTCGTCAGGCATGACATTAAGCATCAACCACGCCGAATGATTAAGGTTTTTGTGCACCATCTTGTTAATCCACTCTACCCCTGTAATCCCTAAACTTTTTATTATTACCTTCTGCTTTGGAGATAGTTCAACATACAAATTCTGCAGATCAGATGCGGTGAATCTGCCCTGTGCCTTCGAAATGATACCAACAACACTGAAGGTTCCTTTCGTGCTTGCACACTCTTCTATTGGATAGGAGTCCTTACCAACATCTACTTGGTTAGTACTACTCACTACATCCCCATTGGACATCTCTCTCTTACCGTTCTCTTCTTCAGATCTGCCAGTTTCTAGCAAATCCTGAAGAGTATTTCTCCACATATTACTAATGTGGCCGTACTGCATTACTAAGCATATCTAACATACAGATGTAGTATATGTTACCTTACATGAAGGCAGTCCGTCCATTACATCCGCCACCTTGCTTTGCTCCATCTCCTTTAGTCCCAGAGCTGTTCTTGCTTCACTTGGGAGGAGTTTATTCACAACTAATGGATAGACTGAATGGAGGGTCAAGCTTTTACCCCAACTGTTCCACCGACAGTGCAGTTAAAGTATCACCCACAAACAACCACCTATATTTACTGCCCCACCATTTTGCCACTGCTGCCAAACTGCCTGCTTCTCGAAGCATATGATACAAACAATCCTGTAAGCATATAATATGGGCCCCCTGGAGGTTGTCACTGCTGCCAAATTAGCCAAGATTGTGCTTTATTTGTAAATTTGCAGGTCCACTCAATGGACATACCCGCATCTGTTCTCAATCAAACAGCTAAATGATGAATAGGTGGTTCCGAAATCTGGAGACAATTGTCAAAATAATGACACTGCTAAAGAAAGTGAGAAAGTGGGGGTTAGTGCAGAGAGGCAGGGGAAAGAGGATGATCTGTTATCTAGGTTGCAAAAAGCAGAAGAATTGGCTGCTAGACAGACTGCACAGTTGATGCTAGAAGAAAAAAAGAGGAAGGAGACGGAGATCATTAGGAAAACCCTTGAGAAAGAGGTGAAGAGACATCATGAGTTACTTCAAATTAATCTAAAAGGGAATGAGGATGTGAAAGGGTCACGATCTGGAGAGAAAAATACTGTTGAGGGAGAGGAAATGGAAAACTTGGATGAAGATATGCAGATTGAGGACAAACAAGAGGGGGAAGGAGAGATGACAGATCATGAGCTGATGGAACAGACCATTGGGTTAGGATATGTTGAGCCAGTAGATTACACAGCTTGACAAGAAACTGATTCTTTTGAGACCAAGATTTTGAAGGCTAGGAAAGGTGATGCTGGTCTAAAGGAAGAAGAGGAGGAGCGGAGGAGATGCCTTAGGCTGAAAGGAAAAGAAGATCGAAATATCACTGAGCTGGCAAAAGAAAGGGCTGCAAAAAAGGACAATTATGGTAAGCTAAATGGTAGTGAGAGGTTTCCAAATTCTTATAGTTTCTTTCAGAAAGTTGCTGAAGGGGTTGGGTTGAAACTTGGAAATAATCCTGATATGATTAAACATAATGTTGAATTGATAAAAAAAGTGGAATAGGCTAGAATTGATCTGTGGTTGACTAATTCTAATAGAGAACAAAAACAAGCTGTGATGCCTAAAGAGGCTGAGATCATTGATACTGGGGATTATACCCTGAAAGATCTTTTAGATCAGGGGGAAGATGGGGAGGATGATAAAGAGGATGATGATTGGGATATAGTTAGAGAGCTTTTTTCATCTAGAAAAAGAGATGGGAGGAATAATAATAATAAAACCACCAGTGGTTCTCGTGTTAAAACTGCCTGTGCTGTTAAAATTTTGGAATCTTCGGTTAAGAAAAAGAAAAAAAAGAAATGAGAGGTATTTTCTGAAATATGAGAGGCTTTGGGGGGGATATTAAATAAAGATTCTTAAGAGAGATGATCATGGATATGAAAGTGGGCTTCCTGGGATTACAAGAGACCATGAGGCAAGAGATTTCTAGAAATGAACTACAACAAATATGTGCTGGTAGAGATTTTCATTGGCATTTCACCCCAGCTACGGGGAAATCTGGTGGACTATTGCTGGGGGTTAATTATATTACTCTTGATATTATATCTCAAGATGAAGGAGATTATCATATTAAAATGACAGTTCAGGAACAAAAAACTAGGTTCATTTGGGATTTAGTGGTGGTTTATGGAGATGCTCAACCAGAGAGGAAAGCTAGATTCCTAGCTGAGCTCTCTAGAATTTTCAAAAATAGTGTAAACCCCATTCTGATTGGAGGGGATTTTAATCTTATTAGAAAAGCTAGTGAAAAAAATAAACCTGGTACTCCAGGCCATTGGAGTTTCTTGTTTAATGCTATTCTAGAACAAGCTAGAGTTAGGGAACTTGAAATGAATGGCAGGAACTTTACATAGGGGAACGACTTGCCTGTTCCTACCTTTGAAAAACTAGACATGATTTTGTGTAGTAATGAATGGGAAGAGGTATACCCCTTGACTCATGTTACATCTTTGACTAGGGAAAAATCTGACCATACTCCACTCTTCCTGGATTCTGGTGATATTCAAAAATCTGACCCCCCCCCCCCCTTCAGATTTGAAAATGCTTGGTTTCTTAGGGAGGGGATTGATAAGATTGTGCATGAAGTATGGAATGATAGTAACATCACTGGAGATAGTGTGGATAGACTTTTGGGGAAATTTAGACTTCTTAGACCCAAATTAAAAGGGTGTAACAGAAACATGAATGCCTGGTATATTGAATTGAAGAAAGACATTCTACTCAAATTAGACAATATTGATAAACATTGTAAACTTAATGGGCTTACTGCCGCTGACAGAGTAGAGCAAAAAGAACTTAGAGCCCAGCTAGATAGACTCCTGCAACAAGAGGAAGCTAAATGGAAACAGAGAGCTAAGGTGGATGAATTGTTGGAAGGTGATAGTAATACAAAATTCTTTCATGCCAAGGCTAATGGGAGGCTAAGGAGAAACATGATAAATAAACTTGAACAAGATGAGGGAGTTGTTGAGGGTGAGAAAGATCTAGTGGAATATATCACTAATTTTTACAAAACCCTATTTGGGTACCCTGATAACTCCACTATATCTCTATATATAGATAATCCACAGAGGATACAAGATCAGTACAAGGATATGCTGACATAGGAATTCTCAATGGAAGAAATTAAAAATGTGGTCTTTAAAATGGCCCATAATAAATCTCCTGGCCCTGATGGCTTTACAACTGAATTTTATCAACATTATTGGGAGCTGGTTAAAAATGATCTCAAAGACCTATTAGATGATTTTGCCAATAGGAAAATTGATATCAGTAGGTTGAATTATGGTACTATCACTTTGGTACCAAAAAGCAAAAATGCTAATATGATACAAAACTTTAGGCCCATCTGTTTGTTGAATGTATGCTTCAAAATCATTACAAAAGTCTTAATGAATAGGCTGAATATAGTGGCAGCTAATATTATCTCTCCTGTTCAGACTGCTTTTATAAAAGGCAGATACATTATGGAGGGGGTTTTGATCTTACATGAAGCCTTGGATAGTATAAAACGGGAAAAACAAGGTGCTTTGTTGTTAAAAATTGATTTTGAGAAAGCTTATGATAAGATTAAATGGACCTTTCTTTTTCAAATGCTCAAAATCAAAGTATTCCCAGATAAATGGATAGACTGGGTGATGGACACCATCAGAGGTGGGAAGGTGTGCGTAAAAGTTAATGAAAATTTGGGGAAATATTTTCCTACTCATAAGGGGCTGAGACAGGGGGACTCTCTGTCACCTCTTAATTTTGACCTGGCAGCTGATGCTTTGGCTATAATGCTGGATAATGCTAGGAAAAATGGGTTAGTTAAAGGGGTTTTAGAAGAATATGTTGAAGATGGGATTAACATGCTTCAATATGCAGATGATACCATTTTTCTTATACAAGATGATATAGATAGTGCTCAGAACCTTAAATATATACTTTGCCTCTTTGAGCAAATGTCTGGGTTGAAAATTAATTTTCACAAAAGTGAACTTTTCCTTTTTGGAGAAGCTGATAGCAGGAAAGATGAGTATGCTAAAATATTCACTTGTCCTGTTGGCACTCTGCCTATGAAATACTTAGGTTTACCAGTTGATAAGGGGAGAATCAGGAATAAACACTGGAAACCTACAGAAAGTAAGATGGAAAAGAAATGTGAGACCTGGCAAGGAAGGCTTCTTGCTAGTGCTGGAAGGGTCACATTGATCCAGTCTTCCTTGACATGCATCCCTTACTTTATGATGTCCTTTTATGGACTGCCTGTGGGGGTTGAAAAACGTATGGACTTTTTTAGAGCCAGGCTTCTATGGAAAGAAGATGATAAAAAGAAAAAATATCATTTGGTCAAATGGGTTGATGTCTGCAGGCCCAAAGATATGGGTGGTTCGGGGATTCATAATTTAGCATGTATGAACAAAGCTTTATTGAGCAAGTGGTGGTGGAAAATTTACAACACAGAAGGCTTGTGGCAAGACATAATTCTAAAAAAATATCAAGGGTGTAAAGCCATTGGAAATATAGTGGCTAAACAGGGAGATTCCCAATTTTGGAAGGAACTATTAAAACATAGAGATCATTTTACCTCTTTGTGTAAATTTGTTGTTGGAGATGGGGGAAACACCAGATTTTGGGAAGACTGGTGGATTGGATCGGCACCTTTATGTAAAAACTTCCCCAGATTATATAATATTTGTTTTGATAAAAAAAGATAGTTAAAGAGGTCTTTGAGGGGGGGATTGACAATATTCAGTTTAGGAGAACTTTGACATGAGATTCTAGAGAGTTGTGGGAGCATATAAAAGAGGCATGCAATTCAGTGGTATTAAGGAATTTAAAGGATAAGATCAAATGGACCCTTGCAAAAAAGGGATATACACAGTAAAGTCCTTTTATAGGCATTTAATAGAAAATGGGATCAAATATCCACATCTGTATATGTGGAAGATCAAGATACCTCCTAGGGTTAAGGTCTTCATGTGGCTAGCTCTTAGGAATGGCATTCTCACCAAGATAACTTGCTACACAGAGGATGGAAAGGGGATGATAAATGCCCATTCTGTGGGAGGATAGAAACCATCCATCACTTTTTTTTGACCTGCTCGGTAGCTAGATTGTTGTGGACTATTTTGAAATGTGCTTTTAATTTAAAAGACATACTAGATAATCTAGATTTGATAATGATAAGAGGGGTTTAGTCTGGATAGGGATTTCAGCTGTTTGTTGGACTATTTGGAAATTGAGAAATAGTGTTGTTTTTGATAATAACAGGGTGAATGATCCTTGTGCGCCTGTTAACTTGTTGCTCAGAAACTTACATGATTGGAACGTATTGCAGAAAAACCCCGTAAGAAGTAAAATGCTGGAGGCTGGAACATGTAGATCAGTGAAGTGGCTGAAGAAGTGTTCCGAGCAGCACATGGGTGGCCCTTGGAGGCCAGGAGGATTTTGGGGTGACCCTCAAAACCTGTGACGCTGCAATGTTCTGCTTCTTAAAGCCTTTTGCTGGTTTTCTTGCTTTTCTAACTCTCCAGTGAAGACTTATGTGTGAAAATGCTTGTAATAGCCTATCGTAGTTCTCTGTTCTAGACGTTTAAAACTCTGTAATGCTGGTGCTGGCACCTGTTTTGAGCCCAAGCCTTAGATCTCCCCCTCGATAAAGGTCTGCATGTTTCGGGGAAGATGTGGGCAATGTTGGCAAAAACCAGGGGAGGTAGCCTCGTTTCTTTCATTTTATCTTTCTGTTCTAGTATGTAAGACATGGTGATTTCTATGAATGGAAATCGGAGAGGAAACTCTCTTTTATCAAAAAAAAAACTAGTTCGTTTTCTCACCTTCTAGTAATAAGAAGTATGTAAGCCGTATTTTATTGAACTTAGTAATCATATATATGTAATAATTTTACTTTGATTAATTTCCGATCATAACATGACATTTTAGAGCTGTGCACGAGCTCAGCTAACTTGACGCCAGGACACTGACAACGGCCTCGATCTGCTAAAGAGTTGCCGTGCTCCAGCAGGACAACATTAATCACAGGTCGATCGAAAACGCATGCTCACTGCCGAAGATCCTGTACCGCCCTGTCCGAGTCCTGGTACATCATTGTACGTCTGCTGTATATTCCACTTTCCAACTATTCCTTACAAACGTATTGGCTTGGACGCTACTCTATCTACCAATCACGGTGCAGTTGTTGACGCATTGGATATCGGGGACATCTGTCCCCATAGACCAAATGTTCGCGCCCCTTTGGCCAGTGGCTCTACTCCCTCCGAGTCGCCTGCTCCTACACCGTGTGCGGTGGCTGTGCTCCTGCTCCGCCATGATGCTTGGACGGTGCACAGGAGTAAAAGCTCCTGGAAAAGGTTGCGCCGGGCTCAGCGTCTCGACAAGCAGCGCCGTGTTCATGGCGGCCTTAACTCCTCTGGCAGGAGCTCTCCGCGCCATCTCGGCCCGGCCTCCTCGATGCCCTTCCTCGCGCTTCTTAAGGAGAGGGCCGCTAGCCGTTGCTTCAAGTGCTTCTCTCCCCTCCACTGTGTTCGTAGCTGCACCGCAACTGCTCCCACTTGCCTGCTTTGCGGTGTCTCCGGCCACAAGGCACGGCAATGCTCTGCACCCTCAAGCCCCCCGCCCCCAGCCACATTCAGCTACCGCCTGAGCACCCCCTCTCCTCCCGTCAGCCAGCAACCACGTGCTTGATCTTCCCCCCAGGCCACCCTTCCTCGCTCCGCCAACCTGCCTCCTCCCGCGTATCCCTACCCGCTCTGGCCCCTCCTTGCTCTCGCCGCCTTCCTCATGCTGCCTCGTCTACTGGCCCGTCGCTCCTTGGGCGCGTGCCTTGCAGCCCTGTTCGCGTGCCTCCCTCTCGCCTCCCGGTGCCTGTGCCAGCCATGGACTCGACGAGGATCCCTGGCGATTCTAAGAACCGCCATGAGTTCGTTTCCGGTGTGGCCCCCGTCTCTTCGGCGATGCACTCCGCCGAACACTTCTGCGAGCAGCATGGAGCCATCCTCGTCACCCACGGCAACCGGCCACACTTGCGCATCGGGCAGGTCTGCAACGCGACTGCGCACCACTTTGGTCTCGCTTCGGGCATGTTCTCTGTCACCATGCTTGCCCACGTCGGTGACTTCTTCGTCCTCTTCAACGACGTCGTCGTTTGCAACATCGCCACCACCATGCCGGACACCCTTCGGGTGGGAGCCGCCTCGCTGGTTTCCGGCCCTGGACACGCTTCATCGGTGTTTCCCTGGCGCCTCTGCCGTACCATGCTTGCGTCTGCCTGGAGGGTGTGGTAGAGCACGGATGCCAGCTCGAGACGGTGGCTGTCCTCTTCAGGAATAACTGCCTGATGGACTGCATCGATGACATCCACCCCACCAATCAGGATGTTGCCAGCTTCTGCGTCTGGATTTGGATAGCTGATCCCGAGGGCATCGCTCGCTGTGGCTCCTCCGGCCTTGAGGAGCGGCCGCGTGCTGCCTCGCCGCTGCTCAACTTCCCCGAGCTTGGCATCTCCAAGCCGCCGTTGTCCCATAATGGCCGGCGAACGTCCTGTCATACCCGGTTCTCCTCCATCCTGACAAGGTGTGGGATTACTCGCTGCGCTCCCCCATCTCAGGCGCCAGCAGCCACTCAGCTCGGAGTGGCATCCCCTCCAGCGACTCCCATGGTGATGATGTGCTACCCTGTAAGCGCTCCCTTGGGTGGCGTTACGCTTACAAGGATAACCCAAGGCACCCCTCGCGCTGCCCTGCCCACCTGCGTCTTGGTCCTCGGCGCCGCGACCACTCCCCGGATGGCAGTAGCCGTGGCTCGACGGACGGTCGGCCCGGTGGGCACCGGATGTTGTATGATGCCGGCTCCTCTGGCGCATCCAGCAGAGCGGGCGGCCAGGCTGGCGGGCACTACGCTAGCAACATTGGTTGGCAGCGTCGCCAACATGCTACGTCCATTGCTGACAACGACAACATTGACGGCACACTAACAGCATCACCTACGATTGCCTCCCCCCTGCCCGGCTTGGAGAGCACGGCTGCTGTGCGGGATGTCAGCACTTTGACGCATCTGCCCAGCCCGGCCTTGCTCCCTGCTTTGCCCAAGCATCCTACTCCACTCTTGGAGTCCGACATCTCCCCTTTCACTGTCTGATGTCGATTGAAGCTACGTCGGTATTTCCCCAAAGAGGAAGGGATGATGCAGCACAGCGGCGGTAGGTATTTCCCTCAGATATGAAACCAAGGTTATCGAACCAGTAGGAGAACCAAGCAACACAACGTAAACACCCCCTGCACACAAATAACAACACCTCGCAACCCACGTGTTAAAGGGGTTGTCAATCCCTTTCGGGGTACGGCGCCTCAAGATAGGCAAAAGACGTGAGGTAAATTTTTAGTAGATTGATAGATCGAACGCCAAATAAAATAAATAAGAATAAATTGCAGCAAGGTATTTTTGTATTTTTGGTTTAATAGATCTGAAAATAAACTCAAGGAAAAAGTAGATCACAAGGCAAATATATGAGAAAGAAGACCCGGGGGCCATAGGTTTCACTAGTGGCTTCTCTCGAGAAAGATAACAAGCGGTGGGTAAAAAAATTACTGTTGGGTAATTGATAGAACTTCAAATAATTATGACGATATCCAGGCAATGATCATTACATAGGAATCACGTCCAAGATTAGTAGATCGACTCCTGCCTGCATCTACTACTATTACTTCCGTCCAAGTTTCGTGGCATTTGGACTCCGTCTCATATTGATTTCCTACAATGTAAAAAACATGTAGAAAACAGCAACTGGCACTTGGCACTATGTCAATAGGTTAGTACCAAAAAATGATATAAAATGACTATAAAATAATTATAAAACATCCAAGATTGATAATAAAACAACATGGAATAAAAAAAAAATCATATATACGTTGGAGATGTATCAGCATCCCCAAGCTTAACTCCTGCTCGTCCTCGAGTAGGTAAGTGATAAAAATAGAATTTTTAATGTGGAGTTATGTTTATCATGTCATATCATATTCTTTTCTTTATAGCATGGACAAGCTTTGACATAATAATTTAGATACTCAAGCATATCAACAAGCAACCATGTCTTTCAAAATATCAATGCTAAAATAAGTTATCCCTAGCCCATCATGCTCAAACATTGATCCATTCATGAAACACACTCGAATATTAGCTACACCCAATACTTAAGTATGATCATATTGCCTCCTAGTTGGTGCTTTTATAAGATAGGATGGAGACTCAGTTTCAAAAATAAAAATTGCATAAAGTAAAAGAAAGAACTTCGCAAAGGGAAGTAGGGATTTGTATAGGTGCCTGGTCTCAAAGCAAAAAATTAGAGATAAAAACATTTTGGGAGGTGTATCCATCCCACCAACGAAAATGACTCAGAGTTCCCAACACTTTCAATGCTAGATATATCATAGGCGGTTCTCAAACAAAAAATAAAGTTCATTCCTTTTTCCACCATACTTTCGCTTTCCATGGCTAGCCATATCCATGGCTGCCCTCCATACCAACACTTTCCAAGGAATTTATTATTTGACAACATAAGTAAATTCATTTTTGCATTTCAGAACTGGGAATCCCTAAAACCTTTGCCTTACTCTCGTGTAATGACAAGTGAATAAACACTCATCGTTAGAATAACACATCCAGCATGGAAAGTATTAGTTTGACGGAAATATGCCCTAGAGGCAATAATAAAGTTATTATTTATTTCTTATTTCATGAATAAATGTTTATTATTCATGCTAGAATTGTATTAACCAGAAACTTAGTACATGTGTGATTACATAGACAAAACAAAGTATCCTTAGTATGCCTCTACTTGACTAGCTCGTTAATTAAAGATGGTTATGTTTCCTAACCATAGACATGTTTTGTCATTTGATGAACGGGATCACATCATTAGGAGAATGATATGAAGGACAAGACCCATCCATTAGCTTAGCATCATGATCGTAACAGTTTCATTGCTACTGCTTTCTTCATGACTTATACATGTTCCTCAGACTATGAGATTATGCAACTCCCGAATACTGGAGGAACACTTTATGTGCTACCAAACATCACAACATAAAAGGGTGATTATAAAGGTGATCCACAGGTGTCTCCAAAGGTGTTTGTTGGGTTGGCATAAATCGAGATTAGGATTTGTCACTCCGTGTTTCGAAGAGGTATGTCTAGGCCCTCTTGGTAATACTCATCACTATAAGCCTTGCAAGCATTGTGACTAATGAGTTAGTTGCGGGATGATGTATTATGGAACGAGTAAAGAGACTTGCCGGTAGCGAGATTGAACAAGGTATGATGATACCGACGATCGAATCTCGGGCAAGTAACATGCCGATGACAAAGGGAACAACCTATGTTCTTATGCGGTTTGACCGATAAAGATCTTCGTAGAATATGTAGGAGCCAATATGAGCATCCATGTTCCTCTATTGGTTATTGACCGGTGATGTGTCTCGGTCATGTCTACATAGTTCTCGAACCCATAGGGTCCGCACGCTTAACGTTCGATGACGATTTGTATTATGAGTTATGTGATTTGATGACCGAAGTTTGTTCGGAGTCCCGGATGAGATCACGGACGTGAAAAGGACTCTCGAAACGGTATAGACGTAAAGATCAATATATTGGAAGTCTATATTCGGACATCGGAAAGGTTCTGAGTGATTCGGGTATTTTTCGGAGTACCGGAGAGTTAAAGGGAATTCCCCCGGGGAAGTAATGGGCTAATGGGCCATACGGGAAAGGGGAGAAGGGCCTCAAGGGGTGGCCGCTCGCCCCCCCCCCCATGGGCTGGTCCGAATTTTCCTAGGAGGGGCGGCCCCCTCCCTTCCTTCTCCCCTCTTCCTCCTTCTCTCCTTCTCCTACTAGGAATAGGAAAGAGGAGGGAAATCCTACTTGGACTGGGGAGTCCTAGTAGGACTCCCCACACCTGGCGCGCCCCCTTGGGCCGGCCACCTCTTCCCTCCTCTCCTTTATATACGTGGCCAGGGGCACCCCATAGACACACAAGTTGATCTTTTAGCCGTGTGCGGTGCCCCCTTCCACAGTTACACAACTCGGTCATATCGTCGTAGTGCATAGGCAAAGCCCTGCACCGGTAACTTCATCATCACCATCACCACGCCGTCGTGGTGACAGAACTCTCCCTCGGCCTCAACTGGATCTAGAGTTCGAGGGACGTCACCGAGATGAATGTGTGCAGATCGCGGAGGTGTCGTGCGTTCGATACTTGATCAGTTGGATCGCAAAGACGTTCAACTACATCAATCGCGTTACATAACGCTTCCGCTTTCGATCTATGAGGGTACGTAGAAAACAATCTTCCCTCTTGTTGCTATGCATCACCTAGAGATAGATCTTGCGTGATCGTCGGAAAAAATTGAAATTACTGCGTTTCCCAATAGTGGCATCCGAGCCAGGTCTATGCGTAGATGTTCTATGCACGAGTAGAACACAAAGAGTTGTGGCGATAATAGTCATACTACTTACCAGCATGTCATATTTTTTTGAGGGGGTTAGACAGTAGGAAAGGCTCCTACTACATTTTGTATTGCTAATTCACAACCAGCCAAGGTTACAAGTGTTACATTGCATATGTACAAGTGGGGAAGAGTGGAATGCTAGAAAAGAAACAAGGGGGGCGCAGTCGATCGAATGTACAACACAACTAAGCTATAGAGCTAAGTATGTCAGCCACCAGCTTCTTTTTGTTGTTGGGCATCCTGTAGGCAAT
This sequence comes from Triticum timopheevii, assembly GCA_963921465.1. Classification (NCBI taxonomy): domain Eukaryota; kingdom Viridiplantae; phylum Streptophyta; class Magnoliopsida; order Poales; family Poaceae; genus Triticum; species Triticum timopheevii. The sequence continues at coordinate 578,475,969 of OY997268.1, forward strand.
GTTAGCAAAATCTCTCCTGAATCTGGCCTCCCAGGATGGAATTGATGGGTCAATCTTGCGAAAGTAGTAGTTCCTTTCTTTTCAAAGGCTCCACACTACCACCAAGAAAACTTCCATGTCCATCTTCCTGGGATTTAAGGTCTTGAAGTGTGTCATGAGGTCGAGTCTGTCACCTTGCAACGGCCAGAGGATGTTGAGCTTGTTCCAGCATGTGGCACTAAAGGTGCAATGGAAAAAGAGATGTTCAACCGTTTCTTCCACATTTTGTCCACAAAGTAGGCAGTCCAAATTGGTGCCAATGTTGTAATGTCTTCTTTTTAGCATGTTTCTTGTATTAAGGCGATCCGAGAGGAGAAACCAACTGAAGACCTTAATTTTAGGGATGCACTTGGTCTTCCACAACCAATGGTAGGCATCATGAGCAATTATCTCTCTGAAGTAGAAGGTGTAGTAGGCCGTGGTTTTAAAGACTGCCGACCCCCAAGTGCAGATCCAGGCATCTTTGGAGTCAGTTATTGTGGCGGCGCTAACATTTGTTTGGAGGGCTCACAATTCATCAAATTCTTGTACCGAGAGGGGCAAGACAAAAGCCTGGTTAAGATGGGTGATGGAGAGAAATTCCCTCGTGGAGGCATCTTCATTACTCGAGAAGGAGAAAGCACGCGGGTATGTGTATGCCAAAATGGAGTTGTTCCAATCGTCCTTCCAGAATAAAACGGTGTCACCCGCACCAATCTTAACATTTGTGATCCCTCGGTAGATGGGCATGAGCTAAATGAGTTGTCGCCACCAGAAAGAGCCACAAGGGGCAGCTGCATGGGGGACAGTGGAAGCATAGTACGTGTCCCAGACGAGGTGCACCCAGGGTGCGTCAAACTTGTTGTAGAACTTGTGGAGTAGCTTTAGAAGCATTGCATCATTTTGAACCTTGAGATTGAGAACTCCAAGGCCACCATTTTGTTTTGGTCAACACACCATATCCCAGGCCGCAAGCGAGTTACTTTTCTCACCATCTTCAGTTTTTTTGGTCCAAAGGCCATGTCTTCGAATCTTGTCAAATTGCTCAACAATCTTAGGTGGGAGTTTAAGGATTCCCATGGGGTAAATCGCCAACGAGGTGACGAGAGAATTCATGAGAGCCATTTTGCCCGCATACGACATAAGCGACAGCGCTGCGGTGATTCTTCTCTCAGCCTTGCAGACCCAGGGAGTTAAGTCAAGGACTGTGGGTTTGGACGTGCCCAGAGGTAAGCCCAGATAGGTGAATGGCAGTTGCGCACAGGCGCATCCGAAGATGTCAGCAATATCCTTGTACGTTTCCTCCGGAGTGTTCAAAGGAATAAGTGTTGACTTGTGGTAGTTAATGTGCAGCCCCATCGAATCCGCGTAATCCGTGAGAATCTGTTTCATGCAGGTCGCTTGGAGACGACATGCCGGCATTACAATGATTGTGCCGTCCGCGTATTGAATGACCGGGAATTGATTGTCACGGCCAGAGGGGAATCAGCAGACGTAGATTGTTGTTATGCATGGCGTCATTAATGGCCGTTTGGAGCAAATCCACGGCGAGTACAAAGAGCAAGGGGGACAGCGGGTCGCCTTGACGGACACCACATTTGCACCAAAAATGTTTGCCGGGGACCCCATTAAGTAGCACGGAGGATTTACCTGCAGAGGTGATGCATTTAAACCAGGCAATCCAGTTGTCATTGAATCCCATACTCTTCATAATCTGTATTATCGCTGAGTGTTGCACCGTGTCAAAAGCTTTGGCGAAGTCGAGTTTAAGCAAAACAATCTCTCGCTTAGATGCTTGGCATTGATGTATGTACTCAAAGGCCCAGGCTAAGCAATCATTGATGGTGCGGCCCTTAAGGAAGCCATATTGATTCTGATGTACGATTTGCAGGATGATTTTCTGTAAGCGATTAGCGAGAAGTTTTGTGATCAACTTAAGGCAGCAATTGAGTAACGTAATAGGTCGGAAATCATTGACCGTTTCTAGAGATCTGGTCTTAGGGATGAGGGTAATATGACCATAGTTGAGGCTTTCCAGATTGAGATTGCCCTCATGAAATTCTGCACAGAGACGGTAGAAGTCGTCTTTTATCACCGGCCAACAAGCTTTGAGAAAGGCACCGTTGAAGCCGTCGGGGCCAGGGGCCCGGTCAGGAGGCATTTCATTAACTACAGCATCAATCTCATGCGTAGTGAAGGGAGTGGTGAGGCTGTCAAAATCCACATTGTCACGTAGCATCTGGGAAAGGTTGAATTTCATTTGTGGTGGCTTCGTTGTCCCCAAATGAGCTTTGAACGCCTCAAACAAAATAGACTCTTTTCCAGCATGGTCCTCTACCACGATGTCATCATTGATTTTCAAGCTAGAAATGAAGTTTTTGCGGTATCGTTCCGTGGCCACCGCTTGGAAGAATTTAGAGTTCTCATCCCCAAATTTAATCCAACGAATAGTGCATCATTTCTTCCAATAATCTTTTTGATGTTGAAGGAGTCTGATCAGATGTTTTTTGAGAATGGATTGAAAGTTATGCTCTTGTCGTGTCAACATTCGGCGATCAGCAATGTGATCTATCTCAAGGAGAGTTTTATTAGTATTAGCAATGACCGTCTTAAGCCTTGAAATTTTCTTGCTCCACTGACTGAGGGCATGTCTCAAATTTTTAAACTTATGGCAGAGGCTTGTAGCAGCATTAGCAGATTTACCAAATTTGAGTGGTCTACTCCAAGCATTGGAAACAACCTCCATGAAACCAGGGTGTGCAATCCAAAAAGTTTCAAACCTGAAAATTTTGCTTTTAGGAATGTTGGTTTGAATGACCACAGAGCAAGCAGGCGTATGATCTGAGACTGGACGCCCAAGGGGATTAACCATGGTGTTCGGAAAAGAGGAGGTCCAATTGAGGGTGGTGAAAAACCAGTCAAGTTGCTCAAGTAATGGATTTTGTTGCATATTAGACCAAGTATAGTGTCTCCCTTTGATTGGTAGTTCAGTGAGGTTTTGCTCTCTAATGAAGTCAATAAAAGTGAACATATCGTGAACATTGCCATCGGGCTTGTTCCTGTTATCAGGTGAGCGAATGTAGTTGAAGTCGCCAAGAATTAGCCAGTCTTGTGTTGGGGGTATATCAATATCGAAAAGCCATTGGGTAAATCTATCGCGCATTTCTCCCTAGCAAGGACCGTATATGTTCACCAATTTCCAAGTGTGTGATGACATCGTGGAAGTGAAGGTTACGCCCAATGCAAACTGTTCTTGGATAAAGATGTGACCCGAGAATAAAGAGCTACACCAGATCGTTATAATCCCTCCCGAAGCGCCAATTGAGGGAATAAACGCAAAAGAATCAAAACACGGTGGACAAATAGTCTTAAGGACACTAGCATTAAAGTCTTGCATCTTCGATTCTTGCAAACAAATGATAGAGCAGCCCGAAGAGCTGATCGCATTAGACAATGCTAAGAGCTTTTTAGGAGAGTTCAAGCCCCGAACATTCCAACACAGTACGTTCCAGTTATGCAAAAGAGACATAAAATGCGCGAAGATAAGGTGTGAATCTTAGGTAGTGGGTGAAGCCGGCTCCGCGACGGTCCCATTGAGCACTTCTTCAATGAGCTCCTTAGCTGGAACTACACAAAGTTGAACTCCAATTTGCTGCATTGTGGATATGGCAGTGGGAGGAGGGATCTCTGCAGTATAGATATCAGACGAGGAGGTGATGTCAGGCACAGCAGAGGGAGTAACCCGTGGCTTCACCTTGGACTTAGAAGGGCGAGAATCCTGATTGTGCTTGACACGGAAGCCATCATATTTGTTCTGCCTGGTGCTTCGACGAAGAGGAGCAGTGCTGAGGGGAGCAACGGATTTCCCTTTGTGGCCAAGCACTCTGGTTTCATCAGTAGAGGAAGATGGAGCTAGGTTCTCCTGCATAGGTATCACAGACTGAAGGCCAAGGGGCATGGTATCAGTGCCCACAGACACTGGCATAAATTCCACTGGGACCATCGAAACATCGGGAGCAGATTGATGGCCAGGTGCAAATTCAGTAATTTCAAACGCTTGAGGTGGTTCAGAAACTACCACCAGTTGGAGCTGTTCAGAAACTTCTGGCACTTGGAGTGGATCTGGTGTAATAGCACCATCAGAAAGTGCAGAGAAACTTGGGGCAGAGATCACCTGTTCTGCAAGTTGTGGTGAGGTAGCATCTAGGTGTTCCACCTGGGAGGTCGCATCGGTGAGTAGCAGTGGACCCTCCGTAGTATCAGCAGCCGCATCTATGGCAGAAAGCATTGCAGAGTTGGTGTTGGCTGAAATCATAGATCCCTCTACCTGAGTGAAGTGCAGTGTATTGTTGACTGCAGTGATCTGAATCTCCACACGCACAGATTCAGTCCGAACACCGTAAGCTTGACGCCACGGACCCATAGAGGCCAAATATGGGCGGAGAGCATTGTATATTGATAGGTTAAGTTGTTGGCGAGGAACTGGTTCAGACAACAGGAGAGATAGCAGCTGGTTACCTTGGTTGGAAAGGGCAAAGCGAATACCTTGGTTGTGTAATTCCACAGAGACCGACAGAAGTTCCTGGCTGAGTTCAGGACTGACAGACATATTAGCATTGTCCATTATGATCAGGGCGTCGCCCGAGCTTGCCGCACTAAAGCTGTCAGACAGAGTGATTGATCATTCCAAGCATCAGCAGCATTATCAGTAACGTTGTCTTCTGGGACTATGCCATCCATGACAGAGAAGCCCTGAGCAGCGAGCCAGGATTGGAAGTTCATCAAATGAGCAGGCATGGCAAGAGGCTGCGCAGGTGGGGAAGGGGGCCAGGCACCCCAGCCCTCATGAGGAGGAGCTTGATCATGTTCTGCAGGGTTGTCATCGTTGGGAGCAGCATTTTGGACAAGCCAATTGTGCACCTGCTGTTGATAGAGTTGCTCAGCTGTCAGTTCAGGTCCAAACTGTGGGTGGGGATTGCCATCTGGGGGCAGTGGTTCTTCTCCCGCCGGAGGAACTTCAGACAACATAGCGTTCCAGTCCCTGCTGCGGAGGATTGTCACCTGCACTGTCCAGCAGTCTCTAGCCCCACCAAGCTGCCATACAACAAAGCTCTTGGGAATCAATCTGAGATGAATACTTGAGCTTTAATGAGCATAAACCTCCTGTCCTGCCTCGGATTGTACCAAGTAATCAACGATCCATAACCCCCAGTGCTTTGGTGATATAGTAATCAGTTTGGTAGTCATAGGGGAAACCAAAGAACATAATCCAGACAGCAGGACCAAAAGTAGTAGTGCGCATATTGAGAGCTTCATTATGTGGGATAAAGGTAATGAGTAAATCCTCATCTTCAAGCTCAAGGGGAGTTGCAACCGCAGAATCACGAAGAAAAGAGTCCGCAAATCCAAAGATCCCAATGCCAAAGGGGTGGTCACTTTCTTCAGTAGTAAAGAGGTGGGCCTCATGAAGCAAACCTTGCACGGCGGCGCGAACGGCAGCACATCGGTGAAGAGGAACATAGGTGCTGGTCTCGGCAGTCGCCAAGAAGTCGTGGTTCAGAGGCGGAATGGGTCCGACCACCATCCCACTGCGCACCAAGCGATCAGCAGGTCCCGGCTCGACGGCGAAGCCCGGCGGCAAGAAAGGCACCGGATTGAGGGGGTAGTTGGCCATGGCGGCGAGGTGGAGCGAGGGTCGAGTAGTCAATGTCGATGGAAGTGATGTGTGGAGGGAAGGTGGTGGCAGGGGGGCGATGATGGCATTGGGCAGGGACGTTTGGAAACTCGAGGCAGAATGGCGACCGTCCGGGGTATTTTTGGAAGGGTTGGTATTTTTTGGGACCCATTTCCATTGTTCATGCCACCGTCTAGAGTGGCAATTAGAAGCCACGTGTCTGTAAGCCCCACAAAAAGTGCATCTTATATTGGAGCAAGAAATAAAACGCTGTCTTGGAGAGTGGCAAGTCGATGCCAAGATCTCGGAGTGATTAATCAACTTTCCATGCTGCAGAAATTGATTGTCAGTATTTTGGGCTGGCTGAGGATGCTGAGCGTAGCGGACAGGGCAATTGATAGCCTTATGGTCCGGGGCTGAGCAATTAATGCAAATTATCCTGGCAGCGCAGCAAGATTGCTTGTGCCCCCATTGCAAAGAACGAGCGCAAAGTGCGGCCCAGCAATCCGCTAACGTAGAGATTTCTTCCTCGGAGTAATCAGCGTGGGCCAAATCAGCTTTATGATGGGCTGATAGAATAGGGGGCCAATACTTATGCGGAGGAGCATATTTGAAAGCCGAGGATAAAAAGCTCTGTGGCAGTGGTGGATAAGCAAGCCCTAACGGGCATTTAAATGCCCCAAGCATCAAAAATGATCGTGGTTGATTGTCCTCAAATTTTGCCTGGGCGAGATAAATGTCCCTGAGCCGTAAACGGTCCTCCCGGGGCGCTGTTACCACGTCAGCATTGAATACCTGAGAAAAAGAACCAAATCTGATAGGTCAAGGCTCACGATGAACATGTGTAGGGATATGATCCGAAGGAATATGATGACCAGACACAAACGTGGATGCTTCCTTAGAATGTTTGTTGGAAAATGACATTTGCTTAATCGGCAACAACTCAAATTTGCTTAACTCTTTCACCGAGTCATGACTGAAAACATCAGCAGTAGTCTGGCTAGAGATACAAGGTGAAATGGCCATCGGTTTACGGGCCGAAATGCAAGTGAGCTCTTCATCAGCATGCCAACCAAAACTGCCAAGATGGCTACGGTTGAATCTACCATTGAACAAGTGGAAATGGCAGATGAAGTCCGGCCAGATACGATCTTTGAGTCCATAAATAAAATGACCGACCTTGTTATTGGCCACCGAAAATCGAAAACTCCGAGAACTCAAATGAGTGACCTTAAAACCAGCAACAATTCCACCAATGCAACATTGAAGAGCAATGCCCACTGATTCCACCGAGAGAGGAAAGGAGGTAGACGAAAAAGAGTCCACCAAGAAGAACTCCTTGGAATCCCGAGAAGGAGAGAAGTGAACCGTAGAACCAAATTTTCTCCTCACCTGATCGGCCAGGGCTAGGGCAGGAGCAAAATCCCAATGTAGCAAGCCTTCCATCATGGAGATCCCTAGTGGAAATCGCCATTGGAGAGGGTGGAGCAGGTGGGAGAGAGAGGTGGGAGGTGGGAGGTGGGGGGAGCCATCCTTTTAGTCATCATGTCATATTTGATTTGGCGATATTGTTGGATGAAGCAGCTCAGATCGACATTACGCGTACGCTTACGCGACACTGGTTCTACCGACATGCTTCGCACATAGGTGGCTGATGAGTGTCTGTTTCTCCAACTTTAGTTGAATCGAGTGTGGCTACGCCTGGTCCTTGTTGAAGGTTAAAACAACCCACTCGAGGAAAAAACATTGTGGTTTTGATGCGTAGGTAAGAACGGTTCTTGCTAGAAGCCCGTAGCAGCCACGTAAAACTTGCAACAACAAAGTAGAGGACGTCTAACTTGTTTTTGCCGGGCTTGCTGTGATGTGATATGGTCAAGGCATGATGTGATATAAATTGTTGTATGAGATGATCATGTTTTGTAACAAAGTTATCGGCAACTGGCAGGAGCCATATGGTTGTTGCTTCATTGTATGCAATTTAATCGCCATGTAATTGTTTTACTTTATCTCTAAGTAGTAGCGATAGTCGTAGTAACAATAGTTGGCGATACGACAACGATGCTGCGATGGAGATCAAGGTGTCGCGCCGGTGAAGATGGAGATCATGATGATGCTTCGGTGATGAAGATCATGAGCACAAGATAATGATGGCCATATCATGTCACATATTTTGATCGCATGTGATGTTTATCTTATTATGCATCTTATTTTGCTTAGAACATCGGTAGCATTATAAGATGATCCCTTACTAAATTTCAAGGTACAAGTGTTCTCCCTGAGTATGCACCGTTGCTACAGTTCATCGTGCCGAGGCACCATGTGATGATCGGATGTGATAAGCTCTACGTTCACATACAACGGGTGCAAGCCTGTTTTGCACACGTAGAATACTCGGGTTAAACTTGACGAGCCTAGCATATGCAGATATGGCCTCGGAACACTGAGACCGAAAGGTTGAGCATGATTCATATAGTAGATATGATCAACATAGTAATGTTCACCATTGAAAGCTACTCCATCTCACGTGATGATCGGACATGGTTTAGTTGATTTGGATCACATGATCACTTAGATGATTAGAGGGATGTCTATCTATGTGGGAGATCTTAAGTAATATGATTAATTGAACTTTAATTTATCATGAACTTAGTCCTGATAGTATTTTGCAAATTATGTTATAGATCAATAGCTCGTGTTATAGCTTCCCTATGTTTTTTATATGTTCCTAGAGAAAACTAAGTTGAAAGATGATAGTAGCAATGATGCGGACTAGGTCCATGATCTGAGGTGTATCCTCATTGCTGCACAGAAGAATTATGTCCTTGATGCACCGCTAGGTGACAGACCTATTGCAGGAGCAAGTGCAGACGTTATGAACGTTTGGCTAGCTCAATATGATGACTACTTGATAGTTTAGTGCACCATGCTTTACGACTTAGAACCGGCACTTCAAAAAGGTTTTTGAAACATCACGAAGCATATGAGATGTTCCAAGAGCTGAAATTGGTATTTCAGACTCATGCCCGTGTCAAGAGGTATGATACCTCTAACAAGTACTTTGCCTAAGAGATGGAGGAAAATTGCTCAACTAGTGAGCATGTGCTCAGAATGTCTGGGTACTACAATCACTTGAATCAAGTGGGAGTTATTCTTCTAGATAAGATAGTGATTGGCAGAGTTCTCTAGTCACCATCACCAAATTACTGGAACTTCATGATGAACTATAGTATGCAAGGGATGACGAAAACGATTCCTGAGCTCTTCATGATGCAGAAATCAACGTTCGATGATGATTTATATTATGAGTTATGTGATTTGATGAACGAAGTTTGTTCGGAGTCCCGGATGAGATCATGGACATGACGAGGACTCTTGAAACGGTCGAGACATAAAGATTGATATATTGGAAGGTTATATTCGGACATCGGAAAGGTTATTCGGGTATTTTTCGGAGTACCGGAGAGTTACGGGAATTCACCGGGGGAAGTAATGGGCCTTGATAAGCCATACGGGAAAGGAGAGAAGGGCCTCAAGGGGTGGCCGCACGCCCCCCATGGGCTGGTACGAATTGGATTAGGAGGGGCCGGCGCCCCCTCCTTCCTTCTCCCCTCTTCCTCCTTCCCTCCTTCTCCTACTAGGAATAGGAAAGAGGAGGGGAATCCTAGCTACTTGTACTAGGGAGTCCTAGTAGGATTCCCCACACCTGGCGCGCGCCCCTTGGGACGGCCACCTCTTCCCTCCTCTCCTTTATATACGTCGCCAGGGGGACTATCGGTGTCAAAACCGGTGGATCTCGGGTAGGGGGTCCCGAACTGTGCGTCTAAGGCTAATGGCAACAGGAGGCGGGGGACATGATGTTTACCCAGGTTCGGTCCCTCTCTATGGTGGTAATACCCTACTTCCTACTTGATTGATCTTGATGATATGAGTATTACAAGAGTTGATCTACCACGAGATCGTAGAGGCTAAACCCTAGAAGCTAGCCTATGATTATGATTGTTGTTGTCCTACAGACTAAACCCTCCGATTTATATTGACACCGGAAGGGGCTAGGGTTACATCAGGTCGGTTACAGAGAAGGGAATCTACATACCCGAATTGCCAAGCTTGCCTTCCACGCAAAGGAGACTCCCACCCGGACACGGGACGAAGTCTTCTATCTTGTATCTTCATAGTCCAACAGTCCGGCCAAAGTATATAGTCCGGCTGTCCGAGGACCCCTTAATCTAGGACTCCCTCAATAGCCCCCAAACCAGGCTTCAATGACGATGAGTCCGGCGCGCAGTTGTCTTTCGGCATTGCAAGGCGGGTTCCTTCTCCGAATTCTCCAGAGTACCTGTTGTAACGAGCAGTGTCCGGCTTCCCATTTAATGTTACACTCATCGGCTTCTGTACCTTAATAGTGTTAGCCTCCGCGTGTTGGGCGAATGCGAGAAGCCGAGGCATTTTTACACTTGCCACCCTGACCATGTAAATAAATCGTCTATTAAAGAGACGGGGATCCTCAGATCCAAGTCACACCATCTTCCCCAAGCGAGGATTCATCAGAGTGCGCCCGAAAAAACCATCCAATCATGGCTGGCCACCGCAGCTCTTCCTCTCGCCCTAATAGCGCTAAGCCAGGTTATTGGGAGAAGTTTACTGTATCCCATGGCCAATTGGTGAAGTTGCAGACCCAGGGGTTCCTTCCACTTGCATATCTTGTCCCCGTTTGAGCCAGATTAGCCACCTTTGATGGCAGGGAGCAAGCGGAGAGTTTTCCCAACCCATCCAGGCGGGAGCGAGTGTGCCTTGTCCCTTACTTTCTAAGGGGCATCGGATTTCCAATCCATCCATTCCTCCGCGGTCTCCTGGAGTACTATGGCCTCCAGCTGCACAATTTCACCCCCTGCCTCCATCCTGCACATCGCAGGTTATGTCTCCCTTTGCGAGTTATTTCTGGGTTGCGAAGCTCATTTCAAGCTACGGAAGAGGCTGTTCTGCCTCCTCCCTCACAATCAAGAGGGATCAATATTCCAAGTGGGCGGAGCCGAAATATGGTGCATCGCCGGGACCGGATACCTATCCGGCACTCCGAAGAATATATCCGAAGATTGGCCTTCCGAGTGGTTTTACATAGAGGACGTCTCCCTTCCTGACCCCATCTGAATGGGTCTTCCTGAGTTCACAAATGCTCTGTTGAAGAAGCACCGTAACTGGCGTCCCCGGAGCCCCAAGGAGGAAGATAGCAGAGAGGTCCTTCAATTGATGGGCAAGATAAAAACGCTTGCCCAATCCACATTGACAATAATCGAGGTTATGTCAATATGCATAATGCGGGGGGTATAGCCACTCCAGTATCGAGGGCGTCCCATGTGGCACTTCAACGGAGAAGACGATGCCACCCGCTGTGGCCGGAAAGGTCCAGACTCCACCACCGCTCTGGCGAAAATACTGTCTGATTTATACAAAGGAGAAGAAGAGGAGTTCATCTGCATTAAGCCACGGGGTGGATTTTCCATGTACAACCCCCCCCTAGCTGGGTGAGTTGCTATCTCCTACTCAACTCTATTCATTCCTGCAATCTTTCATCACAAATATTTACCTCGCTAGTCCATAACAGGAAATGCTGAAAGCTATGAGGGAGGTCCACAGCCCGTCTCCACAGCCAGATGACCACAACCGGGCCCTCGACCCCGGATTCGAAGAGGATCCGAACATATTTGTGGAGCTCAGCGACCAGGTGTTTTACCAGGCGAGTTGTGATGGCACCTTGGTAGCCATCATCGCCGACTAGCCCGGCCTCCTCCCTGCATCACACGTAAGTAAACATGAGACTTACCTTCTGAAAAGGATTCACTCTTTCTGCCTTACCCACCACACATATATTATGCTATAAAGGGAAGGCCATCGGCGCGCCATGTCAAACCCGCGGCGACTCACCAACAAGGGGCACCCAAGCCGGGTAGGCTTCGAAAAAGGAAAGCAAACAGATACATGGCCGAGCCGCCATCGAAGACTTATGGTTGAAAACATGCTCCGCGATTGTCATCATAAAATATAACGATATCCATTGTGTCTTGGCAGAAAGAACATTACCAGCCGGATTCCGGAGCCGGTCTCGAGGGCAGAGGCTAACATGGGGACGACACCGGACGGTCCTCCTATAGAGGATTTGGATAGAATATCCGCTACAAATTCTGAGGTGGAGAACTCTATGAACCACCGGCGTCAGCAGGCCGCACTCCGCGACCCTAGTTTTTTCGAAGAGGCTTTCAATGCCTTCAACTCGGGAGACGCGTACATCCGAGCTGCTCAAGATGGGCTTGCTAGAGCCACAAACCAGTATTTAAGAGATATACAGGTAAGCAAAATCTGATAATTATGTATATCAGTAGCCCTTGAGACTTGAAACAGTTGGTACAACTGATTTAAGGATCATTGTATGAACAGGTCCTTACAGTGAAGAATACCCTTTTGTCTCAAGAGCTGGAGAAATGTCAGGCCCAGCTAAGGGCCGCAGCTGCCGAAATAGAGGAATCCAAGAAGGCCTCATCTGGTAATATTTCTCTCTATCAAGAAAAAACGTAATTATGTGTACCACTTGGTGTTCGGCACATTGCAGATCTGACAATAGATTCCGCAGATAATTTCGGAGTGAATCCGGAGATCCTACAAGAGGATTAACAAAGAGCTCAACGACAACTAGAAGCTGGCGAACGTGTACTTACGCGGGTCAGGCAGGAGAAAAACAATCTCCAAGATGCCAATACCCGGCTGAGCGTAGAATTAAAAGATGTTCGGGCTAAGCTAGCTGACTCCGTGAAGGACAATAGAAGGCTTCAACGCGGCATTTTTAGTATGTGCTCAAACAAACCTTTATATAGTTCGGCGAAGAAATGGGCCAACAGAGTTATGTCTGTTGGTATGCTGACCGATTGTCCCGAAGAGGAGATGCCCGGATCCTCAGGCGATCTGCTGCAAGAGCTTTCGCAATTGCACGAACAAGTACGGCTGGTGATGCGAGGTGTCACCAAGGCCTTATGGCCATCCACGTCCCTCCCAAGAAGCATGGGGAGCTTGTGCTACTACTCAAGGGAGCGCCACGGCGTTTCCGAGTATGGAAAATATATGCCTGTCGATAAGGTGCGAGGGAAGCTTGGGCCATGGTAAAAACACGGTATACCAAGCTTGATCCGAATCACATGGCCCGAGTTGGACCTGTAGGGTCAGATGGGAATGAAATTCCTGTTAGTCTAGTATATGACCAGGTAGGATTAGCCGCAAAGTATTCCCAACAGGATTGTAGGCTAGACAGCATGTTGGATGGCATAGAAGAAGAAGTGTTCGAGTCTAAGTGACTATGTACTTCAATTGACATATTTGTCCCTAGCCGGATTGTAAATCATTTGTCATGGTGGACCTTTTTGCTTCAGCCTCTGGACCCGACAGTCTGGAGTGTTTCCGAATACCTGCTTAGTTATATAAAACGGGGTACGCGTGGAAACCAGGCGTAGGGGTCATAATTGCTTGAACAGACAAGTAACCAACTAGCTATGTTATATTACATGGATACTAAGAAACATCTTCCATAGAGAATAGTTTCGTTAAGGGTTCCTTTCCTTGGGTACGCATGCATTAATGTGCATGTATGAACTGCGCGCAAAAACGTAGTATATGCAACATCTGGGGGTTTGTATTGTAATAGGTAAAAAACATCTTTAGTTCACCGACCGAATATTCCCTTAAGAACACTAGCTTTCGGCTTCACCCAGTCTAAAGTACACGTCCGGAGTACCCGGCAGTAACAATCGTAGGGGTGCTCCCCTTATGCCCTAGCCGAACTAAAGGGAACGTAGGGCATAAACATAGGAGCCAGGCAAGCCAGCTTGGCCAAAACTTAAGTCATATCAATGCATATAATGGTGAAGAAAAGGTACATATGGAAAAGTGACACATATGCAGTGGGCGTGAGGCCCAGAAGATAATTATATTAAGCTTCTGTATAGGAAGCCCCCAGGTATATGAGCGCACATACTTGAAGATTAGCGCATCACGAGTGTGTAGTCGAGTCACACTTAAAGCCTTATAGCCATTAAAATAAAGAGAGAGGATATAATTAAAAAGTGAAAAAAAGGCGGAGGGAAGGAGACGAACAAAGAGTTCGGCGCTAGGCGTAGAATCATCGGAGTCTGGCCGCGTTCCATGGGTTCGGCTCGAGTCAATTATCTGATGCATCACGTAGGCGGTACGCTCCTTCGGTGATAACTTTCTCAATGATGAAGGGACCCTCCCGCTTGGGCTTGAGCTTGTCCTTTTTCTTCTCCGGTAGGCATAGAACGAGTTCGCCAATGTTATAGGTTTTGGGCCGTACTTCTCTGCTTTGGTACCTGCGAGCCTATTGCTGATAAAATGCGGAACGGGCCTTTGCAAAGTCACGCTCCTCCTCCAGGTCATCTAAACTGTCCTGCCGATCAAGATCGGCTTCTCTCTCTTCATACATGTGCACTCGATGTCGGGGGTTGGGTGCGACATATGCCAAAGGATGGCTTATCATGGTGGGCGCGAGTAGAACGTCGCCGGTGCCTGGAAGCGGGATGAGGCGAAGATATGCACGCCGGCGGAACTTACCCAGCTTCAGGGCTCTCCTAGGAGATAACACCCCTACTGCTGCTTTGCGGGGTCTCCGCATGATCACTAAGGCCAAGTGACTACAATGGTGCTCCTGGAGCTGTATCGGGAGGCAGGAGAGGGCAAGGCTAGCTCCCTCCTCCTTGTGCTATCTGGTCTATCTCTATAAAGGTCCGAACCCTTTGCATGGGTGTCCCGGGGGGTTTATATAGGCCTACCCCCCGGGGGTACAATAGTAATCCGGCTGGCGCGGGTCCCAGCCGTCTGTCTCTTAGGCCACCGTCACCCCTGCCGGCTTCTGGGGCCCGCCGCCTGGCGGACCCCGCGGACAGGCATGGTACTATGGCGGTACTCCTGATGACGCAGGCTTGGTCATCGGGGCGTGGCGACAGTGCCGCCGTCTATCGGGCGGTCACTGTCGCCATTCCCCATCCTATCTGGTTAAGGGCTCGTGGGGCCCTGGGAGGAGCCGGCCGACTCCGAGGAGGCCGACTCCCACAGGGCCGTCTTCGGGGCGCTCAGGCCGCCTTCGGCCCACCCGCTGACAGGCGGCCCCGCCTCCTTCGGGCCGTACAGGCCGGCGTCGTGGGCATAGTGCGTCTCATACTGTGGCTGAGGTCAGGGCAGGCATGGCAACAGTGTCGCGCCCCGCTGGAGATCTTCCAGCGATGCGGCTCACTATAGCCATGCCGGTCCTTCGTAAGTGGGGGGGAACGGCCACGTCGTGACCGTACCCCGCACCGTTCTTCGAGATGAGGAAGGAGTCGTGGGCCGATTCTCCATAGCCGGCCTCTCTGGAGGCCACCAGCTTGGAGTCGGCTTATCTTGGAGTCGCCGTCTGGGACTCGGCCTCTCTGGAGGTCTCCAGCTTGGAGTCGGCTTATCTCGGAGTCGCCGTCTGGGACTCGGCCTCTCTGGAGGTCGCCAGCTTGGAGTCGGCTTATCTCGGAGTTGCCGCTGGGACTCGGCCTCTCTGGAGGTCGCCAGCTTGGAGTCGGCTTATCTCGGAGTCGCCGTCTGGGACTCGGCCTCTCTGGAGGTCGCCAGCTTGGAGTCGGCTCCTGAGACTCGACCTGAGGGGCGCGGCCTGCCCCGATGTCTTGAAAGATCCTGGGACCCGGGTTGGCCTACCCGTGGCCCATTACTCCGACAGTAGTCCCCGAAGCTGGTGAAGCCCTGCGGACGCTGCATCGTGGGGCTTCAGCAGTTTCAACGTTCCCGGAGCGGACTCTGGTTCTCGGCCGCCGTCTTCTCTTGGGCCGACTGTCGAGAGTCGGATTTCTCATAGCGAAAAGCCGCGGCCCGAGGGTCGCGGCGGGAAACCAGGCGGCGTGCCTGATACGCTTCCCCACAGCCATCAGCGTGGTCCAATCGCGTGGCGCCATGTGGGGAGGACAGTTTGCCTGCCCACGCGCGCGATGGGATGGGCCGTCAGGCGGGGCCCGCCACTACCGCGCCTCGGCATACGAACGGATCCGTTGCAGCCGTGGACGGTTGGTTTCCCCATGTTGTTACTGCGCGCAGTAACTCCGTTGGGTAGATCGTGGGGCGGCGTGGGGCATCGCACACAGTTAATCCCACGCCCGCCCCCTCGGCTCCTCAGCCCATAGGGCTATAAATAGGCGGGGGGAAGCGGGGCGGCTCCACGCGCGCACCCCTCTCCCCCATTCTCCTGCCTTCTCTTCTTTCTCCGCCGCGAGCAAGAACACCTCACACCACGGCGATGAGCTCTTCCTCGGCCGCGGCCCCCGCCACGTGCTCCGGTGTGTGGGACGGCTCAGATGTGGAGGTGGAACACATCGAGTTCCTCCGCCAGACACGCCGCCTCCCCAGCGCGGACTTCGTGCGCGCCCGCGCCGCTTCGGAGGGGGAGATCCGGCCGGCGCCGGAGGAGGGCGAGCGGGTCATCTTCCGCTCGCACCTCATGCGCGGCCTGGGGCTGCCGACGAGCGGCTTCTTCCGCTCATTCCTGGAGTTCCACAATCTTCAGCCGCACCACCTCACTCCCAATACGGTGGTGCTGCTTTCCGCCTTCACCAGTCTGTGCGAAGGCTTCCTCGGTGTTCTCCCCATCCTCGAGCTGTGGGGAGAGTTCTTCTCTTCGAAGCTCGGCACGCAAGTCGCCGGCGTACCGGCTCAGTGCGGCGCCTACATCCCGGTGCGGCGCTCGACAGCCGACAACCCTTTTCCTCCCATCGCACTGATCAAGTCGGTGAAGATGTGGCAGCGTTCGTACTTCTACGTGAAGAACCTCTCCTCCGACGGCGACTGGGTCAACCTGCCACCTTACAACGCTGCTCCCCTGACTGGGAGGCTCCCCAGCTGGTCGCACCGAGTCAAGACGCTGACTCCCGCCGGAGCCGCCGCTGTAGCGCGGCTCCGAGTCTTGACGCAGTCGGAGGGCCTCGTCGGGGCCGACTTGCTGGCCGCCTTCGTGGCGCGCCATGTTCTCCCACTTCAAGGGCGGCCTCTCCTGATCTGTCAGATGAGCGGCCTCCGAGACCCAAGTCGGATGAGCACCAAGGAGATGCCCCGCAAGGAGGTGGCGAACTTGGTGAACCACATCGCGCACTGTGAGTTCGAGGAGGGCTGGCAGTTCGGCAAGGAGCCGTACTCGCGCGGCAACCCCCCACCAGTGGTAAGTCGCGTCCTCTTGTTGTTTCGTCTTCTTTGCGGCCGACTCCGGCTTCTGACTCTTGTTGATTTCTTCTGAGCTAGAATCCCCTCATGCAGCCCACAGCCGGCGCCTCGAGGCAACCCCGCGAATACGTCCCCGATCGGGCAGACAGCGATGTCGACGACCCCGACTTGGGGGCGGCGGCGATGGAAGCCGACGCCAAAGGCGGGGGAGAAGGAACCGAAGGCGGCTACAGGCCCTCGGCCACCTTCGCCGACTGGCCTGACGATGACGCCGAAGGGGAGGTCTCCCTGCGCCACCAAGGCGGCGCGAAGAGGCGTCACGCCGGGCCGAGTGCGCCCGGGCCGCGACCAAACGGGAGGAGGCGGCCGCGAAGGCCAACCGCTTCCGTAGGGAAGTGAGGAAGCCACCGCTAGTCTCCGCGTAAGTCTTTATGCTCTCTTGTTTTCCTTCATGGACTCTTGTCCGAGTCTTCTTTGATTTTCCCTCCGTTCTTCTTCAGGGCCCCTCTTTCCCTTGAGAGAGTCGCCGTCCCCTCTGTCATGGGGTCGGTTGAGACGTCCGCCAATACTCAGCGGGTCGACCCCGCCGCCAACCTCCGGGCGGCGACGGAGCAAAACGCGCGGGAGAAATGCGAGGAGGAGGAGGCCGAGCGTCTGGAGAAGGCGGAGGCGGACAAGGCGGCCGCCAACACCCAGAAGAAGCTGGAGGACGCCGAAGCCGCCCTTGCGGCAAGACGGCACACTAAGGAGGCCGTGCGTCGCCGATCGGCGATGCTCTTCCCCCCATTGTCGTCTGCGCCGCCGCCTCCAGAGTTCACGGGGCAGACCGAAGAGGCCGGCACCAAGGATCCCCCCGCGGAGAAGGAGGGTGGCGAGGATTCGGATACCCTCGTGCCACCACCGCCGCCGTCTGGGATGCCGCACGGCAAATAGCCGGCGGGCCAGTCGGACCCGCCGATCACGGACGAGGCCGAGCCGCGGCTGCTTCTTCAAGTCGTCTCGCCGGCGCGCCGCCGTCTCGAGAGGGCGACCTCGGCGCCGCGACCTCGGGAGACCGGTGCAGCCAGCTCGGCCACCCTAGATGCCGAGGCCTCGAGCGCCGCGCCCACCGGGTGGTTGCGCGGAGGCGGCACCGGGCCGCTGAACCAAGCGCTCCTGGATGTCGAGGCAAAGCTGCGCGCCGAAGGCGACGCCCTTCAGGCCTGCACCAGAGCGCACCTGGCCGCGCGGACATCTGTCCGGGTATGTTTCCTGCTTCTCTTTGATTCTTGTTTTCCTCTGTGGGGGCGCGTCAGCGCATCCACTGGGTGTAGTCCCCGAGTTCCGGGCCGGCTGCTGAGCAGGCGGTTCGGAACTCCCTCTGGCGAGTTCCAAATACTAACTTTGTTTCTATTGACTTATTGCAGGAGTATCATAACCTCCGCGCCGCTGCCTTCAACCGCAACGTCGAGGAGTTAAACAAGCGAACCGCCGACTTGATGGAAAGCCGGAGTAAGCTCTTTTGCCTTTTCTTCGCGGGGGCGCGCTGACGCACCTGCGGGCTGTAATCCCCGAGATTCGGGCCGACTGCTGAGCAGTCGGGCCAGATCTTCCCGGCTATCTACTTTGTTGACGACTCATTTGTCTCTTCTTTCGTTTTTCAGGTGCCAACGCCGCTCTTCAGGAGCAACTAGGCGAGGCCAATACCGCCCGGCGTGCCAAGGAGGGCGAGTGCAGCCAGCTCGCCAAAGAGCGCGACCTGCTGGCCGAGCAGTTGGCGGAGCAGAGGGAGCTGCTGAAGGCGGCCCGGGACGGGGCGGAGAAGAAAGAGGCCGCCCTCCTAGGCAAGTTCGAGATAGAACGCTCCGCCTGGACCGACAGGGAGGCGATGCTGACCTTCGGTTACCACGAGATCGAAGATATCGTTGATGGTAAGTTTCTTTCGTTTCTTCGGGCTTTCGACTATGTGTCAGGCCGACTTCTGATTTTTCGACTTGCTTCTTTTTTGTCTTGGCAGACTTCTTCCCTGGTCACTCGCAGGCAGTCCCTCTGGCCATCGAGGCCGCTCGTGAGGCGCGAAGGGCAAACGGTGAGGAGATCGCCGCCAATGCCCCCCGAACCATCGACGAGCAGCTCTTGAGCATTGAAGCCCGTCTTCGTCCGGCTCACCGGCTGCTGCGCCGGCTTTAGCGTGCCGGCGCCCAGGCGGTTGCCGCTCTGTGGCTAGATATGCCGGCTCTGTGCACCGCCAGCCGGACCTCCGACTGGCTGGCAGTCGCCGCCGGTCGTCTTGAAGCTTGGAAGGGCTCCTCGGCCCGGGCCGGAGCGCACCGGGCCTTGGAGTTCGTCAAGGCATGTATCCAGGGCTAGACCTGGACCGTCTGGCCGCGTTCCGGTCAGAAGCCCAGGCCGAGCTGGAGGCCGTGGAGGGCGCCCTTATCGAGCGTGCGGCGGCCATCGCCGAGTACACGGACACCAATGTCTTTGTGCCGGAACGGGCTGAAGGCGGCGAGGAAGTGCCGCCAGAGTGGTTCGGGATGAACCCGGAGCATGGCGAGGACTCGACGGAGGTGATCGACTCCAGCACCGAGGAGGAGGACGAGGCGGAGGACGGAGGCGAGGCGGAGATGCCGGAAGATGGAGTAGGCGGCCAGCCTCAGCCCGACCGCGCCTCCAGCAACGAGCCGCGTCGAGGGAAGGCGACTACTGCTGGAGGCGATCAAGCCGAGACCGCCCAGCCGACTGCCCCGGTGCCCGACACCGCCGTCTCCTCTGATCCTCCGATCCCAGAAGCCGCCTCCTAGGCTGCCTTTTCCGCCTCTGTTTTATCTGTCTTAGTAATCTTTTGAAAACTTTGTTAAATTTGAATAGTTCCACCCGTGGGGTGTATCTTGAACTTCTATTCAAAGATTCGGCCAAGGGCCTATGTAAATATTTTATCCGCTTTCCGTCATTCCTTGCTTACTGCTCTTTAGGCTTTTCCCTTTGCCGCCTCCCTTTAGTTGCTGCCTTGCCAGTCGGACAGCTGCTCTGCGGACTGTTGCTGGGTCAAGTGCTTGGCTACTTCGGGAAGGCAAGTACTTGGCCGTTTGGAGTTTCTTTAGCAAGTCGGATAGAAAGCGACAGGCCGACTACCCAAGAGTCGGCCGTCTTTGATAAAGGCTAAGACGGCGAGCCGACTACTCATGAGTCGGCTTTCCGTTTCAGAGATGCTGGAGGCCGTCTTACGCTATGTTCGTGCTTTAGGTCCTTAGCCATTTTTCGTGTGGGCGCCTGCTCTTTCTCACTCCTGCCCGCCTCACAGTCGCTCTACGAGCTGCGGCTTTGGCAGGAAGCAGATTGGGCACCGCGCACTACTTGTCTGACTGCAGGAGCCCCTCATAGCGCAAAGCGGCGAGTCTCCGGGCCGACTAGTCTGGCCCGGTGCCAAGCGGCTTGTGATGAAAGTAATGTACTCGAAGGCATAATTCTTATCATACAGATAACAAAAAGGGCAGTCCCCGAGCTCGTCTCGGGGGGCCCAAAGTCATAGTGCTTTAATACAAAGGGGTACTGCGATACATACTGCATCAACTGTAAAATCTCCGAAGGAGATTTGCATTCCACGGGCGCTCTGTCTCTTTGCCGGAGTCGTCCCTCTTGCGCGCTCGGGGCTTCTGAGCGTCGATCAGATAGTAGGCGTCGTTCCCTAGCACCTTGCTGATGATGAAGGGGCCTTCCCAAGGTGCCGACAGCTTGTGCTGGCCGGCTGTCCGCTGGATCAGCCGGAGCACAAGGTCACCCTCTTGGAAAGATCTTGGCCTGACCTTCCTGTTGTAGTATCGACACAGACTCTGCTGGTAGATGCTGGACCGGCTGAGAGCCAACAGTCGGCCCTCTTCCAGCAGATCGACGCTGTCTTGACATGCTTCTTCTGCTTCTTCCTCGGTGTACATGGTGACTCGCGGGGAGTCGAACTCTATGCCGTTGGGATGACGGCTTCGGCACCATAGACGAGGAAGAAGGGTGTGAAGCCGGTTGACTTGTTTGGAGTCGTGCGCAGACTCCAGAGGACGGCTGGTAGCTCCTCAAGCCAACAGCCACCAGATCGCTCCAGTGGTACGACGAGTCGAGGCTTGATGCCGGATAAGATGAGGCCGTTTGCTCGCTCCACCTGGCCGTTTGACTGCGGATGGGCAACGGACGCTAAGTCCAGTCGGATGCCCTGCGTCGCGCAGAAATGGGCCAGGGCGCCTTTGGCGAAATTCATGCCATTGTCGGTGATGATGCTGTGCGGGATGCCGTACCGAGTTGTGATGTCAGCGATGAAGGTTACCGCAGTCGGCCCATTCAACTTCTTGATGGGTTTCACCTCCACCCACTTGGTGAACTTGTCCACTGCGACAAGTAGGTGGGTCAAGCCACCTCGTGCCGTCTTGAATGGTCCCACCATGTCCAGGCCCCAGACTGCAAAGGACCAGGCAATGGGGATAGTCTTGAGTGCGGAAGCTGGCTGGAGTGGCTTAGCACGGAAAATCTGGCACCCCTTGCACTTTTGGACTAATTCTTTGGCCTCCTCCAGGGCGGTCGGCCAGAAGAAACCGTGTCGGAAGGCTTTGGCGACGAGTGCCCTGGAGGCCGCGTGGTGACCGCACTCGCCTTCATGGATGTCTCTGAGGATTGCTTGGCCTTGTTTCGCCTCGACGCAGCGTTGGAAGACGCTGGTAACGCTGCGCCTGACCAGCTCTCTGTTGACTATGGTGTAGGCTGCTGCTCGGCGTTGCACTTGCCGAGCCAAGATTTCATCAGTTGGCAGCTCTCTGTTTACTATGAACCTGAGGATGGGCTGGGCCCATGAAGGTGCTGCTATTTCTTCAACTACCACTAGTGCGACTTGGATAAGGGCGGCCGGGCTGGGAGGCGGCGGGTCGGAGTGCGCAGCCGCTTGCTGTTTTGACAAAGTCCCGGGGCCGACTGGAGCAGTCCCCGGGCCGAGCTCTGAAGTCCCCGGGCCGGCTTCGACTATGCATCTCTTGGAGTCGGATCCGTCTTCTTCAGGCGGAGCCGGCACAAAGATTGAATCTGATTCTGGTGACAGCTTGATAGAAGGCTTGAAGAGGCGCCGAAGGGCGACAGCAGATGGTATTGCTTGGCGGGTGGAGCCGATTCGTGCCAAGGCGTCTGCTTGGTCGTTGTCGTTCCTTGGCACGTGGAGGAACTCGCACCCCTCGAAGTATCCACTGAGTTGCTGGACGAGGAAATGGTAGCTCGCCATATTCGCGTCTTTGGCGTCCCAATCGCCGTATGATTGCTGGACCACCAAGTCAGAGTCGCCATAACACAGGATCCGGCGTATGCCGAGTTCTTTGGCAAGCCGGAGCCTGTGAATGAGTGCCTCGTACTCGGCCACGTTGTTGGAGGCAGCGAAGTGGATCTGCAGCGCGTATCTGAGCTTGTCGCCCTTGGGGGAAGTGAGGACGACGCCGGCTCCCAGGCCGGTGCACATCTTGGAGCCGTCGAAGTGCATCCGCCAATGGGTAGAGTCGGGCGCTGGCGGCAGATACTGGGTCTCGGCCCAGTCGACGAGGAAGTCGGCCAGTGCTTGCGACTTGATGGCGGTGCGGGGCTCGTAGTAGATGGTGTAGGGAGCCAGATCTATGGCCCACTTGGCCACTCGGCCTGAAGCGTCGCGGCTTCTGATGATCTCGGCTAGTGGAGCGGTGCAAACCACAGTGATTGGATGCTCTTGAAAGTAAGGCTTCAGCTTCTTGGCGGCAAAATGCACGCCGTAGCACATCTTCTGATAATGGGGGTAGTTCTGCTTGGAGGCCGACAGTACCTCGCTCAAGTAATATATCGGTCTCTGGACAGGTAGCGCCTTGCCTTCCTCCTTGCGCTCGACTACAATGACTGTGCTGACTACTTGGCTGGTGGCGGCGATGTATAGGAGCATGGGCTCTTTGGGAGTCGGAGCCGCCAGCATCGGGGGAGTAGTCAACACCTTCTTTAACTGGAGAAAAGACTCGTCCGCCTTGGGAGTCCACTCAAAGAAGGTCGTCTTCTTCATCAGCTGATACAAGGGGAGAGCCTTCTCGCCCAGCCGACTGATGAATCGGCTGATGTACGCCAAACAGCCGGTGAACTTCTGCACATCTAACAGTCGTCTGGGCGCTTCCATCCTCTCGATGGCCTTGATCTTCACAGGGTTGCACTCTGTGCCACGTTCGGAGACCATGAAACCAAGGAGCTGGCCGGCTGGTACTCCAAAAACACACTTCTCTGGGTTGAGCTTGATCTGGAATCGGCGCAGGTTCTCAAAGGTTTCCTTGAGGTCCTCCAGCAGGGTACCGCGCTTCTCCGTCTTCACCACTACATCATCCACATAGACATGGGCATTTCTGCCGAGTTGCTTCAGGAGGCACTTCTGCATGCAACGCTGAAAGGTGGCGCTGGCGTTTCTCAAGCCGAACGTCATGGTCAGGTAGCAGAAGGCTCCGAACGGCGTGATGAAGGCGGTCTTCAGTCTGTCGGCCGGGTTCAGCTTGATCTGGTGATATCCTGAATATGCATCTAGGAAACTCAACAGCTCGCATCCGGCTGTGGAGTCTATCACCTGATCGATTCTTGGCAAAGCGAATGGGTCCTTGGGGCAAGCTTTGTTGAGGCTCGTGTAATCGATACACATCCGCCATTGCTTATTTTTCTTCAACACCAGTACTGGGTTTGCCAGCCAGTCTGGAAAAACACTTCCATGATGAAGCCAGCTGCCAGGAGCCAGACTATTTCTTCTCCAACAACTCTTCTTTTCTCTTCTGACAGGCGGCACAAGGACTGCCTGACGGGCTTCACATCAGATCGGACATGTAACTTGTGCTCGGCGAATTCCGTCGGTACACCTGGCATGTCTTTGGGGGACCATGCGAAGATGTCTCGATTCTCACGGAGGAAATCGACGAGCTTGCCTTCCTATTTGCTGTCTAGGTTCGCACCTATGACAGCGTGCCTCTCCGGGTGCTCCGGTTCGCACCTATTTGCTGTCTAGGTTCGCACCTACTTTACGGCGACTCGCTTGTTGACGTTCGCTATGTTGACGGCCTGGAGTAGTCGATTAGCCAGTCTTCGGGCTTCACGGAGCCGGTGTACTTGGGTGTGTCTCGGGGGAGCGTAAACCCTTTGGGGAAAGGCTCGTCTAGGATGCGGGGCCCAAAGCAAGGCGGGCCCAGCTCATCTTCTTCTTCTAGCGCCACGGATCGGTGGAGTCGGTCGATCCGTTGGCGAGCGTCATTTTCTCCGACTCCCTCTCGGCGGCCAAGGCGATCACCGAGAGTCGGATGCTCAACGGGCGGCGGGGAGACTCGCCTTTCCCTGCGAGGAGGGGGAGGCAGGTAGTCGTCCCGCCGTTCCACCGCTCTAGGGCGGCCGTCTTGGTCGCGCTCGATGGTGATGTGAGTCCGACTGCGACTGACAGCCGGCTCTTTATCTTTCCTTCCACGGACTTCGCCAGTCGGCGTCCTGGACGTCGCGCCTTGATCTCGACGGGGAGGCGGGTCGTCGTGGAGTTGCTGCGGCGCATTGGTGCGGCCGCCGGCCGCGTTCTGCGTAGCAGCCGCATCGAGGAGTTGCTGGACTCGCTCCGTCATGATGCGGCGCTCTTCGCCTTCGAAGTTGTTGAGCTCTTCTGCAGCCGCCTGGGCGGCACGGATATTCTCTGCGAGCGTGGCATATACAGGGCGATCAGCCCCGAGGAGGTTGGCGATTGCCGCGCCGTGCTGTCGGACAGCGCCTAGGCGGCTAGGCCCGGTTGGAGCCGGCGAGCCGCCTATAGCGTGATCCATCTCGCGCTGGTAGGCTTCTGACAAGCGCCTCATGCTTGCCAGCTTCTTCGCGCCTTCGACGAGCTGAAGGCGGATCGCCTCCAGCGTCTCGGCGTCGGCGTCTTCCGGAATCGGCGCTGCAAGGTCTCGCAGGGCTGCGTCAAGTGGGTCGTGCGCTCCTTCGCCAGAGTGCTCGCCGTGCTCGAGGACGAGGACCTCCGTGACGATGCTTCCGCCGCTCCCCTCGCAAGGGAGCGGCTCGTCGAAGATCACCATGTTGGAGGGGAACGTGTCAAGCGACACGCTGTCAGAGTCGACCAGCATCGGGCCAGTGGAGCCTACGGACTCCAAGCCGACGGCAGGCTCGCCGGTGACATGGAGATGGTCGAGGAGGCCCGCAAGGAGGCTTTCGGGGCCGCCTGTGCCCGCATCAGATGCAGGCTCATCGGAGATGCTAACCTCGCCAAGAAGGTCAGCGAGGCAGCTCGCCGCGCAGGCGATCTCAGTGCCGTGCAGCGCATCGGCACAGACGCCGTCCGGCGTGCCGGGCTGGCTGTGCTCGCCGGGGAGGAACAGGGTTCCCGTCTAGAGCAGATCTCCGGACGACGGTGCACCTCGCCCCACGGTGGGCGCCAAATGTCGGGGGTTGGGTGCGACATATGCCAAAGGATGGCTTATCATGGTGGGAGCGAGTAGAACGTCGCCGGTGCCTGGAAGCGGGATGAGGCGAAGACATGCACGCCGGCGGAACTTACCCAGCTTCAGGGCTCTCCTAGGAGATAACACCCCTACTGCTGCTCTGCGGGGTCTCCCCATGATCACTAAGGCCAAGTGACTACAATGGTGCTCCTGGAGCTGTATCGGGAGGCAGGAGAGGGCAAGGCTAGCTCCCTCCTCCTTGTGCTATCTAGTCTATCTCTATCAAGGTCCGAACCCTTTGCATGGGTGTCCCGGGGGGTTTATATAGGCCTACCCCCCGGGGGTACAATAGTAATCCGGCTGGCGCGGGTCCCAGCCGTCTGTCTCTCAGGCCACCATCACCCCTGCCGGCTTCTGGGGCCCGCCGCCTGGCGGGCCCCGTGGACAGGCGTGGTACTATGGCAGTACTCCTGATGACGCAGGCTTGGTCATCGGGGCGTGGCGACAGTGCCACCGTCTATCGGGCGGTCACTGTCGCCATTCCCTATCCTATCTGGTTAAGGGCTCGTGGGGCCCTGGGAGGAGCCGGCCGACTCCGAGGAGGCCGACTTCCACAGGGCCATCTTCGGGGCGCTCAGGCCGGCTTCGGCCCACCCGCTGACAGGCGGCCCCGCCGCCTTCAGGCCGTACAGGCCGGCGTCATGGGCACAGTGCGTCTCGTACTGTGGCTGAGGTCAGGGCAGGCATGGGAACAGTGTCGCGCCCCGCTGGAGATCTTCCAGCGATGTGGCTCACTGTAGCCATGCCAGTCCTTCGTAAGCGGGGGGGAACGGCCACGTCGTGACCGTACCCCGCACCGTGCTTCGAGATGAGGAAGGAGTCGCGGGCCGATTCTCCATAGCCGGCCTCTCTGGAGGCCGCCAGCTTGGAGGCGGCTTATGTTGGAGTCGCCGTCTGGGACTCGGCCTCTCTGGAGGTCGCCGGCTTGGAGTCGGCTTATCTCGGAGTTGCCGTCTGGGACTCGGCCTCTCTGGAGGTCGCCAGCTTGGAGTCGGCTTATCTCGGAGTCGCCGTCTGGGACTCGGCCTCTCTGGAGGTCGCCAGCTTGGAGTCGGCTTATCTCGGAGTCGCCGTTTGGGACTCGGCCTCTCTGGAGGTCGCCAGCTTGGAGTCGGCTCCTGAGACTCGGCCTGAGGGGCGCGGCCTGCCCCGATGTCTTGAAAGATCCTGGGACCCGGGTTGGCCTACCCGTGGCCCATTACTCCGACACTTGAGGTGAGTCATGAATAATATCGTAGGACAATACCGCCTCCGCGCCATACACCATCAAGAAGGGTGTGTATCCCGTAGTGCGATTTGGCATGGTCCGCAGCCCCCATAGTACGGAGTCAAGCTCCTCGGCCCAATGCGTGTCTGATTCCTTCAGAGATCGCACTAGTCTGGGTTTGATGCCACTCATAATAAGACCGTTTGCTTGATCGACTTGACCATTTGTTTGAGGATGATAGACAGAGGCGTAATCGAGCTTAATGCCCATGTTGCCGCACCAAGTTTTCACCTCATCGGCTGTGAAATTGGAGCCATTATCGGTGATGATGCTGTGGGGGACACCATAGCGGTGCACGACCCCTGATATGAAGTCTATCACTAGTCCGGTTTCGGCCGTTTTAACTAGTTTGGCCTCTATCCATTTGGTGAATTCATCAACCATGACCAGCAGGTATTTTTTCTTATGGCTTCCTTCTTTAAGGGGTCTGACCATATTGAGCCCCCAGACCACAAAGAGCCAAGTTATGGGGATTGTTTGGAGAGTGGTGGGCGGCATATGGCTTTGGTTGGCGAAGAGCTGGCAACCGACACAATGTTGGACGAGGTCATGTGCGTCTGCTCGGGCTGTCGGCCAGTAGAAACCTCTACGGAAGGCCTTGCTTACAAGGGCCCGAGCTGCGGCGTGGTGGCCGCTGAGTCAAGCATGAATTTTAGCCAAGAGCTGCCGCCCTTCCTCTTTGGAGATACATCTTTGAAGTACTCCGGTAGTGCTTTTCTTATAAAGGTCTCCCTCGCGGACCTTGTAGGCTTTAGAGCGTCGCACAATGCAGCGTGCCTCATTTTGATCCTCGGGGAGTTCTTGCATATTTAGGTAGGCTAAGGGTTCGGTCCATGGGGCGATTATAGCCATGATCAGATGGGCCGAAGGTGTTATTTCGGTGGCAGAGCCTCCGATTATGTCAGAGTTTGCAATCTGGGGTTGTGGTCGGATCCGGACTAGTATTGCCAATATCCCCTTGCCACACCACGGATGGCTTGAATAGCCTTTCCAGGAAGATTTTAGGTGGGACGGGGTTGCGCTTAGCACCGATGCGGGCAAGGATATCCGCCGCTTGATTGTTTTCTCGAACCACATGATGAAATTCAAGTCCCTCGAATCGAGCTAACATTTGAAGGACGTCATTATGATAAGCCGCCATTTTCGGATCCTTGGCGTCGAAATCTCCATTTATTTGAGATATTGCGAGGTTTGATTCCCCATGCACTTCTAGGTGCTTGATGCCCATGGAGACAGCCATCCGAAGACCATGCAACAGAGCCTCGTATTCGGCTGCATTGTTGGAGTCTGTGTATAGTATTTGGAGTATGTATTGGACTGTATCTCCAGTGGGGGATGTCAAAACGACACCCGCTCCCAGATCAGCCAGCATTTTACAACCGTCGAAGTGCATGATCCAATTGGAGTATGTGTCGTACTCTTTAGGGAGTTCGGCTTCTGTTCATTCGGCGACGAAGTCAGCCAGTACTTGCAATTTAATGGCTCGCCATGGTTTATATGTAATGCCGAACGGGAGGAGCTCGATGGCCCACTTAGCAATCCGGCCCGTGGCATCGGGTTATTTATTATATCATTGAGTGGTACTTCGGAGGCCATCGTGATTGAACACTCTTGAAAGTAGTGCCGTAGTTCTGGGATGCCATGAAGACCGTGTATGCTATCTTTTGATAATGTGGGTACCATGACTTGCATGGTGTGAGGATGGTGGATATGTAGTATACTGGCTTTTGAAGCGGGAACTTATGTCTGTCATCCTCTCGTTCGACGACGAGCAATGCGCTTATGATACGTCTCCAACATATCTATAATTTTTTATTGCTCCATGCGACTTTATCTACTGTTTTAGGCAATATTGGGCTTTATTATCCACTTTTATATTATTTTTGGGACTAACCTATTAACCGGAGGCCCAGCCCAGATTTGATGTTTTATGCCTATTTTAGTGTTTCAAGGAAAAGGAATATCAGACGGAGTCAAAACGGAACGAAATCAACTGGAGAAGTTATTTTTGGAAGGAAAGCCACCCGATGGACTTGGAGTGCACATCGGGAAATAAGGGAGGTGCTCACGAGGGTAGGGGCGCGCCCACCCCCTAGGGCGCGCCCCCTGCCTCATGGGGCCCCCGAAGCTCCATCGACGTACCCCTTGCACCCATATATACCTATGTATCGTAGAACTTCCAGAACAGAAGATAGATCGGGAGTTACGCCGCCGCAAGCCTCTATAGCCACCAAAAACCTCTCTAGAGCCTGTTCCGGCACCCTGCCGGAGGGGGAACCCATCACCGGTGGCCATCTTCATCATCCCGGTGCTCTCCATGACGAGGAGGGAGTAGTTCACCCTCGGGGCTGAGGGTATGTACCAGTAGCTATGTGTTTGATCTCTCTCTCTCGTGTTCTCTCTCGTGTTCCCTCTATGGCACAATCTTGATGTATCCTGAGCTTTGCTATTGTAGTTGGATCTTATGATGTTTCTCCCCCTCTACTCTCTTGTGATGAATTGAGTTTCCCCTTTGAAGTTATCTTATCAGATTGAGTCTTTTATGAGAACACTTGATGTATGTCTTGCCGTGCTTATCTGTGGTGACAATGGGATATCATGTGCTTCTTGATGTATGTTTTGGTAACCAACTTGCGGGTTCCGCCCATGAACCTATGCATAGGGGTTGGCACACGTTCTTGACTCTCCGGTAGAAACTTTGGGGCACTCTTTGAAGTACTTTTATGTTGGTTGGATGAATCTGGGACTGTGTGATGCATATCGTATAATCATGCCCACGGATACTTGAGGTGACAATGGAGTATCTAGGTGACATTAGGGTTTTGGTTGATTTGTGTCTTAAGGTGTTATTCTAGTACGAACTCTTTTATATATCGATCCGAAAGAATAACTTTGAGGTGGTTTCGTACCCTACCATAATCTCTATGTTTGTTCTCCTCTATTAGTGGCTTTGGAGTGACTCTTTGTTGCATGTTGAGGGATTGTTATATGATCTATCTATGTTATTATTGTTGAGAGAACTTGCACTAGTGAAAGTATGAACCCTAGGCCTTGTTTCCTATCATTGCAATACCGTTTATGCTCACTTTTATCGCTCGCTACCTTGCTGTTTTTATAATTTCAAATTACAAAAACCTTTATCTACTATCTATTTTGCACTTGTATCACCATCTCTTCGCCGAACTAGTGCACCTATACAATTTACCATTGTATTGGGTGTGTTGGGGACACAAGAGACTCTTTGTTATTTGGTTGCAGGGTTGTTTGAGAGAGACCATCTTCATCCTACGCCTCCTACGGATTGATAAACCTTAGGTCATCCACTTGAGGGAAATTTGCTACTGTCCTACAAACCTGTGCACTTGCAGGCCCAACAACGTCTACAAGAAGAAGGTTGTGTAGTAGACATCAAGCTCTTTTCTAGCGCCGTTGCCGGGGAGGTGAGTGCTTGAAGGTATATCTTTAGATCTTGCAATCGAATCTTTTTGTTTCTTGTTTTAGCACTAGTTTAGTTTATAAAAGAAAACTACCAGAAATAATGGAGTTAAGTTTGTCTCATACGCTTCATCTTTTTAATATCTTTCGTGAGAATGATGGAAAGGAAAATTGTGCTCAAGTGCTAGAAGAAGAATTACATAGAATGCTTGGCATAAAATATTTGAATGATGAGCATGATTGCAATGTTGTTAGTATGAATTCTTTGAATATCCATGATGCTAATGATGATTGCACTAGTTATGATGAAAATGTCTCCTATAAACATGTCAATTTTTCTGGAGTGCATTGGGTTTGTAGGTACACACCAAATAGGGAAGGTAGATATTGCAAGAGGCATAAGTACTTAGAAACCAAATTGTTGCAAGAAGAGCTAGATGAATGTGCTGAAAGATTCAATATTTATAGTACCCCTTATGAACTTTGCAATGAACATGGTCATTTAAAGCTCCAATGCTATTTGTTTCATGATCAAGTCGTTTGCAAATATTGTGATAATTTGATTACCTTTGAGCATCATAAAGAGCTTAGCCTTCTTTTGGGTTATGAAGAAATGAAATGTATAACTGAGGGTATTCCAAAATTAAATCTTGATAGATTTCTTGATTTTGATCTAGAGGATATTTATATGTTTTGTGTGGAGAATTGCATTGAAAATCCTTATATTCCCAATTACATAAAGAAAAGAAAGCAAATAGAAGATGATGAGAATACTAATGAAAGGGAAGACACTTCCCAATATCCTCCTATTATTTCTCATGATGAATCAGGTAACGAGGGGGAGCTTTCGATTCAACCAATCTCATCAATAAGGAGCTCAAAGAGGAAGGTTAAACCCACACATAATGTGAAGAAGAAAAAGAAAAGAAGGAGCAACAAAGGTAGAAAGGTATCCCTCCCAAATTATGTTGCTCCTACTACTCATTGTGATGATGATAATTGTTTTACTATTGGTGCTATCCATATTTTTAATGATGAGAGTGATTATGCTTATGATATGGAAGGGCCCAAGCTTGGGGAAGCTATGTTTGATGATTATGAAATACTTGAGAATATATCTGCTGAAATTAATGTTTGTCCCAAGCTTGGGGATGCTACGTTTAGTGAAGATGATATTTTTAGCATCCCAAGTTTTGATATGCAAAGTTGTTATGATGATAGCATGCCTCCTACTTATGATGATTATATTGATGAAAGTGGGTTTGGAAGAGTGTCAACTTTAGGAAGTAGTGATCCCACTATTTTAGAGGATGTTGAATCTTACTATGATGAACATGAAAGTGGATTTGGAAGAGTGACAACTTTATTTAGTGATTCCACTATCTTGGGAGAGGTTTCAATCGACTATGATGAGAACGAAGTTGCTAATTATGATGATTATTGTGATGAAACTTATGCCATAAAAAGTAGTGATGATTATATTTACAAATCTTGTCATGATTATGATTACCCTTTTTCTGAACATTACTCTTTTAATGTGGAAATAATTTTTAGTGTTCAAGTCTCTTATGATACTCTCACTATTTCGAAGGAGAAGAATTTTGCTTATGTGGAGAGTAATAAATTTTCTATGCTTGTATATCATTAAAATAATGATTTAGGTGCTGCCTATAGTGTTGAGTTCATTCATGATTCTACCGAAAATTATTATGAGGGAGGAACATATGCTTGTAGGAATTGCAATAATACCAAGTTTCCTCCCCATGTGCTTAAAGTTTTGAAGCTATGCTTGTTTTACCTTCCTATGCTTGTTGATTATTGTTCCCATAAGTTGTTTGCTCAAAAAATCCCTATGCATAGGAAGTGGGTTAGAATTAAATGTGCTAGTCATATGCTTCATGATGCTCCTGTTATGCTTCAATTCTTATGCTTTATGTGAGCATCATTGTCATCATCATGCCTAGCTAGAAAGGCATTGAAAAAAGCGCTTGTTGGGAGACAACACAATATTTACCCTTACTGTTTTTGTGTGTACACATGATTATGCTACTGTAGTAATCATGTTTTATAGCTTTTGTTTCAATTAAGTGCCAAGTAGAACCTTTGGGAAGACTTGGGTGAAGTTTATATGATCTTGCTGTGAAAAACAGAAACTTTAGCGCTCACGAGATTAGCTGCCATTTTTTACTGGAGAGTGCTTTTAGGTTGATTCTTTTTACAGATGATTAATAGACAAATTTATCAGGTCCATAAATTTATTTCATAACTTTTGGGATTCCATAAGTATACGTTTTATACAGATTACTACAGACTATTCTGTTTTTGACAGATTCTGTTTTCTATGTGTTGTTTGCTTATTTTGATGCATCTATGGCTAGTATTAAGTGGTATGAACCATAGAGAAGTTAGAATAAAGTAGATATTACACCAATATGAATTTATAATGAGTTCATTACAGTACCTAAGTGGTGGTTTTATTTTCTTATACTAACGGAGCTTACGAGTTTTGTGTTGAGTTTTGTGTTGAGTTTTGTGTGGTTGAAGTTTTCAAGTTTTGGGTAAAGATTCGATGGACTACAGAATAAGGAGTGGCAAGATCCTAAGCTTGGGGATACCCAAGGCACCCCAAGATAATATTCAAGGACAACCAAGAGCCTAAGCTTGGGGATGCCCCGGAAGGCATCCCCTCTTTTGTCTTCGTTCATCGGTAACTTTACCTGGAGCTATATTTTTATTCACCACATGATATGTGTTTTGCTTGGAGCGTCATTTCCTTTTGTTAGTGTTTGCTTGCTGTTAGTTATAATAATGTTTTGCATCTTTAGTTTCAATAAAAAAAGTCAAGGATAGCCTTTGTCATGCTTATTTTGCTTGTATACATGTTGCTGTTTGAAAACAGAAAGTTTACCGCCGTTGCAAAAATTCCCTAGAAAAGTCAGAGAATAGTATAACCTTAAATATTTTTGCATATTAAGCTCTGATAAATTTATTACAGTGGGAATTTTATTTCATAATTTTTGGAGTCAGGGAAGTAGTGATACTCTTGCATTCTTTACAAACTGTACTGTTTTGGCAGATTGCTGTTATGGTTGCATTGTTTGCATATGTTTGCTTGTTTAATGATTCTATTTGAGGATAGGAGTATTAAATATACAGAGGCATTTAGTATGCAATGTTGAATAATAATTTTAGTGATTTGTTACAGTAGAAAATGATAAGGTTTTGCATTGGTTTATACTAACCTATCTCACGAGTTCTTGTTGAGTTTGTTGTGAATGAAGCTTTTGATAAAAAGAAGAGAAACCATGATATGAGAGGAATTAAGGAGACACAAAAGTTGAAGCTTGGGGATGCCCAAGGCACCCCAAGACAATATTTCAAGAAGTCTCAAGCATCTAAGCTTGGGGATGCCCCGGTAGGCATCCCACCTTTCTTCTTCAACAACTATCGGTTAGTATCGGTTGAGCCTAGGTTTTTGCTTCTTGACATGAGTTGTGCTATCCTTACAATGTAGTTTCCTTTAGCTTTGCTTGCTGTTTGAATAAAGTATCAAGATCTGAAATTATTAAATGGGAGAGTCTTCACATAGTTGCACAATTATTTGACTACTCATTGATCTTCACTTATATCTTTCGGAGTAGTTTTTGTTATTGCTCTAGTGCTTCACTTATATCTTTTAGAGCACGGTGGTGGATTTGTTTTAAAGAAAGTATTGATCTCTCATGCTTCACTTAGATTATTTTGACAGTCTTTAATAGCATGGTAATTTGCTTAAATATTAATATACTTGGTATTCAAGATATGTGAAACTTTCTATCGAGTGCTGTCGGTGTCAAAACCGGCGGATCTCGGGTAGGGGGTCCCGAACTGTGCGTCTAGGCGGATGGTAACAGGAGACAAGGGACATGATGTTTTTACCCAGGTTCGGGCCCTCTCGATGGAGGTAAAACCCTACTCCTGCTTGATTGATATTGATGATATGGGTAGTACAAGAGTGGATCTACCACAAGATCAAGGAGGCTAAACCCTAGAAGCTAGCCTATGGCATGATTGTTCTTCGTCCTATGGACTAAAACCCTCCGGTTTATATAGACACCGGAGAGGGCTAGGGTTACACCGAGTCAGTTACAATGGTAGGAGATCTACATATCCGTATCACCAAGCTTGCCTTCCACGCCAAGGAAAGTCCCATCCGGACATGGGACGAAGTCTTCAATCTTGTATCTTCATAGTCTTGGAGTCTGGCCAATGATGATAGTTTGGCTATCCGGACACCCCCTAGTCCAGGACTCCCTCAGTAGCCCCTGAACCAGGCTTCAATGACGACGAGTCCGGCACGCATATTGTCTTCGGCATTGCAAGGCGGGTTCCTCCTCCGAATAATTCATAGAAGATTTCGAACACCAGGATAGTGTCCGGCTCTGCAAAATAAATTCCACATACCACCGTAGAGAGAATAAAATTTACACGACTTCAATCTGCTGACGTATTTCGTAGCATGACATCACGCCACGGCCAAGCCTTTACTCGAATTGTTTTTATTGTTCCACCTCAGCGCGTTTAGCGGAGCGGTTTCCTTGGCACGTCTTGTCGAAGCAGAGATCGTGT
Organism: Triticum timopheevii; assembly: GCA_963921465.1. Classification (NCBI taxonomy): domain Eukaryota; kingdom Viridiplantae; phylum Streptophyta; class Magnoliopsida; order Poales; family Poaceae; genus Triticum; species Triticum timopheevii. The sequence goes on from OY997268.1 coordinate 578,510,692, forward strand.
TCCCCTTATTCCGGGATTCCCATTAATACGGACGTGGGTAACCCAACCGCGCCATTGATTGCGGCGCTTGGGAGATAAGCGAGTTTTACCAGGCCGGTGGGGACGCATGGTTTCGTCCGCCCATATATAAGGGGATAAGGATCCACCTTTTTACCTACGCCTTCTTCCTCCTTTGCTTAACAATCTCCGCGCACTCGAGCTCCAGCGCCCAAGTCCGCACATCTCACCTCAACCTTCTCCAACCATGTCCGGAGAGGGAGGCAAGTGGATGGCCTCCTCCGTTACGGAGGGGCACATCAAAAAGCTGCGCAAGGCGGGATACCTGTCCAGCGATATTGCGCACCGGCTCCCCGATGAGGGGCAGCTCATACCCACCCCCAGGCCTCATGATAGGGTGGTATTCCTTCCCCATTTCCTCCATGGACTGGGCTTCCCACTCCACCCCTTTGTCCGGGGACTCATGTTCTACTATGGCCTGGATTTCCATGATCTGGCCTCGAATTTTATCCTCAACATCTCGGCGTTTATCGTCGTGTGTGAGGCTTTCCTCTGCATCCAGCCCCAATTCGGCTTATGGTTGAAGACTTTTAATGTCAAGCCGAAGGTAGTGGGCGGCAGCCAAGCGGAGTGCGGAGGCGCTATGGTGGGCAAGATGCCCAACGTCATATGGCTCGAGGGCGCCTTTGTGGAAACCATCAAAGGGTGGCAATCGGGGTGGTTCTACATCACTGAGCCGCGTGACCCTGAATGGGCAGCGGCCCCCGAATTCAGATCTGGCATCCCCACACGGCTCACCTCCTGGAAAGAGAAGGGCCTGACATGGGACGATTTGGAGGAGCTGACCGGACTCCAAGCCTGCATCCAAAAGCTAGTGAACAAGAAGCTCAAGCTTGTCAATGTAGTCCAGGTCATGCTCATCCACCGGATTCTCCCATGCCAACAACGGGCTTTCAATTTGTGGGAGTTCGATCCGGTGCAGCACCAGACTTTGAGCAGGCTTTTCGATACTTCGTACGAAGATGCCTGGAAGGTGCTGTTTAAGGGCGCCGAGGCCCCCACATCCGCTACCGAAGATCGTGGATTTAGCTCGCAACGTCAAGCCAGCGAGGTAAGCGATTTTACCCTTTACGGGACACTTGTTTTCCATAGTTTGACTCTATGCGGGATCTAAACTCCCTCTCTTTTGACAGGACTGGCTGAAGAAGGCCGAGCAGGCTAACTGTCCGGCTCCTTTGCCAGAAAACCCAGAGGACGCCCGTTTGACAAGGCTGCTGGTCCCGGCGCCTCATGTGGTGCCGGAGAAGAAGGCCAAGAAGAAGGCCACAGGAACCCGGAGGAGTTCCCGGCGCCAGGTGTTATCGGATTCATCATCCGATGACTCCGAGGCGGACTCCTCCCACGAAGATGAGGAGGAGAAGAAAGAGGCCTCTCCCCCATCGGGAGGAGAGAAGAAGAGGAAGGCTTCCCCAATGGGAGAGGCCGAAGGGCCCAAGAAACGAAGGACCCTTCCCCCGGACTGTTCTACCAACGCCGACGACGGCGACGAGGAGTGGCCCTCGAGGGTCAAGCCCCTGGCGAGATCGTAAGTGTCCGGATTCCAAAATAACTCACAATTTTTCTTTTCGTCGCATAGTGTCTTCTATCGCCGCATACAACCATGTAGTCCACCCAAGGACGATATCCCCGCTTCGTCGAGTGGGTCCCCGGGTTCATCAGATGTGAACAACACTTCACTTCTGACCGCCTCCTCCCCCCGCGACGACGCCGAGGTGGGATCCCGGAAAGGGACCCACCAGGAGGAGGGGGCCCCGGAGGTGCCGCAAGGCAACCTCCCGGACTTTGGACCGGACTCCGCACCGGAACCTGCAGTGGTTCCTAAGTCCGGCGGGCCGCCCCTTCGTAAGAAGGGCAAGACTGTGATGCCGGTGGCCTCCGTCCAACCGGAGGCGCCGGATAACTTGCTAGAGGCGCTCAATGGCGCTTCCATCAGAGAGGAACACCGCACTGTCATGAGTGCGGTGATTCAGAAGGTTCAGCTCGCCAAGAGCGGGCTGACCGAAGCCTGCAGCAGCCTTCTAGCAGGCTTTGAGGTAAGAGTTTTAAGATATGTAAAATAGTACTGCATAGACAGTAGCCCCTGATGCTCGGTTCGGTGTTCGGAAGGAAAAGCCGGACTGAGGATCTAAAAAGATATGCGCAGGAGTCTTAATAAAAATATGTCAATATGGGAATGCAGACTGCGCTGCTGACCTCTGCCGCACTGACTGCGAAGGTCAATGCCTTGAAGAGGAACCTCGAGCTGTCCGAGAGCGAGCCCGGCCATGCCAAGAAGCAGCTCGAGGACAACGAAGGTGAGTAACACCTTATTTAAAGTTGTACCTTACAGAAAAGAATTTGGTTGCAAGAGGAATGACAAGGATAACGTGGGTATTCCAGGGGCTATGAATGAGGTGGCAACCCTGAAGGAGGCGGTATCCACGGCTGAACGCAATGCGGCCGCGGAACGCGCCGAGCGAGAAAAGCAGGAGGCGAGGGTGGCGGAGGTACAGCAAGAGCTCCAGGCTCTCGTGGAAAAACACGAGAGTTTGGAGCGTGACTCGAAGACTCGGGAGTCCGAGATTGCGTCGGCTCTTGAGAGTGCCAAAGCCGCTAAGGCCGAAGCCCACAAGGCCCTCCAGGAGATTGAGGCATTGAAGAAAATAGCGGCGGGTAAGGCATTCTTCATGCAAAGCAAACATGTAAAAGTGAATTACCTGTTACTTACCCAGATTCGGAGATCTCCAGGAGCGTTCGCAGATCTGCCCCGTAGTGTGTCTGTCGCTGCCGCTTTCTACAGAGCCGAGGAGGGGAGCTCGACGGAGAAGGTGTTCTGGTCTCAGTATGCTGAGGCCGGACATCCGGTGCCCTTTAGTGACCAGCTAAAGCAGCTGGTCGAGCTCCACAAGGTGGCCGAACAGGCCATGAAGGGCCTCATAGTTCGGCTGTGGCCCAAAGGGGCCATGCCTGGGAGCTACTTCGGCCTGGTGCAGCGGCTGGTGGATGCTTGTCCGTGGGTTGAAGTCATCAAGCGCTCCGCCTGCATTGAAGGTGCCCGTCGGGCCCTTGCCTGTGCTAAGGTGCACTGGGGCAAGATGGACGCTGAGAAGCTTGTGACGGACGCGCCACCGCCGGGCAAGGAGTATCGCATGCCCGAAATGTATTATAAGGGCGTCCTAAAGGGTGCCCGCATTATTGCGGGTGAGTGCTCCAACGATGTAATATTTGAGTAGACTCGCATTTTGTTATCCTATGCGCTGAAAACTTTGTTCATATGTGCTAAGCAACGCTTGTTAATTTAAAATATTACCTTCTGTTCGGCCGTTTATCAAATCTGAGAGATGGCAAGTCGTCGGCTTCAGCCCCCATGCCACGAGTGCTGGGGTGTTCGGGATAAACTTGAGCGCTCTTGTTCCCATTTTTGGGTCCATCTAGGGAGGCGCCCAACACGACGAACGAGGCAACCGGATTTATAATGCTTGAACACTCTCACTTAGCCATAGAATTCTATAATTTTAAATTTCGGTGAAGCCCCTAGTGTTCGGAAGGCCGAATTCGGGGCGCTATCCACGCCTGGGCCGGACAAAGCCGGTTCCTCGCTCTAAGCGACATAAGTCTTTAGGGACTCGAAAAAACCTCTCGAACAGCGACCGGCTCTCGCCCCATCATGACGGTCAGTTTTAGCTTTCTCCACTGAGGTGCTCGCCCAGCTCAACTGGGGCACAATCGCAGTGGTTCTCCCAGCGCTACCTTAGCCGATATAACGGAACGTAAGGTACCAAAACATGGGAGCTGGGCAAACCCAACTATTGACCCAAGACATGATTCGGAGCCGATGCATATAATGCTATAAGTTCGGGGTGCCGCACTTGTGAAAGTGTTCGGACTTATCACACCATAATGTGGGGAACTTAAGCCCCTGGTGTATTTAGCCGTACCAAAGTGTACGGGTGCAGCATGTCATAGATGAACACATGTGTAAGAAAGGAATGCAGTGGTAGGCAAAAAGCGATGCATTGTTTATTTAAAAGGTACTGCCATGAATGCAGAATGATACAAATAGTGCGATAAGCAAGGGATGGAACTATTTAACATGTCCCCCTCCAAGGGTAGGCTGCGGAATGGTGCATAAAATAGGTATAATGCTCGTAATGGAGACCACCTAGATACTCGGCGTGGCCTTTCTTCTTCCCTGGCTGTTGCATCGTGAGTTCGGCAGGTCTGCTGCCCGACAGGGCCTCTGATAAACGGAGTCCTGAGGATAAGAAGAAGAAAAAGAAAAAAGAGCAAAAAAGGATGACACACTTGGGAGCCCTTGGTGTGGTTGAGCCGCACTCTGGGCCTGCCATGGTCGTGCCCCTCCCCCTATGCCCATGGTATCTTCAGAGCGTAGTGATGTACGCGGAATACTGGTTTTGCAATTTTTCAAGCGCTGGGGTTGGGGCCGCATTACTACGCGTGCTCGGAACGTGCCAGGTGGTCTTGTTGTAGGTTACTCCGGGCGCGCTTGACAGTGTCCGGTCGCTTAATGGTCGGACTCGAGAATTGCCTTAAGAGGCTGTTCTGCACTTCTGCCGCGAGAGCCGTTGTATGCTCCTCTGTTCGGAGAGAGCGTTCAGTGTTTCCGTTGACCGTGATGACTCCTCGAGGGCCTGGCATCTTGAGCTTGAGGTATGCGTAGTGTGGCACCGCGTTGAATTTTGCAAACGCGGTTCGTCCGAGCAGTGCATGATAGCCGCTACAGAATGGGACTATGTCGAAGATTAACTCCTTGCTTCGGAAGTTATCCGGGGATCCGAAGACCACTTATAGTGTCACTAAGCCTGTACAATTGGCCTCTACACCTGGTATGACGCCTTTGAAGGTCGTCTTTGTGGGTTTAATCCTTGAGGGGTCTATGCCCATCTTGCGCACTGTATCCTAGTAAAGCAGGTTCAGGCTGTTGCTGCCGTCCATCAGGACTCTAGTGAGGTGAAACCCGTCGATGATTGGGTCTAGAACCAATGCGGCGAATCCTCCTTGGCAGATGCTGGTGGGGTGGTCCCTTCGATCAAAAGTGATCGGGCAGGAGGACCATGGATTGAACTTTGGGGCGACTGGCTCCATCGCATATATGTCCCTGAGTGCAAGCTTCCGCTCCCTTTTGGGTATGTGGGTTACGTATATCATGTTCACCGTCCACACTTGTGGGGGGAAACCCTTCTGTCCTCTATTGTTCGGCGGCCGGGTCTCTTCCTCGTCATCGCTATGCAGCCCCTTGTCATTGTTTTCGGCAATTAACTTGCCTACCTGCTTGAATACCCAACAATCCCTGTTGGTGTGATTAGCTGGCTTTTCGGGGGTGCCGTGTATCTGGCACGAGCGGTCGAGTATTCGGTCCAAGTTGGACGGACCCGGAGTAGTTCTTTTGAATGGCTTTTTCCGCTGACCGGGTTTGGAGCCTCTGAATCCGGCGTTGACTGCCGTATCCTCAGTATTATCGCCGTTAATGCGGCGTTTGTGCTTGTTGCAACGTGACCTGCCATTACGGTCCTTGGTATCCGGACTGCCAGAATTTTTGTTGAGGTTGTTACTGCGGGCTAGCCAGCTGTCCTCTCCCGCGCAGAAGCGGGTCATGAGTGATGTGAGGGCTGCCATGGATTTCGGCTTTTCCTGTCCTAGGTGCCGAGCAAGCCACTCGTCGCGGATGTTATGCTTGAAGGCTGCAAGGGCCTCTGCATCCGGACAATCGACGATTTGATTTTTCTTGGTTAAGAACCATGTCCAGAATTGTCTGGCCCATTCGTCTGGCTGCTGAATTATGTGGCTTAGGTCATCAGCGTCTGGTGGTCGCACATATGTGCCCTGGAAGTTATCAAGGAATGCGGCTTCCAGGTCCTCCCAACACCCAATTGATTCTGCTGGCAAGCTGTTAAGCCAATGCCGAGCTGGTCCTTTAAGCTTGAGCGGGAGGTATTTGATGGCGTGAAGATCATCACCGCGGGCCATGTGGATATGAAGGAGATAGTCTTTGATCCAAACCGCGGGGTCTGTTGTGCCATCGTAGGATTCGATGTTCATAGGTTTGAACCCTTCGGGGATTTCATGATCCATTACTTCATCTGTGAAGCATAGTGGGTGTGTGGCGCCTCTATATTGGGCTATATCACGACGTAGCTCAAGCGAGCTTTGTCTACTGTGTTCGGTCCGGCCGGAGTTGCTGTATCCAGCGCGACGGTCATCGTCGCGTATTGTGGGGCACCCACGCGATCCGTAGATCGATCTTGATTGTCTTGCCTTATCCTCCAATATGTCTTGCAAGTCCGGCGCATTCCCTCGTGGCTTTGTACTTTTCGAGCGATGCCGGGGTACGGCTTTAGTGGAGGGCCTGGAGGCCTCTCTGTCGCGGCCACGAGGTAGCTGGTCGGCCGTATTGTGCGCTGGTGATGTGGGTTTGTATGCTTCCTCCTCTAATCGGGGCAACAGCTTGAGTTTGGGGTAGCTTTTGCAGGGGCGTTCGAGTTCGTACTCTTCGGCCGCGAGGACTTCGGTCCATCTGTCGGCTAGCAGATCTTGGACAGCTCTAAGCTGTTGCTGCTTTTTCTTGAGGCTACTTGCTGTGGCCATAAGCCTGCATTTAAAACGCTCTTGTTCGACGGGATCCTCAGGCACGACGAATTCGTCGTCATCGAGGCTTGCCTCGTCTCCGGAGGGAGGCATGTAATTATCGTCTTCTACCTCCTTGTCTGCCGCTCTCTCATGAGGGCTGGCTTTTCCATCCTCCTGTGCTGAATCTTGCTGGAGGGGGTTGTCTTTGGCACTATCCGGGGTGTTGTTGTCTCCGGTGCCGGAATCTCCATTCTTACTGTGGCGGGATTTAGAGCAGCGCCGCTGACGCCGACGCTTAGGCTGTTTTTTGGAGGGGTCTTCCTCCGTTGTTCCATCGCCGTTCCCATCCATTGGGATGTCCACCATGTATATGTTGTATGACGAGGTGGCTTTCCAGTGCCCCGTAGGCGCTGGTTCTTGGTCGTCTCCGGCATCGTCGTCCATACCATCGATGTCTTCGGAGTCGAAGTCTAGCATGTCGGTTAGGTCGTCGACAGTGGCTACAAAGTGAGTGGTGGGTGGGCTTTGAATTTCTTCATCATCCGCGTCCCAACCGTCCTGACCGTGGTCCGGCCAGGGCTCTCCTAATAATGAGAGATACTTTAGTGAGTTAAGGATGTTGCCAAAAGGTGAGTGCTGAAAGATGTCTGTAGCGGTGAACTCCATGATCGGCACCCAATCGGATTCGATTGGTAGAGGCGCGGGAGGTTTGGAGTCCGGTGAGGAGTCCGGCACCTTGGAGTCACGAGCTTCCCAAGGGACAGGGTCGGTATTCGGCTCTATCGCCGTAGAGGTAGCAGCCCCCGAGGCGATGTCTAAGCACCCATCCTCGATCGGCGCAGTCGGCTCCGAGTTAAGGGTCGGAGCGGACTCTTGTGCGGCCTCCAGGGCACTGTCCGGTGGCAAAGCTAGGTCATGTCCATCGTGACAGTGCGGCGCGCTCGGCTGTGGCTCGAATCCGTCGAAGATCAAGTCTCCGCGGATGTCGGCTGTGAAGTTCAAACTTCCAAATCTGACCTGATGGCCAGGGGCGTAGCTTTCGATCTGCTCCAGATGGCCGAGCGAATTGGCCCGCAGTGCAAAGCCGCCGAATACAAAGATCTGTCCGGTGAGAAAAGTCTCACCCTGGACCCCGTTGTTGTTGATGATCGAAGGAGCCATCGGGCCTATGAGCAACGACACAGAGGAACTCTCAATGAAAGCACCAATGTCGGTGTCAAAACCGGCGGATCTCTGGTAGGGGGTCCCGAACTGTGCGTCTAGGCGGATGGTAACAGGAGACAAGGGACACGATGTTTTTACTCAGGTTAGGGCCCTCTCGATGGAGGTAAAACCCTACTCCTGCTTGATTGATATTGATGATATGGGTAGTACAAGAGTGGATCTACCACGAGATCAAGGAGGCTAAACCCTAGAAGCTAGCCTATGGTATGATTGTTCTTCGTCCTATGGACTAAAACCCTCCGGTTTATATAGACACCGGAGAGGGCTAGGGTTATATAGAGTCGGTTACAATGGTAGGAGATCTACATATCCGTACCGCCAAGCTTTCCTTCCACGCCAAGGAAAGTCCCATCCGGACACGGGACAAAGTCTTCAATCTTGTATCTTCATAATCTTGGAGTCCGGCCAATGATGATAGTTCGGCTATCCGGACACCCCCTAGTCCAGGACTCCCTCAAGTGCGTTGAATACTAAGATAAGTTTGATGCTTGATAATTGTTTTGAGGTATGGAGGTAATAATATCAAAGTCGTGCTAGTTGAGTAGTTGTGAATTTGAGAAATGCTTGTGTTGAAGTTTGCAAGTCCCGTAGCATGCACGTATGGTTAAAGTTGTGTAACAAATTTGAAACATGAAGTGTACCTGGCTTGTGCATATGAGTGGCGGTCGGGGACGAGTGATGGTATTTTCCTACCAATCTATCCCCCTAGGAGCATGCGCGTAATACTTGATTTTTGATGACTTATAAATTTTTGCAATAAGTATATGAGTTCTTTTGACTAATGTTGAGTCCATGGATTATACGCACTTTTACCTTTCCGCCTTTGCTAGCCTCTTCGGTACCGTGCATTGCCCTTTCTCACCTTGAGAGTTGGTGAAAACTTCGTCGGTGCGTCCAAACCCCGTGATATGATACGCTCTATCACACATAAACCTCCTTATATCTTCCTCAAAACAGCCACAATACCTACCTATTATGGCATTTCCATAGCCATTCCGAGATATATTGCCATGCAACTTTCCACCGTTCCGTTCATCATCATCATGACATACATTACTTTTGTCATATTGCCATTGCATGATCATGTAGTTGACATCGTATTTGTGGCAAAGCCACCATGCATTATTTTTCATACATGTCACTCTTGATTCATCGCACCATCCCGGTACACCGCCGGAGGCATTCATATAGAGTCATATCCTGTTCTAGTTTCGAGTTGTAATCCTTATGTTGTAATCAATAGAAGTGTGATGATCATCATTATTAGAGCATTTCCCAATCAAAAAAAGAAAAAAAAAGAGAAAGGCCAAAAAAAAGAAAAAAAGAAAGGCCCAAAAAAATAAAAAAAATAAAAAGGGCAATGCTACTATCTCTTTTTCCACACTTGTGCTTCAAAGTAGCACCTTGTTCTTCATGTAGTGAGTCTCATAAGTTGTCTTTTTCATACTAGTGGGAATTTTTCATTATAGAACTTGGCTTGTTTATTCCTACGATGGGCTTCCTCAAATGCCCTAGGTCTTCGTGAGCAAGCAAGTTGGATGCACACCCACTAGTTTTCTTTTGTTGAGCATTTATTTATAGCTCTAGTGCATCCGTTGCATGGCAATCCCTACTCCTCATGTTGACATCAATTGATGGGCATCTCCATAGCCCGTTGATTATCCTCGTCAATGTGAGACTTTCTCCTTTTTTGTCTTCTCCACACAATCCCCATCATCATATTCTATTCCACCCATAGTGCTATATCCATGGCTCACGCTCATGTATTGCGTGAAGGTTGAAAAAGTTTGAGATTATTTAAGTATGAAACAATTGCTTGGCTTGTCATCGGGGGTATAGAAGTTGGGAACATCTTTGTGTGACAAAAATGAAGCATAGCCTAACTATATGATTTTGTAGGGATAAACTTTCTTTTGCCATGCTATTTTGAGAAGACATAATTGCTTAGTTAGTATGCTTGAAGTATTATTACTTTTATGTCAATATGAACTTTTGTCTTGAATCTTTTGGATCTGAATATTCATACCACAATTAAGAAGATTTACATTAAATTATTCCAAAGTATCACTCCGCATCAAAAATTCTCTTTTTATCATTTACCTACTCGAGGACAAGCAGGAATTAAGCTTGGGGATGCTTGATACGTCTCCAACGTATCTATAATTTTTAATTGCTCCATGCTACTTTATCTACTGTTTTAGGCAATATTGGGCTTTATTATCCACTTTTATATTATTTTTGGGACTAACCTATTAACCGGAGGCCTAGCCCAGATTTGATGTTTTATGCCTATTTCAGTGTTTCGAGGAAAAGGAATATCAAACGGAGTCAAAACAGAACGAAATCAACTGGAGAAGTTATTGTTGGAAGGAAAGCCACCCGATGGACTTGGAGTGCACGTCAGGAAAGAAGGGAGGTGCTCACAAGGGTAGGGGCGCGCCCACCCCCCTGGGGCGCGCCCCCTGCCTCGTGGGGCCCTCGCAGCTCCACCGACGTACCCCTTGCACCCATATATACCTACGTATCGTAAAACTTCCAGAATAGAAGATAGATCGGGAGTTCCGCCGCCGCAAGCCTCTGTAGCCACCAAAAACCTCTCGGGAGCCCGTTCCGGCACCCTGCCGGAGGGGAAACCCATCACCGGTGGTCATCTTCATCATCCCGGCGCTCTCCATGACGAGGAGGGAGTAGTTCACCCTCGGGGCTGAGGGTATGTACCTGTAGCTATGTGTTTGATCTCTCTCTCTCTCTCTCTCTCTCTCTCTCTCTCTCGTGTTCTCTCTCGTGTTCCCTCTATGGCACGATCTTGATGTATCCCGAGCTTTGCTATTGTAGTTGGATATTATGATGTTTCTCCCCCTCTACTCTCTTGTGATGAATTGAGTTTCCCCTTTGAAGTTATCTTATCGGATTGAGTCTTTTATGAGAACACTTGATGTATGTCTTGCCGTGCTTATCTGTGGTGACAATGGGATATCATGTGCCTCTTGATGTATGTGTTGCTGACCAACTTGCGGGTTCTGCCCATGAACCTATGCATAGGGGTTCGCACACATTCTTGACTCTCTGGTAGAAACTTTGGGGCACTCTTTGAAGTACTTTTATGTTGGTTGGATGAATCTGAGGTTGTGTGATGCATATCGTATAATCATGCCCACAGATACTTGAGGTGACAATGGAGTATCTAGGTGGCATTAGAGTTTTGGTTGATTTGTGTCTTAAGGTGTTATTCTAGTACGAACTCTTTTATAGATCGATCCGAAAGAATAACTTTGAGGTGGTTTCGTACCCTACCATAATCTCTACGTTTGTTCTACTCTATTAGTGGCTTTGGAGTGACTCTTTGTTGCATGTTGAGGGATTGTTATATGATCTATCTATGTTATTATTGTTGAGAGAACTTGCACTAGTGAAAGTATGAACCCTAGGCCTTGTTTCCTATCATTGCAATACCATTTACGCTCACTTTTATCGCTCGCTACCTTGCTGTTTTTATAATTTCAGATTACAAAAACCTTTATCTACTATCTATTTTGCACTTGTATCACCATCTCTTCGCCGAACTAGTGCACCTATACAATTTACCATTGTGTTGGGTATGTTGGGTTCACAAGAGACTCTTTGTTATTTGGTTGCAGGGTTGTTTGAGAGAGACCATCTTCATCCTACGCCTCCTACGGATTGATAAACCTTAGGTCATCCACTTGAGGGAAATTTGCTATTGTCCTACAAACTTGTGCACTTGTAGGCCCAACAACGTCTACAAGAAGAAGGTTGTGTAGTAGACATCAGCTTACAACTTGGTGAGTTGTAGCTATGTATAATAACATGGGTTCGCCAATGTTTGGTGCGGCCAGGATTGGGTTGCCGGCCAAGAGGGCCTTTATTTCTTCCAGTCCGGACATAGCCGCATCCGTCCACTCAAAGTGTTCGGTGCGTCGAAGAAGACGATAAAGAGGTGGTGCCTTTTCTCCCAATCGGGAGAAAAAGTGGCTTAAGGCAACCACACATCCGGTTAATTTCTGGATTTGTGTGAGGTCTGTTGGGGTAGCCAACTGTGACAAAGCTCAGATTTTAGCCGGGTTTGCTTCAATTCCTCTATTGGAAACAATGAAGCCCAGTAGCTTTCCGGCGGGAACGCCGAAAACACATTTTTCCGGATTGATCTTGATGTCATATGTTCGGAGGTTGTCGAACATGAGCCTCGGGTCGTCTATTAAAGATTCGACGTGTCTGGTCTTGATGACCACGTCGTCCACGTATGCCTTAACTGTTTTGCTGATTTGTTTTTCCAGGCATGTCTGAATCATGCGTTGGTAGGTAGCACCGGCGTTTTTGAGCCCGAAAGGCATGGTGTTGAAACAGAAAGGCTCGTATGGGGTGATAAATATCATTGCGGCTTGATCGAACTTTGTCATCTTGATTTGATGGTATTCGGAGTATGCGTCGAGGAAGCACAATGAGTCATGTCATGCGGTAGCGTCGATAATTTGATCGATGCGGGGGAGGGGGAAGGGATCCTTAGGGCAAGCCTTATTGAGGTCCTTGAAATCGACACATAGGCGCCAGGATTTATCCTTTTTTGGTACCATCAACAGGTTTGCTAGCCAGTTCGGGTGTTTGATTTCTCTGATGAATCCGGCCTCGAGTAGCTTGGCTAGCTCCTCTCCCATAGCTTGTCGTTTAGGCTCTGAAAAGCGCCGTAGTGTCTGCTTGACCGACTTGTATCCCTTCAATATGTTTATACTTCGCTCGGCCAGCCTGCGTGGGATCCCTGGCATATCTGAAGGGTGCCAGGCGAAGATGTCCCAATTCTCGCGTAAGAATGCCCGCAGTGCAGCGTCGATTGTGGGGTTTAGCTGTGCCCCAATGGATGTTGTTTTTAAAGATTCTGTTAGGTGGACTTGGAATTTGAGTATTTCATCCGCTGGCTTGAAAGTGGTGGACTTGGATCGCTTATCGAGTATCACATCGTCCCTATCCACTGTGGAGCGTAATGCAGTTAATTCTTCGGCCGCACGGGCTTCGGATAATGCCTCAAGGGCCAGGGCGGCGGTTTTATTTTCGGTGCGGAGTACTATGTCCGGATCACTGGCTAGAGTGATGATTCCGTTGGGCCCAGGCATCTTGAGCTTCATGTACCCATAATGGGGTATAGGTTGGAAGCTCGCGAATGCGTCCCGCCCTAAAAGGGCGTGGTATCCACTACTGAAAGGGGCCACTTGGAATGTTATCTCTTCAGACCTGTAATTTCCTGGCGTGCCAAATACCACATCGAGTGTGATTTTTCCCGCACATCATGCCTCCCGACTAGGGATAATTCCTCGGAAGGTCGTGTTGCTTTGCTCAATGCGGCTCTTGTCTATTTCCATTTTGTTGAGAGTTTCCTTGTAGATGAGGTTTAATCCGCTGTCGCCGCCCATGAGCACTTTAGTAAGCCGGAAGCCGTCCACAATTGGACTAAGGACCAAAGCGGCTGGTGCTCAGATTGTTCGGAATTGAGGTTCATCACTGGCTTTAAAGGTTATAGTCGTGTCGTTCCAGGGATTTATTGCTGCAACATGGCAGACTTCGGCGAGGCCGCGGAGTGCTCTCTTGCGCCTGTTATTCGAGGCGAAAGTCTTGAAGACTGTCAACACTGTGTTGTTGTTTTCTGCGGGATGATGCTCTGCGGTATTGTTAATGAGGAGATCCTCGCCGCTCTTGGCCACCTACGGATGTATCCAACATGCTCTAAGGCTGTGTTTTGGTATGGTATCTGGTGTGGTGTTAATTTTGCATGGCCTATTGAGACATCCCTCCAATACGGTTCCACGCCCTTTAGTGGGCTTTGGTTTCTTCGTGATTGGATCGGGTGACTTGCGAGAGTGCACCCTTTTCGTTTGGACGAGGGGTTTAGTGAGAGTCAAAGGATCCTAGAATGTTGCCTGGGTTTTCTAGGCACTTTCCATCGCACAGTACTTCTGTACTACGGCCGCCAAGTCAGCAAAGTGTGATATGTCACAACGACTTATGGTGTTAAGGATTCCCTTGTCCATGCAATTTTTGCAAAAGAATGAGATTGTGTCTTCCTCGTGATAGTCCTTAACCCTGCTCATTACAAGGAGGAATCTGGCCCAAAAGTGATGTACTGTCTCTTGGGATTGTTGTCTGATGTGGGAAAGATCGCTTGTATCTGGGTGGTGGGTGGATTTAAATCCGAACACTGACCCGATCTGGGACTCAGAGGCTGAGGAGCCTCCGAACTTAGTAGTTCGGGTTCTGGGATGTTACCCAGTTTTTCTGGCCCGCTGTCCGATTCTAAATTCAGAGTTTGGGGCACGTCCTCCCGTGAGCGGGTATCTGGCTCAGAGATCTTAGGAATTCGGACATAGTTTGTCCTCAATATAGAGGAAGAGTTGCTGCATTGCTCCTCCACCACTGCTATGTGATGGGTGATCGGCGGAGGGTTAATCTCTCTTTGATCAGGTTTAAGCCCAATCTGATCATAGTCCGTAGCGACTTACAAAGCGGCGATGCGATCCAGGAGCCTGTTCAAGGACGATAGCTCCATCGGATCCATCCGCTCGGCGTATTCTGAGCTGATGTGGAGGCTGTTTTCGATGACCCGAGAAGTCATCGTCGGCACGGCGGCCGAACAGGCGGTCATGACGAAGCCGCCTAGTCGGAGGGTTTGGCCTGAGGCCAGGGCTCCCCCGGAGGCGATGTTGTCCTTGACAACAAGGCGAGCCACCAAACCTTTTCTTCGACGTCATAGTGGAACTCTCAAATGAAAGCACCAGTGTCGGTGTCAAAATCGGCGGATCTCGGGTAGGGGGTCTCGAACTGTGCGTCTAAGGCTAATGCTAACAGGAGGCGGGTTACCCAGGTTTGGGCCCTCTCTATGGAGGTAATACCCTACTTCCTGCTTGATTGATCTTGATGATATGAGTATTACAAGAGTTGATCTACCACGAGATCGTAGAGGCTAAACCCTAGAAGTTAGCCTATGATTATGATTGTTGTTGTCCTATGGACTAAACCCTCCGGTTTATAAAGACACCGGAGGGGGCTAGGGTTACATCAGGTCGGTTACAGAGAAGGGAATCTACATATCCGAATCGCCAAGCTTGCCTTCCACGCAAAGGAGAGTCCCACCCAGACACGGGACAAAGTCTTCTATCTTGTATCTTCATAGTCCAACAGTCTGGCCAAAGTATATAGTCCGGATGTCCGAGGACCCCTTAAGCCAGGACTCCCTCAGGCACCCCATAGACACACAAGTTGATCTTTTAGCCGTGTGCGGTGCCCCCTTCCACAGTTACACACCTTGGTCATATCGTTGTAGTGCTTAGGCGAAGCCATGCACCGGTAACTTCATCATCACCGTCACCACACCGTCGTGCTGACGGAACTCTCCCTCAGCCTCAGCTAGATCTAGAGTTCGAGGGACGTCACCGAGCTAAACTTGTGCAGATTGCGGAGGTGTCATGCGTTCGGTACTTGACCGGTTGAATCGCGAAGACGTTCAACTACATCAATCACGTTACATAACGCTTCCACTTTCGGTCTACGAGGGTACATAGACAACACTCTCCCCTCTCGTTGCTATGCATCACCTAGAGATAGATCTTGCATGATCGTAGGAATTTTTTTGAAATTACTGCGTTCCCCAACATAGCCACCCATTACCGTTCCGCGAGAGAAAACAAACACACAAAAGAGAAGTTTATTTTGAAAATTAGAGATGGAACATGAAAATTTGCTTAGAACAACAAAAGAATGCCGCATATAGGTAGATATAGTGGACTCATGTGGCAAAACTGGTTTAAAGGATTTTGGATGCACAAGTAGAGGTCATACTTGGTGCAAAATGAAGGCTAGCAAAAAGATTGAGAAGCGACCAACCAAGAAACGAATAATCTCATAAGCAATCATTAAGCATAATTAACACCGAATAATGCACCACAAGTAGGATATAATTTTCATTTTTCATGATTATTGACTTTCGTGCATGCATAGGGAATCACAAACCTTAACACCAATATTCTTACTAGAGCACAACTACTCATCAACATAACTCACATATCGCATGATCATATCTCAAAACTATTACTAAGAATCAAGTTTATTTTGTCCAATGATCTTCATGACATATATATTGTTTTCTTTCTTTATCCTTCTTGGATATCTATCACTTTGGGACTAATTTTCATGTGTTGCTTTTCATAAGCTCAAACAAATATAAGTGAAGACCATGAGCATAACATATTTTATTTCTCTCAAAATAATTTAAGTGAAGCAAGAGAGAATTTCTTCAAAATTTTAATAACTTTCAAATAAATCTAAGTGAAGTAAGAGAGCATTTCTTCAAAAATACTAAGCACGCCGTACTCAAAAAGATATAAGTTAAGCACTAGAGCAAGTCCATTGCTCATAGAAATTTAAGTGAAGCATAGAGAGCAATTCTAATAAGTCATGACATAATTTTGGCTCTCTCAAATAGCTGTGTCCAGCAAGGATTGATGACTTAAAACACAAAATGAAACAACCAAAGACACATATCATACAAGACGCTCCAAGCAAAACACATATTATGTGACGAATAAAAATATAGCCTCGAGTAAAATACCAATGGTCATTAGAAGAAAGAGGGGATGCCACTCGGGGGCATCCCCAAGCTTAGTTGGTTGCTCATTCTTGGATAATAGCTTGGGATGCCGGGTCATCCGCAAGCTTAGGCTTTTCTATCCTTCTTTCATCCATCATAAGATAACCCAAACATGAAAACTTCAATCACACAAAACTAAACAAAACCCTTTTGAGATTCGTTTGTAAAAGAAAGCAAACCACTACTATAAGTGCTGTGTGAAACCAATTCTTATTTGTTTTTGTATTATGTCTACTATATTCCAACTTTTCTATGGCAAAAACTCATCAAAGAAAACCATAGACCATCAAATAAGCACACAACACAAAGAAAACAGAATCTGTCAAAACAGAACAGTCTGTAGTAATCTGGAACTTTCGAATACTTATGAAACTCCAAAAATTCTACCAAATTAGGAAGACCAGGGTAATTTGTATATTAATCTTCTTCAAAAAGAATCATGGCAAAGGCTCTTTTCTGTGATTTATGCAAATTATTTTCATGAGCGCAAAGTTTCTGTCTTTTTCAGCAAGATCAAACAACTATCACCCTAGAAGATCCTAAAGGCTTTACTTGGCACAAACACTAATTAAAACACAAAAAACACAATCATACCAGTAGAATAATTTTTTAACACACAAGAACAGAAAGCAAAAAGAAAAAATAAATTTTATTCATTGGGTTGCCTCCCAACAAGCGCTATAGTTTTACGCCCTTAGCTAGGCATAAAGCAAGGGTGTAAGTTTTGTCATCTTTGGTGCTAGATCCATAAGATGCACTTATGATTAATTTATATGGTGGCTTAATTCTTGTTCTAGGAAATTTTTTCATACCCTTCCTCAAAGGAAATTGGAACTTAATATTGCCTTCTTTCATATCAATCACTGCACCGATAATGCGTAAAAACGGTCTACCAAGAATAATTGGACAAGACGGATTGCAATCAATATCAAGAACAATAAAATCTATGGGCACATAGTTTCTATTTTCAAGAATAAGAACATCATTAGTTCTTCCCATAGGCTTTTTAATAGTATAATCGCCAAGTGCAAATTCAAAGAGCATTCTTCAAGATTGGTAAGGCCAAGCACATCACATAAAGATTTCGGAATTGTAGAAACACTAGCACCCAAGTCACACAAAGCAAAACACTCATAATTTTTAATATTGACTTTGATAGTAGGTTCCCATTCATCATGCAATTTTCTAGGAATTGAAACTTCTAATTCCAATTTTTCTTCCAAAGCTTTCATCATAGCATCAACAATATGTTTAGTAAAATCTTTATTTTTTTCATAAGCTTGGGGTGAATTTAGCATGGATTGCAACAAAGAAATACAGTCAATCAAAGGGTAACTATCATAATTAAAGTCTTTGTAATCCAAAAAAGAGTGGGCACATCACTAGCTAAAGTTTTGACCTCTTCAAGCCCACTTTTATCAATTTTCTCAACACGATTTTCACCCTCCAAAATATTAGGATGCCTACTACCTAAAGTTAAATATTCTCGAGTCCCTTTTTCATCAATATTAATTTTACTAAACAAGGAATCAATAGAAGAAACACCAATCATTTTAAGATCTTCATCACTTTTGCAAAAGAAATTACTAGAAAACGCTTTTTCTAAAAATTCTCTTTTAGCTCTAAGCATAGCAGTTCTTTTCTTACTTTCATACATAGAAACATACAGAGCTTTAATTGATTCATCTACCTTAGGCACAAAAAATTTCATCTTGAGATTTTCCACATCATGAGCAATTCTATCAACACTTCTAGACAAATCATCGATCTTATTCAACTTTTCTTCTATGGAAGTGTTGAAAACCTTTTGTGTGCTGATAAATTCTTTAATATTTTTCTCAAAATCAGAGGTATTCCTATTATTATTGTAAGATTGATTTCCATAGGAATTACCATTATTATTAGAGTAATTACTAGGAAAAGGCCTAGGATTAAAATTACCTCTATAAGCATTGCTATTGAAATTATTGCGAGAAATAAAATTCACATCTATGACATCACTATTTTGCTCAATCAAAGTGGACAAAGGCATATCATTAAAATCAATAGGAGCACTTTTACTAGCAACCAATTCATAAGAGCGTCAACTTTTTCACTCAAAGATGAAATTTCTTCAACCGAATTAATTTTTTTACTAGTAGGAGCCCTTTCGGTATGCCATTGTGAATAATTTGCCATAATATTATCAAGCAATTTGGTGGATTCACCCAAGGTAATGTCCATAAAAGTACCACCAACGGCGGAATCTAAAAGACTACGCGAAACAAAATTCAATCCCGCATAAAAATTTTGTATGATCATCCAAAGATTTATCCCATGAGTTGGGCAATTCCTTAGCATCATTTTCATCCTTTCCCAAGATTGTGCAACATGCTCATGTTCAAGTTGCTTGAAATTCTTGATCTGGGTTCTAATGGAAATAATTTTTGCGGGAGGAAAATACTTAGTGATAAAAGCATCTTTGCACTTATTCCAAGAATCAATACTATTGCGAGGCAAAGAAGAGAACCAATTTTTTGCAGAATCACACAAAGAAAACAGAAATAATTTCATCTTGACCACATCATTGTCCACATATTTTTTCTTTTGCATATCACATAATTCCACGAAGGTATTAAGATGGGATGCGGCATCCTTGTTAGGAGTACCGGAAAATTTGTCTTTCGTAACAAGATTCAGCAAAGCAATATTATTATCACAAGTCTCCACACTAGTGGCGGGAGGAGCAAGCGGAGTGCCAATAAAATCATTGTTGTTGGTATTTGAGAAGTCACATGGTTTGGTGTTCTCTTGAGTCATGATGACCACACAACAAGATTGCACTCAAAAATAGATCCGGCAAGAAAACAGTGAACGGAAAAAGAGAGGCGAATAAAACGGCAAATTTTTGTGAAGTGGGGGAGAGCAAAACAAGAGGCAAATGGCAAATAATGTAAATTGCAAGCAGATAAGATTTGTGATTAGGAACCTGGTTATGTTGAAGATCCTCCCCGGCAACGGCGCTAGAAATTCCTTTTGATGTCGCTTGAAGCTATGTCGATATTTCCCCAAAGAGGAAGGGATGATGCAGTACAGCGGCCGTAGGTATTTCCCTCAGATATGAAACCAAGGTTATCGAACTAGTAGGAGAACCAAGCAACACAACGTAAACAGCCCCCGCATACAAATAACAACAGCTCACAACCCGACGTGTTAAAGGGGTTGTCAATCCCTTTCGGGGTACAGCGCCTCAATATAGGCAAAAGACGTGAGGTAAATTTGTAGTAGATTGATAGATCGAACGCCAAATAAAATAAATAAGAATAAATTTCAGCAAGGTATTTTTGTATTTTTGGTTTAATAGATCTGAAAATAAACGCAAGGAAAAAGTAGATCATAAGGCAAATATATGAGAAAGAAGACCCGGGGCCATAGGTTTCAATGGTGGCTTCTCTCGAGAAAGATAGCAAACGGTGGGTAAATAAATTACTGTTGGGCAATTGATCGAACTTCAAATAATTATGACGATATCTAGGCAATGGTCATTACATAGGCATCACGTCCAAGATTAGTAGACCGATTCTTGCCTGCATCTACTATTATTACTCCACACATCGACTGCTATCCAGCATGCATCTAGTGTATTAAGTTCATGGAAAAACGGAGTAATGCAATAAGAACGATGACATGATGTAGACAAGATCCGTTTAACTATAGATCCCATCTTTTTATCCTTAGTAGCAACAATACATACGTGTCAATTCCCTTTCTTTCACTGGGATCAAGCACCGTAAGATCGAACCCACTACTGGGCACCTCTTCCCATTGCAAGATAAATAGATCAAGTTGCCCAAACAAAACCCAAATATCGGAGAAGAAATACGAGGCTGTAAGAGATCATGCATATAAGAGATCAAAGAAACTCAAATAACTTTCATGGATATAAAAAGATATAACTGATCATAAACTCGAAGTTCACCGGATCCCAACAAACACACCGCAAAAAGAGTTACATCATATGGATCTCCAAGAGACCATTGTATTAAGAATTCATCAAGAGAGAGAAAGACATCTAGCTACTAACTACGGACCCGAAGGTCTACAAAGAACTACTCACACATCATCAGAGAGGCACCAATGGAAGTGGTGAACCCCTCGATGATGGTGTCTAGATTGGATCTGGTGGTTCTGGACTCTGCGGCGGCTGGATGAATATTTCGGCGACTCCCCTAGGGTTTCTGGAATATTGGGGTATTTATAGAGCAAAGAGGTGGTCCGGGGGCACGCGAGGTGGGCACAACCCACCAGGGCGCGCCTGGGCCTCCTGGCGCGCCCTGGTGGGTTATTCCCTCCTCGGGACTCCCCCAGGTGCAACCAGGGTCCAACTTCTTCCTTTTGGTCCATAAAAAATCATCGTAAAGTTTCGTGCCATTTGGACTCCATCTGATATTGATTTCTTGCGATGTAAAAAACATGGAGAAAACAACAACTAGCACTTGGCACTATGTCAATAGGTTAGTACCAAAAAAGATACAAAATGATTATAAAACATCCAAGATTGATAATAAAATAGTATGGAATAATCAAAAATTATAGATACGTTGGAGACGTATCACTGCCCATGATTCGCTGTCTCCACCACATTCTTGGCAATCTTCCTCCCTTTGCTCTGCCAGCTTAGCCACTGCCTCTGCACCTACTGCAGCCTGCGCCGCTTCCCTCACTTTGGTTGTCCCCCTGCCCACACCGTTGCACCCTCCAGACAGCATGCCTGTCGATTTCAGCCTCTGCATGCAGCCTCTTGGCCAAGACGCTAACAGCTCTTTGGCCAGTGCTCTCCTGCACCACCAACACAATGTGCCTCTCACGGCCCCCGCGCCTGGTCCTCTAGGCCCAATTGGCCCGGCCCAAGAAGTTGCCACCGCTTCGGATGGTCTCACTCTCGCTACTGGGCTACCTCCCTCCCAGCCCACCGGGCCTGTTTCCGCCCCCACTGTCGATGATGTTGCTCTATCTGATGTCATGCAAGGCCTTTCTGTTGACCCCGTGGCTTCCCCTGCTTTTCCATTCCTCTCCGCAATCAGCACTGTTGTCTAGCCACCGCTCATTGCTTCCCCTCCGGCCACTTGTCGGTCGCCGGCGCCATAGGTGGCCACCCCGATGAGGCGCACCAGTTGACGGCTAGCCAGACAGCCTGCTGCTGGCCTGACCACTATCGAGCAGGCACACAGCATGCTCCACAAGAAGTGGGGAATCGCGATGGACCTCGATGACAAGGCCACGGAGGAGGCCATGATGCGGAGCTTCATCGACATGTTCAAGGATCCTCTCAGCGCCAGTGAGATCGAGGCGGTGAAGGCCCTCTTCTCCTCGGTCCAGCTGACCAAAGGAAGGCCAAGCTCCAAGGGGCGCCCTGCAGCCATTTGCCGGTTGCGCGACTGCTACGGTGCCGCCTAGGTGGCCCCGTTGCGCGCCGTCGATGAATCCTCCATGCCTGCCTCATCTCCATGCTCGCAGAACCACCAGTGGGTCCCTGCAGTTGTACCGGTTCATGTCTGTGTTCTAGCATTCCCCTGTTTGTCGTCTGTTGCTGCTCCCCACCTGCTAGCTTCCCCTTTCTCTTCATCAGTCTCACTTCTGTCTTCCTGTGTGACTTTGTGTATCAATGAGTGAGCACAACTGTACCATTATCAATTGGAACGTTTGGTGCCACAACAACCCCCGCTCCACTGTCGTGTGCCTTCAAGAGACAAAGCTTGCCCACATCAACCGTTCGATCGTGCTCGAGCTCCTTGGAAAAGCTTTCGCTGACTCCTTCTGCTTCCTCCAGGTTGATGGCACCGGAGGGTGGATCCTCTTAGCTTTCTCCTCTGATCTTTTCACCATCATGATCTCTACTGTCACAACTCATACAATCTCTACTTCTGTCTCCATGCACGCTTTGGCTGCATCCTGGAGCATCTCTGTGGTCTATGGTCCTCAACCTGACAATGACAAGTTCAATTTCATCTCCAAGCTTCGCTCTCTGAAAGCAACAATGCTACCCTCTTGGGTTCTCTTGGGAGATTTTAATCTTCTATGTCGTGCTGACGACAAAAGCAATGGCGCCATTAACAGGCGTCTGATTAACAGTTCTGTTCAGCTCTAAATTTCCTTGAGCTTGATGAGCTGAGACTTCACGGTCGCTACTACACTTGGGCTAGCACCTGCCCACGGCAAAATAAAACCAAGATTGACCATGTCTTCTGTTCGACCGATTGGAACCTCCTCTTCCCCCAATGGCACTTGCGCGCCACCTCCTCCTCCATATCTGACCACTGTGCCATGCTCCTCACTGGTCAAATTAACCACAAAAGGTTCTTTGGGTTCCATTTTGAAAACTACTGGCTTAAAATTTGAGGATTCAGTGCTGTTGTAACTGAATCGTGGCAAGCTCCTGTTGTGCTCGGTGACTCCATGTGCAGATTGCACTGCAAGCTCTCCCGCCTTGCCAAATCTCTCTGGCTTTGGAGCCGCCGGCGCATGGGCAACATTACCCTGCTGTTTGCGATCGCTAATCTGGTTATGCTTGGCCTCGACTCGGCTCAGGACAACCACAATCTGTCCATCGCGGAGATGGGTCTCCGTCTGCATCTTAGGCACAAGCTTCTCGGTCTGGCTACCATCCAGCGGGTGCGTATCCGCCAACGGTCTAGCATCATTTACCTGTGTGCCAATGAGGCTGGTTCCAAGCTCTTCCACGTAAAAGCTAATGGACAGAGATGACGGAATTTCATCCCGGTTTTGGACAACGGAGCGGCCCAGCTTACCCTGTAGGCTAACAAGCAATAGGCGCTTCTTGACCACTTCAGCAGCATGATCGACACTCCAACCCCCAGGGAGTACCTGGATATGCCGAGACATGATCTCTTTGCTTTGGAGGTGGACTTCACCGAGGAGGAAATCAAGGCGACTGTTTTTGATCTACCGTCTGGGAAAGCTCCGGGACCAGACGAATTTATAGCTGACTTCTACAAATCTTGCTGGAGTATTATCAAGGACGATCTAATCAGTGCCCTCAACCAGTTTTTTTCCCTCCGAGGCAATAGACGGAACCTGCTCAACTCGGCCTTCATTACCCTCCTGCCAAAGTCTCCTGATGCAAGCAATATTAACGATTTCAGGCCCATCAGCCTTACACTATTGGCAAGATCATCTGCAAACTATTGGCCAACCAGCTGGCTCCTTTGCTGCATTTGATTGTACCCCACTTGCAGAGTGCATTCATCAAGATCGCAGTATACAAGACAACTTCCTATATGTCAAGAACACGGTTTGACAGCTGCACCGATCCAAGGATCCAGCCCTTCTGTTGAAGCTTGACATCGCCGATGTGTTCAACTCAGTTTCTTGGAGGTATATGTTCGAGCTCATGACCGCAATTGGTTTTGGCCCAAGATGGTGCGACATCATGGCCATTATGTGTACCTCTGCATGATCTCGGACCATGGTCAATGGGAAGCTTGAATCTTCCTTCTTCCATCAAAAAGGGCTCCGGCAGGCGACCCCGTTTCCCCAATGTTGTTTACCATCGCAATCTGCCCCCTTCACTGGCTCCTTGAGAAAGTTTGTTTGGCTGGTGCACTATCTGCGCTATGGCTACCTCCTTCTAGGTTGTGTGTCAGCCTCTATGCTGATGATGCGGCTCTCTTTGTTGCACCTACACCGCAAGATATTGCCACCACCAACGAGATCCTTAGGGTTTTTTGTTCTGCCTCTGGGCTAAAGGCTAATATGCAGAAGAGTGCATTCCTTCCCATTGCCTGTGAGGATATTGATCTGCCTTCCTTGCTGCAGCGGTTTCCAGTGCCTCTCGGCCAGTTCCCCTACAAATACCTAGGGCTGCCTTTCCATCACAACAAGATAATAAGAGCTGACATTCAACCAACCATTGACAAAATGGCTTCCAGATTGCAAATTTGGAGAGGCAAGCTACTATATGGGGATGCACGTCTTAAGCTTGTTAACTCCGTGCTCTCTGCCATTCCAGTTCACCTTCTCTCTATGTTCAAGCTCGACGGGTGGGCTCTCAAACAGATGGATAAGCTTCGGAGGAACTTTTTGTGGTGCTCCAAACCTGATGCTGACAAGGGCATGGCCCTCGTCAACTGGAGCACCGTTTGTCGCCCCAAGCGGCTAGGGGGGCTAGGGGTGCTCGATCTCCAACGCTTCAGCAGAGCACTTTGCCTCCAGTGGAAGTGGCTCGACTGGACTGACAAAGATCGCCCCTGGGCCGGCACCGCTCTCTTGCGACAAGGACGACCTTGCCCTATTCTCAGCATCCACCATGGTGACCATTGGAAATGGACTGACTGCCAATTTTTGGAATGACAGGTGGCTTGACGGACATGTGCCACGGCTCCTTGCTCCAGATATCTTCAGACTCTGCTCCCGCAAAAATACCTCTGTGCATGATGCCTTCTGTAATAATAGGTGGATGTTGGGCCTGCACCGAATCTCTGACATCTCGCAGCTTCACCAGTTTGTTGTGCTTTGGAACTAGCTTCAGCAGATTACCCTGGACCCTCTCGCTGCTAACTCGATCTCCTGGGTGTGGAACTGCTCCAAGACTTATTCTGCGTCCTTCGCATATTAGTGCCAACTCCTTGGATCTTTCTGCCCGGTTCATTTTGATAAGCTGTGGACTGCGAAGGAGGAGGCCAAGTGCAAGTTCTTCATGTGGCTTTGGCTGTGGGGTCGAATCCTTACAGCCAACAACCTTGCCACCCGAGGAATCCCTCATGATGACATTTGTAGCCTCTGTGACCAAGCTGATGAGACACCCACTCACCTAATCCTGGCCTGCCCGTTTGCCAGGAGCGTTTGGACCAGGTAGGGAACAACCTGGGCATATCCATTCTTGCAACGAACGCTCAGACTGTGGTGTCTATCGAACAATGGTGGGATGACATGACTTCGTGCCTGGGACAAAGGGCCAAGAAGGTGGCCATCTATATGGCTTGGAACATTTGGAACGAATGGAATAGACGTGTGTTTGAGCATCGTACGCTCCAAGAAGCTGCTATCTTCTACCTCATCAAGCAAGACCTTTCTCTTCCTTCGGTCTCGACTGGCTGGCTCTCTAATGTAGAAAACGAACCTGAACCTGAGCCTGACTGATTCTTATACTCCTTGCTGTGGGTCTCCCTAACCCCAATTTGTGTATTGCTTCTGTATTGTAACTGCAACACTTTGTGTTTTATTTTCTCCTACTTAATATATTAAGGCAGTCCTTCTGCCGGTTCCTCAAAAAAAAAGACAACACTTCAGGAAATGGATCATCTGCTCCCGATCTCAAATACACTCGCATAAATTGTTAAGTGTTTAAATAATGAAACATGATTTTTTATGTACATCAACAAATATTCTACCTTCCTACAAAATTTCACCTTGAAAAAGCATCCACGGAGGCCTGTACCAAAAATGTTCAAGACTCAAAAGGCACATTTTGAAGCACTAATTTTTTCTTTTTGGCACACACCTCCGCGGATGTTTTATCGTGGTGAAGTTTTGCAGGTTGTAAGAACACTTTGTTGATGTTCATCCAACTGAAAGAATCAGATTTTATATATCTATTACTTTTTTTAACTTTACTGTTCATGCTCGTACATTTGTACTCAAGATTAGAGTAACACTTTCGAGCAGTTCATAAGATACTGCAACTGGCTAGTATGATAGCGCTTGCCCTCGAGCACACATGCTAAGTGGTCCTTGACTTGAGATCACCTTCTAAAGGAGTGAATTGCAGAAAACCACCACATTTGAAGTTCAAGCATCAGTTTGCTACCACATTTCTAGCGCGTCCCAAAAATCCACCACTTTTGTTGTAATTTTTCTCAATAAAAACAAATGACCGTTTGGCCGCAACTAAACCGATTTCTCACATGGCAGGCCCACCCGTCAGCTGCCACGTCGGACTAACCGAATGACGCACAGGTTGACGGCCGTTAGGGCACACGTACAAAACAGAGCCACCACTCGCCGCCGCTCACACTCCACTCCACTCTCTCACTCTCACTCCACTCCACTCTGCTCTGTCCCCTGTTGTCGCCGCCGGAGCTCTTCGCCGCCGCCGGAGGCACGGATCCCTCGCTGCCGTTGAAGATGCCGTCGTGGAATGATGGAGAGAAGAGCAGCAAGGAGGAGCTGGTCGGCATGGAGCTGGAGTAGCACTAGGCAAGTGATCTGTTTTGCACCTAGGGTTAGGGTTCAAGTGTTCTTCGATTTGAGACAGTGGTTTGGAGAAGTTGCTCTTTGTTCTGAGTTTCATTACTGTGCTACAATGCAGGCGAACCCTGGCACCACTATAGATGCATCCTCTGTGGTAGAGCTGCAGATGCAAGCATCACATGTAGACTGCACTTGGCCCCATGCATGAAATATGTTGCATTTGAAGGAAAGGACACTGGGAGGAGGTTCTATGGATGTGTTGTTCCTCAGGTCAGTGTTATCCAACTAGGGTTTGTGTTGGTGGTAGTTAGTGGTAGTTAGTCTGCAGATGTTTGGAATTGCTGTCGGTAAATTCAGTTAATGAAACATGATTTGGACTGTCTGCAGATGCAAGAATCAAATTATGTCAGTAAATTCAGTTAATGAAACATGATTTGTACTATCTGTAGATGCAAGAATCAAATTATGTCAGTAAATTCAGTTAATGAAGCATGATTTATACTGTCTGTAGATGGAAGCATTAATTTCTGTCAGTAAATTAAGTAAATGAAACATGTTTTGGACTGTGGTAGAGCAGCAGATGCAAGCATCAATTTATGTCAGTAAATTAAGTAAATGAAACTTGTTTTGGAATGTGGTATCTGCAAGTTTGACTGAATCACTGAATATCTCATCTATTTTATTTTTGAAGTTAGCATATTTATTTTATAATAGTTGATGCAGGATGGTATTGAATGTGGAGTTGCTCAGTGGGTTGATGCCCCATGGCCTTCTATTCTGCAAAGATGTTTGGTGAAGATATGGGAGAGGTTTCATGAGGTGAACCATGCAGAATGATTGACCATGAGAAGTATAAGAAAGAGTTGGCAAAGGTGAACAAGGAGTTGGATACACTTGGTGATCAGTGCAGTCAACTAGTTGAGGATGTCACCAAGATGTTTGATTGGACATATCAGAACAATAGGGTCATCAGTGATGAAGAGTTCAAGCAGAAGCAAATGGATGTGGACAAGGACATGGAGAAGCTAGCTATCAGCAAGGAGAAGGAGATGGAGAAGCTGTCTCAGGAGCACAAGGAGATGAAGTGCATTCTTAGATCTCAGGGAGAGATCATTAGGAACACTAGCAAGGAGAGGGATGACTTCAAGGAAGAGAGGGACTGGCTAATAGAGGAGAAGAAGAAGCTAGAGTTTCTGGTGGGTGATCTTACGAAAGTTGGTCATGGCAACAAGGACAAGCTTGCCAAGATCAAGTCAATCCTTGATGAGTGAACAATGATGTTCATCACCTCAGTTATGTTAAGCTAATATGTGGCCTTGGAACAATACAGCTGGCCTTGGGGTTGTATATTTTGGGAATCCCCTAGTTATGTAATGACTGTAATGATTATCTACAAAACTACCTCCAGTTAAGTTATGTAATGTATGTAATGACTAGCTGCAAAACTGCCCCAGTTATGTAATGTTGTTAGCTTTCTATAGTAAAAGCTATGCTATTATGAATCTGCAATTATTAATCTGTTTGTTTGGACTAAATGGTCAGTGGTCAAGACCAACTAGGCATGGCCAAATTGGGCAAATGCTTACAGAAGGTAAATTGTTGATCACATAAACCACAAAGAAAAAATATGCATAGTGCACTCACCACCTAAACCTATAATTTAGTGTTTAGGGTGGATCGGGCTCGACAAAACCACGTAAACCACTCATTTAGCCTTTAGGGTGGATCGTGCTCGACAAAGCCAAGTAAACCACTCAATTAGTCTTTTGAGTGAATCGGGCTCGACAAAGCCAACTAAACTACTCATTTAGTCTTTAGGGTGGATCGGGCTCGACAAAGCCATTAAACCTATCACTTAGGCTTTAGGGTGGCTTGGGCTCGACAAAACCAACCAAACCACCATTTAGTCTTGAAGATGGCTTGGGCTCGACAAAAGCGACCTAAAACTATCATTTAGGCTCTAGGGTGGCTCGGGCTCAACAAAACCACCCAAACCACCATTTAGTCTTCAAGATGGCTTGGGCTCGACAAAGCCACTAAACCTATCATTTAGGCTTTAGGGTGGCTCGGGCTCAACAAAACCACCCAAACTACCATTTAGTCTTCAAGGTGGTTTGGGCTCGATAAAGCCACTAAACCTATCATTTAGGCTTTAGGGTGGCTCAGGCTCGACAAAACCACCCAAACCATCATTTAATATTCAAGGTGGCTTCGGCTCGACAAATCCACTAAACCTATCATTTAGGCTTTAGGGTGGCTCGGGCTCGACAAAACCACCCAAACCACCATTTAGGCTTTAGGGTGGCTCGGGCTCGACAAAACCACCCAAACCATCATTTAGTATTCAAGGTGGCTTGGGCTTGACAAAGCCACTAAACCTATCATTTAGGCTTTAGGGTGGCTTGGGATCGACAAAACCACTAGCCAAACTAAGCAGCAAATGCCAAAATCTTGTAGAACAAAAAAAGCATCAAATCAAACAAGTAAATTGTTCTGAACCATAATAGTTCTCAGACATAATAGTTCTCAAACTTAGCATGCTAACACAAACAAGTTATCAAGCTAAATACTGATTACACATAACAGGTCTCAGGCATAGTTTCTGAAATTTAGAAATACTTAAGGCATGTAGTTCAAAAGACAACAGCCAAATTATGCACTGACTAGTTGCCACTAGCATAAAAGTAACCCCTCATCCTAGTGCTCTAGAACCTCTTCCTTTTGGACCCTACTGTTGCTCCCTCTGTTGTAGTTGTAGCCCTAGGTGCCATGTAGGGCCTTCCACCTCTCATGTTGGGTGCATTGCTTGAACCTGAAGCTCTTGTGGCAGCCTGGGAAGGAGTAGTAGAAGCATCACTTGTAATGCTTGCCCTTCTAGAAGCAGCAGTCGTTCTTCTTGGCCTTGTAGAAGAAGCAGGCTGGGCAGGACCAGTAGCAGAAGCAATTGTTTTTCTTCCCCTGGTAGATGTAGCAGGCTGGGCAGGACCAGCAGAAGTTGTTCTTCTTCCCCTAGTAGTTGCAGCAGGTGGTGCATTGGTTGCAGGCTGGACAGTAGCAGTAAAACTTCCCCCAGCTTCATGGTAGTGAGTTCTGGTTGTCTAAGAGAGCACACATCATAGCCCAACAATTACGATGAAGCCATCAAATGATTAGAATAATGAAAATTGTTGAAGCTAGTTGTTTGTGCCAGTTTCATGGTAATGTTAAGTTGAGAACAATGACAACAATGTGCATATTCCATACCTTGTGTTTGTCCTTTCTTGCCTGAAGATGAGGCTTCAGGGGCTGAGGGCAGTAGGTGTACCTATGTTCCTGCATCTTGTAGTTGCTGCAGGTGATAGTTGCCGTCCTTGATGTATCCTTCTTTGTTGGGACCTCAAATTGCCCCTTCCTCCTAGTTGTTTGCTTCCTGCCCTTCTTCTCTTTGAGCACTGGTGGATCTATGTCAGCAGTTCATGTCTTAGGCCAACAGTCAGGCCCTGGTACAGGGTAGATGATGTGCTTGTATGTTTCCTTATACAATGGTTTTTTGAAGAACTCATGCACATGGTCTTATGGCTGTCCCTTCACTCTTGTAATGGCAGAAACTACATGGTTACATGGCCAACCACATAGGTCACATTTCTTGCAGTCACATGTCCACTTATCAAGGTTCACAGAGTAGGTAGACTCCCCACTAGTGACTTGCCAAATACCAGGACCTGCCATGTATGCAGTGCAATGCCTAGAGTACTTCTTTGACTCCTCCAACTTCTCCATATAACTGGGTGTTATCTCCCACTTACTCTTCTTTGTCTTCTCTCTAACTGCTTGGTACTTAACCATCAACATAGTTTTGAATCCATCTACACAGCTCCTTACTGGCTTGTTCCTCACATCTAGTATCATCTTGTTAAATACTTCACTAAGATTGTTGACTACTAGGTCTGTCTTGCATGTGTGATCCATAGCATGCCTTGCCCAAGTCTCTTTAGGGATATTACAAAGCCACTTCCAAGCATCTTCATCCTCCTTTTTCAGTTAATTCATTGCAACCTCAAAACCATTCTTGGTGTATGAATATGCAGGATTGTCCATATGCTTCTTCAACTCCTCACTCTTGAAGCCTGCTGACTGGAAATTTGCATAGATATGTCTAAGACAATATCTTTGAGGTGAGTGTGGGAATACAGCTTGAATTGCATTCAACAACCCCTGTTTAAGTAATAATAAAGATTATTATTCATGTAACTTGCTCCTTCCATGCATAATACAAATTATTATTTCTACAACTTGCTCATTCAGTTGTGAAATGAAAAATATACCTTATGTCTATCAGAGATGATTGTGTATGTGCCCCACTTGTTCCCCTCTCCAATGCAAGCTCTTAATTGGCTATGAAACCAAGTCCAACTATCCTTGTCCTCCTTATCAACAATACCAATTGCAATAGGGAATATGTTGTTATTCCCATCCCTACCAGTGGCAGCAAGTATTTGTTGCCCAGTAGAAAGCTTGATAAAGCAACCATCTAAACCTGTATTAAAGCATTGGGTAGTGAAATGAGTTCATTATTAAGTACAAGATAGGCAGTGAACTGGAGTAATGTAGAATGCATATAATACTTGTTGGGGAACGTTGCAGAAAACAAAAATTTTCCTACTCGTTTCACCAAGATCATCTAGGAGTTCATCTAGCAACGAGCTATCGGATGCATCTACATACCTTTGTAGATCGCGCACGGAAGCGTTCAAAAGAACGGTGATGATGTAGTCGTACTCGACGTGATCCAAATCACCGATGACCAAGCGCCGAACGGACGGCACCTCCGCATTCAACACACGTACGGGACGGGAGACGTCTCCTCCTTCTTGATCCAGCAAGGGGGGAAGGAGAGGTTGATGAAGATCCAGCAGCACGACGGCGTGGTGGTGGATGCAGGGCGTCACAGCAGCAGGGCTTCGCCAATACTACAAGGGAGAGACGTAACGGGGGGAGAGGGAGGCGCCAGGGGCTGGTGTTGAAGTCCCTCCTCTCCCCCACTATATATAGGGGTGCCATGGGGGGGCGCCGGCCCTAGTAGATGGATCTACTAGGGGGGGCGGCGGCCTAGGGTGGGGGGCTTGCCCCCCAAGCAAGGGGGCGCCCCCTCTAGGGTTTCCCCCCCCCCCAACCCTAGCCGCATGGGCCCTTGGGGGGTGGCGCCCCAGCCCACTATGGGCTGGGTTCCCTCCCACTTCAGCCCATGGGGCCCCCCAGGATAGGTGGCCCCACCCGGTGGACCCCTGGGACCCTTCCGGTGGTCCCGGTACAATACCGGTGACCCCGAAACTTGTCCCGATGGCCGAAACAGCACTTCCTATATATAATTATTTACCTCCGGACCATTCCGGAACTCCTCGTGACGTCCGGGATCTCATCCGGGACTCCGAACAACATTCGGGTTACTGCATATACATATCTTCACAACCCTAGCGTCACCGAACCTTAAGTGTGTAGACCCTACGGGTTCGGGAGACAAGCAGACATGACCGAGACGACTCTCAGGTCAATAACCAACAGCGGGATCTGGATACCCATGTTGGCTCCCACATGCTCCACGATGATCTCATCGGATGAACCACGATGTCGAGGATTCAATCAACCTCGTACGCAATTCCCTTTCTCAATCGATATGTTACTTGCCCGAGATTCAATCGTCGGTATCCCAATACCTCGTTCAATCTCGTTACCGGCAAGTCACTTTACTCGTACCGTAATGCATGATCCCGTGACCAGACACTTGGTCACTCTGAGCTCATTATGATGATGCATTACCGAGTGGGCCCAGTGATACCTCTCCGTCATACGGAGTGACAAATCCCAGTCTTGATCCATGTCAACCCAACAGACACTTTCGGAGATACCCGTAGTCTACCTTTATAGTCACCCAGTTACGTTGTGACGTTTGGTATACCCAAAGCACTCCTACGGTATCCGGGAGTTACACGATCTCATGGTCTAAGGAAAAGATACTTTGACATTGGAAAACTCTAGCAAACGAACTATACGATCTTGTGCTATGTTTAGGATTGGGTCTTGTCCATCACATCATTCTCCTAATGATGTGATCCCGTTATCAATGACATCCAATGTCCATAGTCAGGAAACCATGACTATCTATTGATCAACGAGCTAGTCAACTAGAGGCTTACTAGGGACATGTTGGTGTCTGTTATTCACACATGTATTACGATTTCCGGATAACACAATTATAGCATGAATAAAGACAATTATCATGAACAAGGAAATATAATAATAATGCTTTTATTATTGCCTCTAGGGCATATTTCCAACAGTCTCCCACTTGCACTAGAGTCAATAATCTAGTTACATTGTGATGAATCGAACACCCATGGAATTCTGGTGTTGATCATGTTTTGCTCTAGGGAGAGGTTTAGTCAACGGATCTGCTACATTCAGGTCCGTATGTATTTTACAAATCTCTATGTATCCATCTTGAACATTTTCACGAATGGAGTTGAAGCGACGCTTGATGTGCCTTGTCTTCTTGTGAAACCTGGGCTCCTTGGCAAGTGCAATAGCTCCAGTGTTGTCATAGAAGAGCTTGATCGGCCCCGACGCATTGGGTATGACTCCTAGGTCGGTGATGAACTCCTTCACCCATATTGCTTCATGTGCTGCCTCCGAGGCCGCCATGTACTCCGCTTCACATGTAGATCCCGCCACGACGCTTTGCTTGCAACTGCACCAGCTTACTGCCCCACCATTCAAAATATACACGTATCCGGTTTGTGACTTAGAGTCATCCAGATCTGTGTCGAAGCTAGCGTCGACGTAACCCTTTACGACGAGCTCTTCGTCACCTCCATAAACGATAAACATTTCCTTAGTCCTTTTCAGGTACTTCAGGATATTCTTGACCGCTGTCCAGTGCTCCTTGCCGGGATTACTTTGGTACCTTCCTACCAAACTGACGGCAAGGTTAACATCAGGTCTGGTACACAGCATGGCATACATAATAGAACCTATGGCTGATGCATAGGGGATGACGCTCATCTCTTCTATATCTTCTGCCGTGGTCGGACATTGAGCTGAGCTCAATTTCATACCTTGTAACACAGGCAAGAACCCCTTCTTGGATTGATCCATATTGAACTTCTTCAATATCTTATCAAGGTATGTGCTTTGTGAAAGACCTATGAGGCGTCTCGATCTATCTCTATAGATTTTGATGCCTAATATATAAGCAGCTTCTCCAAGGTCCTTCATTGAAAAACTCTTATTCAAATAGGCCTTGATGCTGTCCAAGAGTTCTATATCATTTCCCATCAAAAGTATGTCATCTACATATAGTATGAGAAATGCTACAGAGCTCCCACTCACTTTCTTGTAAACGCAGGCTTCTCCATAAGTCTGTGTACACCCAAACGCTTTGATCATCTCATCAAAGCGAATGTTCCAACTCCGAGATGCTTGCACCAGCCCATAAATCGAGCGTTGGAGCTTGCACACCTTGTCAGCATTCTTAGGATCGACAAAACCTTCCGGCTGCATCATATACAATTCTTCCTTAAGGAAACCATTAAGGAATGCCGTTTTGACGTCCATTTGCCATATTTCATAATCGTAGAATGCGGCAATTGCTAACATGATTCGGACGGACTTCAGCTTCGCTACCGGTGAGAAAGTCTCATCGTAGTCAACCCCTTGAACTTGTCAATAACCCTTAGCGACAAGCCGAGCTTTATAGATGGTCACATTACCATCCGTGTTTGTCTTCCTCTTAAAGATCCATTTATTTTCTATGGCTCGCCTCTCAACGGGCAAGTCAGTCAAAGTCCATACTTCGTTTTCATACATGGATCCTATCTCGGATTTCATGGCTTCTAGCCATTTGTCGGAATCCGGGCCCGCCATCGCTTCTTCATAGTTCGAAGGTTCACTGTTGTCTAACAACATGATTTCCAAGACAGGGTTGCCGTACCACTCTGGTGCGGAACGTGTCCTTGTGGACCTTCGAATTTCAGTAGGGGCTTGATCAGAAGTATCTTGATCATTATCATTAACTTCCTCTCTAGTCGGTGCAGGCACCTCAGGAACATTTTCTTGAGTTGCGCCATTTTCCGGTTCAAGAGGTAATACTTCATCAAGCTCTACTTTCCTCCCACTTACTTCTTTCGAGAGAAACTCTTCCTCTAGAAAGGACCCATTCTTGGCAACAAAGATCTTGCCTTCGGATCTGAGGTAGAAGGTGTACCCAATAGTTTCTTTTGGGTATCCTATGAAGACGCATTTTTCCGACTTGGGTTCGAGCTTTTCAGGTTGAAGTTTCTTGACATAAGCATCGCATCCCCAAACTTTTAGAAACGACAGCTTAGGTTTCTTCCCAAACCATAATTCATACGGTGTCGTCTCAACGGATTTTGACGGAGCCCTATTTAAAGTGAATGCGGCAGTCTCTAAAGCATAGCCCCAAAAAGATAGCGGTAAATCGGTAAGAGACATCATAGATCGCACCATATCCAACAGAGTGCGATCATGACGTTCGGACACACCGTTACGCTGAGGTGTTCCAGGCGGCGTGAGTTGTGAAACTATTCCACATTTTCTTAAGTGTGTGCCAAACTCATGACTCAAGTATTCTCCTCCACGATCTGATCGTAGAAACTTGATTTTCCTGTCACGTCGATTTTCAACCTCACTCTGAAATTCCTTGAACTTTTCAAAGGTTTCAGACTTGTGTTTCATTAAGTAGATATACCCATACCTACTTAAATCATCAGTGAGGGTGAGAACATAACGATAGCCACCGCGAGCCTCAACACTCATTGGACCGCACACATCAGTATGTATGATTTCCAATAAGTTGGTTGCTCGCTCCATTGTTCCTGAGAACGGAGTCTTGGTCATTTTGCCCATAAGGCATGGTTCGCACGTGTTAAATGATTCATAATCAAGAGACTCTAAAAGTCCATCTGCATGGAGCTTCTTCATGCGTTTGACACCTATGTGACCAAGGCGGCAGTGCCACAAGTATGTGGGACTATCATTATCAACCTTACTTCTTTTGGTACTCACATTGTGAACATGTGTAGCATCACGTTCGAGATTCATAAAGAATAAACCATTCACCATAGGAGCATGATCATAAAACATATCTCTCATATAAATAGAACAACCATTATTCTCGGATTTAAATGAGTAGCCATCTCGAATTAAACGAGATCCCGATACAATGTTCATGCTCAAAGCTGGCACTAAATAACAATTATTAAGGTTTAAAACTAATCCCGAAGGGAGATGCAGAGGCAGCGTGCCGACGGCGATCACATTGACCTTGGAACCATTCCCGACGCGCATCGTCACCTCGTCCTTTGCCAGTTTCCGCTTATTCCGCAGCCCCTGCTTTGAGTTACAAATGTGAGCAACTGCACCAGTATCAAATACCCAGGAGCTACTACGGGCACTAGTAAGGTACACATAAATTACATGTATATCACATATACCTTTTGTTTTGCCGGCCTTCTTATCCGCTAAGTACTTAGGGCAGTTCCGCTTCCAGTGACCGCTTCCCTTGCAATAAAAGCACTCAGTTTCGGGCTTGGGTCCATTCTTTGGCTTCTTCCCGGCAGCTTGCTTGCCGGGCGCGGCAACCTCCTTGCCGTCCTTCTTGAAGTTCTTTTTACCCTTGCCTTTCTTGAACTTAGTGGTTTTATTGACCATCAACTGATGTTCCTTCCTGACTTCTACCTCTGCTAATTTCAGCATAGCAAATACTTCAGGAATGGTCTTTTACATCCCCTGCATATTGAAGTTCATCACAAAGCTCTTGTAGCTTGGTGGAAGCGAGTGGAGGATTCTGTCAATGACCGCATCATCCGGGAGATTAACTCCCAGCTGAGTCAAGCGGTTATGCAACCCAGACATAGTGAGTATGTGCTCACTGACAGAACTGTTTTCCTCCATCTTACAGCTGAAGAACTTGTCGGAGACTTGATATCTCTCGACTCGGGCATGAGCTTGGAAAACCATTTTCAGCTCTTCGAACATCTCATATGCTCCGTGTCTCTCAAAACGCTTTTGGAGCCCCGGCTCTAAACTGTAAAGCATGCCGCACTGAACGAGGGAGTAGTCATCGGTACGTGCCTGCCAAGCGTTCATAACATCTTGTTCTGCAGGGAGAATGGGTGCGTCACCAAGCGGTGCTTGTAGGACATAATCTTTCTTGGCAGCTATGAGGATGATCCTCAGGTTCTGGACCCAGTCCGTATAGTTGCTGCCATCGTCTTTCAGCTTAGTTTTCTCTAGGAACGCATTGAAGTTGAGGACTACGTTGGCCATTTGATCTACAAGACATATTGTAAAATATTTAGACTAAGTTCATGATAATTAAGTTCAACTAATCAAATTATTAATGAACTCCCACTTAGATTAGACATCCCTATAGTCATCTAAGTATTGCATGATCCGAGTTAACTAGACCGTGTCCGATCATCACGTGAGACGGACTAATCAACATCGGTGAACATCTTCATGTTGATCGTATCTTCTATATGACTCATGCTCGACCTTTCGGTCTTCTGTGTTCCGAGGCCATGTCTGTACATGCCAGGCTCGTCAAGTCAACCTAAGTGTTTGCATGTGTAAATCTGTCTTACACCCGTTGTATGTGAACGTCTGAATAAAACACCCGATCATCACGTGGTGTTTTGAAACAGCGAACTGTCGCAACGGTGCACAGTTAGGGGGAACACTTCTTGAAATTAGTATGAGGGATCATCTTATTTACTACCGTCGTTCTAAGTAAACAAGATGCAAAACATGATAAACATCACATGCAATCAAATAATAAACGTGACATGATATGGCCAATATCACATAGCTCCTTTGATCTCCATCTTGGGGCTCCATGATCATCTTGTCACCGGCTTGACACCATGATCTCCATCATCATGATCTCCATCATCGTGTCTCCATGAAGTTGCTCGCCAACTATTACTTCTACTACTATGGCTAACGCGTTTAGCAATAAAGTAAAGTAATTTACATGGCGTTTCTCAATGACGCGCAGGTCATATAAAAGAATAAAGACAACTCCTATGGCTCCTGCCGGTTGTCATACTCATCGACATGCAAGTCGTGATTCCTATTACAATAGCATGAACATCTCATACATCACATATAGATCATTCATCATTCATCACAACTTTGGCCATATCATATCACAAACCACTTGCTGCAAAAACAAGTTAGACGTCCTCTAATTGTTGTTGCAAGTTTTATGTGGCTGAATTAGGGTTCTAGCAAGAACGTCTTCTTACCTACGTTAAAGCCACAACGTGATTTGTCAACTTCTATTTACCCTTCATAAGGACCCTGTTCATCGAATCCGCTCCAACTAAAGTAGGAGAGACAGACACCCGCCAGCCACCTTATGCAACTAGTGCATGTTAGTCGGTGGAACCGGTCTCACGTAAGCGTACGTGTAAGGTTGGTCCGGGCCGCTTCATCCCACAATACCACTGAAGCAAGAAAAGACTAGTAACGGCAAGAAAGTTGACAAATCCACGCCCACAACTAATTGTGTTCTACTCGCGCAAGAAGAACTGCGCATAGACCTAGCTCATGATGCCACTGTTGGGGAACGTTGCAAAAAACAAAAAATTTCCTACTCGTTTCACCAAGATCATCTAGGAGTTCATCTAGCAACGAGCTATCGGATGCATCTACATACCTTTGTAGATCGCGCACGGAAGCGTTCAAAAGAACGGTGATGATGTAGTCGTACTCGACGTGATCCAAATCACCGATGACCAAGCGCCGAACGGACGGCACCTCCGCGTTCAACACACGTACGGGACGGGAGACGTCTCCTCCTTCTTGATCCAGCAAGGGGGAAGGAGAGGTTGATGAAGATCCAGCAGCACGACGGCGTGGTGGTGGATGCAGGGCGTCACAGCAGCAGGGCTTCGCCAATACTACAAGGGAGAGACGTAACGGGGGGAGAGGGAGGCGCCAGGGGCTGGTGTTGAAGTCCCTCCTCTCCCCCACTATATATAGGGGTGCCATGGGGGGGCGCCAGCCCTAGTAGATGGATCTACTAGGGGGGGGCGGCGGCCTAGGGTGGGGGGCTTGCCCCCCAAGCAAGGGGGCGCCCCCTCTAGGGTTCCCCCCCCCCCCAACCCTAGCCGCATGGGCCCTTGGGGGGTGGCGCCCCAGCCCACTATGGGCTGGGTTCCCTCCCACTTCAGCCCATGGGGCCCCCCGGGATAGGTGGCCCCACCCGGTGGACCCCCGGGACCCTTCCGGTGGTCCCGGTACAATACCGATGACCCCGAAACTTGTCCCGATGGCGGAAACAGCACTTCATATATATAATTCTTTACCTCCGGACCATTCCGGAACTCCTCGTGACGTCCGGTATCTCATCCGGGACTCCAAACAACATTCGGGTTACTGCATATACATATCTTCACAACCCTAGCGTCACCGAACCTTAAGTGTGTAGACCCTACGGGTTCGGGAGACAAGCAGACATGACCGAGACGACTCTCAGGTCAATAACCAACAGCGGGATCTGGATACCCATGTTGGCTCCCACATGCTCCACGATGATCTCATCGGATGAACCACGATGTCGAGGATTCAATCAACCCCGTACGCAATTCCCTTTGTCAATCGATATGTTACTTGCCCGAGATTCGATCGTCGGTATCCCAATACCTCGTTCAATCTCGTTACCGGCAAGTCACTTTACTCGTACCGTAATGCATGATCCCGTGACCAGACACTTGGTCACTCTGAGCTCATTATGATGATGCATTACCGAGTGGGCCCAGTGATACCTCTCCGTCATACGGAGTGACAAATCCCAGTCTTGATCCATGTCAACCCAACAGACACTTTCGGAGATACCCGTAGTCTACCTTTATAGTCACCCAGTTACGTTGTGACGTTTGGTATACCCAAAGCACTCCTATGGTATCCGGGAGTTACACGATCTCATGGTCTAAGGAAAAGATACTTTGACATTGGAAAACTCTAGCAAACGAACTATACGATCTTGTGCTATGTTTAGGATTGGGTCTTGTCCATCACATCATTCTCCTAATGATGTGATCCCGTTATCAATGACATCCAATGTCCATAGTCAGGAAACCATGACTATCTATTGATCAACGAGCTAGTCAACTAGAGGCTTACTAGGGACATGTTGGTGTCTGTTATTCACACATGTATTACGATTTCCGGATAACACAATTATAGCATGAATAAAGACAATTATCATGAATAAGGAAATATAATAATAATGCTTTTATTATTGCCTCTAGGGCATATTTCCAACAATACCTATAAAGGGCCTACACCCATTCAAGAAACCTTCTTTTGAAGCATTCAGACTGTAGAACATGTAGTGGAACCTAGGATTTGGACTATGAGATGGAGCTCAAGCTATGTGGTAGTCACAATGCATCTGCTCCTAGGGTTGGTATCAAGCACAGCTTGAAGATAATCCCTAAACCTTGTGTATTGTCCCTTCATGTCACCTTCCACCACTTCAATGGCCAATGACCTTGCCCTATAGGCCTTGGTCTTTGGCACTTCCAGCCCATACTTAGTCTTTGTTCTTTTTAAAATTGCATCAACACCAGCCCTTGGATTATCTCTTAGTTGCTGCTCACAGGTTCTGGCCATCCAGTCAACTGTCACTTTTGTTTTTTCTCCATGTGCACCACAAGTGTGTAACAACTTCATCTTCTTGATGCAGAATGTCTTCTCATGAGCAATTGTTGATGCAGACATGAAAAAAGGACACCCATTGTCCCTTTCTGTGCAATGCACAATGATCCTATCCTTGCAGTTCCTATGGTACTGGAAATTTCTAAGGATTCCGATATGAAAATTCCTAAGTACTCTTCTAAACCGATACACATCACTGAAGCACATACTCAAGCAAAGTTGGTCATGAGCATCTGGCTTTCTCTCATCATACCAGATCCTAGTCCTGGCCCTCTTGGCTGGACTCTTCCTTCCACAAGGCAGTGGCAGACCTAACTCGTCATCTGACTCACTAATGCCATAGTCACCAGGGAAACAAGTTGAATCATCTGATGGAATGAAATCAGGAATTACCTCAATGTCAGCTTCATGATGTGATCTTGCAGTGGGGCATGCTTTGCCTACTTTCTTGAATGTTTGAGGAAGTGGTGTCTCAGGTTCTGTGTCTGAGTCCTCTGCCTCTGGACACATCTCTTCCACTTATGTGTCTCCTTCAAAGTGATGCATAGCATCCTCTCTCTGTTTCCTTTTCTGCTTCAACTTCTGAATGATTTCATCTTCCTCCCCATTACCTATGTCATGCTCTTCCTCTTTGTACTCACACCAGTTCAAATCAACAAACCCTTCGTCATCAGAGGGGCTAACATCTTCCTGTAATTTCTCTTTGCCCTTTGCTTTTTTTCAAATTCATGCTCTGTTGTGTGTTAATATAAGCAGCCTCTTCACCTGGCTCTCAAACAGCAATAGGCACAGCATACAACTCCTCAACTGGGTCTTCAACAGAAATAGGGAAAAATAATCCTGCCTCATCAATAGAAATAATGTTGGAATCCCCCACATTATTTATAGGTACTTGTTCCTCCACAATATTTGCCCTGTTAAAATCTCCTGGATTACGCTCATTAGCCTTAATTACAGTTATGTTGACCACCTTCTGCTCAGCATAATGGTCTAGCATCTCATCCACACTCTCTTCACTGTCAATAACATGCATTCCTGCTGCCCCCTTTCCCTCTTCTTTCATACATAACATGTTGTCAGCTTCAGTATATCCCTCTTCCGTCTCTAGCAGTGCTAGCATGTTAATATAAGTAATTTCTGACAAAGAAATGGTCCTTTCCGAGTTGTCTCTCCCTTGAAAATGGTATCTTATTTCCCATATCTCATCATCTAAACTACACAAAATTGAGGAGAATTAGTGCTTGATTGATTCAGTTTTAATAATGTAACATGTTATTCAGACAAGATATTAGCATTAACAAAGCTTGCACAGAATTTACAAGACAACAATTATGTGTAATTAATAAGGAGTAAACAAAGCATTCATGCATAAAACCATAAACCTAGAGCTATAATTCCTACTGTAACATGTTATACATAGAAGATATTAACTATATCAGCTACAACAATTGAGTAAACAAACAATAATCTTCAGTAAACAAAGCCCTAAAATCAAATGGCCCTAAAATCTCCTAAAATCTAACAACCCTAAAATCTCCTAAAATCTAATAGCCCATTAACAAACATAAATATGCACTATCTGTAGCCCTAAAATCACAATCCAGTGAATACAGTTACATGGAAGAGAGGGGTGGAGGGGGTGGACGAGGAAGAAATCTTACCACATGCCGCCAAACCCTAAAGCCCACTGATGGCCTTCTCCCACGCCGAAAGCCCTGATCTTGCGTGCTAGGGCCGCCGCCGAACAATGCTCAATGTCCCACTCTGGCAGCGAAGGGGATCGCTCCGGTGAAGGAGCCCGCTGCATCGGCAAGCTACTGCTGTCGAGCCAGTTGTCTACCTCCGAGAACCCATCACCATCGCCTCCAGTCCCTCTGCCTCCTGCTGACTCGCTGCTGCCGATGCTAGGTTTAGCCGCCGCCGCCATCACAGGACAGAGAGAGAGATGGGGGAAAGAGGGGAGAATGGGGCAAGCAGACAGAGCCGCGGGCGCTTTGACCACGTGCGTGCCCTAACGGCCGTCAACATGTGTGACGTTCGGTTAGTCCGACGTGGCAGCTGATGGGTGGGCCTGCCGTGTCAAAAATTGGTTTAGTTGCGGCCAAACGGGCATTTGTTTTTATTGAGAAACTTTACAAAAAAGTGGTGGATTTTTGGGACGCGCTAGAAATGTGGTGGCAAACTGATGCTTGAACTTCAAATGTGGTGGTTTTTTGCAATTCACTCCTTCTAAAGAGAGGGCGTAATCCAAATGAGAATTGGCATATCCGACCAAGGATGACTGTGAGACCACATATCGACAGTCTTGTGCATGCTTACTCATGAAATTCGCTGTTAAATAACTACTTCCCTCAACTGCTCCTTGGTTGGAATGGTTAGACCTTCAACACCATAATGCCCTCATGGCACCCTCTTCCAACAACTCCTTTCTCTGCCAAGTAATCAACAATCAGATGCCAACACCACAAAATCTCCTTCGTCCTCACAAATAATGGGCCCTCCACCTACTTCTGGTTGGACTCTTGGCTGACACCGCAACCACTAGCTTTGATCTATCCCTACTTGTTCTCTCACTCCAGTAGACCACATGTCAGAGTAGCAAACATTTTGCGCTATGGTTTAGCCTCTGAAATGCAAGTACGTCTAAGCACTGCTGCCACACAAGAATTGGATGTTGTATTTTTTGTTTTGCAGGATTTCTTAGCATCGCCAAAACAAGACAATTGCTTCCTGAT
The DNA here is from genome assembly GCA_963921465.1 of Triticum timopheevii. Lineage (NCBI taxonomy): Eukaryota > Viridiplantae > Streptophyta > Magnoliopsida > Poales > Poaceae > Triticum > Triticum timopheevii. The sequence goes on from OY997268.1 coordinate 578,553,835, forward strand.
TGGGTTTAAGGGCTTCTCTACAAAGCAAGACACGTACGCGTCAGGGAAAATCCGGTGTGGTCCTTTCCTCCCACGACACGCAAATTCCTCTCGAAAATGTATCCTCTCCTTGTCTACGTCTTGTTTTCTTCCTCCTTGCGGCTAGGGTTGCCATGCACCATAGGAGCGCAGCAGCCCACAACCCAGGATGCACCATATATAGAGTATTTACAGTAGGGATGTGATCTCTGAATCAACATGTCAAACACTAGACAACCTGTTAACTTTAATGCCATCTCACTTTTATTGTTAGTGAGTTGGAGTGTCCAAGGTAATCAAGAATAGATTGCAGCGTAAAATTTGCTTAATAAAACAAGATTTCTATTGCAAAATACCTAAGATACGACCAGGTAGATTGTAGTGTAGTCTGCATTGAACTGTTGCTATAATTCTATTGGTTATTGTGCACTCAACTCTTACAATATATTGGTCAATGAGTGAGAATAGAGTTGTCTTAGCACTTCACTAAGTATACCAGTTTTGGTATAGAATTGCTACATTTTAAATTTGTAACTCATGTTTCAGAGAGTTATCCTTCTAATATGTATAATAGTAGTAAATTGTTTGGCCTCTTTGTTCAGTGATTCAGGGTAAATGATAATCCGTATATCTTGCCCTTTTCTCCTCCATGAAACTATGTCAATAATGTACGCAATGATTAGATGTCCGATGAAAGGGTGGACATATGGAGCAGCATACTTTTAGGATTAAGGCTAAACTATCATTGCCATCTTATTTCTAAATTTTATAGGTTGTAAGTCACCATGATGGATGTTTACCAAGATGCTCTATGTGAATCATAGTATCATGTGCCAAAATTTATCTCCCATCCACCAAATTGTGGAAGAGTACAGATGAAACAATCTAACACAGCCAGAGACAACATTATAGGACATTAAGTTGTAGGTAGTAACAGCAATTAGAAGTTTGTATGTTGACATCTTTATAAACCTCCAGAAGCAACATAAGACAGTAAACAAATGTTAGAACCCTCTGAAACTCCGAACCTTTTATCTTGAGGGGAATATGTGAGCATGGAAATTCTTTTACCTCTGGTACATGATTGAGATCAATTTTTAATTTGTATTCGATATGCAGGAAGACATGACTGATGTAAGTGTTGAGTGTATGGCTGAGTACGTTGACATTGTCAGCAGGATGTTTGACAGCGAGGATGAAGGTTTTGAGTTTGTAACAAGTATGCTCTTGAGAAAGGCTTTAGTGTGAGGAAAGGCTATATTTGAGTGGGATGAAGCGAACGTGAAAATGATTCAGAGGAAACTTGCCAGTAGTCGTCAAGGTTGTCGTGAAGAGAAGCTGTTACGACTGGCATATTAGGGGCTTAGCCCAGTGGGTTGCTGCCCAAGTTATCTTATTGTTATTAGGGGCTTAGCCCAATTATCTTATCGTTATTAGGGTCATTTGCTTAGGAGTCAAGTAAACCCCTCTATATAGGGAGAGGAGATGTATCAATCTAATCAAGCAAGAAGCAATCATTATTTTCTCGGCTTCCCGAAGGGAGCCGGGAGACCTAACCCTAGCCACCTCTTGCGCTGCCGCTGCCTCTTTTTCATCGCGCCACGGCACCCAGCCGCCAAGGATCGCGAGATCGCCCATGTCCAGCCTCCTCCTTCCCCTACAACCTACACTCTAGACCAGGTAGGATCCTAGCTCCTACCAATTTGGTATCAGGAAGCTTGGGTCCGATCATGTCTGCTCCACCTCCCACCCCTCCGCTGCCCACCGCGCTGCTGTCCACCACCGCCGCCCTCGCCATCGCGCCGCTCAAACCCACCGCAGGGACCTTCACTGGCCAGTCGTCGCCCCTCCCCGCGCTGCAGGCCACCGTATACTCCCCGGTGGAGATCACTGGCATCCTTAATGGCCTCGTCACCGCCGTCCAGGGCATCCACCTCTACCTTGCCGAGCCTTACGGGCAGCCACTAGCCGTCGTGACCGGCCCAGACGCTGCCCTGGTACGCGGCCTCCACCACTCCGATCGGGCATCTACACCACCACTGGCCCGGTCAGCCGCCGTCCGCCGTCGCCCCCCACTGGCCACAGTGGCTGGCCCCGGCGATCGCCGTGCCCCCGACGCCTCCCGGGTTCGGGCAGCCGTAACTCCAGCTGCCACGCCCATCGACGATCGCTGCCGCGCCTTCCTGGCCAAAGTGGCCGGCCCCAACCCTCGCTGCACCGACCACACCACCACTACAAAAAAATACACTTCTGTGATGATACGTGTTTGTCACAGTAGGTCGCGTTTTTTGTCATGCATGTACATCCATGACAAATTTATGACAGAATCAAGATAGTCATACCTGTGCTGTCGTAGAAGTGTTCCATGACATTACCAAAATTATCATCACGGAAGTGTCCACTTCCATGACGATAAATCGCACGTCACAGAAGTGCTTTCGTCAAGGGTGACCGACATGTGGCATCCACCATAACGGAACGCCGTTAAGCTATCGGGTCGGGTTTTGGATCCGATAACCCGTTAACAGCCCCAACCAATGGGGATTTTCCACGTGTAAAATCATCATTGGCTGGAGGAAACACGTGTCGGCTCACCGTTGTGACAGATGTCATTCGCTCATTGGACTGAAGGCGCCTATGATACGGCGACACGTGGCATGGCCCAACAGAGGCCCATTCCTGTGAAAAGGCTAGACGTTTGACTTGGTCAAAAGGTGGCGGGCCGGCCCATGGAAAGCCTGTTATCGGCCTGTTCGCATATAGCCCATTTACAGTCCGCTAACCCAGGGCCCGTTACGCCCTATCCGAATTAGGCCCAGTAGCGTCATCTGGGCCGTCCAATATGATTCAGCCCATTTTAACTTCCGGCCCATGTGTGGCCCATGACTTCTTTCGGCCCATATGAGGACCTTTGTAACTCTTGGCCCATTAACGGCCCGTGGTGAAACTGGCCTGTAATGAACAGTGTATCACTTTATACCCATTAACGGCCCATTATTACATTGGGCCGTTTCCAGTCCAAGTTATCTTTCGGCCTTCTCAGGGCCCATTGATTCTTGGGCTCACTTGCAGCATTCGGTTACATACGGCCCGTTACTGTCATTTTCTGCTTGTGGGCCAAATTCAGCCCATTGTTACAGTCGGCCCGTTTGCGGACCGTTAATACGTTGGGCCATTTTCATGTCAAAAAAACTCGTTGGGCTGTTTTCATAGAGTTATCAAATACGGCCTATTAACGGCCCATTATGGTCCACGAATAGTACGGCCCGTGATTGGTGAAATGATGATACACCCCGTAGAAGGCCCATGGATCCTACGGCCCGTATGAGGCCCATGGATAGTACGGCCCGTAGGGGGGCCATGTATCGTACGGCCTGTAAAAGGCCCATGGAACCTACGGCCCGTAGAAGGCCCATTGATCCCTAAGGCCCGTATAGAAGAAGGCCGATGGATCCTACGGCCCGTATAGAAGGCCAATGGTCCTATGGCCGAATGAAGGCCCATGGATCATACGGCCTGCAGGAGGCCCATCAGTCCGTGTGTTGCCATGATTATTTTGGCCTAGTTACCAAAAATAGGCTATTGTGGCCACTAGAAAAACACAGAAAAAGAACTGCAGTGACTACAAGCAAACAACTAAACAAGACAATAAGGAAATAAATAAGCAAGCAATTAAGGCTAGCCTATTACCGCTATTACACATATTACATCCACTGGGCATCAAAGTTCGCCACCAGTGCAAATATAGGGAACAAAGCAGCATATTACATACACTGGCCGTCAAAATTGGCCACCAGTGCAAATAAACGCGGCAGCAAAACAAGAGCATAACTGAAACAACTTCGGAAGAGCTCAAGAAACGTTATCCTGGGTATCCACCATGTTGGCAATAAGCTTAGCAAGCTGATTAGCTTTGTCCTGTTTGGTGCTAAAATCCTCCAACGCTTGTTGTTGCACCAGAAAGTATGCATCTGAATGCTCTAGGGACTTCCGCAGTCCTTCCGCTTCTTGCCATAGCACAGCTGATCGATGTCTTTCAGCTTGTAGTTGAGACTCAAGAAACTGAACTGATTCAGACAGTGAGTTTGAATAGCTTGTGCAAGCGGTAGTGGCCAGTAACTCAAACACTAAACCAAGATAGGACTTTGTGGTTGTCTCACTGTCTTCAAGATAGTCTTCCTTAGTTGTTTTATCAGCTTTGTTGGAGACCAACAAGGATGTGTCACTATCCTGAACCTTATCTGCATTACTTCCTTTACCATTGCTTAATAAGGCACTCTTCCCCAATATTCTGTCAACATTCTAAAAGAAGAAACAAGCAGACACATAACAAGTTTAGCATGTACTAGTATATGAAACTCATTTCGGTGAACCAGTTCATTAGTAAGGTGGATAGGATTAAACTACCAAGTCTTCTATTGCCAAGTACTAATACATAATAAAAGCATCAAACAAACATATATCTATGTCCTATGGTCACTGCATTGTCTTGCCAAATCAAAATAGAGACACGGTTCAAAACATATCAGTTCAAGACAAAGCAGCAGTGAAAGAATACAAAGCGTGGGAAACTACACGGCACAACAAGATTTCATATGAGTACCACGGGTCTACATGTACAACAACACTATTGGCTCTGTTGTGATGCTAGTAATGTGCATGATATGAAAGTCAACTGTATACACAATTGAAATTGAAATCAAAAGAGCTATTGATAAGAGCAAACCTATTAAAGAAACATGCGTGAACATACCTGCTATGCCATTGGAGTTTCGATTGGATCCTTCAATTTAAAAATAAGTTTGTATCAGTAAATACAGTGATACAAGAGCAAAGCAATCATAGTTAAAAAAGGCGTGCCTAAGCGAGCGCTTAAGTGCGCCTAGGCTCTAGGCGTTGGCAAAATGCATTGCACATAACTACGCTTAATCTGTGCACAACTGCGCATAAGCATGCGCTTTGGTCAGTAAAGTGCAAGGCGGTGGCAAAACGCACAATTAACGCCTAGCGCTTTTTTGAACTATGATAGCAATGGAATCTTAAATTAGAACAGTTGTTCTTCAGGTTTAGGTACTTGTTCTACATGAACAGAGTACAGTAAGACGCAAGAATATAATACTTAAAAATAGAAAATGAGCTCATAGACCTTACCACATTCTTGATTCGGGACCAGTACAGAACAAGGCGTTCCCAGTCATCGTCCAGTAAATGTGTCTCAGGAGAACGTAAGGGAATTTGATGAGTTTCTTTGCTGGTGAAGTACATTTTCTTCAGGTAATTCCGATACTGCCACCAAGCATTCTTGAAGATAGCAGAGGTATTAGCACAGGTTACCTCATCCTGAGTTTCCAAATCGGTCCTTCTCTATAGAGAAAATGGGAAAAATTGTTGTATTATAACCATCATGGAGGTAGGATGTATGGGACGAAACAAAGTAATTGCCATGAATAACATTACTTACACATAACTCCTGGACAAAAACCTGCAACTGGCATTTTCCTTCATCTTCAGTATAATATTTCCAAGATGGGAAGATACGCACATACGATTTAACAACATCAAATGCGATAGATGCTAAACTATGACTGGTTGGTTGTGCTTCCTCCACAGGAATAGGCATACTAACTGGTGGAGTTGGGGTTCGCCGTGATAGTACTGGCCCTTTGGGCACTGGAGCTGCCTTACTAACTGCTCTTGTTTGGGAGCTCTATGGTGGAGATGGTGATGTGTCAACAGGAACTGGGTTACTATCGGCTGGGGTTGGGGTTAGATTGGGTGAAGCTGGTTCTCTGTCCATCGCAGTAGGGGTACAATCTGTCAGAGTTTGGGTTATGTGTGGTAGGGCTAGTTGTTGTGCATGTACAACCGGGGTGCTATCTCCACCAAGAGGTAGCACTGTTTTATTTGAAGACCGTGTTTTTATTCCGCTAGATACTGGCATCACCCGCACCAATTCAAATGGCTGATAAACAGGAAACATAGTTGAATGTACAGACATTATATGAGAGATAGATGCAATAGATAGTGTGGAAAAAAAGAGGGCATGAAATAGTTGACATCTATATTGTTTAACTAAAACAGATAGCATGACATAATTTCACATATATGATGTCTATCTAAACTGGATAGCATAGCATAACATAATTCAAAGATGTGATGAATAACTAAACAGGATCGCATGACATAATTCACCTACATGTTATCTAAGTAATCAGGATCGCATCATTTAATTCACATATGTGATTTATATGCTAAACAGAGGGCATTCGATATGATGTCTGAACTAAGAACATGGTGTTGAATATTGTGTATATGATGTCTAAACTATGCAATGCAAGACACCGTATGCATGATATGAGCAGTATAACCGTGCCAAGTTAGAGCATACACCTCAGTAGGGGAATAGGACTGGTCATCTGTCTCTGAATCCATCTCTGAGGAGCTATCGGGACCCAACAAGAGATCTGCTTCGACGGGTAGCACTGTCTGCTCTGAAGGCCTTGTTTTCACTCCAGATTTTTCCATCTCCCACCCAAATAGCTGATTCACAGGAAGAGTAGTTTAATGTACAAACATTGTCGACAATTGGAAATGTAATGAAGAAAAGGATGGGCAAGATATCATTCAAATATATGATGCCTGGTTAAACAGGATGGCATTGCACATTTCACATATATTATGGCTGGCTAAAAGACATGAGACTGCATAATTCCCATATATGATATAGAAACTAAACAGGTGGCATTACAGAACATGTCTAAACTAAGCAGATGACATATATGATGTCAAAAGTAGGCACTGCAAGGCAACATATGGATGATATGACTAACATCATCATGCCAAGGTAGAGCAAACACCTTGGGGGGTAAATAGGAGTGGTCAGCGGCGTCTGAATCCGCCTCAGAACAGATATCTTCCTCTGGATTACAATCTGGAGAGGGGTGGGGAGGGTTTGCCATTGAACCCACCATGGAGCGATGTCTGCATGACATTGTATTGCCGCGCAAAACTCTTCTCTTTTTCTCTACATGTTCAGCATGACTGTGTACAATATCTGACATGCATACGAAAATATGGTGAGATTATGTAAGGAGAGCATGCAAAAATTTAGATTGATGGTAACAACAAGTGGATGGATCCAAAAATAATGATAGCAGGCTGATGATTGCTTTAAATTAATAAAAAGACAGATGATGATTGCTTTACTATTTGTTTCTCACCCAAGATGAACAACATAGGCATACCCTAGGTGAACCAGATATTAGACAGACATACTATTCATTGTTGCCTCGATATGTGCCCCACAACTAATTTGGAACTCAAGTTTGAATATTAATTTGGACCTGAGTTGGGAGTCCAAGAGCTGAACAGGACGATAAAGTAGCAGGTAAGTTTAAGCAATGCATAACATAAGCAGAAACAAAAGAGTGCGACCTCTCTTGTGGACCCGTGTACTCCTCAGGTTCATCTGCTGAGTCGATGATGGTGATGCCATTGGGGTGGGTGCCGGCGGCAGGGAAGGAGATCTGAGGCGGCGAAAGACAGTCAGGAGTCGTGATGTCTGGTTTGGTGGATGCTTCTGTCGATGGAGCAGCTCAGGTGAGGTGGATGACGTCGCGGCAGGAGCAGGACAAACCACACAAAGTTCCCTTCGACACGTACCTGTAACTGAAGTAATTCTGTAAGGGCTCATTTTGCTTGCATGATTCTTAAAACGCAGGGATAGGAAAAACACTGGAATAGGATAGGAAAATGCACATGGTAAACAGAGCATTTGTAAACACAGGATTTCTGTCAACTTGGGTGTTTGGTTTACAGGAATTGGAAGAGCAGAGGAATGCAAAGAAAAAAGATGGCCAAAATAAAGAGAAACCATATGAAAGCGTGTACAATTAGAATGTTATTCTGGCACTAATGCACTTGGTCTTGTTTTCATGCATAGGATTTTGAAAAGTAGGTCCAGGTGGATGTTTTGCTTCATTCCTTTCAACAAAATGCATGAATAATTGAATAGTAGAGTGCCATTGGAAAATTCCCTATTGCTATGTTTTTCCTTTGAACCAAAATAGTCCTAATGGATCGACGTGAATGTATAGTAATAAGTGATGCAACAAGTGTACAACCTCTTTGCCATAGCCGTGTCGACCTCAGCATCATTGGGTTGGTCGCTGAAGCAGTTGAGACAGAGGTGGTTGTCGGAGGTGTGGAGGAAGATCTAAGGAATCTGTAAACGGCGTCCAAGGCACTGCTCTGTTGTGATGGATCGTTCTGTCATTGGAGTAGCTCCAGTGAGCCGTAAGACATCAAGGCTGAAGCAGCACAAGACAGACATCGTCAATCTCAAGTGGGATTCTAATAGCATCTCCAATAGATGATGAAAAATGGATGTAAAATTAACATCACCAAAAACCACCTAACTACAACAGATGAGGTAAAAACTGTTGACTCTGAACTTAACTGTCGAAACTGAAATTTACTATGGAATCTGGATACTACTGTCGAAACTGAACGCAATGGTAGTAGAGAGGCACTTGACATGTAGTTTAAGGAGGGCCTGCAGTTCATCTTCAACCTGCACCCCCCTCAGCCGCCAGCCACCACCGGACGAACCGCCGGCCCCAGCGCCGCCTCGCCGCCCCGAAACAACTCGCCACCGCCGCCCCTGCCAGCCCTCTAGGCCCCACGCCCCCCACCCTGAACCCTAAGATAGATAGTGGGGTACCTTTCCGGCGAGCCCCCGTCCCCGCTGCGGGTGGTTCTTCCATAACTCCGACGAGCCCCCCCCCCCCCCCCCAAACCCCTGAAAATCGACTGACCAAAAAGTCGATTCAGTCGACTGAAGTGGGGCTTAATCAGAGCAGAGTAGCAGCACAAGCGAGGGGGAGAGCAGCAGCAGCAGCTGGGCGAGCGAGAGCCGGAGCAGCAGCAGCATCGCGAGCAAGCGAGCAAGAGCCGGAGCAGCAGCAGCAGATCCGGCTGGTATGGATGCCGCCACCGAAGGGTCCTCGCACTGGGGGAGAGCCGCGGTGGAGATGTCGCCCGCGGCACCGGCTTCAAGGTAGCCGCTCCATGGGGATGCGGGATGGAGCGCCGTCGGTGCCGGGAGGTCGAGTTAAGGAGAAGGTGCGATGTGATGAGTGTCCAACCTCTTTGGTGGCGCCGAGTAGGCCTCGTCTTCATCCGAGGAGTCGGTGAGGATGCTGCAGTTCCGGTGGAGCAGGTTAAGGCGGCGCTGTGGCGATGGAGCATCCGCGATAGATGAGGCGATCGTCGGAGCAGCTCCTAGCAGAGAGGCACTTGACATGTAGTTTAAGGAGGGCCTGCAGTTCATCTTCAACCTGCACCCCCCTCAGCCGCCAGCCACCACCGGACGAACCGCCGGCCCCAGCGCCGCCTCGCCGCCCCGAAACAACTCGCCACCGCCGCCCCTGCCAGCCCTCTAGGCCCCACGCCCCCCACCCTGAACCCTAAGATAGATAGTGGGGTACCTTTCCGGCGAGCCCCCGTCCCCGCTGCGGGTGGTTCTTCCATAACTCCGATGAGCCCCCCCCCCCCAAACCCCTGAAAATCGACTGACCAAAAAGTCGATTCAGTCGACTGAAGTGGGGCTTAATCAGAGCAGAGTAGCAGCACAAGCGAGGGGGAGAGCAGCAGCAGCAGCTGGGCGAGCGAGAGCCGGAGCAGCAGCAGCATCGCGAGCGAGCGAGCGAGAGCCGGAGCAGCAGCAGCAGATCCGGCTGGTATGGATGCCGCCACCGAAGGGTCCTCGCACTGGGGGAGAGCCGCGGTGGAGATGTCGCCCGCGGCACCGGCTTCAAGGTAGCCGCTCCATGGGGATGCGGGATGGAGCACCGTCGGTGCCGGGAGGTCGAGTTAAGGAGAAGGTGTGATGTGATGAGTGTCCAACCTCTTTGGTGGCGCCGAGTAGGCCTCGTCTTCATCCGAGGAGTCGGTGAGGATGCTGCGGTTCCGATGGAGCAGGTTAAGGCGGCGCTGTGGCGATGGAGCAGCCGCGATAGATGAGGCGATCGTCGGAGCAGCTCCTTGGAGGTGGAGGACGGGGTGGCTGAACCGGCTGGACGGCGAGATGGACGACGGATCCTCATCCGGGGAGGTGGACGAGGGACGTCGAGCTGTTGCGGTGGACGACGTCGTCGGGAAAGAGGCTCCGGCTGGGCAGCGGTGACGTGGCGGACGGAGGAGGGTGGGGTTTCGCGACTGGAGAGGAGAGGTTATGGCGGCCTGGGATTTCGAATGGCGAAAAGGGGGCGATGGGAGGGGGTGAAGCATGACTTAGGGACGCGCTTGTCCAAAATGTAGGGTGTGTTACAAAAGTACCCCCCACCGATTTGAACTAGCGGCCCTTTTGGCTCAGGGTTAGAAGGGGGATTTCGTGTGTCGGGATTTGGCAGCTGGAGGGAGTTTTTGCGCGCATTGTATTTTCGGGATAGCAAGGCGCGGGTTGTGAAGGCGCCAGTTTTGGGAGCACGATATCTAAATTTTCGGGATATAACAAGACGCGGGTTGAATTTTAGGGACAAGCCTAACGTGTAGTAATATTGTATTTGTACGTACCAAATCAATTCGCACTTGTCACATCCTGATTTTCATGCCACTACACTTAAGCTAACAATCATGATAAAATGTGGTTTGACAAAAACTTTTGAGTGTTTTGGACCTTGCATTGATTGGTTTTTGTCTGTTGTTTGCAAGTGCTCTAAAAATAAAATAAATCCTCCAACTCTTATACTCCTTTTCCTTGATCCAAAACTTCTGCCCAATGATCATACCATGTGTATAGTACAACATAGTATTTTCTTACAAAAGTAATTTGGCCAAATAGTATTTTCAAAAATTAGTTTTTCAAAAACCCCTGAATTGAGGTTTGCACTGCAAGTACTTAATTAACGGCAGTAAAAATCTTTCCAAAAATATATTTGACTCCTATTAGATATAGGATACCCAGAAACCACAAAAATATAATTTTAAAAGTCATTTTCCTATTTTATTTAAAAGCTTTTTCTTAAGGCTAGAAATGGTCTTTAATAGGGAAAAAATATTTTTTTTGTTTTAAAAATATTTGACAAAAATCAGGGAAACTCAGTGGACATATATTGTCCATATATAAGAGTTTAAACCCATGATCATGTTCAAAATATTGGTCAAATCTCTCAAAAACCCTTTCTAGATATTTCAAGCTTTTGAAATATTTACAAAGGAAATATTCCCCAAAAATTCCAAGAAAATTCTATCATGTCACATATGACATGTTTGACGATCTTGACAAGTATCATGTCATGGAGAATAGTATAACCCCATGAAATCTCCTCAAAACCATTTCTGTCCATTTTGAAGTTTGAGCAACTTTACATTGCCAAACATGTCCAAATGTTCTCAAACCTTGTGAACATGCTCAAATCGTCTAATCATTCATCTAGACCAAATGGCACAAGTTGGAGAACAAGTTAACTTGATCAAAGAGCCCCAAAACCCTTCCTGTCCAGAACCAAATTTGAACAACTCTACATTGGCAACTTTCTCCTTTTGATCTCAAGTTTTGTGTACATGTTCAGAACCTCAAATAATGACACTGCACCAAGTGGTGCATCAAGGAGAATAGTTTTTCATGTCTAGATCTTGGAAAACTCATTTATGTTGATTTCTAGGGTTTACCAAAGTTGCATTGTCAACTTTCTTCAAATGAGCTTCAACTTGGTGAGCAACCTCATTTCTATATGACACTTGATCCTGTTAATCTTCATATCATGTGGAATCCATTTGCTTGCCCAAACCACCATCAAACACCTTCTGGCGGAAATTTAAAATGCATGTTTTGTCCATTTCCACTAATCTCCATGAGTCCTCCTTTTTACCACAACCCCTCCTAGTCCCCCTCTACCTCTGGTGTGCTTCCCTGCCCAAGAGGTAATGATGAAGGGGGGCAGGGATCCATTTTTCTTCTCTGGACAGCCGCTTTTTCCTCCCTTTCTCATCTCTCTCTCACTCCTGGTAAGTTCCAGAGCATCCAAAGCCTCCCACCCTCTTGTTTATTCCCCCTTCAGACCCCAGACACAAGTGGACACGCAAGTGCGCGCAGAAAAGCCGCGGATGTCGGCCATTTGCGCGCTCTGGAGCACGTCGGCGTGCTCCCGACCGTTGACGCCGCGTCCCCTGACCACCTCGAGCCTCCCCCTCAAGCCAGTCGAGGTGCCTCGACGTCCGCAACATGCCACCGTGCAGGCCCCCTCGTCTCTTCCTCTCTCTCACCCCCTGCGGTGCGTGCCCAGAGCCGCCCGGCTCGGCCAATGCCCGGCCTCGCACGCGCAAGCACCAGAGCCTCTCCCCGCTCCCTCTCTCTCTTCCTGGCACCCTACTCGACTCCCACGAACGCCGTAGACAGCCCCGGGCCTCCTCCCGTGGCCACTGCAGCCATTCCCACGGGTGCCCGTAGGCCACGTCCACGGTGAGCCGTGGCTTCGCCATTTAAGGCCACCCCCGAGCCTCCTCTCTACTCCTTTGGATCTCTCTCCCTCCCGTGCACCCCCTGGACCAACCCACTTCCCTCCTCGTGCCCTCCTTGCACCTCCATGGCCGGAGCAATGCCACCAGCCTCCGCCTAAATTCGCACCCACCACTCCTCCTCCTCCCCCTAGACCGCACTAGAACACCTCCACCATCACTGCAAGGTCCTCCATCTCCTCCTTCCGCCCCCGGGAAGGCAGTCGCTCACGGCAAAAGATGGCCGATGGCCCCTCCGCCACCACCCAAGCCGTCACCACTACAGCCATCCTCGGCATGCGTGCAGCACATGGATGGCTGTGGCGTGGTCTCCTGAGCACGCCGGTGGGTGGGGCGTCGCCGGAGACGCCCTGTAGCCCCGGCAATCACCGGCGGAAGCCGCTCCTCCTCGCGGCCAGAACGCGCGCAGGAGGTAGAAGACGACCTGCCGCTGGGGCCCGCACGTCAGCGACCCAGCAGGCGGGCCCGTCCATTTAAGTGGAAACGGCTTCGGCTGGATACGCCTCCCCTGCGCGAAGGCGTACCCCCGCGAAGCCGCCTTCAACGTGGCCTCCCAGCGGGCGCACGCGAGAGGCTGGGCCAGGCCCAGTGCGCTGCCCCGCTAAGTCTCGCCCAGTGCACGCTGCTGCCTCCCTAGATCCAGCCCATTTAGGTAAATTCCTTTTCTTTTTCCTTTTCTGTGGAGTGGTAAAATCCATGGAATATTCATATCACCTCCAAATTGGATTATTCAAATTTCTGGTAACTCATAAAATCATGATCTACCTGTTGGTGCAACATGCACATTTTTTCAGAAACTTTTTCTTCACAAACATTTATCAAACCTTGTTTTCCCATTTCTGAAATGAACTTTAGAAAATCACAGAGAGCCCATTTTTTATCCAAATTCCATGGTTCAAAATCCTAGATGTCTATAAGTTCAAAACTTAGTTTTTGAACATTTTTACTAATACTCTCTGTACCACCTCAAATAAGGGTCTATTTCTTCATGTATAGCCAACTTTGCAAATTCATAGAGAAATCATTTTAACTCCAAATCCAGTGAAACCAATTCCTAGATGCTTCTAAAATCATCATTTGTTAAATGGGTGCCTCTGCTCATTTTTGAAAATAATATTTCTGTACACTTCTTGCAAACCCATTAATCCCTTGATTCCATCATATTGAAATGTTTAGAAATATCCATTGATCCACTTCCAATGAAATCACCTTGGTCATTCCTCATATGACCAGAGGTATCTTAGAAAAGTCCAACTCATATTTTTAGAGCACTTTTATTTCCTGCCTTGTTGTGATGCTTATTATGGTTGCTTTCAACGATAGTTGACGAAGTAGACGAAATGCTCGGAGTTGGACCAGAGATATTTGAAGACCATGAAGACTTTGTTAAAACAGGCAAGCAGCCCTTTGACCATGTCTATGAAACCCTTTTTATGCATATCATATAGCACCATATTGTTGTTGCAACGGAATCGTGATGAGGTAGTAACCACTTTGATGGTTTGCCACCGTACTTCCTCGTTGATACTTGCATTGTGCATAACCCTACATTCTTATGAGGGTTATGACGGTGGGAGTAGATAGGATGCTAAAGTAGTGCTACACAAAAAGGGACGGGAATATGCATGGTGATGGAGAAAAAGTAATTTCAAAAGACTTTTCTAAAACCCCATCGGGTGCCGCTTATGCCCGAGGGAGATGATGAGATGGGTAACCACTTGAAGACGAAGTGGTGTACCGAGGAAAGTGTGTGTTGTTTTCGAAAAGGATTAGATTTAAGATTTGTCGACTGTCCCAACCTTACATGCGCAACCACTCTACCCTTATATGGGAAAGGGCATTATTGATTACCTAGGCCGATACTAGCTTGGAGCCTGCATTACTAGTGACGGGGAGAGTTGGTGCTCTCTCTCGGGATGGGGTTGTGCCAGGTAGGGCGGCCAAGAACATTTTTATGGGGCACCGGACACACCGTTGGTACCCCGTGCTTGTGATGTGAGATGATTTAGGAGCATGGCTCCACGAAAATGTTATGTGATAATGTTGGGCACGGGGGTTACTACCAATCGAGTGGACTCCATGTTAGTGTCGTCTAGGGAAAGATAGTGATTGGGTGCTTACCCCGGGTACTTGTGGTATCGCGGGTCGTGGATGACACGAAAGTTCCCCAGATCTTGTGGGTAAAGTGTGCAACCTCTGCAGAGTGTAAAAACTATTCGAATAGCCGTGTCCACGGTCAAGGACAGTTGGGCGGTGCTGCTTAAACTATGTCCAGAGTTTTACAACCGTGTGTGTGTGTTGATAAAATTACTTGGGTCAAGTCAAAGGACTTGACATGATTGAGTTGGGTTGGTGCCCACTCTATTTATGTTGATATCTGTAACCTGTCCTCATGGTTACTTGGATTCTCCTGAGGCATGTCTTACAAGTTGTTGAACATGTCATTGCACTCAAAACTAGCTTTCTGCAAAAATTTACCTATATCATGTATTGTTGTATCTTGAACCAAAACATGGGTTGCTTGTGAGTACATTCAAAGTACTCATTGGCTTGCCACTGGTTATTTTATTGGTCAGGCATGAAAGAACAGGATAAAATGAAGAGTACCTTGGTGACGGACATGCGAGCTAGGACGCTTCCCAGTCAGAATGCCTGTAGGGTTAAGGCAGATGGCATGGGTCCAAGTTGTTATTGAAGATTTCTGCTCTGATGATACACTCAAGACTTGACCATAATGGTCCTACTTGTGTAAAGCGGTATGTATGGATGTAAGACTCTTGTTATTCAGCTTCTGTGTGTTCAGTGAGCATTGATCTCTGGGATCACTGTACACGTGCATCCGGTGATCTCGACTTATGAGTCGGGGTCCCCACAGCACTTCCCTCAACCAAAAAGAAAACAAAAAAATAAAACAATTCACACCACACAAAGAGAGAGTCTTGCCCTATTTTACTATAAAAATGCTATTCAAAGCTACTCCCTCCTTCCATCTATATAGGGCCTAATGTGTTTTTCGATGCTATCTTTGACCAAATATTAGAGCAATGATATATGACATGCAACTTACACAAAGCACACCGTTAACTTCGTCTGTGAAAGGTTCTTTCAGTGATATAATTTTCACATTGTGCATGTCATGTACTATTAATCTTGTCAATAGTCAAAGACAGTCTTAAAAATCTCATTACACCCTATATAGATGGAAGGAGGGAGTATGAATCCATGTTATGTCCGATTAATTTTTTTCGCTTTGCTGTATAATGCATGTAATTTACTCATACCAACATTTTAGTGCATTCCAAATGTCTATACTATCGCTGCAATTCAAACTAAATTTGAATTCGTTTCTCTATTTCAATAAGAATCTACAATCATGATTGTTGCCAACTTCAACCATCATTCGTGTATTACCTTAATAACACACCACATGATTACTTAGAGATAGATATGAACTATGTGTACTACATGAACTCGAATTCTATTTTTTGAATACACTTGATGTTGATTCCAAATAATAGTACATTTGATGTACTAACTATATATTCATAATCTACACCATGTTCCATATGTACACCGTGTTTATCACACAAAGTATAGTGCCCCGCCCCCTACATTATGACAAGTATTTAGACCTGAGTTGCAAAAGCCACACATTAGCCCAAATTATAATCAATGTTCTACATTATGATATCTTCTTCAAGTATCCGTATCCACCTTTTTATAATGAATTATGATCTTTGTTCGTCTTTTACACCTTCACGATCCTCTTCTATTTGTAGCTAGCTAGCACTAACTTTCTATCGTGCATGCACACGCCCGCCCCCCTCACACACCCTTAGCGTCCCCTCCATCGTGCGCGTTCATTATTTCTCTTTAGGTCGTCCACCAGCGGTGTGTGTAGGCCCCCGGCTCCTTCTTTCTGGCACACACCGGTTGATATACCTCTCTAGCCAAGTGTGCCTACAACAAACACATATATACTTCCCCTCTTCTCTTCTCACCGTCCATGCCCCCATATGTCCAATACGATTCCACGCAGGTGCACACTCCCGCCCCTCTTTTCATTAATCACATGCTCGCACACTCCTCCCCCTTGACATGGTAGGCCTCTCGCACCAGCTCCTAGCCACACCCTCTCCCCCTGTCTGCCTCTCCGGACCTTATTTCCTTCTAACACATGCAGGCGTGTATATGAACTGATCTCCCTACATATAGCCAGGTCGACTATAATTCGTTTTCACCAAGCACCGATACACTTACCTTGCTAGTTATGTCTCTCCTTTTCTCGGACACACGATGGTTGATCTTCCTATGTAGTTACGCATGCTTACCACAACCATATCTTCTCCCCTCATCATCCTTGAATACCTCCCGACCCGTCTCTCACACGCACGTGCAAAGACAGACAGACATCCCCCGCCCTCTCTTATTGATATTGCACTCATACCCTCCATTTGTCTAGCAGGCCTCTCCCACCATTTGTGGGACGCCACTCCACCACCAACCCTCCGACGCTCTACCTTTGTCTTTTCCCAACCTTATTCCTCTGCTACACATATCCATGGATGTCGATCGATCTCCCTCAATACATAGCTAGGTCTCTCTCCTTCCCCACACATATACTAGTCGACTGGTCTCTACCCCCCCCCCCCCCACACACACACACACACACGCACACCGATAGTCGAACGTTGTAGGTAGGTATCCAAGCCACGAAGAAGAACTGCACCTCTGCCCTCTCAAATTCCAGTAGGCTAGCCGCCCTGTATCTTTGACGTGGGCAAACACAAATTCGATGGCACTCTTTATCGATCGCGCAGCCACACACTTCATTCATGTTTTCAATTCTATCGATATCTCACGTCCATGACTCCATTTCACACACATTGCATATGTTATGTTTTTTTGATTGAGATATCATCAACACATTGCCTCTGTTTCCCACAAACCATCTCTCTCACACCCACCCAGGTATGTACCTGCACCTAAAGAAGAAGTGCACGTAGGACGCACGTACTCACGTCTCGTTCCCGGCCACACCCGCGCAGGTACACGGTGGAGTTCGTTTCTGTACGAAAAGGCAGTCCACGTGATAATTTGACGCGTGTAGCAATTGTTTACTCGAAGGAGGGTCGGGTACCACGCCTAGAATATAAAACGATTGCCGTGGGGAAAATGGAAAAATGGGTTTGTCTCTCGTGAGTCTCGTCACACAAGGCCGCCGTGGCCTCTCACTCTCAGTGTTGGTCAGTGATCCGGCCGCATCCCGTCCGCCGGAGGAAAGGGAGGATGTGCATCGTCTCTCCGTTCGACGGTGTTGAGGCAGCTCGTCCCGATCTGCGGTACCCGTCGTTCTCTCTGACCAAGCTCCGGCGCGGTAGGGCCGTCGCCACTTGCTCGCTGCCGCGGTATGGGCAGATCCCGGCCACCGGCGCCCTCCTAGTAACATCCCGACGACCCTCAGGTACAGCTTCCTCCGGCCTTGCTCCACTGCCCATCTTCCCATGTTGTTGCATGTGGATCTTCTTTAGTTGTTTGCTTAAATCGTATCTCGGCCGGCGTACTTTCCATCTTGCAATCTCGTCCTCAAACCATTTTTGATAAACCACCATGTGCTATCTTTCCCTTTTTACATGGAACATGCTTCTTTTTTGTCGGCGTATGTGTCTTCAACTTGTGTTATTGGGCAGTAATTGTTTCCTTTCGACCTCCTTTTGCAAACAGCGCTATCCATTTTCACCTCATTGCTATTGCGACCTTCTGGTGAACTGCACAAATCACTTTTCTGAAGAGTGTTTTGTGCAGTTCCGCCAAAATGTCACACGGGCAACGTTTTTACATTTCTGTGGGACTGCAGAAAGGGAGATTGGTTTTGCTATCCTCCTCATCCAACTTCGTGCCTAATCTTCTCCAACAAGAAGTTAGTCCTAAAGAGAGATCGTAGAGGTGATCGGCTTCTATTTATGTGTGTTATGTTTCATAATCTAGTTCCACTATTATTGTAATCACACTGACTGGATATCTTTGCAAACAGGGATGGTCCGCCCGATTTTAGTGGAGCTGCACAAAATGATCGGATTGTGGTGTCCTTCATACACCTCTTTTTTGGCTACAGAGCTGGGTGAAACTAGCTGCCAAGCAATGAACACTGTGCCAAGGAAATGGAGCCATGCCTACGAACAGCATCGATCAATTATATTTTTTTCTTTATTTGTACACCTTCTCACAACTTTGTCTTCGGTTGTGATGTGAATATTGGCGCTGATCTGCGAACCATTGAGATGCATTAGCCATGGTAGTTTCATTTGTATTTGATGGAATGTTGTAACGAGATAATCTCGAGGCAAGACACATGTATCCTAAGTTGAAACCTTTTTTCCTGTGGGAACCAGAGTTGAAACCTTCATAGCATCACAGTACAATTTCATCAAAATTATGCGTACATATAAACAAATCTTGAAGGATTGATAGCAATGCCAGAAACAATTTGACTTCGTTTCGCCGACATGTTGGACATCCTTCATCCGGCTCCACCTGCCATGCAGCAATATTGAGTGCACAACACAACTTCAGGGAAAGATTCACCCCGGTCGTTGTGCCGCAGTAGTAATGACTAGTGAGCAGTCAAATCACAGAGCCCCACCTTCGCCACAGTAAGTTGCTCGGATGAAGCAACCATCATTTCTTTGTTCCTTGAATCCGCTGGTACTCCCATATTCCCACAGTATAATAACTTGCTCGGGCGAATCAACCATCACTATATCCGCTCACGTGTGATGACCACAGGAGCTATCCATTCAGATTGCATGTTAAAAAAAATAAAGGTCGATAACTAATGCGGCAAACTTTCAAAAAAAATGCGGCACCTCGGGCCAACGCGGCCAGATCGCATTTTGCACGAGAAATTACACACCATGTTTCGTTGACATGTGGTCCCGTTCCAACATATAAGTGGGACGACGGCGAGTAGTAGGAGTATTTCGGAACCGACGTGTAGGCCGGGGTGCCCCTTCGTGAACCGTGGCAAACTCGCAACCGCCCACCGACTCTTCGCCTTTCCCTCTCGATTTGGAACTGCTATCGCACGCTCTTCCTCTCCCTCCTCCATTTTCCTCCAGCCCTTCACCCTTTCTTCTGCCATTGTTCGATCATCTTCTCCATGGAGGGAACAGGACGGAAATGACCCCGTTATTCTTGCCCCGATCTAAAAGATGACGTGTTGGAGGAACTCATTGATCGGTGCAACGTCATCACCTCGGCTAGCATGGCAGGTTCGTTCAAGCCCATTCTTGACTCAACTAATAACATCATTACAAGGAACCCAAGAGTCAAGGAGCGGTTTGATCTCCCTTACCTTCTTCGCCATGACCCTGATGACTGGCGCCGTCACGACGGAGGCCTCGCCCTATGCAAGTTGATGCCGCTTGATAATGATACGTATGATGTTAAGATGCCATCTCTTGAGGGCAAGGCTTGGGCAGGCGCAAATGGAGATTGGGTTGTTTACATTGGGTCCAACTGCGAGTGGGAACTTGTGAATGTGTACACTCGTGACTGGGTTCCACTTCCAAAAATCTCAGCAGACTGCCCAG
Organism: Triticum timopheevii; assembly: GCA_963921465.1. NCBI lineage: Eukaryota > Viridiplantae > Streptophyta > Magnoliopsida > Poales > Poaceae > Triticum > Triticum timopheevii. The sequence continues at coordinate 578,573,964 of OY997268.1, forward strand.
AGGTTGAGCACACCGGTATTGTACGCACGTTCAAATACAATCATGGTGGCTGTCTTCTACGGAAGATAGCAATTTCTTGAGTTCCCAACCGCTCTTGGAATTACAACAACTATGAAGTTGTTGCTATCTTCGACAAGCTTGTTGCCGTCCTTGCTGGTTTGACTTGATGGATATTGCTCAAAAATCAGTTTCTGTACACGGATGCGTACTGTGATGCAATTGAATACGAGGGCCTTGTGTTTGCTGCCACCACTCGTGGCACTGTTTTTGCATGGAGTCGTTGCCTCGGTACGTTTGTCTTCCACCGTAATTATAATTGTTTCATCAACATGCATGCGGGTTAGCAAGTTTCCCTTTACTAATTAACCTTCTTCTTGTGTTTCCAAGGTCCTGCAAACATTCCACCACCTATACTTGAAGATTCTTATAACCAAGGGGGAGATGACGATGGTGATGATCACGAGCATGAGGACGAGCAGCGCCCATATACTATTTGGCGCCTGGCAACTAATTCCGATGGATCACCTCTTCTCGTGTGTATACAGCCCACTGATGATATTACTGCTAAGGAAGCAGGTGTAGTCTCCCATGGTCGCACTCTCCGGACCTATTCCAACACCCGTTGCATGGTATTCGGGATAGATACTAGTGTGCTACCGCCAACTCCTTCTCCCTGGTACAGAATTGATAGTCTTGGAGAAAACTCGCTCTTCCTTGGACAAAACTATCCAATGATGGTGAAAGGCGATCCAACTGCTGTTGACACAACGTTACTACCATTTATGAGAAGCAATTGTGTCTATACATCGGACATTTGGGTGGTTCCCTACCCTGGTACTGATATAGTAGGCCGCTTCAGCCTGGATGATCAGTCCTGTGTTGGTCTCCAGATCGACAATGGATGGCCCGTCCCAGAGAATCACTTGTGGTTCAAAGCAAGTGTTTCCAACGCCGAGGAATGGTTGAGTTGAAGTTCATTTCATTGCTTGTTATTTGTTGTGTGGTGAAAACTTTAGTATTTATAATGTATCCTCGTTGTCGATGTGGGTTGATGACCTGTTGTATGTAATAAAATGATATGCCTGTGATAAACTTACTAAATTTATGAATGGCTTTCGAGTCGCTTCTGTGAGTGAGGGGTGCGACGAGGCAAAAAAATATTTTCCGAATACATAATTGTACGTGCATTGCAACAGGTTATCCGATGAGGCCAATCAACAATAGTAGTACACTATTTGTACTAGCTTCACATGCTTCGCGCGTTGTGTGGGTGTTTTTACTGTAGCCATATTGTACTCTACTACATACCCAGCACCTCGAATCCTCGATACTAGTAGTACTATATAGTAAGTAGTAGGAGTAGTAGGGTGGCATGGGCCGGAACAAGCATTCACGTCCAGGAGTACGGCACACGCCACCAGCACGATTTCCATCTGACACCATATTTCTTGGAGTCTGTGCTAGAGCAATCTCTTCAACCTCATCGTTTCTCTAACTCAGCCATCGCGTGGCGGGCGAGGTGGGGGTTTGCTGATAGTCGGTTTCCTTAACTGCGGTCCCACTTGTAAGGCCAACTGCAATGCACGACCCCAAACGGACCTCCGTTTTGCACGAACTCCAATGATAATTTTGACTAGAAAAGCAAGACCAAAGAAAACAAGAACCACAAGAATACATTTTACTACTCCTGTAAGTTGGATTAGTGCCTTCTCGATGCATTCATTGTTGATCTGCGGAGGCTCGATCTTGCGTGCTTCTTTCTTCTTCGAGTGTAAAGAAGTAGACGTTGCTTCCTCGCATCTAGTCTCATGTCTAGCCTCTATTCTAGTACTCCCTCCGGTCTGTTTTTCTCTGCGTCTAAGCAGCAACACGCATACCAAGTAGGAGTATCAACAAGTGCACTAATCTCATATATAGCCTCTGTGCTAGCTAAAATGATAGAACATCTACTAAATTGCGCTCTTTCAATATATGGATGTACTCTTCTTCCCAATACAAAAACTTGCATCCATTCTACTCCCTCCGTTGCACAATACATGCCTTCTATTTGTCAAAATATATATGTATCTAGACATGTTTTAGTATATAGGTACATCCATTTTTGGACAAATGGAAGTCAAGTATTTTGGAATGGAGGGAGTACACAATAAAATTTTGAAGTTAGCACAACTATTCTAATCTGAGAGCACAACTGAAGATTTGGTCGGGTTCTTCCTCCTTTTCCCGACATGTGGGACATCCAGCATCCAGGTCGTGTCATGAAAGAAAGGTAGTTGAAGCCACGAGATGTGCATCTTAGGTTAAACTGTAAATAGAATCTTACTACTCTTGAGTAACTCCAAAAGCGACCACCGAAGATCTTTCTTGGATTTGTTTTTCATCACCAGCACGTCGAGGTGAAAGATGTGCAGGTTCAGTGGGTCCTCTTGCATTTTCACTGACATGTGGGGCCGCATGTGAGCAAACAGACAATGGGCTCCGCGCGTCCGCTGGCTGGCTGAGAAGACAGATAGAGGAGGGCTGAGCACGGACTGCAGGAAATTTGTTCTACGTAACCAGCACCTTGATATTCGCGTGTGGTTGTTTCTAGAATAAAAAAGGAGGTACCTCTACTTATGTTACTCCCACTACGCCTAGCCTAAGGTTAGTAGGTGACCTTGCGCTTGGCTCTTCGCCTCTTCCGGAAGTTGATGGTTCTACAGTAGTGCTTCTGGCAATCTGACACCAAATGAACTGCTGCACGTCCACCGCTTGTAAGCAAAAGTTTCTCCTCGTGCTGCGAGCCACCACGCACGCGTTGGCGAGGGAGAAGGCGTAATCAAGCTTCTCATCGTTCTGCGAGTTGACGGGACACATCAAAGTATTTAATAGTAGTACGTACTCTCTCCAAAAAAGGGCTGACCATGTCATTGCTACCATCCCGTGCTCCGTCGTTGAGTACGTGCACTATTCACGTGCCATTCACGTGCCATCGAGGATAAAAAATATTGCATAGGCGCCATCGAAGTGCACGACTCACTTACGGAAAAGGGTTTCCCCCCGCTTCCCCCCCCCCCCCCTCCCGCACGACTCACTTACGCACTGCTTATCTGATTATCTCCATTTTCTTGCATGACACGTGCACCTTGATGCTAGATGTCTCGCGTGTTGGGAAAAGGATGAACAAAGCTCACGTAAAAGAAAAGAGTTGAAGAGCATAGATTCCCGACGACCGAGGAGGAGCAAGGAACCTTGCGGTGGAGCGTCTGCAAGGAACCTTGCGTGTTTTCCCCTGTTTTTTGCCGCCTGCCCACCTATAAACAACTAAAAGAACATGAACTTTTCGCTAACCACTAGAAACGGTACATCAGGATGCTAAGTTGAAGATGTTTTATACTCCCTCCATTCCCAAATATAATTCTTTTTACATATTTGAATAAGGGACTACATACGAAACAAAATGAGTGAATCTACACTCTAAAATATGTACACAAGCCAACGCACTAACTCCATCCGATCCAACTCATGCACATACGCACACAGCATGGAGCACACAACGCACGTACACAAGACGTGCATGCACACACGCTCGGCCGCAGAATGCACGTGAATAACACATGCATGCGCACACACTCGGCTGCATGGAGGCATGCGCCATCCGCGATGACGTCCGGTTCGTCGTGCTACGGCGAAGCTCGCACGCAATGGCGCATACGCATCTCTTGCAGCACCTCTTTGCCGTCATTGCTCAACTACTAGTCGGAGACGAAGACGACCGTAGCCTCGGCCTTAGAGCTAGCACCGATGGAAAAACACGCACGCTGCACGCACACGAGCACATACGGAGTGCCCACGACGTGGTGGTGGTGCGTTCCTAGTCGCCTCTACTCCTTCTGCGCACGTTGTCTATCAAGGCGGCTGCATGCTAATGATGATGTGGGTGAGATCTTCTAGGACTCAGATGATGACGAGGAAAATTATGAGACACAAGGTGACGTACACCGTCAAGGTCCACGATCAAGGGGGTGCTAGCAAGTGCTTAGATGTGCTTAGAGCAAGTACAATAAAGGTGAGTCAGCGGTCTATAAGGAATAAACAGTAGTATATTTCTGCTTAGTTGGATGAAAGAGAAGAGGAGAGAGAAGGTAAGCGGGCTCTTCGTGAAGATGGGTTGTAGGCTTATAGCCAGCAGCTGGCTATACTATTAATGCTCTTTAGATGAGGTGCTAAGTGCATTAAATGGCTTAGTAACTCAAGTGTTCAATGCATAGGTGCTTAGTTTATTGGTGCCACATCATATTTTATGCCTACGTGGTAGGCTTAGCAGCTATACATGGTGGATCACTGGGAGAGGCCAAGGCTGGTCATAGTGGGGAGTAACTTGTACTGTAACATATTACTATGTTACTCTAAACATCTCTATAAACCAGAAAGGAGGGAGTAGTAACATAGACTAGTGTCATATGCAGAGTATGGGAGCACATGATATTTCCCCGTCCGGACCGATCCCAAGTTGGCATCTCACCTTCTTGGCCCAACAAAAAAACCTCCCCACTCCCGCGTGCGCTTCCCGCCCGGCGCCAGCTGAGCCCGCCGCTCCACATTGATGGCAAGTCAGGGCGACGTGACCTCTCACTGCTTCCGCCGTTGAAGCGGCGCGCCGACCGACGGCACCGCCCGCTGCACGCCCGGCATTTCAGACTAAACAGTGGATAGTAACTTTTAGAGCAAGTACTATAATTAGATGACATAAGCAGGCTATAAAGGATTTAAATATAGTATTTGTGCTTAGTTGAAGGAGAGAGAAGAGGAGAGAGAAGAGAAGCGGATTGTAAACGTGTAGCCGGTTGTACTCCAACATACTCTACTTTGTGAGACAAAAGGTGAGGCCGTTATTAATGATATTGTATTTATACTAAAGGGACTAACGGACGCCTTAATTACTCCGGGTTTTTTTGAGACAAACCTTGATGGGGCTATTATTGACTTTTTTGAGCTATTATTGACTTGGACGTGGGGTTTGGGGGCCAAAGGCCTACTATTATACTCCGAACTGACATGCTCTACCCTAGCCGCCGCTGTATCATATTGGTTTCGCATTGTTCCAGATCTTAGCGCCACCACGCAATTCTTCTCCAGCCCTCCTTCCGGCGTGCACCGCGAGAAGGCACAGCAGTCCTCCGAACCCCGCCTTTCGTGATCCTGTACGGGAGAGGGGCGATCAGGTTTTTGGGGAGCACACTCTTGTGACTGCTGCCAGCGATGACTTCCTCAACGACAGCCTTCTTCCCCGACCTCGGTAACCTCTTCATCAATGACATGAGTGACAACATCAACCACATCGGTTCTGCTCCCGCTGTATAGTATGTGATTCTGTCCTCCTGGTTTAGTCCGCATCATTACTTTGATGTTTGCAATTGTCGTCATGATCTATTTACTGCTGATTCGGATTAAATCTCATACTAAATTGCTCATATATTCAACAATCCAATCCAAAAACCTGATCACAAGCAATTTACTCCGAGTGGTTTTGCTGCGCTTTTGAAGCCACTTACTTTTAAGGGGGTGCAATATAAAAGGTGGCGCACAAGAGCAGTATATTGGTTTCAGATCATGTACTGCTATGACGCCACTAAGGGTAAGCCGGAGGGCGATCTTAATCCTACACAGCAGGAAGCTTTTCAGAACATGGATACCCTCTTCAAAGCCGCCCTGTTGAGTCTTTTTGACGATTCCATTGTGGATTCGTATATGTTGTTTGACAGCGGAAAATACATGTGGGCTGCGCTCGAGGCAACGTTTGGGCCCTCAGGCGCTGGTAACGAGTTGTACGTCATGGAGCAATTCTGTGACTACAAGATGACTGATGAGCGCTCTGTTGTTCAGCAGACTCATGAGATACAGTCACTCTCTAAGGAACTTGAGCACTTTAAGTGTGTGTTGCCGGACAAATTTGTTGCTGGGACCATCATTGCCAAGCTTCCACCTTCGTGGAATGATTTTGCTACTTCTCTGAAAAACAAGAGACATGAGTTTTCTATTTTGGATCTCATTAGCACTCTTGATTTTGAGGAGAAGGTGAGAGAAAAAGACACACGTGCTCGGGTCGCGAGGGAGCTTCTAGTGCCCACATGGTACACGAGAAGAACTTCCAGCCCAACCAACCCCAAAACAACAAGAACAAATCTCAAGGGAAAGGCAAGTTTGATGCAAAGAACAAGCCGTCACATTCTACCAACTTCAAGAAGAATTCTCATAACGGGAAGGGATACAAACCTCAATTTTGGTAGCACCGCACAAAATTTATATGGCTACATCTACCTGCTATCAGCTAACCTCATGGTGCTCCAGGTATTCCTACATTCGTAACTAGGCACAATATGGACCCAAGTTGAGTCATCTCTATTGCCTCATGTGTTTGCTGCAAATGTGTCAGCATCAATTGCAAGATGAGGCAGCTAGCTAGCTATGGAGTTGCCAACATGCTCAAAGTGCTCGCAACATTGAGAAGAAACAAGCATGCCCAGGAAATTAATGCGTGCGCAGGGAGGCCCTTTGCTCAGAGAAGCATCGACCGATTTTCTTTATTCCCATACCTTCTCACAGTTTTGTATATTGGTTATAGTATGGTGAATCATTGAGATGCATAGACATGCTGAACTTTTGTTCTTCTGAATGTTAGTTTAATGTGAGTGTCTGCATCCAGTACTACATCCTCTAATTTGGTGGATGCACACGGACAAAATAAATCTCCTTAATTTACTCCATAACCACCCTATTAAATAGGCCTAGTAACAAACAAGGCGCATGCAGTGGCCGGCGGGCACATGCATCCTGCATGCATGGCCAGTCATGCAACAACGCAAAAGAAGAGAGCGGTTCTTGGGAAAAAGCGAGTAGTTAGTGCAGCGGGCCATATAAACACGAACAGCTCGCTCTCCCGCTTCCGTCTCCCCACCGAATTCCCCCCGCTCCCCAATCTTCCTCACTCGTCCAGAAAACCCCGCTCACCTTCTTCCTCACTCGTACAGAAAACGCCTGCTCCTCTTCTTCCACTCCTACAGAAATCCCCATCCCTCCTTCTTCCCCACTCGCACTGCCACTAGGCTCGTCTCTAGCTACTCTGCTCAAACCCATGAGCTCGGCGTGACGCCCACAAGGAAAATGGAGTCGGCTGGCCCCAGCGCCAAGAAGATGAGGCTCCTGCCAGCGGCGACACCGGTTGTAGATCCCGCACCCGGTAGCGCGGGGAGAAGCAGCGAGCCCCCCCCCCCCCCCCACCCGGATCTGAGGAACCGGTAGAATCTCCGGTGGACCGCATCAGCGATCTCCCGGACGTCATCCTTGAGGAGATCATCTCACTTCTCTCCACCAAGGATTGATGCCGCACACAAGTCCTCTCAACTCGGTGGCGCCCTCTATGGCGCACCGCGCCCCTCAATCTCGACTGTCGTCAGATATCTGTCCTTCCTGAATTTGATCTCATCAGAGCCATCGTCTCTTCTCACCAGCAGGGCCCTGTTCAATGCCTCTGCATCCTGACAAGCTACCTGTTGTCCATACCCGGCAAGGTGGACGCTTGGCTGACATCCCCTGAATTCGGAAAACTCTAGCAGTTTGAGTTCTACCATTACCATGAAAGTTTCATACCACGAACATACCAAGAATTCGTGCCCACACCACCGTTGTCCATCTCGCGGTTTTCCTCCTCTCTCCACACCGCCACATTCGCCCGGTGCCATCTACCAGACGATCTGGTACAAATGCTTCGACTCCCACTGCTAAAAAAACTTTTGCTTGTGGTGGTTTATCTATCGGAGGCCTCACTGCACAGCATCATCCACTCCAGTTGCCCTACCCTGGAGCGCTTGCTGATTGTTTTGGGAATAGAAATCGGTATCAGTTATCTCCAAATAAAGTCGCCTCGCCTTAAAAGCATTGGAATTTGTTTTGAAGGACAGCAGCTCATCATCGAAGATGCCCCTTCACTTGAAAGTTTGCTCCTTGATAATTGTTATACACCTTCAGAAATAACTATCGTCTCTGCGCCCAAACTGGAGACCTTGGGTGTAATTCATGACCCGTTTAATAATCACACGGAGTTGGTGTTTGGTTCCTCACCTTTTCAGGTACCGTATATTATCATCTACACATTTGTAATCATATGCTGCATTTTTCATTTGTGCGCATAAGTTTTATATCATCTTGGAGTACACTTTGGGTACTAATATTATGTTATATGCTCAATGAAGAGTTCGTCCATTGATAGCCTATCAATGCTGCTGGATTCTGTCAAGATCATATATATTAGAATGTATAGTTTTGATCTGGACATAATTATTGGCTTGCTGCGATGCTTTCGATCTCTGGAGAATTTATACATAGAGGTAATGATTTCATCCACATTGAAAGCCCGTATATATTGTACTAGAATTAACTGTTCAGTTGTCGTTCTTTTGACATACTCTTTTTTCAGACTTTAACTGTTTTCAATCTTCATGTCTACTTAGGCAGAACCACATGGAGAAAAACATATAACCAATCGTTGGCGTAATAAGCACAAGGATTTTCTCAGTTCTCATGACATTCGTTTGAGGACAATAATGATGGGACGATATGCATCCAACCAGGCAAACATAAGCTTTGTCACATTCTTCCTGTTGAATGCGAGGTTACTATTGTCCATGAGGCTTATTTTTACAGCAAGAGATTTCTCACGGACGAACATGTTGAACAGCAAAAAAAGAAGTTTCAGGTGGACAAATGGGCTTCTAAACATGCTCGGCTTCTATTTACAACAAGTTGTAGACATCCTAAAATATATATTTTTGCATAGGATGTTGATTTTATGGATCAGACCGATCCATTTGTTTGTGACTACAAAAAAGAGTGGTTGGGTTAGATGTTACTGTCATGTTCAATCTGGGTTTTGTCTAAAAATTTGATGAACAATTAATCCTTGCCTTTTTGTACCATTTGTATGCTTGACTTGCATGTTGTTTCCCTCGTACTTCCCTCCACCTGCCACTACACTGCCACATCTTCCATGGCCGCTGTTTGTTCCCGTCCGAGGCCTTGCCGTTGTTCTCCGCCTTGGTTAGCTCGCTGTGCTCACCGCCGTCTGGTGTTGTCAACATGGTCAACAACCAAGAGGAATCAGGAGATGACTGTACGTGGAGAGGCTGACAGTAGGGACCCACCAGGGTCATTGCATTTTGCAAGCAGGTGCCTCGTTATTACAAGCCAAAACAAAACTTCCTCCTAATTGTTTGACAACTAGGTTCCACGCCATTGCCAATGTAGTCAATAAACGAGAAAATTACACAATGAGCGGATAACACTAGGGACCCAGCAGCTCGCCCAGTTGTTTTTCAGTTTCAGAGACGGAGCTCAACTGCGTGCTGTGCGGGGGCTGTGGCCCGTCTAGCCCACGCTTACGCTTTTATTAAGCACATGACAAGCCCAGTTGATATTTTTTTTCTTTCTGAAATTGGCTAGCCCGGTTCTTTTCTTTTTTGGAGAATACCAAAACCGAGGCCTACTTGCTTTTCTCAGCCCTGCTGGGCTGCAAATCTTTCAAGACGAGGTAAGAAATGGGCTTCCCCAAAAAACGGGCTATAAGTTGTAAGAAATGGGCTGTAAATTTTTAAACCAAAGCCAACCGGCAATTGCATTAAAATATCATTTTTTTCAGGATTTCTCTACTCTCTACTCTTATAAATTTTTAAACCAAAGCCAACTACCAATTACATTAAAATATCATCTTTTCACCCACAAGATAAACTACTCATACAAATGCATCTTCATGTTCCGTGCAACGAACGGGCATCTTGCTAGTTAAGATTCTAAATTTCATTCATTTTTTTTGCGGACAATTGTTTTTTGAATTTTATTTTAATATAATTTTTTGAAAACTATTTTTAACGTGACTCGAAATTTTGTGATTAAAAGATTTCGGACCCCACCGAAATATGCAAAATTTCGTTGAATTTTTTAGCAGTGCCCAGAATATATGGTCTGTAATGCTAATAAAAATAATATGGGCTTCAAATATCCTTAAGAATTAGCAAATGGGTTGTAAATTATTGAAAATAATGGCTAATGGGTTGTATGCTGTTTTCCACAGATTTGGAGGCTGACTTCTGGGCCTACTAGGTTGACGATGACGCTGTCCTAAAAAAATTTTGATGCGTACGCAAGGCTTTGTCAACTTAGTCAACACACAGCAGTGACTGTTGGATGTCCATCCAACGGTCGTCGTGCTTCTTCAATCTTTGATCTTCCTGCTCCAGCCGCCCAAACCAGTGCCGGCGGGACTGCCTGCTCCCTCCTCCCATGGCTGGATGTGCTGCCGCTAGGCCATCCCTCTAACCACCCACACATCCTGTTATTTTCCGGCGACGTCAGCCTCACCCCACAGCCGACCAGTCCGCGCTCGTTCTCCCCTCAGCATGGGCATCCGCTGCGGTGGCTTCGCCGGCTCCGGGTGGTTCTCTTCCTGGGCCCCGCCCTCGTCCACTGCGTTTGTGCTCTCGGCGCGGCGAGGTCAACATGGTCAACAAACAACAGCCATCGAAAGAGGCTGACAGTAGGGGCCCACACAGGAAAATGCCTCCTTATTACGCGCAAAATAATGATTCCTCCACCTGATAACTGGGACCCACTGGAAGGGTCTCTGTATTTCACGAAAAAAACGTTCCCCCCCCTATCAGCTCGGACACACCGGAAATGCCTCCTTATTACGCACAAAAAAATGAATACTCCCCCTGCTAGCTGGGACTCACCTTGGTGGGAGGCTGACTTGTGGGCCTACTAAGTTTACGGGGACGGAGGGCTTTGTCAACTTAGTCAATATGAACGACTCTAGCTTCGGTGACCGTACGATGTCCAACCAACGGCCGTAGTGCTTCTTCAACCTCTGGTCTTCGTGCTCCAGCCGCCCAAAGCAGCGCTGGTCGTGCCGCGTGCTCTTGCCTCCCGTGGTCGACTGTGATGCCACGGAGGCCTCACCGCCCCCTACTACTCCCACCGCTGGCCAGGCCATCCCTCTACTCACCCACACCCCCTGTTATTCTGCGGCGACGGCAGCCTCACCCTCGTACTCCTCTTCGCGTGGGCATCCATTATTGCGTCTTCCCCGGCTCCGCGTCGTCCCCTTCCTAGGCCTCGCCATCATCCACCGGCATGGTGCTCTCGGCGCGGCGTGGTCAATGTGGTCAATGACCGACTTCCATCGAAAGAGTACTATGCGTGGAGAGGCTGACAGCTGGGTCCATGGCGGCCGCAAGGAAGTGCCTCCTTATTATGCGCAAAATAATTGTTCCTCCACCTGACAGCAGGGACCCACCGGATGGGCCACCAGTATTTCACGAAGAAAAAAATGTTTCCCCCTGACTGTTGGGACCCACCAGCTACATCTTCGCACGCAAGGAAGTGCGTCCAGGCAAAAAAAACGATCCGCCCCCCTAACTGCTGGGACCCACCAGCTACATCTTCGCAGGCAAGGAAGTGCCTGATAGTCGGGACCCACTTGGTCGAAGCGTACGTAGTGTTGTCATTCTGGTCGCGAACGTGTACGTACATACTGGTCGATGTAGAGGCGTGCATGTGTCATAATAGAGGCGCGCAGGTAGCATGTACACGTACGTACAGCGGCGAGGGTGCAAGAAAGAAAATACGGCCAAGTACGTACATACGGGCAGGGTCTCGAACGCCTACTTGCGCATACGTACATGGCTGGGTTGGAATGGAGAAACAGCGTCGTCGTCGTGTTCATGGGGAGCCAACCGGCTGGGTCGGAACGAAATGCATGGTCGTGTTCATCGGGAGGGCTTGGACGGAACAGGCGATGGAAACGAGGCTTGGCGTACCGCACAACGAAGGAAACGGACCTCCTACATTTGGAACGGGGTCTTGTTGATCGGGAGGGGTGTGGCGTACCGCAAAACGGAGGAAACGGACCTCCTATGGTCGAAATGGGGGTCCTGTTGATCGGGAGGGGTGTGGCGTACCACAAAACGGATGAAACGGACTTGTGTTGGAGCGCTACGGTCGAAACGGGGGTCCTGTTGATCGGGAGGGGTGTGGCGTACCGCAAAACGGAGGAAACGGACCTCCTACGATCGAAACGGGGGTCCTGTTGATCAGGAGGGGTGTGGCGTACCGCAAAACAGAGGAAACTGACCTCCTACGGTCGAAACGGGGGTCCTGTTGATCGGGAGGGGTGTGGCATACCGCAAAACGGGACTCCGCGGGATACTGTTCATCTCCACCCTCGACCTCCTCCAGCCTCCACGGGCTACCGTCGACCTCCTCCAGCCTCCACGGGCTCCTGTTCATCCAGCCTCCACCGCGCTACTCCACCGGCTTCTGTTCAACCACCCCTCCACCATCTACTGTTCATCCAGCCCTCCACACCACGGGGTCCTGTTCAACCACCCCTCCACGGGCAGCCCTCCACCGTCTACTATTCATCCAGCCCTCCACAACACGGGGTCCTGTTCAACCACCCCTCCACGGCCACCCCTCCATCTTCTACTGTTCATCCAGCCCTCCACACCACGGGGTCCTGTTCATCCAGAGGCAACGCCACCGCTCACTGTTCATCCACCCCCCCCCCCCCCCCCCCCGCGCAACGCTCACTGTTCATCCAATCGATCGGCTTTAGTTAGCCGCAGTAGCGAAGGAATCGCTCCATCGGGTTCAGTTAATAGCCATCGATCGATCGCTCGGGTTCAGTAACGCGTAGCCTGCAGTGCAATCGCTCGGGTTCAGTTAGAGCCCAACGCCTTGCTCGGGTTTAGTTAGAGCCAACGCCTCGCACACACGCGCGTACGTGTACGAGAGAAACGTGCATCGCTCGGCCCCCGACCTCCCACCGTAACCGGCAACTCCCCGAATTTTTCCTCCCCCTCGCTTCTACCACGGTTTTTTCCGTCATGGACGGCCCAAAGAATGTCATGCAGTTGTGTCTCCGGCCTGCCCAGGACGAAAAGCCCATTTTCTGTCATGATTTTTTGTCATAGAAGTAGGAGCCCACCACATCTATGATGATACCAGGTTTTGTCACAATTATCGTCATAGAAGTGTCATATGTATGACAGGAAAAAAATTCGTTTGGCCCAAAATGTCACAGATGTGTCTTTTTTTTGTAGTGCACCCGGGTCCGTGCCGCCGCAGCCGCAGCTACCGGCCCCGCCACCGCCCAACACGGGGCCCGGGTCACCCACGTAGATGGCGTCCCGATCCAGCAAGTGCGCTTCCCACCGTCGCCATCCCAAATACCGGCATGGCTGACCGGATCATTGCCGCCACCCGTCTACACGTCGGCGGGAGAACCGCCCGCACCTACTCTTCAATTCGGCAACCCCTCCGGCTCGTCGGAGCACATCTGGGGCCACAGTCATGCTGACCGGGCGCCCCACTCCTCGCTGCTTCGCACCTCTGAGCCAGTCGGCCACGACACTCCGACTCAGACACCGCCGCGGTTTGCCAAACTGGACTTCGCCACTTATGACGGCCTGGAAGACCCCCTCAACTGGCTCAACCAGTGCGAGCAGTTCTTTTGTGGGCAGCGCACCCTCGCCGCGGAGCGTACCTGGCTCACCTCCTACCACCTCCGCAGCACGGCACAGACCTGGTACTACGCCCTTGAGCAGGACGAGGGCAGGATGCCCCCTTGGGAGCGCTTCTGCGAGCTCTGCCTCCTTTGTTTTGGGCCACCGATCCGCGGGAGCCACCTGGCAGAGCTATGCCACCTTCCCTTCACCTCCACGGTTCAGGACTTTGCCGACGGTTTCCAGGCCCTGGCATGCGATGCATCGGGCGTGACGGCGCAGCAGCGGGACGACCTCTTCGTCGGTGGACTTCCGGATCACATCTGCATGGACGTGGAGCTTCAGGGAGCCCCAGGATCTCCAGACGGCCATGTACTATGCCCGCATGTTTGAGCGCAGCGCAGGGGCCATCCAGCAGGCATCACCATTCCGGGCCGCTAGGCTGCTACCCTGGCCGGAGATTCCCGCGCAGGGTCGGCCTGCTCAGGCTTCCGCGGCACCCCTCGCCGTGGCCGCGGCGCGCCCGTTCCGCCGGCTCACCTCGGCCGAGCTACTAGAGCGTCGCCGCCAAGGGTTGTGCTTCAACTGTGACGAGCCCTACATGCCCGGCCACGTCTGCCCGTGACTCTTCTACTTGGAGGTTGCAGACTACATTGAGGAGGACACCGTCGCCGTCGACCTGGCCGCCCCAGCTGTTGTGAAGGTGTTTGACGCTGGTTGATCTCCTCGAGGAGTTCAGCAAGCGCTTCCCCACCTTACATCTCGAGGACTAACTGTTTGTGCAGGCGGGGAGAAGTGTTATGACCAGTGGGTTGTGGCCCAAGTTATCTTATTGTTATTAGGGGCTTAGCCCAGTGGGTTGTGGCCCAAGTTGTCTTATTGTTATTAGGGGCTTAGCCCAATTATCTTATCGTTATTAGGGTCGTTTGCTTAGGAGTCAAGTAAACCCCTCTATATAAGGAGAGGAGATGTATCAATCTAATCAAGCAAGAAGTAATCATTATTTGCTCGGCTTCCCGAAGGGAGCCGGGAGACCTAACCCTAGCCGCCTCTTGCGCCGTCGTCGCCTCTTCTTCATCGCGCCACGGCCCAGCCACCGGTGATCGCGAGATTGCCCACGTCCAGCCTTCTCCTTCCCCTACAACCTACGCTCTAGACTAGGTAGGATCCTAGCTCCTACCAGAAGCACAAGAAGAGGAAGAAAGAGGACAGGAAGAGGAAGCCACGAAATATCACTTGTGTGAGGTGTAAAGCCAAGTTTGTTAGTACAACTATAGTGAAAACAGGGTAGTGATTCGTGAAGGATTTCATCGATGTACTCAACCATCCTCTGGCCCCATGAGACCTTGCTTGCTTTTTGCGTTCTCATGGAAGAATCAGCGACAAGCAGAAAGCGGACATTATAGATATGGAAATTGCTGGAATCCGCAAACACAAAATTATGGATGTATTGTGCATCCTGTATGGTGGATATGACCAGGTTGGATGCACGAAGAGGGACATCTATAACTTCTGCCATCGGTACAAGCAGGAAACAGTCGCTGTTGGTGATGCTCAGACGGTGATCCATCACATTATTGCACGGCAACAGAGAAACCCAGATTATTTGTTCAAATACGTGGTTGATAAAGATGGGCATTTGAAGGGATTGTTTTGGTCTGATAGTCAATCTCGGCTTGACTACAAGGCTTTCGATGATGTTGTTTTTAATAGCATGTACATGACCAATAAGTACAATCTGTCGTTTGTGTTGTTTGTCGGGTTGAATCACCACCGTGGCACTGCTATTTTTGGATGTGGGATCATTTCTCATGAAATTAACAAGGCGTACGAGTGGATGTTACGCACATTTTCTGAAGCCATGTCGCGGAAGCATCTGATATCTAGAATCACTGACGGGGACCTTGCAATGTACAAAGCAATCAGAGTGGTGTGGCCTGACTCAAACAAGAGGCTATGTGTATGGCACATTCAGGAGAACATTGTACGTCATCTGCATGATGACGAGGTTAAGGAAGAATTTAGACCTTTCACATATGATTCATCTTCTTTTGAAGACCATGAGAGAAAATGGATAGACTTCTTATGAAGGAAAGAAGTAACAAGTGAGGAGTCATGGCTACATTAGATGAGGAAGCTGTGATGTTCTCCTTACTTGGATGGGTGTTGTTTCTTAGTAAGTGGAGTGAGAGCCTAAAGTCTATGCTAAATATGTGATGGTAAGATGACTTTGTTTGATATGCTAGAGCACTATGAGCGTTGCCTTTCAGGACGATGCTTGAACGAGGCGGTCTTAGACATCGTGGTCTTGTAGTACGTTCCATTTACAGACGTGGATGCTTCAAGTCTTGAGAAACATGCTGCCCATGTTTTCACACCTTGTATGTTTTAGTTGGTCAGATGGAGCATAAATGTCGTCAACAAATGTGTTATCTTGGTCGCCTCCTCTCTGATCTTGTTTTCTTGGAAACTCCCCTTGCATCTCTCCCCAGGGAGGCACCAGGGGCACTCCACGCGCCGCCAGAAACACCCCTACGACGCCGGTCCCCTCGCCGCCGCTGCTGCCGACCCTCGTCGTGGCGGTGGCGTCTCCCCTCGCCATCGAAGGAGACTTGGGGTGGTGGAAGACGGATTCCACCACTGGAGTTACTGGGGCGGCGAGAGTAGGTGCGTCGCCGATCTGCGACCAGGGCGGCGACCCTGCATCGGGATGGTGGCTGAGACCTTCTCCGGTGGCGCCATGATCGGTGGCTGATGCAGGGCTATGGTTGGTGGTATTGGACTATACCCAGATCTGATCTGGATGGAACTCTTGTGCTGCCTACCTAGTTCTACTTCGCTGCGTGGTAAGGCCGGATTTGGTGGAGGGTCGCCCCTGTGTTGTCACCACTCATACCGCTACTGGACCATTGCCGCTGCTTGGGTTCGGTACGGCAGATCATGCAGGGTGCCGACCGGCGACGTGGGGGCTCCGGACTCAGCCTGAATAAAGGCGGCGGTCCTAGGGTTCCTCAAGTGACAAGAAGAAGATCTGCCTAACGTCTATCCTCCTTGATCTGGACGGAGTGTCGGGTTCCGGAAGGCTCCGCCGGTGAACTCCCATGGGCGTGTTATACCTGGAGATTGCTGGATCAGGTGGGATTCGGTCGTGCCCACTGGATATCTATTGCCATCATGGGATATTTTTAGCTCCATGGTGAAATCAGAGGCAGAGAATTTCATGGAAGCCGAGATCGGAGGACAAGTAATGGTGATTGGAGGCTTTATGGCGATGAGGAACTTGCTTGGAGTTTCGGGTTTTGTAGCAGTGGTATGTAAGTGGGGGCGACAACACAGGTGAAGTTCAAAGTCTTATCTCTCAGGATAAAAATCCTAGGTCTGGCCTTAATTGGTTGTGTCTGGCAATGGCCTTGTTAAAGGCATTGTTTTGAGAGCAGGGACTATCTTCAGGGTGAAAACCCAAGATCTATGATCGGGCGACAACGGCGCTTGAGCATTGTTTCCTTATTTGAGGCGTCGCTTTTGGAGAACTTGGACTTCAGGTGTTGTTTTGGTTGTGGTTGTACTGATGTTGCAAGGACTGGAACTCTATAGTGAGGCTATTCTTTTTCTTTAGCTTCTTCTTTTTATTGGTTGTGTGCATCCATAATGCATTAGGGTATTGCATTGTTGCAGAGGCTGGGTGTAATTGGTATCTTCGCGGTATTAATATATTTCCTTTATCGAAAAAAACAAATGTGTTATCAGCAAGATACTAGATGCATGGGAGTTGACTATGTATGTTCTAGCTAAGATGCTATAGAAGAAAGAAGAAGTTCGAAGTGCGTTGTGAATTGAAGGAAGGTTCTTTGTATAGGATCAGTTGTTCTCGCCGTAAGCTGGAATGTGTGGGCACACCATTCTCTCACATATTCTACATCTTGGGAATACGTCAAATAGAACTATTGCCCAGGTGTTGTGTTCCCATGAGGTGGACGATGAGTGCGAAGTCTACTTATCCTCCGACCAGAAAGAGCGAGATGTATGACTGTTCGGAAAGCCTTGTGAGGTACGGTGAGTCGTGGAATTTGAGTCACGCGACATGTTTTCGGGCATGTCAATCTAATGAGGAGTATCAGCGTCTAAAGATGGTTCTAAGTGCACAAGATGGCAACAAGGAATAAAGTAGTGGTTAGAAGGAATGCATTAGGTTTGGTCTAGTGTTGGCACAGACGACGAAAATTGATTCTGGAGATTTGGGAAAGGTTCTTGGTCTCCTTCATGTGCAAGGCCGAGGTGCACCGAAGAAAAGGTTGCAGGCAAAGATGAAGAAGCAAAGATCAAAGAGGAACTATGGCTACTGTGGGGTAGAAGGTCACGATTGGTGTATCTGCAATAAATTGAAAGAGGTGTCAAATATGTCTAATTTTTATTTTTGCATGTGCTTTATTCATTAATATAGTGCATGCCAATAATTACATTTCTTTGTTCTGTATGACATGATGGAAGCAAACTGTTGGGTACAGCTCTCTCTACAACGGGTTTCGTGGTAGGAAACTGTTGCGCTTGTGGTCCTATTATCAAGTATTAATTTCTGCAAGTATTTTGTGTTAGGAAACAATTGTTGCTTGGTCGAGTAAAATATTGGAACTGTCTCAATGTTACTGATCTACCCAGTGCCATATTCCTTCTCCTTTCGTTTGATTGGGCGTCATCAAGCTTTTGGGCTGATCATGTGCTATGTTTCCATGGGTTCCACCTGATGTCATTGGATGCACAAGGAACGGGCTACATGCATTGATATCCCTTCGCAGTACTTGTACGCCAGACGATCTTGTTCCAATTTGTTTTATGCTAAATAATGTCAAATAAATCTAGTTAAATGTAATGCCTATAGTTCTCGGCCTTCAAACCTTTGACCCTATCCCGCATCAAGGGCGCACAAGCGTTTGTTGACCAAGTGTCTGCAAAAGTTGTGAAACCCGAAGCCTCCCCTCCTGAGAGGTCACTTCCAAGAGGGGGAAGAGCATGTAGTTCGAGTAGTTTTAAGATGGTTCAGATCCTAGTTCTAATCCTTTTTTAAATCCATTTTGTAAATCCATGATCAAATCATAGTTGAAATCCATGTTGAAATTTAGTAAAAAAAATCTTCTATTGTTGAGATGGGGAATGAAGATGTCTTGTACCCACTGATAAACATGTTGCATGTGAGTTGCTTGTGATTACTGTATATAAGACGAGTTGGACGAACCATTTAGAAATCAGAATAACCTTTTTGATAAGGGTTTCTATAGTAGTGCCCCATCTTGGGTTCCTAGTCTTTGGCTAGGGATGACAGAGTTTGGCATCGTCGAAATTGCTGCTCCGGTAGCGGACCGAGCATTGCAATATCTACGTGCTTAATTTCCTATAGTTCTTAACTTTTAATGGAATTTATTTTGAAGAAAATACAATAACTACTACTCCCTCCATCTCATAATATAAGAACATTTTTGACACTACACTAGTGTAAAAAACGCTCTTATATTATGGGAGTAATTGATAGAGGGAGACATGGATATTTGAAGGACAATAAGTTAATACATTCAAAGTACTTAAAACTCACGTGTTTGAACAATACATGAACTGTAGTACATCATTAGTGAGCCAAAAGCTTGAAAGTACAAGGCCTATAGATGCAACATTTTTTCCTTTTCTTGACAAAATTATAGACGGCAAGCAGCACAGCTGCATTCTCTTACAAACAATAAGTGGACAAGGTGATATTTGTGCAATTGCCAGTAATTTCCTGGAAGAGGGAAAATATGACATCGTTAGTGAAATTTTTGATAGGAATTATGTAGGTAGGAAATAACATAAGGGAACTAAAATTTTTGTTTTTAAAGTATCTGCCTAAAAAATTGTTGATGTGAGAAACTTCCCAAAATAAAACAACTACACCCCAAAATTGATGTGTTTATTATATAACCGATTGAACAATAGCAAACGAGAAACTTCACAGGTCATAATTTGTGCCTAAAATACCAGGTAAGAAAACTCACATGTTCCTTTTCATCACCGGATTGCAATTTTATCCAATTCTAGTAATTGAGTCCAGTGTCGCCCTTAAAACTAGATCATCTTTGCTTGAGTTTTTGTAGTATTTATTTGTAGCTTTTGTAGGCTTGCCAGATTGTTCCTTCCTGCGGGTTAAAACAAAACAAATTAGAATGTTAATTCATGGGCCAATGATTCAGTTTAATAGTAATTAAGATTATGTTTGTCAGTAAAAACATACATCCACCAAGGTATTTTATTTTCAAATTTATGTCTCTATTTTATGTTGGGGGTCACATACGACCTCCAAACGGTTGGATCACCCCAAGAATCAAAGAACGATCCATGTATTATGACATATATGGTTCTTTGGCTGAAGAACATCTATATTGTCTTAGGCCGCGTCTAGAACTTTGAATGAGTAAATTCATATAGGAAAAATTGTGACCATGTTGTGTTGTGCTCATCAGGGTTCCTATGAAATCAGGTAAAGAAAATTTCATAGCATTTTGGAGGAAAATAAACAGAGGGCTTTCTCCTTTTTTTTCCCTACATATGCCTATAATCCATACGTTTTTCCTTTGTGTTGGAAGTTTTGAACCGGCCATGACTTCTTACATGACATTTCATTCCTATGTGTTTTTAGAGTTTATCTTGGGTAAGTCGGTTTTCTGGGTCATTAGATTAAGCTACTACAACAATGTTTGCCCGGCTCTGGCGAGGGAGGGGCGATGACAGCGGCGCGTCTTCGGCTCGCTTCAGTGCTTGTAGTCGTCGCTAGGTGGTCTACGGTTCTGGATGTAATTTTTATTATTTCTAGTATCCGTTGTACTACCATGATTGAAGATGAATAGATTGAAAGTTTTTCCGGAAAAAAAAACGGCCTTCTTTCTTCTTCCTCAGCTGTCTTGCTCATCCAATCGTTTCTCCTCCCACAAAATCGACATATACAAATTGCAAATTAAGTCAACTTGCATATAGCTATTGTGGTATTTTTAAGATCAGTGCTTTCTAAATTGGACTTGGCTTTTAATTTTGTTGTCGATTTTCCCACTGACAACAGGTTAACGTGATCCTAACGATAAATTGAGCTACACCTCTTTTGTACATATATAATATAAATATATAAAGCACCGGTTTCATCATAAGCGCAATAAGCCAATAGCGCGCTCTTCCTGATGGAAGGCAGTAGCGCACACACACACATGTCCAATTAAACATGACGAAGCTCACCTCATGAGTTCATCTATTCACTTTACGATTAGCTACAGCTGCAATTGTAATTAGCCAGCGGCAAGAGCAGATTCTGATGAATAAACATAGTTTTCCGGGAAAATCACCTGTTGTTGCCACCGGTCGCCACTTCTGGCTGAACCTGCTCCGCCACCGGCAGCCGGACAAGAGGGCTCTGACCCATCCTTGCTCTCTCTCTCTCTCTCTCTCTCTCTAACCCGCTTGTTGTTGTTTGCTGCCTTGGGAGCGCTGCAGGATGCAGCTGTATTTAACGAACTGTATCCGAGTACAAAATTACGGATTAGGTGTATGCGCTTTTTGGTTTATCTTGGTTACTCCCTCCTTCCATCTATATAGGGCTTAATTCGTTTTTTAAGACCGCCTTTGACTATTGACAAGATTAATAGTACATGACATGCATAATGTAAAAATTATATCATTGAAAGCTCCTTTCACACACGAATTTAACGGTATGCTTTGTGTAAGTTGCATGTCATATATTATTGCTCTAATATTTGGTCAAAGTTAGTCTCGAAAAACACATTAGGCCTTATATAAATGGAAGGAGGGAGTACCTTTTTTACGCTTTTTTGCAGGCATGAAGTGTGCCGCTTCACAACTGTCATTTGTGAAAGCATGGCCATTTGCCTCTTGGTCTTTGGTCTTTACCCTGACGTAGGAGCGGTTTCAGACTTCTATTCTGTACCGTCAAGTTGAGCTTGCTGACTGCATTAGTACTATATATACAAATGGTTTTCAGGAAAGCTGCACTTTGTAAACAAAAAAAAAGGTTCAAGGAAAAGGATTTCTCAAGCTTCTAACGGACAACAAGACTACAAGCGCACCACGTCCGACTGCAGAATGATTGAACTCCAAAAAGTTCCATACCTTTTCCCGGAACACTTCCTGTCCCCTTCAGACTTTAAGTTCAATGTAGGTTATTCAGATTTATATTTATCGCACTGTAATTAATTGTGAGTGATGGAAACATCCCCTTTTCTAGTACACAACAATCTTCTGACCGTGCAATGAGGATAAGTGACAGAGTCAGCTTACAGCTCGTGGATGACTTAAAATACCATCGCTGATAATATAAGTAGGGAAGTCATCACTGTCATAGTGTCAGCCAGAGAACAACAAGATGTTTTTCGGATTTTATAATTTTCAAGTGTTCCAACAAGTTGCCCTGGCCCACTTGCCGGCCTCATCATGGAAGTTCATTCAAAATAAAGAGACTTGTTAGGATCAGTTGATTTTTTTTTTTTTTTGAAACAAGGCAAAAGATTTGCCATTTCATTGATTAAGGAAGAAGGTTTAGACAATGCCACAAAGCGGCAAGAAAATAAAGGCCTACTCTCGCGCCATTACAATACTCAAGTGCTTGGCGCCCACCAAAGCCCAAAGAGACAACTCCTCTTTAATCTTACTAACGAGGACCACCGAAGGAGCGGCCGTGTTGCGGAAAATTCTAGCATTACGCTTCGACCAAATCTCCTAGGAGATGAGCATCATCAGTGAAGCAAGCGCCTTGGGGGATTCTCTACGGATATGAATGTTTCCTGTCCACCATTCTCTCACCGAGACCCTCATCGTCCAAGCAGCGGTATTGATGTGCTGCAAGCCGAGCCACTGTAGAATATCATTCCACACGCGAAGGGTGAAACGACATTGGACCAAATAATGGAATCCTCCATATCCTCAGCAAGTGTGACCTGAGCAACCTTTTCCCAAAGGTTGGCAAACTGTTGAACATGATTGATGGTTAGGCCATTGGAGATGTCGATGTGAGAGATCCAAGTGTTGTTTGTTAAAGCTTGTTGGACCGAGCAGTTTTTCTTTTTGGATAGCCCAAAGATGTGAGGTGCAATATCACGCGGGCGCAAACCATTCAGCCAAGAGGAGTTCCAGAATCTGGCCGTACGCCCATTGCCAACCGTGACTGTAGTGGCAGCCGCAAACAAATCTTTGTCCTTGTCCGTACATGGCGTGCCC
This sequence comes from Triticum timopheevii, assembly GCA_963921465.1. Classification (NCBI taxonomy): domain Eukaryota; kingdom Viridiplantae; phylum Streptophyta; class Magnoliopsida; order Poales; family Poaceae; genus Triticum; species Triticum timopheevii. The sequence goes on from OY997268.1 coordinate 578,596,739, forward strand.
ATACCAATCCATGGTTTTGTGGGCTCTTTCCATTCAAACCAGAGCCACCGAAGCCTAAGAGCCTTGGAAAAATTGTCCAAATTGAGCACACTCAGGCCACCATGTTTCTTAGGCTTGCAAAAAAAAGGTCCCAATTAACTTTGCATTTCCCACCGGAAACCTTGCGGCTCCCGCCCAAAGATAGGCGCGACGAATACGGTCGATCTTCTTGAGAACCTCCACCGAGATATCAAGAGGCGTAATATGGTAAATGGCGATGGTAGTGAGGACAGCTTTGACAAGAACAACCCGGCAGGCAGTAGCAACATGTCTTCCCTGCCAAGGAGGGAGCTTGCCAGCGACTTTATCCTCAAGGTGTTGAAAACGGATCCTCTTGAGACGCTTGACAGACAGCGGGAGTCCAAGGTATCTCATCGGAAACGAAGAACGGACAGCCGGGAAAGCAAGTAGAATATCATCAAGGTCAATGTTTTCGCATCGAATAGGGGCCACGAGGCTTTTGGCACAGTTGGTGACTAAAGCGGTAGTATCTCCAAAGGAGGCCAGAGAGGAAGCAAGGAATTGAACATCATCTTTGATGGGCTTGATAAAGATGGCAGGATCGTCTGCGTAGAGCGAAGCACGGATGGTCGTGGCTCTACCACAAAGAGGATGGAGGTGCCCTTGGGACATGGCTTTGTTGAGAAGATGGTGTAGAGGATCAATCGCTAAAACGAACAACAGGGGGGATAGTGGATTGCCTTGCCTGAGGCCACGGCCATGCTTCAACGGATCACCCAACACACCATTGATCAAAACCCTCGACGAAGTCGTGGAAAGGAGGGTCGAAACCCAGTCGCGAAATTTGCTTGGGAAGCCCAGATGCCTTAAAAGATCCAAAAGGAAATCCCATCTCACATAGCCGAAAGCTTTCTTAATATCGAGCTTGAAGAGCAAAGTCAGGGTCTTGTTCTCGATGCAACTTTCTCGCCAAGCCTCTCACATACATGAAATTATCATGTATGCTCCTCTTCTTGATAAAAGCGCTTTGAGCATTTGAGACAAGACTCCGCATGTGTGGTGCGAGGCGCGAAGCCATCATCTTAGCTATAATCTTCGCAATGGCATGGATAAGACCAATGGGACGGAAATCAGAGATGCACTCCGCCCCATCTTTCTTAGGAATGAGGCAATGTTCGCTGAGTTGAGCCAATGGAGGTTGGAGGTGTGCAAGCTCGATAAGTGGTTGAGCACATTCATAATGTCTCCTTTGATGATCTCCCAACATTCCTTGAAGAAGGCATCGGTGAAGCCATCCGGTCCCGGAGCTTTGTCACTTGGTAGATCGAAGATTGCCTTCTTGACCTCCTCCTCCGAGAAGGCGGTCCCAAGGTCTGAGAGACCGCAAGCGGGGACAGGAATATTATCCCAATTGATGTCAATGGTACGAGGCGCACCCCTCTTGGTGACTTCCCTGAAGTGGTTTTAAATGATGGACTTCTTGTGCCATGGTCGGTGACCCAACCATTATTGTTTTGAATGATGGATCAGTTGATTACACCATTGTTTAAACCTAGCAACTAAAAGGAACATTTTTTTTAAATCATCCAGATATACTAATCAAGATAGTATTATAAGCAACCCTAAAAAATAAAGAAAGCACATCGAAGTCCCTTGGAGCCGCTCGTCTTCTTCCTCCTGAACGGGCCAATTACGCGTGCATGACGCTCATCGTTGGTGCCAGCATCTCGCTGTTGATCACAGACGGGAAGTAATCAAGCCACGGTTTTACCAAACCAAAACCTTGGAGAAGAACCATCACAACCGGGGAAGCCACAAATCCAAGAGTCAAACCTCTATTATTTGTCGAAGACCTCACGCCAGCACCGGAAGACGCACCAACATGATGGAGACAAGGCCAGAGGACCATGTTGCAGAGGGAATCCACCAATGTCGTCGCGTTGGTGTAACTTGCAAATCCTAGCCTCGCCGATCTTTTTTAAATGTTCTTTTTGTGAAATCTCAAAACTATATGCTTGTTTTTAGATATTTCATTTATATGACCTGGTAGTTGTTGCCTGCAATGATGTAGAATACAAAGAAAAGCTCGTTGCGGTGGTGGGGGTGAAGAGGGCGTTGGTGCCCGAAAGGAAGGAGGATAAGTTGACTTGGTTCTATGAGCTCAAGATAATGGAGGAAGACAAAGGTGGTGATCGAGGAGAAGAAGGTGCAAGCGGAAGAAAGAAGACTTCCAATTTAGTAGCAAAGGTTTGCAATGGAGGCCGGGGAGAGAACAAACAAGAGGCATATTCAGGAGCACCGCCTTGCATTGGGGGGTCAGGAACACAAGAACAAGAGATCAGTCGAGGAGCGTGCTATCATGTTCATGGACCCAAGCAAGATGGACGAGAGGGTGAGAAATCACTCTCGTGAAGATCTTGGCTAAGTCGTTTGGTGGTGGCGTTGGCAATGATGGTGGTGGGGATGCTCACAGTGATGGCATGTGTGTGGTTCACTTGTGATTGATGTTGGTTGTTGATCCACCCCGTGCTTGGTGGTTTTTCGGAATGAACTTGTTGAATTTGATGCCTTTTGGCTCAAACATGTTTATGTTGTAATTGTTTGTTGGATTGGATGAGGAAGTGCATTTATGTCCATAGTTGAATTATGATATGGTGCATTTGAATTGTTCAAGTGTATGTTGAAATGTGGTTCACTTGCTTGACATGTCTGCAAACTTTTGGAAGAATTAGCAAAGGGAACTTTTAGGGGGATTAAGTTTTAGGGAAAAGGGCTAGAGAATGGGGTGAAGTTTGGGGGATTAAAGGATGGGAGGGCTAGAGATGCTCCAAGTGACAGCAAAATTCCACCAACTTAGGATGAATGAGCTAGCATAAACAAACATCCAGAGACAAGATGGACAGTGTCGGGAGAAAAACAATATGTACCCCAGGAAACAATCTTCACTACTTCGCCACACATAATGACAGGAGAGTAACAATATCCATATAATGCTGTGAGAAAATGGTTGTTGAAAGACAACACCAGATCATGTCAGCTGGCATTTCACGCACAAAGGCAATTTGCGATATATAGCATACGACCCCCAACCCCCAACCCCCTATGGGGAAAATAGTACATGTCACTTGTTCAGTACATCTGTGTTCGGCATACAAAATCCCTATCTAACTCCTAAGATTGAGTTGGCAAGAATGGTACAAAACCAAGGCCTCAGGGCCGTACCGTGTAAAGAATATACTAGGTCGACAACATGTACAGTATGTACAAACTTGGTTCTTGGATTGGAGTGGTATATTGGATAACTCCACGGCAATTCAAAATGTTATCCTCAAGTCATTGCATCACACCCCCGCTATACTGTCGTGGAGGGAAATGACGAAAATATTTGTGCAGCGATCCGTGGCATGTGCAAAGAGTCTTTGCACGGATAAATCATTGTCAGTGGAATGAATGTCTTTGGCTTGGCAATGTCAGAGTGTTCTGTTGTAAACATCAAGCATTGTTGCCTTTTCCTGTAAAGGCAGCTGAAATATGATCAGATATGGAACTGGAAAGAATGAGACTGACAGAGCATCTGGCACTAGAACCTGATGATTAAAATCTCTGACAGAAAGAACAGGCATTTAGCCAAATCAGATTCTAATAGAAAACTTTCCAATTATAGATTCAACTATGACGCTAGAAAAGAAAGGATGAACCATCTTATAAGGTGGGCAAAGTCATGTACTACCTCCGTACCAAAATATAAGACGTTTTTGCAGTTCATATTGAGCTGCAAAAACGTCTTATATTTGGTACAGAGGTAGTAGAAAAGAATACTAAACCAAAACATGAAACTTGCATTTAGTACATCTCGATCATGAACTTGCGGAACATGCTTGGTAACACCAACCCCTATTATGACTACTCTGTCAAGAATTTATGTTGGAGCAGAACCATGTTTTGATATGAGATAATGACAGTTTACCCTGGAAAACCATCATCAACAGCAGCATAGTGTCCGCCAGCAACTATGATGGAATAATGAGGAATAATGTTATTCAAAGTTGTACCGTCAGCAAAGAGCTAAGAAAGCATACCTCATTCTGCACACCGCTTTCTGAGGGGAACCACCGCATAAGGATGCCAAGTTGCGTTACCACAGGAATTAATTTGAAAATGAGGGGAGTTGTTACCTGCAGAAAGAAACAAAATAAAGTGACTAAGTGTGCATGGAACACCTAGGCCCATCATATGACCCAGAAAAGAAAACTTACCAAGCTAAGAGCGGTTGTTCCCAGTAATAGCAGATACATTTTCCCCTATAAAACAAAATTTGGTAAGACCTACGCATCATGGATGCATGGCAAGTATATAAATGTTTAAATGAGATGAGAATAATTCACCCCTATAAGATGATGATGTGAAGCACGGCTCAGAAGCACAAACGCAAACTCTCCAATCTGAGCTAATGATAGGCCAACCTTGGTAAGAGAACAAAAAAAAAGTGAGAACATATTCATTTATTGCACACATACTCGTAGGGAAATACTAAGGGAGAGGTACTCACGATGAAAGCTGTTCTGATGCTGTATCCAAATGATTTTATGACAGCTGTTATGACTATACTCTTAACTATTATAACCAGTATAACAGCTGCAAGTAATATGTCAACGTGATTCCACAAGAACTTGAAATGTATGAGCATGCCAATACTTGCAAGGAAGAGTGCCGCAAATAAGTTACGGATTGCTTCCACCTTCAATTATTAAAACACAACACTTTGTAAGATACTGCAATCATGTGTGAGCAAACTGGTAGGTCCAACCAAAGTGATCAAAATTCTTAACTTGACAACATAAGGCAATAAAAATAAATAAAGACCCAGTAAAGCCAAATCACGACACAGAAGTACGACACAGGATGCAGAATAGCACCTGCTCCAAAGTATGGTGAGCAAAATCTGTGGTGGATATCATAACACCAGCAAGAAATGAGCCCAGTTCAAGACTCAATCCAAGATAATCACTGCACTGGCAAATACAAAGACATAACATCAGTCTTTACAGAATTGATGTCATTGGTAATAGTAGGAATGCTGATGATAACATAAACTAGTGAGAGGGCAACAGGAACAATTATAAGGACAGTAATTCATCATGCCAACAACAGGATGTGATACAAGCTACCAACGCTTCCAAGGCTGTTGATACCAAACATGAGAATAGCAGGTATAACAGGTGGAATTTTCATTCCTAGTGGCAAGAGATGTGCTTTGAGAAATGCAAATGCTCCTGTTAGTTTCTCGAGAGAAAAAATAAGCTTCGGGGAAACATGTACTGTACTAGTGCTCAGGCAAGTACTTGTGATACTAATAACGTTTGTCATGCTGCATCGATAAGAGTCATGCTAGCAGAATGTGATACAAGCAATGAAGTCAAATAGCCTACCCAGGCTAGCAGCAAGCAGAACGCAACAGCAGCCAACTGATAGAGTTCATTTGTCTGCATATTTAAGAAAAAACAAATTAGTAAGTGAGGTTATAAACACTAAAAGAACAATATAAACTACAAAAGGTATTTTTTTAATCACATCATGACATCACTGTGTGAAAGAACATATATGGTGTTTAGTAAGCAAAACAGAATTCCAGTAAGTAATGTGGGCCACAGACAGCACCGCAGAATCATTTTTTAAATAGTCCACAGAAGTCTACACGGACATGGACCTGAGGTTTTAGACGATACAGACGATACAGCTACAGTAGTCACACAGCAGTACCAAAGAGAAACAAGGGAAAAGCATGGAGCTCCAATTTTACTATGGTGATAATATAGCATTTTCACTAAAAATGAAGAGCACAATAACCAAGTTGGATGGATAATGTTTCCTAGCACTAAATGATGAAAAATTCCTGTCACCAATTTGAAGAAAAAATGCACATAACTATCAAAATCAGTGCCAGAACAGAAGAGAAATAACCCAGTTCAACTAACCTGTGATGATAACTGGATCATCAGTTTTAAGAATCGAGGGATGAATGACCAAGTCATCATATATGCAACAGTTATAAATATGGACAGTACAAGCAACCTGCACACAAAAACATTCTGCATCATTCAAGGCCCTGATGTAACACTACGATAACATATTTTGGATTTTTGCAAACTAGTTATTCTGATAATAATCTTACAGTCTCCCCATTGACATCATTCCTCCAAATATGCCACTTGAACCACCTAGAACTGGAATGAGAGCAAACAGCAGGCCAACTGCACAATCCTGGAGTAAAAGGAACATGCAATCTGAATCTCAACTGAGCACAGTTATGAAACACTAGCACATAAAGCCTGCTTTCATCAAACTGGCTTCCAAGCAATTGACGCTTGAATTTCATAAACCATTACTAAAGACGAAATGCAACGTACTTGTTGATTATCAATGATTGGTTCAAATGAGGATGACATAAATGTCTGTATATGAGAAAGGTCCAATAGTACCAGTTTCAATAGTCAGTATCTATCTCCTCTACTTTCTAATTGAAATATTCAAATGACTAACAATTTAGAAACTTGGCGCTTGTAACAGGGGTGTGGGCATGATATTGAAGACCATTGTTACAGAGTGAATACCAAGTTAACAAACATAAACTCACTTACGGCATGATAGCACAGACCAGTCTGCAAATAAGAAGAGTTACTAACAGTGAAGGTTGGTTAAATTGGTCAGAGTTGAAAATTTGCAATAGATGGTGCATCAGGAACTCCTATCCATGCAACTGAACTAAAATCTCTAGTGATTATGTTATTTCTTCATCAGAATTGCAAAGCAAGATTTTAAGTTTGTACTCCCCCCGTTCTATAACTTTTGTCGTAAACCACGACAAGAATTATGGAACGGAAGGAGTAACATTTTTTTACCAATAATAAACAATAAAAGGGTAAATAGATGAAATAAGTGGATTAAGTACAAACCTGAAGGATAAGGGTGCCAATTGTAACTTGACCATGAAGCGCATTTGTGCTACCCTTTTCCACTAAGAACTTAGAAACCTGCCATGGTTGTAGGCGTGTAGCAATTAGAAGATACATATTGTTTAAAGTAACAGAGTGAGAATTCGCTATCTGCAAACAGTCATTCATATAATTAAACCAAGCCCGACAACTCAACCACATTTCCCCTGACTCTAGGTGACCAAAGATATTTAAAGTGTGGAAGTCATAAATTTTGGACGATAGCCATCTTGAACAAACATAATTACCACTGCAGTAGATGACATTGACAAGAAAGTGCCAACAAATACTCCCTCAGATAATTTAGCACCGCACAACTGGAAAAATGGCATAACCTCAGATTTAGTTAAGTGTCCTTTCTCTCACAGGACAGTATATTGAATAAAGATAGCTAATACAATACCGCAGCAGTTAGGCCACACAAGAACATGAACAAAGCAATCTGAAGTACACCACCAAGCACAGCAACAGGCCCAACCACTCTCAACTGTGGAAATGAACAACATGGTCAGACACCACATGTTTATGAATATTATATTTGAAGAAAGAGTAACATTAGAACGAAGTAATTAGCCATGACATTCTCAGGTACCTTTGGCAATGAAAATTCAAGGCCAAGAGCAAAAAGAAGAAAAACCACACCAAACTGTGCAAAGGTCTCCACCTGCAGTTGAACACAATTAATGAGAGATGCGATATGTCAACAGCATACTTAGGAGGTTAAACATCACTACTATTCTAATGTAATTGCTACATTGGTTAATGCTCCCTTCACAATATTATCTTCCTGAGGGTCACTTAGGGTATGTTTTGGTTGAGTCAAAGCCAACCCCACGAGAAATTTGGCTAACCAATGTTTGGGCTAAGATTTTGGTTGCCCGTGTTCTCACCAATGTTGGCAAGAAAAATGAACTAAAGTTGTAAAGTGTGGCTTGGCATGCCAAATATTGGAAACCATCCAAGCAAGAGCCAGAGGGCAGGCCTGGCGCAGTGGTGAAGTCCTCCCCACTTGTGCCAAGAGGTCCTGGGTTCAAACCAGCCTCTCTGCATTGCACTTCGCAGGGGTAAGACTAGGTTCCTATAATCCCTCCCCAGACCCCACCTTGTGTGGGGGCTTCTATGCACTGGGTCTGTCATTTATCCAAGCAAGAGCCAGAATTTTAATCATGACCAAATAATTGGTATGGTTGTTTTTGGTCACCATCCAAACATATATCCTTACAACATTTTCAAGCATGAGATAAAAGGATAGAAAAATCAATTTGGACAATTCTTCATTTTGACCAACCCAATCATGAATCTTGACTATCAAGTGCACATTCCCAGTGTCCATGCTAATTTTTTCGGTGAGCATGTTTAAGAAACTACATTGCGTCAAGTACAGATTAAAAAAATAGACCAGAATACCGAGAGACTTAAACTAAAGATAACGATAGGAGAGCAGTCGTTAGTGATCATATTTTTTTACCTGCACCATTTCATTGATCAAGTTCAAGCCTCCGGGTCCAATAAGAGAACCAGCAAGTAGATAGCCAACGATAACCTGGAAAATAACAACATAAATCATGCCTACTGAGGTAATGCAATGTTAGCACTAAAGTATGACAGGTCTGTCTACTCACCGGCTGCCCCAAACAAGAGAATATGATACCACCGGCAGTAGCTGAAACAATTATAACTACCAGATCTTTAATCAATCTGCAAAACCGAAGATTATTGTTATGGATAATGTGCAGTCTGCAGATTACAGATTCCACATACAGGCTCAAGGTATGAAAGAAAACTGACCTTAAATCTAACTGAAGTGTTGGATACTTTGTTTTACGATTTGACATCACAAAAACATTATCCTGCACAAAGTTATAGTCAGCGATACCAAACTAATCACAGAACTAACTCGATGGCAAACAAATAAGCATCCTTGTCAATAAGTGGATTTACGCACCTCTTTGTCTATCACGGTTTCCGTGTCATCAGAATTTTCATTCTGAGAACCAAACATATCACCTATTTGGAAAGGTCTTGAGGAACTGCACAAGAATCACTGTTTAAGTTATGTCAATCATAGTAGAATGCTACAGATTGAACGATTCTAACAGCTTATCCTGTTCATATTCTAGCCATACTTTGCCTGCTGTGTATCATTTTTCTTGTCGTGTGTGATAACAGCTACGGTCTCCAGAACAGCCTGAACAAACATAGAAGATACAATTTATCATCTAGCGAACTACTTAGACAGAAAACAAATTAATTAGATAAATAAATAAATATGTATGGAATTACAAGTTCTTATTTCAGAAGGTGCATCATGAGCAGATTTCCCCCAAAAAAATGTCAAAGGAACTATTGAGAGCAAAAAGATGAGGAACTATAGTTAACTGAATAGAAAACATGCAGGGGAGAAACACCCCACTATAACAAGCACTGGAGATACACCACACTAACATCATGGGAGACTGGGTACAGTTCCAACAGAGCTGCTTAAGTAGAACCCCAAAGTTACAAAGCATATCAATTGCATGCCATCAAATATGGCTTAGTATCATTTGTTTTACACCCATATAGAAACTGCTAAAGTACTTAAAAGGGACATGTACACATAAATGCGCCTGGAGGGTTTTTTCTGTTTCATTTCCAACGGGAAATACCTCACTACCAAACAACCAATATTGCTATGTCATGTCGTTTTGGCGCACTATGAAAAGTACAGGTAATGCCTTTTAGGCAAGCCTCCACCACTCTTGGGGGAAAGACCGAAAGAGAGCTTCGTAACAGGAAACACAATACACACGTAAGAGGGTAGTCACACCTACTTGATGATCTGAGATGCTGTTGTTGAAGCTATTCTTGTCCGGAACTGCAAAATGAGGAGCAAAGCAATTCATCACCATATAACAAACCAAAAAAGTGCAGTGTTAAACCCCGAATTTGCATGGCTCATGAGAAATTGGCAGTAAGGAACATCAACATCCAACTCAAACATCTACTCTCACCCCGCAGGATGATATTCGGCAGGAAAAAAAAATCCCCTGGGCCAGAGCAGATCTAGAGGAGCGGCCGAGCGGGGCTAGGGGGGGCAGGGGATCGCACGTACCCTCGGAGGCGTCGCTGTCGGAGAACTCCTTGTCGAGCACGCGGCCGAACATGTCGGCGATGCTGTTGTCCCCGGCGGTGGCGTTGTGGGTGCCGTTGGCGACGAGGCTCCCGTAGAACTTCTCCCGCGTCTCCTTGTCGGGCCTCCCCGCGGCGGGCGCGAGCGCGAGCGCCACGGCGACGGCGAAGACCGCGGCGGTGAAGCGCCGGCCGCGCGGGGTCCCCGCGGCGGCGGCGGGCGCCATCCGGATCGGGCGCGAGGCGGGTGAGGAGGGGTGGGGCGGGGCGGGGCGGGGCTGCGGGTGGCGCGTCGGGGTCGGGGATTTTGATTGTGCGGGAAGGGAGGGCGTTGGTTGGCGTGGTGGCGCCCTCGTCGTCGGAGCGGAGCGGAGCAGAGCAGGAGCACGAGGCGTGACGACGGTGAGGCGGGTTATACTAGGAGGGAAGTTGGTTCACCGGCGCGCGGTCGCTGGCACCTCAGCCTGGCGCGGCCGTGGCGGGGCCCGCGGGCCGGTGGTTCCTTCCAGCAGAAATTCCCGGTTTTGCACGGGCTGCCAGCTCCTTTAGATTAAAAAATGGATTTTACTTCTCCCTCAGTAAAGAAATATCTAAACGCTCTTATATTTCTTTACGGAGGACTAAAAAACTTTGAAGGATATACATGATTATTACTTATGGATGTTTCCCCAAATTCCTTACAATGTATTGCAGGAAAATTGTCCTTCAAAAAACATTCAATCTATTCATCTACTGTCGGGATAGTATAAAGAACACCAAAAACAACAGTATTTACATTTAGGTTCGTAGACCACCTACGAGCATACGAGCACTAAAGGGAACCAAAGGCATGCCGACATCATCGTCCCTTCATAATTGAAGCCGGACAAAACTTGTTATTAGTAAACAGTCAAAATATTATCGTGCTCCAACACCTCATGTATCTCTAAAAAAACTACCTCTTAAGGAAAGTTGGGGCGGAAAAAGGCCTCCAATAGGCTCCCGTAAACCCAAAAGTATTTTACGAGATCCCGTAAAAATACCTCATCCATCTGTCTACGAGAAGATGGCCTTCCCGTTTAATTTTGGCGGGCGGATAACCGCCTAAAACTTCACGAACAGAACGCCAAACCACTCCGCGCCACTATCAAAACACCGTCGGAACGTTGTCGTCGTCGCCCCCGCCGTGAGGCCACCACCTTCGCTGATGCACGGCTTTGCATGTCCTGCCCACAAAGTCGGTTGCCTCTGTCGCCACCACCACGCGTTGTCGATTCCGTGCGCCTCCATCGTCGCCGCTGCTGCTCGCCGTCATGCCTCTGACACTGACTTGTGGTCCCTTGGCTTTTAGCTAGACTTTTTTAATTAAAAATAGAAAACTAAAGATTTTATGGGATGATGTTTAAAGGAACTGAGAAAAATGACAATTAGAAAACTTCCCTTAAATTTTACGGTCATCCCGCAAAAGTGGTTTTATGGGAAGTTTTTAGGGGAGCTCTTGGAGTTGCTCTAAGACCTCAAAACATCGGCGAACCATAACAACAACCGCCGCCGATGAAGAAAGTCGTAGATCGGACGGATCCAACCTATAGACGAACGAATATCGGGTTCAAACGGATGCACCAAATACAAACATCGACCAAATCTCGTGATATCCGCCAGAGGCACAATTTCACACGCCCTCCGACAAGGCTAGAAGCACTGTCTCACTGTCGGGACACGGGCTGGGCGGGGAGCACTTTATTTCACTGCCATGGAGTCGTCGTCGTCTCGCCTTCCTGGTACCACACAACCCTAACCAAACTTTAAAAAAATATCTAGAAAACGAAACCCTCTAGTCGACAAGTGTCGGGATCCACTGCGTCTTCATGATCCTAAAGGTCAAAGGAGGCGAGGCAGACCAGCGGCGGTGACGGAGGCAAGGAGTCCTATCGACTGTTCGCTTGTCCTCATGTTAGGCACCTAACTTGTTTAGCAAGTTGGAGGATATTCTCCATCCAATAGAACCTCTTGTTATAATTCCTTTATTTTGTCATACAGTATAAAACACCCGTTCATGTATTTTTCTTATACTTTTGTAATCGTTTATGACTAAAAAGGGGTATGCCACTCTAATCCTATTTTTTTTCTTCCATTTCTATGTCTTAGAAAACTTGTGCATTAAGAGTCCATTAAAATCCTGCTTAAGTTCAAACATCTCTAAACTTGAAATGTCGATTTTAGTTGTAGTGCTTTTGAGAGGAATTCTATTTTTTGTGACGAATGTTTCCCCAACCAAAAACAAGGGCTGCAGCCTGCAGGCTACGAAGCCAGTTGTTCTCCTTTTCATTCCCATTTTATCGCTACAATATATGGTCCGCTCCAACTTTGTTATCCTTTTTAAGCTCGGTCATCATCAATTCTGTCTCCATGTTGGTGAGGTTTTCTATTCGGCAGCACACGACACAGGAAGAGTCTGCGGGTACGGAGAGATGTCACGCAATGGTGCGCTGTTAGTGAATGAATATACTAAACGGTTGAAAGTGTCAGACATTGAAGAAATCAACGCAGCTTCGCCACATGACGCAACTTTGAACGAGATAGCTTCACATGCTACGGCACAAAAGAAAACATATGAAATCTGACCATGTGGCGCGTCTTTACATAGCCAAGCCACCGCATCTGACTACTCCATCCGTCCCATGTTGTAAGACATAGTATATTGTATTGGGAAAATCTCGACTATTAAAGAAGAGTTGGTTCCGTCATCGCCCCATTTTTTCCGGATTTTTCAACTAATGTTTCCCTCCTTCGGTTTCCTATAGCTTTTTATGGTAACTCCAACTGATGTTGCACCAAATTAAAATCCAACATAATTATAATAAATTGGAATAACCTAAACCAAATCGATATTTTTTCAAAACCATCTATTGTATTAACTCAATCAAATCAAATCAATCTTACCAAAATCTCATATATCATACCGCTACTCATACTTAAATGAAATTAAATGATACCAAAATCTAGAATATGGTGGATATAAGGTATATGTTGGACAAGATTGATGTTGAACTACTACAATATGGATGTCCCTGTTGCAACACGGGCAATTAGTTAGTCATTGTAAAGGCACAAACATAAAAAAAAATGTAATTTTTACTAGCAAATAAAGTTTTATACACCATGTATATGTGATTATATGATACAAATGACCATTATATGATACATGTACTCAATCATAAATAACTATTGAATAAATACAACATGATGAAACGAGGGGTGCCTCCTACACAGTTGCTGGCGTTTACGGTCTGCAAATCACATATTTGTAATTTATTTACATATATAAATATAGTGAGCCCTTAAATTTAAGATGGGTCCTAGGCCACCGCACTATTTGACATGGCCTAGGGTCGGCCCAGCTGACGATTGATAGAGTAAAAACAAGAGGACCAGAGTTGAAGATCGATGAACCACCGCACGGTGGACCGTGTATGGATGTCGTCGTTGAGAGTTCTGATTTGGCTTCCTGGGGACGAAAACTAATCTCTACTTACTTTATTTATTTTAAAGTAAGGTTTCCTCTTCTGTCAACAAGCATTTCAGTCGCGCACCCTCCCTTCCCCCCTCCTGTTTTTCGATCGTATGTCTGCGCTCCTTGTCAATTCCCATACATGGCAAACAAAATAAACCAGTAGAAACCCATGCATTCACGTCTTTGAACCTGCCGTTTGACAAGGGAAAAAACCCACGCACACGCAGATCTCCCCTCCTCCGGTACCCACACCCGCTCTCTTCTCCCTCCCAAACCCTAGAGTTTCGGCATGACACTAATCCGCCAGCCATAGACAAGGTGACACCGTCAGGAACTAGATGAGCAAAACTACAGAGGCAGGGGATCCTACATACCCTCGGAGGCACCGCAGTCGGAGTACTCCTTGTCGAGCACGCGACTAGACATGTCGGCGATGTTGTTGTCCCTTGCGGTGGCGTTGTGGGTGACGTTGATGACGAGGCTCCCATAAAACTTCTCTCATGTCTCCTTGTCAGACCCCCAACACAAGCTGAGTGCCACAACACGACCAAGACGGGGGAGGATGTGGGAAGGAGGGAGGAAGAGCGATGGGGTGCGGAGCGGATACGACTTGTGCGTCGGGTCAGGGTTTTGGTGCGGGAAGGAAGGAAGGCTATTGGTTGGCGTGGAGGCGTCAATGATGGGGGGAGGAAATCTATTACTCTTGTTATTTCACCACCTCCTGGTATTCTGAAGTTTGGATCATTTTGCTTTGCAATTCCTCCTATGGATGAGATGAAGCCCAATTTTAGAACAACACAGATGTGTTTCGGCGAGGCCAAATAGGAGTGGCTCAAAATAATTGGTTATCCCCTGTCAGCTTAATTTATTAGGCCGAACATTGCTTTATATCCAGGCCATGTCATGGGTCATAGAGTTCTTATTTTTTAGTTGTGTTGTTTTAATTCAATATGGGCCTGTCCAATCCGAATAGTTTTAGTTTTAGTGTTTACCTACATATAAGCTCGTTGTAGGCCATTGTAATAGGGAAGTTGAATTTTTTGAGTTAAGAATAAACAGGAAAAATGTCCAATGCCGAGGACGCCAATATCGTTTGTTTTGCTTGCTGATACGCAAGAATATGCTCTGCTGTTTATGGAGTAGGTCTAATCTGCTCAACATCCGAAGTTACCTATTGGTTCTATCGTTCGCCGTGAAAGATTGGGCCAAAAACTCTAGGATATCTACTTGATCCTTATCATCGTGATATCACATTTGTCGGATTTATCACGGCGATCTACTACTGAGATTTGCTACGGGCGGCTCTAGCCAAGACACCGGTTCTGTGCTTATTCCTTTCGGAAACACTAACGCCCACATGTGTGGGCGTTTGCATCTCGCCCACACGCGTGGATCCGCGTTCGTTTGTGAGTGCACGAATCTTGGCATGTTTCTAGTGCCACGTAGGACTGGGCTGGTGTGTGGGCATTCACCCGGTCGCCCACAAGACCGTTTCATCACACGGGAGGGCCCGGTGAGTGGGCGTTCAACAGTTCGCCCATACGCCACTTTCCACTAACGCACAATGGCTGGTGTGTGGGCATTTGCCATCTCGCCCACACGCCCATCTCCTCTCCCACACCCAAGCTGCTAGTTGCCATGTGTTTTACAGTGTACATGGCAACTGCCCTATTATGCTTGTAAGCAGATGGCAACTCTTTTTTTTTACCCGAACATGTCAGTTGCCATGTGTTTTGCAGGGGTACACGACAACTGCTTAGTGTGCACGTAAGCAGATGACAACTTTTTTTTATCCGAGTTGCCATGTGTTTTTGCATTGTACATGGCAAATGCTCTAGTGTGCACGTAAGTAGATGGCAACTCTTCCTTTTACATGGCAACTACCATAGCGTGCTTGTGAGCACATGGCAACTCTCTCAACTGCCTAGTGTTAGTAGGTGGCAACTCCTAAAGTTTTGAAATCGTGGCAACTGCAGTAGACCAGACCATATATGGCAACTGCAGTTGAGCAACCATGGCAACTGTAGTTGTCCGACATGGCAACCGTAGTTTAGCGACATGACAACTGCAATTAAACGAACATGGACGAGGGTCTGGACCATGGCAACTGCGGGCGCGCGGTGACTGTCACGCGGGGCGTGCGAGGCCACGAGATACGAGGCCTGACGCATGGGGCGTGTGGGCGTTATCTATTTCGCCCACACGCACGCGCGTGAAAGGGATCGGAAAAAAAGGTATGTGAGCATTACTTGTTTTGCCCATACGCATGTGTGTGGGCCATTCTTTTTATACACCACATAAAATATGTGGGCAGACTCTCTAACGACCACACGTGTGGCACTTATCGGTGTCCATTCCTTTTTGCTGAAGACGTTGGATTCGGCTCCAATTCCTGTTGTCCGAGTTCACTTTTGTTGGCAGCTATTGATTTCTTTTTTTCCATGCGAGTCTTGTACCTAATGAACTCCTGATCGTGGTAGACTTCGCTCCTACTTCAAGTCGTTTTGGCTTGGGAGTCTACTTTCCGTACAATCTCTTTCTGTGCGTTGTCCGAGACATCCCGCTTAGGCCCCTCGATCTCCATCGCGCGCCCGACCTTCGTGCTTTGTTTTGCTGTCTGCTGGCCGTGCTCCTGAGTCAGCGTCTTGATCAATTTCTGGTTGCGCCCTTGAGTATTGATGCCTGTAAATTTTTACTGTAGCAATCCCTGCAGTTTGGAATTTCTCTTGAATTTTACGACGATGGTGAAATCGACCGATGGCGAGAATTCAGTAGCTGCTAAAGACAAACCGAAGGAGCCTGTGCTACCAATCTTTGCTGATGATTTGGCTCCTAGTGGTTGTTTGGATAGGGGGATTAACGTTGGATTTTCATAAAACAAGTTTTCAGCTGATTTTTAGTAAAACGGGTATTATTCATTTTTCTGGGCAAACCTTGTTTAAGAAAAACTTTGTTTGGGCTATGAGAGGGTGAAACCAGCGAGCGTTGTTCCTTGTTTGCTTTGGAGACCGATTCAGCTGATGAGTTTGTTGAGGAAGGAGCGGAGAGAGAGAGAAATTTGTTACGTCAAGTTTTCTTTAATCCCGTTTTCACAAAAATGAGTAGTACTTGTTTATGATAAAACGCAGTTTCCCAGCTTTGTGAAAACAGAATTATCCTTATCCACGTTTTTGTTGGAGGGCCCAAACAAGGTTTTAATCTGTTAGGCGGTTACACGGGTTCACGGAAAACCTGTTCGGTTAATCCTACCTATCCAAACAAGGCCCTAATGTACGAGTTGGTTTTTGATAGAAGGGAGAGAGAGGATTGGTGGAATTGTCGTTGTATTGCTTGAGCCTCATGGGCATATATATAGGAGTACAATCATTTACTTTGAGTACAAGACAAGCCAAAACAAATCCTAGTTTATCTCGTCTTTCCTAATAAACATTATACTCAACATCCCCCCGCAGTCACAACGGTAGCGATGCAGATGGTGAGACTGGAGAAGAATCCGAAGGCAAGCCGACGGACACCCCCCCACAGTCGTAACGGTCGACGCATCGCGGAGTCGCGGCTGGAGTGGCAACCGACGAGATTGCTCAAGCAAGGCGATAGCCCATTGTGTCGTTTGTCGAGGTAGCCGAGAGCGTGGGTGGTGGAGCCGTGGTCGAGGTAGCCGCGCGAAGAATATCGTGGTCGATGTCGAGTCGGGGTAGCCGGTGTCGAGGAAGTCGCCGTGGAGCCGCGGGCACAAGGAGATGCCGAGTTAGTCATGGGCGCAATGGTGTCAAAGTAGTGGTGCGCCAGGAAGTGAAGATGGTGTTGACGAGGTGTCGCGGCGGGTTTGCCGAGCCCGGGGACACATCATGGACGAAGGCACGCGCCGTTGTTGCCAGCACCGGGCATGCGTAGATGGATGAAGACGAATTTGACGAAGCGTCGCACCAGGCTTGCCAGGCCCGGGGACACGTCGTGGACAAAGGCACGCATCGGTGTTGCCAGCACCGGGCATGCGTAGACAAGAGACCTGCACGAGTTGTACGCCATGTTGAAGAAGTCGGAGGGGCCAGCAGAGAAGAACTCGACGACGGTTGCGGCGCCAATCGGCGTGAGGCTGATGTCGCCCGCGGTTGTCGGAGTAGACAAAGTGGTCGGGGTAGATGACGGCGACGCTGGCGACGGGCTGGCGCTGGACGAAGATGAAGGAGGTGGATGGGCGGCAGCGACAGCGGCCAAAGTAGAGCGTCGGCGGCGGCAGCTAGGTTAGGAGCGCAGAGGCAGTGCTCGAAGTAGGCGAAGAACCCTGACGGCGTGACAAAGACCGGCGCGGACGGTAGCATTCCCGCGCCAAGGGAGGTGGCGCGACGCATACCACGGGAAGTCGACATGCAACGACTGAGGGAGTCCAGGATAAGGGGGTATCCGGACAGCCGGACTATGTACTTTGGCCGGACTATTGGACTATGAAGATACAAGATTGAAGACTTCGTCCCGTGTCCGGATGGGACTCTCCTTTGCTTGGAAGGCAAGCTTGGCAATTCAGATGTTAGATCTCCTTCTCTGTAACCGACTCTGTGTAACCCTAGCCCCCTCTGGTGTCTATATAAACCGAAGGGTTTAGTCTGTAGAATAACAATCATACCATAGGCTAGCTTCTAGGGTTTAGCCTCTACGATCTCGTGGTAGATCAACTCTTGTAATACTCATATCATCAAGATCAATCAAGCAGGAAGTAGGGTATTACCTTCATCGAGAGGGCCCAAACCTGGGTAAAACATCGTGTCCCCTGCCTCCTATTACCATCCGCCTTAGACGCATAGTCCGGGACCCCCCTACCCGAGATCCGCCGGTTTTGACACCGACAACGACGTCGGTGGACCGTGGGCCACGGTGCTACGACCCGAAGGGGCGA
Source organism: Triticum timopheevii (assembly GCA_963921465.1). Classification (NCBI taxonomy): domain Eukaryota; kingdom Viridiplantae; phylum Streptophyta; class Magnoliopsida; order Poales; family Poaceae; genus Triticum; species Triticum timopheevii. The sequence continues at coordinate 578,615,229 of OY997268.1, forward strand.
CGCAGCAGCGGCGGGCAGGTCAAGGCAACGACGGAAGACCTCGGGACGGCGGCAGGGACCGCGGGCCGTGGCACGACAGCCCGAAGGGGCGGCACGGCGGAGAAACGCGGGTCGGTGCAACCGCGGGGACATCCTCGGGACAACGGCGTGGACCGCGTGCCACGCTTGCTACGGCCCGACGGGGCGACGCAGCGGCGGTGCGAGGGTTGGTGCTGCCACGGGGAGGACCTAGAGCAGACGGCCTCGGTGCGGCGGTGGACCGCGGGCCGCAACACTGTGGCCCGAAGGGGCGACGCAGCGGTGACGTGGGTCGGTGCAGCCGGGAGAAGAACCACGGGGCGGCGGCGCTGCGGCCCGATGGGGCGACACAGCGGCAGCCAGTTGCTCGATCGGTAGAGGGGCGCGCTGAACTCGGACGGTCTTCACGGGGCCTGCGGAGGCGCGCGCCACTGACGGGCCAGGTCGGTCGCACGACGTAAATGAGGAGGATCGCGGCGACGGGCGGGTGATCAATCCGATCGCGCGTGAGGTCGGGGACGCTGCTCGGTGGAGACGGGGTGGCGGCAGAGTCTGAGGTGAAGCTGATGACAGCGGGCGGTAGGGCAGCTATGATTGGCCGCCGCATGGCGCAAGGCCGCTGGGTCGGGGTGATGCAGGAGTCCCGGTCGGAGCAGGGCGGTGACGGCCAGCGTAGATCGACGGGCGGGCCGGCGTGCGAACGGTGGCGGTGAAGGGCCACCGCATGACGCGAGGCCGCCGGGTCGGGGCGACCGACGGACAGACGCGCGGACGACACGCGAGGCCGGCGGGTCGGGGTGACCGACAGGCAGACGCACGGACGACGCGTGGGACCGCCGGGTCGGTGAAGAAGTCGACTGATAGCGTCGGGGTTGGAGTAGAGGCGCACGGGGTCAACGGCGGCGGTGGGCGACGCTAACCGATCAAGATTAGATAGGAAAACCTAAAAAAACCAACGATCAAGATGACCGGCAGGAGAGAGAAAACCCCGGAGCAAGGGCTCGGGGAAAAGACTCTCTAGGGCAGCTCCAAAATGCGGGGAAAGGGGAGACAAGTGTACGTGTTGATTTCACCCAAACCTTTCCGACGCGGACCCCCTCTTAATAGTACGGCTCTCCTACGACTCAAATCCACCAAAGAGAAACGTAGGACGACGCTGACTTCCATGGTCTCCGAGGGGCACCGAATCATCTCGTGCCCAGTGATGAAGTATCTGAGAGATTCAAGGCACACGATTAGTCCGCAAAAGCATTGTCATCAATCACCAAAACACCTCAGGGATAAAACATGCCCTTACACAGCTGGCCAACACGGCCAGCAGACGAACCCTAGGTACGGGCGGCGCGGCCCCCGGCGGCGGTCATGGAGCCGACCGCCCCAGGGGTGGCGCGCGGGTGCGGAAGCGGCGGCGGCTAGGGTTTAGAACCCGGAAACTGATACCATGTTAGAAGGGAGAGAGAGGATTGGTGGAATTGTCATTGTATTACTTGAGCCTCATGGGCATATATATAGGAGTACAATCATCTACTTGGAGTACAAGACAAGCCAGAACAAATCCTAGTCTATCTCGTCTTTCCTAATAAACATTATACTCAACAGCTTTGACAGTACATGTGAGGTTTTTTTTAGAAAAGGAGGAGCCCTGGCCTCTGCATCCGGACGATGCATGCAGCCATTTTATTAATTATTCACACAAGACCTTACAAAGTCATACAACAGTAAGACTAAAGCCACCGTCTAGGCAACATCTATCGCTACTCCTATCCAGTTGATGTAGGGATGCTGATAGTCTGGGCCTAATACCAAACACACCTTGCAGCCAAACCTAACATCTAAGACCTGAGGTCCCAATCAGGACGCTTGCCGGGTACGGGGCACCCATCAGTCCGGCGCACTCCTCAACCAGGCGCCTGCCGGGTATGAGGACGCTGCCGCCACCTGCCACCAATCCATCTTCAGTGTTTTACTGCTGCATCTACCTTACCCGGTCTAGCTGTCGTCGAAGCCACCACGACGCCAGACAACGCCACCATCCTGCGCTCGTCCATCATTACACGACCACCGGCGAGACCCCGTTGCTCCATGCCGCTGAGACCCGCCGCTGTTGTCAACGTGCCAGATGCCACGCCGCTCCTCTGACGCGAAACACCACATGTTGCCACTGGTCCCATCCCCTCCGCCTGCAATTCCTCAAACCGAGCACCCAAACGCCCCAGGCGGCGCCTCGAAGAAGGGTACGACACACACAGTGCTGCCGCCGCCCAATCTAAGGAGATTTAGAGTTTTCACCCGGGCATGGGGTCGGGGTGGAGGGCAGGGACCTCGATGGAGCCTGCAAGGAGGAGAATGGTGACCTCTGGTCATCGCCACCGTCGGGATGAACGAGTCATTCAGAGTTTCCTCCGGTCCGATGTCACCTCTACCAGCCCCCGCGAATGCACCGAGGCCGACGACCACGATCGTAAGCCACCAACTGCGGCGGGAGATAGCCTGCAGCATGGAGGAGATCCATCGGCGACTCACCTCCCACGCGGTCAAGATGCCGTCCATCCACCCCCCACGAATGTCGCCATTCGAGGGCTCCGTCGCCATGCCTAACGGGGCCACTGATACATCTCCAATGTATCCATAATTTTTGATTGTTCCATGCTATTATATTATCTATTTTGGATGTTTAATGTGCTTTAATATGCTCTTTTATATTATTTTTGGGACTAACCTATTAACCGGAGGCCCAGTGCCAGTTTCTATTTTTTTTGCCTATTTTAGAGTTTTGCAGAAAAGGAATACCAAACGGAGTCCAAACGGAATGAAACCTTCGCTATGATCTTTCTTGGACCGAAAGCAAACCAGAAGACTTGGAGTTGAAGTCAGAAACGACACAAGGCGTCCCTCGTGGGCCCCTCGTAGCTCCACCGACGTACTTCTTTCGCCTATATATACTCTTGGGTTTTTATCAATTTTGCCACCGGCTGTATAACGTTACTCAGTTTTGCCACTAAACATTTTCACTACTCAAAAATGCCACGGTTTTGTTAGATCAAGCTCAAAAAGACCATTTTTCACCGTTACCGTTTGGTCAACACACGTTGACTAAAGGTAGATGACCAAACTACCCCTCTCCCATCTATAAGGGGCGCGTGAGAAAAAGAGAATTAAATTTGGGAGGGTGGGGGTTCGAACCCAAAACCACGGGTACACAAGCGCGCGAGCTAACCAACTGAGCCATCGAAACCATTTGTTATATAAGGAGATACAGACCTTACATACTGTTATCTGAACCTAACAAAACGGAACCTTATCTAATCCTTGACCCGATCTGTTCGTGGCAGTTTCCCCAACCGGAACCAACATCCCCAACCACCGCCGCCGCCTGCCAAACTCCTCACCTGGCACCAACGGTCGCCGGGCTGCCCGCCCAACTCCGGCGCGCCCCCACTCGTCGCAGCTGCGGCGCCTCCCGCCGAGTGCCGCCACCCATCGTAGCTTCGACTCTTCCTCCCGCTCGGCACCGCCACCGGAGAGAGGCATCCCCGACGCTTCTCCCGGCTGACTCTGCAGCTCCTCCCGAGTCTTGAAGTGTAGTTGTTCCACGGTAATGGTGACGGACAGCAGGACCGAATCGGAGGGCCGCGTCGGCCACATGACACCCGAACATGACATAGGCTCTGAAATTCCTGCATTGTGAGTATACTAATTCTTAGTGTGCGTGTGTGGTTCAGTATAGCTTGTAGAGGTCGAAATTTGTACGTAGAATTTGTAGTAGTTGTCTTTGCCTTATTGATAATCACATGCAATTTAGTACTACTTGTGTTCCTAATGGTCAGGATGGATGCAGACACTTGCTTCTATGCTGACAATTAGGATGGAAACAAGCCGTGAGAGTAGCGATGGTCTCAAGCGATATGTTGGCGGCTTTTATTTTCCTCTATTCGTTGAACCTTGTATCACAAACAAAACATTGTTGCACAAACTGTGTGATAGCTATCCATGGGGGTGGCGTGATTCCGTTGAGCTGAAGTACTATGACACGGAGCAGAATAAATGGGTTGATGTTGTATGTGATGATGATGCAGCTTTGAGCGTGGCGGTCTGCCTCATTTGTTTATGTCTACTCGTACCAGACAGATTCTTCCAGCCGGCCAGTCACTCGTGCAGATATGTTGTCCAAACTAACTTTCAAACCCAAGCTCAACTAGCTAGCAACATGAAAAGATACGAGATATTGTTGTGTTGAATTATTATTCCATGTACACATATAACGGATATACCTCCTTGTAAATCACAACATCTCATCAGCTGAGTTGGTTAGCTCGCACCTATCTGGAGGTCGTGGTCTTGGGTTTGAAACCCCATGACACCAATTTTTATTCTCTTTTCACGTGCCCGTTACAAATGGTCCCACAAGTCAATAGAGGGGGGGGGGTGACAAACGGGATAGGGGTATTTTTGTCATCTACCTCCAGTTAACGTGCATTGACCAGATGGTAACGGTGAAAAATGGTATTTTTGAGTTTGTGTCTAACGAAACAGTGGCATTTTTGAGTAGTGAAAACATTTAGTGGCAAAACTGATAAAAACCCTATACTCTTATACCCTAGAAACATCAGGGGGAGCCATCAAACCACATTTGCACCACCGCAACCTTTTGTACCCGTGAGATCCCATCTTGGGGCCTTTTCCGGTGATCTGCCGGAGGGGGAATCGATCATGGAGGGCTTCTACATCAACACCATTGCCTCTCGGATGAAGCGTGAGTATTTTACCACAGACCTTCGGGTCCATAGTTATTAGCTAGTTGCTTCTTCTTTCTCTTTGATTCTCGATACAAAGTTCTCCTCGATGTTATTGGAGATCTATTTGATGTAATACTCTTTTGCGGTGTGTTTGTCGAGATCCGATGAATTATGGATTTATGAACAAGATTATCTATGAATATTATTTGGTTCTTCTCTGAATTCTTATATGCATGATTTGATATCTTTGCAAGTCTCTTCGAATTATCGATTTAGTTTGGCCTACTAGATTGATCTTTATTGCAATGGGAGAAGTGCTTAGCTTTGGGTTCAATCTTGTGATGTCCTTTCCGAGTGACAAGAGGGGCAACAAGGCACGTATTGTATTGTTGCCATAGAGGATAAAAAGATGGGGTTTATATCATATTGCTTGAGTTTATCCCTCTACATCATGTCATCTTGCTTAATGCGTTACTCCGTTCTTATGAACTTAATACTCTAGATGCATACTGGATATCGGTCGATGTGTGGAGTAATAGTAGTAGATGCAGAATCGTTTCGATCTACTTGACACGGACGTGATGCCTACATTCATGATCATTGCCTTAGATGTCATCATAATTATGTGCTTTTCTATCAATTGCTTGGTAGTAATTTGTTCACCCACCGTAATACATGCTACCTTGAGAGAAGCTACTATGGAACCTATGGCCCCCGGGTCTCTTTTCTATTGTATTATATTATTTTGAATTATATGGCATCTCGTTTACTATTTTGCAATCTTTTACTTTTCAATCTATACAACAAAAATACCAAAAATATTTACTTTACTATCTTTATTAGATCTCACTTTTGCAAGTGACCGTGAATGGATTGACAACCCCTTTATCGCATTGGTTGCAAGGTTCTTATTTTTTGTGCAGGTACTAGGTGACTTGAGCGTCGTCTCCTACTGGATTGATACCTTGGTTGTCAAAACTGAGGGAAATACTTACGCTACTTTGTTGCATCACCCTTTCCTTTTCAAGGGAAAAAACAACGCAAGCTCAAGAGGTAGCAAGAAGGATTTCTGGCGCCGTTGCCGGGGAGATCTACGTCAAGTCAAGACATACCAAGACCCATCATAAACTCTTCTCCCTCACATTACATTATTTTCCATTTGCCTCTCGTTTTCCTGTCCCCCACTTCTAAAACAATTTTCAAAAAACTTTGCCTTTTCTTCGCCCCTCTTCCGTTCGTCTCTTTTCGCTTGCTTCTTGTGTGCTTGTGTGTTGGATTGTTTGCTTGTCACGATGGCTCAAGATATTACTAAATTGTGTGATTTTTCCAATACCAAAAACAATGATTTTATTAGCACTCCGATTGCTCCTACTACCGATGCAGAATCTTGTGAAATTAATACCGCTTTGTTGAATCTTGTTATGAAAGATCAATTTTCTGGCCTTCCTACTGAAGATGCCGCAACTGTTGGGGAACGTAGAAATAATTCAAAATTTTCCTACGTGTCACCAAGATCAATCTAGGAGATGCTAGCAACGATAGAGAGGGAGTGCATCTTCATACCTCTTGAAGATCGCGAAATGGGAGCATTACAAGAACGCGGATGATGGAGTCGTACTCGCGGTGATTCAAATCGAGGAAGATCCGATCTAGCGCCTAACGGACGGCGCCTCCACGTTCAACACACGTACAACCCGGGGACACGTTCTCCTTCTTGACCCAGCAAGGGGAGAGGAGAAGTTGAGGGAGAGCTCCTGCAGCACGATGGCGTGGTGGTGGAGCTTGTGGATTTTCTACAGGACTTAGCCAAGCTCTACGGAGGAGGAGGAGGTGTTGGAGGAGGGAGGGGCTGCGCCAGGGGAAGGGTGTGGCAGCCCTCCCACCCCCACTATTTATAGGGGAAGGGGAGAGGGGGCCGGCCCCCTTAGATCTCATCTAAGAGGGATGACTGCCAAGGGGGGGAGCTTGCCCCCCAAGTTTGGTGGGAGGTTCCCCCACCCCCTAGAGTTTCCAACCCTAGGCGCCTTGGGCCCTTGGGGGGTGCACCAGCCCACCAGTGGCTGGTTCCCACCCTTTGTTCAGCCCATTAAGTCCCTCGGGGCAGGTGGCCCCACGTGATGGACCCCCGGACACCTTTCGGTGGTCCCGGTACAATACCGATAACCCCCGAAACTATTCCGGTGACTGAAACTGGACTTCCAATATATAAATATTTACCTCCGGACCATTCCGAAACTCCTCGTGACGCCTGGGATCTCATCCGGGACTCCGAACAACCTTCGGCAACCACATACTATTTCCCATAACAACTCTAGCATCACCGAACCTTAAGTGTGTAGACCCTACGGGTTCGGGAACCATGCAAACATGACCGAGACATCTCTCCGGCCAATAACCAATAGCGGGATCTGGATACCCATGTTGGCTCGCACATGTTCCACGATGATCTCATCGGATGAATCACGATGTCGGGGATTCAATCAATCCCATATACAGTTCCCTTTGTCCATCGGTATGTTACTTGCCCGAGATTCGGTCGTCGGTATCCCCATACCTCGTTCAATCTCGTTACCGGCAAGTCTCTTTACTCGTTCCATAACGCATGATCCCATGACTAACTCCTTAGTCACATTGAGCTCATTATGATGATGCATTACCAAGTAGGCCCAGAGATACCTCTCCGTCATACGGAGTGACAAATCCCAGTCTCGATTCGTGCCAACCCAACAGACACTTTCGGAGATACCCGTAGTGCACCTTTATAGCCACCCAGTTACATTGTGACGTTTGGCACACCCAAAGCATTCCTACGGTATCCGGGAGTTGCACAATCTCATGGTCTAAGGAAATTATACTTGACATTAGAAAAGCTCTTAGCAAACGAACTACACGATCTTGTGCTATGCTTAGGATTGGGTCTTGTCCATCACATCATTCTCCTAATAATGTGATCCCGTTTTCAACGGCATCCAATGTCCATGGTCAGGAAACCACAACCATCTATTGATCAACGAGCTAGTCAACTAGAGGCTTACTAGGGACATATTATGGTCTATGTATTCACACATGTATTACGGTTTCTGGTTTATACAATTATAGCATGAATAATAGACAATTATCATGAACAAGGAAATATAATAATAACCATTTTATTATTGCCTCTAGGGCATATTTCCAACAATCTCCCACTTGCACTATAATCAATAATCTAGTTACATTGTGATGAATCGAACACCCATAGAGTTCTGGTGTTGATCATGTTTTGCTCGTGGAAGAGGTTTAGTCGACGGATCTGTGACATTTAGATCCGTATGCACTTTACAAATATCTATGTCTCCATATTGAACATTTTCACGAATGGATTTGAAGCGACGCTTGATATGCCTGGTCTTCTTGTGAAACCTGGGATCCTTGGCAAGGGTAATAGCTCCAGTGTTGTCACAGAAGAGAGTCATCGGGCCTGACGCATTGGGAATAACTCCTAGGTCGGTGATGAACTCCTTCATCCAGATTGCTTCATGTGCTGCGTCCGAGGCTGCCATGTACCCCGCTTCACATGTAGATCCCGCCATGACACTTTGCTTGCAACCGCACCAGCTGACTGCCCCACCATTCAAAATGTACATGTATCCGGTTTGTGACTTGGAGTCATCCAGATCTATGTCGAAGCTAGCATCGACGTAACCCTTTACGACGAGCTCTTCGTCACCTCCATAAACGAGAAACATATCCTTAGTCCTTTTCAGGTACTTCAGGATATTCTTGACCACTATCCAGTGTTCCATGTCGGGATTACTTTGGTACCTTCCTACCAAACTTACGACAAGGTTCACATCAGGTCTAGTACACAACATAACATACATAATAGACCCTATGGCTGAGGCATAGGGGATGACACTCATCTTTTCTCTATCTTCTGCCGAGGTCGGGCATTGAGCCATGCTCAATCTCACACCTTGCGATACAGGCAAGAACCCCTTCTTGGACTGGTCCATATTGAACTTCTTCAATATCTTGTCAAGGTATGTGCTTTGTGAAAGACCAATGAGGCGTCTCGATCTATCTCTATAGATCTTGATGCCTAATATGTAAGCAGGTTCTCCAAGGTCCTTCATTGAAAAACACTTATTCAAGTAGGCCTTTACGCTTGCCAAAAGTTCTATATCATTTCCCATCAATAGTATGTCATCTACATATAATATGAGAAGTGCTACAGAGCTCCCACTCACTTTCTTGTAAACACAGGCTTCTCCATAAATCTTCATAAACCCAAACGCTTTGATCATTTCATTAAAGCGGAATGTTCCAACTCCGAGATGCTTGCACCAGCCCATAGATGGAGCGCTGGAGCTTGCACACCTTGTCAACATTCTTAGGATCGACAAAACCTTCCGGCTGCATCATATCGTTTTGACGTCCGTTAGTCATATCTCATAATCATAGAATGCGGCAACTGCTAACATGATTTGGACGGACTTCAGCTTCGCTACGGGTGAGAAAGTCTCACCGTAGTCAACCCCTCGAACTTGTCAATAACCCTTAGCAACAAGCCGAGACTTATAGACGGTCACATTACCATCCGCGTCAATCTTCTTCTTAAAGATCCACTTATTTTCTATGGCTTGCCGATCATCGGGCAAGTCTATCAAAGTCCATACTTTGTTTTCATACATGGATCCTATCTTGGATTTCATGGCTTCAACCCATTTGTTAGAATCCAGGCCCACCATTGCTTCTTCATAGTTCGAAGGTTCACTGTTGTCTAACAACATGATTTCCAGGACAGGGTTGCCGTACCACTCTGGTGCGGAATGTGCCCTTGTGGACCTATGAAGTCCAGTAGCAACTTGATCAGAAATTTCATGAACATCATGATTAACTTCCTCTCCAGTCGGTGCAGGCACCACATAAATATCTTCTTGAGCTGCGCTACTCTCCAGTTCAAGAGGCAGTACTTCATAAAGTTCTACTTTCCTCCCACTTACTTCTTTCGAGAGAAACTCTTTCTCCAGAAAGGATCCGTTCTTGGCAACAAAGATCTTGCCTTCAGATCTGAGGTAGAAGGTATACCCAATGGTTTCCTTAGGGTATCCTATGAAGACGCATTTTTCCGACTTGGGTTCGAGCTTTTCAGGTTGAAGTTTCTTGACATAAGCATCGCATCCCCAAACTTTTAGAAACGACAGCTTAGGTTTCTTCCCAAACCATAATTAATATGGTGTCGTCGGATTTAGACGGTGCCCTATTTAAAGTGAATGTGGCTATCTCTAAAGCTTAACCCCAAAATGATAGTGGTAAATCGGTAAGAGACATCATAGATTGCACCATATCCAATAGAGTGCGATTACGACATTCGGACACACCATTACGCTGAGGTGTTCCAGGCGGTATGAGTTGTGAAGCAATTCCACATTTCCTTAAGTGCGTACCAAACTCATGACTCAAATATTCTCCTCCACGGTCTGATCGTAAGAACTTTATTTTCCTGTCATGTTGATTCTCTACCTCACTCTGAAATTCCTAGAACTTTTCAAAGGTCTCAGACTTGTGTTTCATTAAGTAGACATACCCATGTCTACTTAAGTCATCAGTGAGGGTGAGACATAATGATAGACACCGCGAGCCTCAGCGCTCATTGGACCGCACACATCAGTATGTATTATTTCCAACAAGTTGGTTGCTCGCTCCATTGTTCCAGATAACAGAGTCTTGGTCATTTTGCCTGTGAGGCATGGTTCGCACGTGTCAAATGATTCATAATCAAGAGACTCCAAAAGTCCATCTGCATGGAGTTTCTTCATGCATTTGACACCAATGTTACCAAGGCGGCAGTGCCACAAGTATGTGGGACTATCATTATCAACCTTACATCTTTTGGTATTCACACTATGAATATGTGTAATATCACACTCGAGATTCAGTAAAAATAAACCATTGACCAGCGGGGCATGACCATAAAACATGTCTCTCATATAAATAGAACAACCATTATTCTCAGATTTAAATGAGTAGCCATCTCGCATTAAACAAGATCCAGATACAATGTTCATGCTCAAAGCTCACACTAAATAACAATTATTGAGGTTTAAAACTAATCCCGTAGGTAAATGTAGAGGTAGCATGCCGACGGCGATCACATCGACCTTGGAACCATTCCCGACGCGCATCGTCACCTCGTCCTTCGCCAGTCTCCGCTTATTCTGCAGCTCCTATTTTGAGTTACAAAAATGAGCAACCGCACCGGTATCAAATACCCAGGAGCTACTACTAGTACTGGTAAGGTACACATCAATAACATGGATATCACATATACCTTTGGTGTTGCCGGCCTTCTTATCCGCTAAGTACTTGGGGCGGTTCCGCTTCCAGTGACCATTTCCCTTGCAATAAAAGCACTGAGTCTCGGGCTTGGGTCCATTGTTTGGCTTCTTCCCGGCAACTGATTTACCGGGCGCGGCAACTCCCTTGTCGTCCTTCTTGAAGTTCTTTTTACCCTTGCATTTCTTGAAACTAGTGGTCTTCTTCACCATCAACACTTGATGTTCCTTTTTGATTTCCACCTCCACTGATTTCAACATTGAACATAACTCAGGAATGGACTTCTCCATCCCTTGCATATTGTAGTTCATCACAAATCTCTTGTAGCTAGGTGGGAGCGGCTGGAGGATCATGTCCATGACCGAGTCATTGCTACGTCTTGAGCTTGCTTTGGTTTTCCTTGAAGAGGAAATGGTGATGCAGCAATAGTAGCGTAAGTAGGAGGCTCCTCAAAAGTCCCACGCACCTACACAAACAAACAAAGAACTCGCAACCAACACAATAAAGGGGTTGTCAATCCCTTCACGGCCACTTGCGGAAGTGAGATCTGATAGAGATAGTATGATAAGATAAATATATTTTTGGTATTTTATAATATAGATAGGAAAAGTAAAGATGCAAATAAAAGTAGATTGAAAGCTTATATGATAAAAGATAGACCCGGGGGCCATAGGTTTCACTAGTGGCTTCTCTCAAGATAGCATAAGTATTACGGTGGGTGAACAAATTACTGTCGAGCAATTGATAGAAAAGCGAATAATTATGAGATTATCTAGGCATGATCATATATATAGGCATCACGTCCGTGACAAGTAGACCGACTCCTGCCCGCATCTACTACTATTACTCCACACATCGACCGCTATCCAGCATGCATCTAGAGTATTAAGTTCATAAGAACAGAGTAACACATTAAGAAAGATGACATGATGTAAAGGGATAAACTCAAGCAATATGATATAAACCCCATCTTTTTATCCTCAATGGCAACAATACAATATGTGCCTTGCTGCCCCTGCTGCCACTGGGTAAGGACACCGCAAGATTGAACCCAAAGCTAAGCACTTCTCCCATGGAAAGAAAGATCAATCTAGTAGGCCAAACCAAACTGATAATTCGAAGAGACTTGCAAAGATAACTCAATCATACATAAAAGAATTCAGAGGATATTCAAATATTTCTCATAGATAAACTTGATGATAAACCCACAATTCATCGGATCTCGACAAACACACCGCAACAAAGAGTTACATCGAATAGATCTCCACAAGAGAGGGGGAGAACATGGTATTGAGATCCAAAAAGAGAGAAGAAGCCATCTAGCTAATAACTATGGACCCGAAGGTCTGTGGTAAACTAGTCACAACTCATCGGAGAGGCTATGGTGTTGATGTAGAAGCCCTCCGTGGTCGATTCCCCCTCCGGCGGAGCGCCGGCGAAGGCTCCAAGATGGGATCTCGTGGATACAGAAGGTTACGACGGTGGAAATTGTTTTTTGTTGGCTCCCTGGATGTTTTCGGGGTACGTGGGTATATATAGGAGGAAGAAGTAGGTCGGTGGCCGTCCGAGGGGCCCACGAGATAGGGGGGCGCGCCTTGTAGGGGTGGGCGCACCCCCACCCTCGTGGCCGCCTCGGCTGCTTCTTGGCTTGCACTCCAAGTCCTCTGGATCACGTTCATTCCAAAAATCACGCTCCCGAAGGTTTCATTCCGTTTGGACTCCATTTTATATTCCTTTTCTTCGAAATACTGAAATAGGCAAAAATACAGTAATACGGGCTGGGCCTCTAGTTAGTAGGTTAGTCCCAAAAATGATATAAATGTGTAAAATAAAGCCCATAAACATCCAAAAGGGGTAATATAATAGCATGGAACAATAAAAAATTATAGATACGTTGGAGACGTATCAAGCATCCCCAACCTTAATTCCTGCTCGTCCTCGAGTATGTACATGATAAAAACAAAATTTTTAATGTGGAATGCTACCTAGCATAATTCTCAATGTAATTTTCTTTATTATGGCATGAATGTTCATATCCAAATGATTCAAAATAAAAGTTCATATTGACATAAGAAATAGTAATATTTCAAGCATACTAATCAAAGCAATCATGTCTTCTCAAAATAACATGGCTAAAGAAAGTTATCCCTACAAAATCATATAGTCTGGCTGTTGCTCTATCTTCATCACACAAAGTATTTAATTATGCACAACCCCGATGCCAAGCCAAGCAATTGTTTCATACTTTAGTAATCTCAAACTGTTTCAACTTTCATGCAATACATGAGCGTGAGCCATGGACATAGCACTATATGTGGAATAGAATGGTGATTGTGGAGAAGACAAAAAGGAGAAGATAGTCTCACATCAACTAGGCTTGTCAACGGGCTATGGAGATTCCCATTAATAGATATCAATGTGAGTGAGTAGGGATTGCCATGCAACGGATGCACTAGAGCTATAAATGTATGAAAGCTCAACGAAAGAAACTAAGTGGGTGTGCATCCAACTCGCTTGCTCACGAAGACCTAGGGCATTTTGAGGAAGCCCATCATCGAAATATACAAGCCAAGTTCTATAATGAAAAATTCCCACTAGTATATGAAAGTGACAACATAGGAGACTCTCTATCATGAAGATCATGGTGCTGCCTTGAAGTACAAGTGTGGTAAAAAGGATAGTAGCATTGTCCCTTCTCTCTTTTTCTCTCATTTCTTTTTTTTTTCTTTTCTCTTTTCTTCTTTTTTTCTTTGGCCTTTCTTTTTTTTTCTTTTTGGCTTTTCTCTTTTTTTTTTGTAAAGTCCGAAGTATCATCCTGACTTGTGGGGGAATCATAGTCTCCATCATCCTTTCCTCACTGGGACAATGCTCTAATAATGAAGGTCATCACACTTTTATTGATTTACAACTCAAGAATTACAACTCAAAACTAGAACAAGATATGACTCTATATGAATGCCTCCGACGGTGTATCGGGATATGCAATGAATCAAGAGCGACATGTATGAAAATTATGAAGGTGGCCTTGCCACAAATACGATGTCAACTACATGATCATGCAAAGAGCAATATGACAATAGTAATGCGTGTCATATAAACGGAACGGTGGAAAGTTGCATGGCAATATATCTCGGAATGGCTATGGAAATGCCATAATAGGTAGGTATGGTGGCTGTTTTGAGGAAGGTATATGGTGGGTGTATGGTACCGGTGAAAGTTGCGCGTCACAAGAGAGGCTAGCAATGGTGGAAGGGTGAGAGTGCGTATAATCCATGGACTCAACATTAGTGAAAAGAACTCATATACTTATTGCAAAAATCTACAAGTCATCAAAAACAAAGTATTACGCGCATGATCCTAGGGGGATAGATTGGTAGGAAAAGACCATCGCTCGTCCCCGACCGCCACTCATAAGGAAGACAATCAATAAATAAAATTGTGCTCCAACTTCATCACAAAGCGGTTCACCATACGTGCATGCTACGGGAATCACAAACTTCAACACAAGCATTCTTTAAATTCATAATTACCCAACTAGCATGACTTTAATATCACTACCTCCATATCTCAAAACAATTATCAAGTATCAAATTGATCATAGCATCCAATTCACTTTCTATGATAGTTTTTATTATACCCAACTTGGATGCCTACCATTCTAGGACCAATTTTATAACTATAGCAAATACCATGCTGTTCTAGAAGACTCTCAAAATAATATAAGTGAAGCATGAGAGACTAGCAATTTCTACAAAATTAAGCCACCGCCGTGCTCTAAAAGATATAAGTGAAGCACTAGAGCAAAAACTATCTAGCTCAAAAGATATAAGTGAAGCACATAGAGTATTCTAATAAATTCCAGTCAAGTGGGCTTCTCCCAAAAGGTGTGTACAACAAGGATGATTGTGGAAAACTAAAAGCAAAAACTAATATCATACACGACGCTCCAAGCAAAACACATATCATGTGGCGAATAAAAATATAGCTCCAAGTATAGTTACCAATGAACGAAGATGAAAGAGGGGATGCCTTCCTGGGGCATCCCCAAGCTTAGGATTTTGGCTACTCTTGAATATCTTGGGGTGCCATGGGCATCCCCAAGCTTAGGCTTTTGCCACTCCTTGTTCCATAGTCCATCAAATCTTTACCCAAAACTTGAAAACTTCACAATACAAAACTCAGCAAGAAATCTCATAAGCTCTGTTAGTGAAAGAAAACAAAATCACCACATAAGGTACTATAATGAACTCATTTTATATTGGTGTTAAACCTACTGGATTCCAAGTTTTCTATGGTTCATACCACTTAATACTAGCCATAGGTGCATCAAAATAAGCAAACAACACACGAAAAACAGAATCTGTCAAAAACAGAACAGTCTGTAGCAATCTGTAACTAACGCAAACTTATGGAACTTTAAAAATCCTACCAAAATAGGAAGTCCTGGACAATTTGTCTATTGATCAGCAGCAAGAAGAATCAACGCAAAATCACGTTTCTGTGATTTAACAAAACTAATTTCGTGCGCACAAAGTTTATGTTTTTCAGCAGAATCAAATTAACTATCACCATAGGTTATCCTATAGGTTCTACTTGGCACAAACACTAATTAAAACATAAAACACATCTAAACAGAAGGTATATGCAAAATTTATTACTAAACATAAACAAAAACAAAAACACAAATAAAATTGGGTTGCCTCCCAACTAGCGCTATCGTTTAACGCCCCTAGCTAGGCATAAAAGCGAAGATAGATCTAAGTAGTGCCATCTTTGGCACTCAATTCATAAGTAGCTCGCATGATAGATTCATAAGGTAATTTGATTTTCTTTTTTGGAAAGTGTTCCATGCCTTTCGTTAATGGAAATTGGAATCTAATATTCCCTTCCTTCATATCAATAATCGCACCAATCATTCTAAGGAAAGGTCTACCAAGAATAATAGGGCAAGAAAGATTGCAATCTATATCAAGAACGATAAAATCTACGGGCACCAAATTTCTATTTGCAACAATGAGAACATCATTGATCCTTCCCATTGGCTTTTAATGGTGGAATCCGCAAGGTGCAAATTTAAAGAGCAATCATCAAGATAATGGAAACCTAGAATATCACATAAAGTTTTCGGAATCGTGGAAACACTAGCACCCAAATCACATAAAGCATAACACTCATGATCTTTAATTTTCATCTTTATAGCAGGTTCCCACTCATCATTAAGTTTTCTAGGTAAAGAAACTTCCAAATTAAGTTTTTCATCATAAGATTGCATCAAGGCATCAACGATATGTTTGGTAAAAGCTTTATTTTGACTATAAGCATGAGGAGAATTAACAACGGATTGCAACAAGGAAATACAACCTTCTAAAGAACAATTATCATAATCAAATTCCTTGAAATCCGAGATAGTGGGTTTAATGCTATTTAAAGTCATGACCTCTCCAATCCCATTTTTACCAAATTTAGCATCAAGATGTAAGAACTCCGAATTATTGGGACGCCTTCTAACTAAAGTTGACTCATCTCCAGTCCCATTATTATTAAAATTTATATTGCAAAAAAAAGATCTAATAGGGGACACATCAATAACTTTAAGTTCTTCATCATTATTTTCACGGAAACTAGAAGAACACGCCTTTACAAAACAATCTTTCTTAGCACGCAATCTAGCGATTCTTTCCTTGCACTCATCAATGGAAATTCTCATGGCTTTGAGAGACTCATTGATATCATGCTTAGGAGGAGTAGATCTAAGTTTAAGAGAATCAACATCAAGCGAAAGTCTATCAACGTTCCTAGCCAAATCATCAACTTTGAGCAATTTTTCTTCAAGCAAAGCATTAAAATTCTTGTGGGAAATCATAAATTCTTTCACACTATTCTATAAATCAGAGGGCATCTTATTAAAATTACCATAAGAATTATTGTAGGAATTTCCATAATTATTAGAGGAATTACTAGGGAACGGTCTAGGATTAAAGTTTCCTCTATAAGCATTGTTTCAAAAACTATTCCTACCAACAAAACTCGCATCCATAGATTCATTATTATTCTCAATGAAAGTAGACAAAGGCATATCATTAGGATCAAGAGGAGTATTTTTAGTTCAAATAACTTCATAAGTTCATCCATCTTTCCACTCAAAACATTGATTTCTTCTATAGCATGCACTTTTTTACTAGAAGATCTTTCGGTGTGCCATTGAGAATAATTAGCCATAATATTATCAAGAAGTTTTGTAGCATCTCCTAAAGTGATTTCCATAAACGTGCCTCCCGTGGCCGAATCTAAAAGATTTCTAGAAGCAAGTTCAAACCGACATAAAATTTTTGTATGATCATCCAAAAATTCAAACCATGAGTAGGGCAATTGCGAATCATCAATTTCATTCTTTCCCAAGATTGGGCAACATGCTCATGATCAAGTTGTTTAAAATTCATAATATCGTTCCTAAGAGTGATGATCTTAGCGGGAGGAAAATACTTAGAGATAGAAGCATCTTTGCACTTGTTCCAAGAATCAATACTATTTTTCAGCAAAGACGAAAACCAAACTTTAGCATGATCTCTAAGTGAAAACAGAAATAACTTCAATTTAACAATATCATTATCCTTATCTTTCTTCTTTTGCATATCATACAAATCCACAAAGTTGTTTAGATGAGTAGCGGCATCTTCACTAGGAAGGCCGGCGAATTGATCTTTCATAACAAGATTTGGCAAAGCAGTACTGATTTCACAAGACTCAACATCATTAAGAGGAGCAATCGGAGTACTAAGGAAATCATTATTATTAGTATTGGAGAAATCACACAATTTGGTATTATCTTGCGCCATGGCAACACGTAATCCAACACACAAGCAAACAGAAAAGGCAAGTGAAAGAGAGAGAGGAGAAGATTGGGAAAGAGAGGGCGAATAAAACGGCAAGGGTGAAGTGGGGGAGAGGAAAACGAGAGGCAAATGGCAAATAATGTAAATGCGAGGGAGATGAGTTTGTGATGGGTACTTGGTATGTCTTGACTTGAGCGAAGACCTCCCCGGCAACGGTGCCAGAAATCCTTCTTGCTACGTCTTGAGCTTGCGTTGGTTTTCCTTGAAGAGGAAAGGGTGATGCAGCAATAGTAGCGTAAGTATTTCCCTCAGTTTTTGAGAACCAAGGTATCAATCCAGTAGGAGGCTCCTCAAAAGTCCCAAGCACCTACACAAACAAACAAAGAACTCACAACCAACGCAATAAAGGGGTTGTCAATCCCTTCACGGCCACTTGCGAAAGTGAGATATGATAGAGATAGTATGATAATATAAATATATTTTTGGTATTTTATAATATACATAGGAAAAGTAAAGATGCAAATAAAAGTAGATTGAAAGCTTATATGATAAAAGATAGACCCGGGGGCCATAGGTTTCACTAGTGGCTTCTCTCAAGATAGCATAAGTATTACGGCGGGTGAACAAATTACTGTCGAGCAATTGATAGAAAAGCGAATAATTATGAGATTACCTAGGCGTGATCATGTATATAAGCATCACATCCGTGACAAGTAGACCGACTCCTGCCTGCATCTACTACTATTACTACACACATCGACCGCTATCCAGCATGCATCTAGAGTATTAAGTTCATAAGAACATAGAAACGCATTAAGAAAGATGACATGATGTAGAGGGATAAACTCAAGCAATATGATATAAACCCCATCTTTTTATCCTCGATGGCAACAATACTGTTGGGGAACGTAGTAATTTCAAAAAATTTCCTACGCACACGCAAGATCATGGTGATGACATAGCAACGAGAGGGGAGAGTGTATGTCCACGTACCCTCGTAGACCGTTAGCGGAAGCGTTATGACAACGCGGTTGATGTAGTCGTACGTCTTCACGATCCGACCGATCCAAGTACCGAACGTACGGCACCTCCGAGTTCAGCACACGTTCAGCTCGGTGACGATCCCCGGGCTCCGATCCAGCAAAGCTTCGGGGATAAGTTCCGTTAGCACGACGGCGTGGTGACGATGATGATGTTCTACCGGCGCAGGGCTTCGCCTAAACTCCGTGACGATATGACCGAGGTGGAATATGGTGGAGGGGGGCACCACACACGGCTAAGGAACGATCCGTAGATCAACTTGTGTGTCTATGGGGTGCCCCCCCCGCCCCCGTATATAAAGGAGGGAGGGGGGAGGTGCGGCCGGCCCCCTAGGGGTGCGCCTGGAGGAGTCCTACTCCCACCGGGAGTAGGACTCCCCCCTCTTGCCTTGGTGGAGAAGGAAAGGGGGGAGGGGAAAGAGGAAAGGGGGGCGCCGCCCCCCCTTCGTTGTCCTATTCGGACTAGGGGGGAGGGGGCGCGCGGCCTGCCCTGGCCGGCCCTCCTCTTCTCCCTCATGGCCCACTAAGGCCCATTAACCCCCGGGAGGGTTCCGGTAACCCCCCGGTGTTCCCGTAAAATCCCGATGTCCAAACATAGGATTCCAATATATAAAACTTTATGTCTCGACCATTTCAAGAGTCCTCGTCATGTCCGTGATCACATCCGGGACTCCGAACAAACTTCGGTACATCAAAACTTATAAACTCATAATAAAACTGTCATCGTAACGTTAAGCGTGCGGACCCTACGGGTTCGAGAACTATGTAGACATGACCTAGAACTATTCTCGGTCAATAACCAATAGCGGGACCTGGATGCCCATATTGGTTCCTACATATTCTACAAAGATCTTTATCGGTCAAACCGCATAACAACATACGTTGTTCCCTTTGTCATCGGTATGTTACTTGCCCGAGATTTGATCGTCGGTATCCAATACCTAGTTCAATCTCGTTACCGGCAAGTCTCTTTACTCGTTACGTAATGCATCATCCCGTAACCAACTCATTGGTCACATTGCTTGCAAGGCTTATAGTGATGTGCATTACCGAGAGGGCCCAGAGATACCTCTCCGACAATCGGAGTGACAAAACCTAATCTCGAAATACGCCAACTCAACATGTACCTTCGGAGACACCTGTAGTACTCCTTTATAATCACCCAGTTACGTTGTGACGTTTGGTAGTACCCAAAGTGTTCCTCCGGTAAACGGGAGTTGCATAATTCTCATAGTTACAGGAACATGTATAAGTCATGAAGAAAGCAATAGCAATATACTAAACGATCAAGTGCTAGGCTAACGGAATGGGTCATGTCAATCACATCATTCTCCTAATGATGTGATCCCGTTAATCAAATGACAACTCTTTTGTCCATGGCTAGGAAACATAACCATCTTTGATAAACGAGCTAGTCAAGTAGAGGCATACTAGTGACACTATGTTTGTCTATGTATTCACACATGTATTATGTTTCCGGTTAATACAATTCTAGCATGAATAATAAACATTTATCATGAAATAAGGAAATAAATAATTACTTTATTATTGCCTCTAGGGCATATTTCCTTCAGTCTCCCACTTGCACTAGAGTCAATAATCTAGTTCACATCGCCATGTGATTTAACACCAATATTCATATCTGTATATGATTAACATCCATGGTTCACATCGTCATGTGACCAACACCCAAAGGGTTTACTAGAGTCAATAATCTAGTTCACATCGCTATGTGATTAATACCCAAAGAGTACTAAGTTGTGATCATGTTTTGCTCGTGAGAGAAGCTTAGTCAACGGGTCTGTCACATTCAGAGCCGTATGTATTTTGCAAATATTCTATGTCCACAATGCTCTGCACGGAGCTACTCTAGCTAATTGCTCCCACTTTCAATATGTATCCATATTGAGACTTACAGTCATCTGGAATAGTGTAAAAGTTTGCACCGATGTAACTTCTACAACGAACTCTTTTATCACCTCCATAATCGAGAAACATCTCCTTAGTCCTCACTAAGGATATTCTTGACTGCTGTCCAGTGATCTACTATTAGATCAAAATTGTATTCCTTTTGCCAAACTCAGAGCAAGGTATACAATATATCTGGTTCACAACATAGCATACTTTATAGAACCTATGACTGAGGCATAGGGAATGACTTTTCATTCTCTTTCTATTTTCTGCCATGGTCGGGTCTTGAGTCTTACTCAACTTCACACCTTGCAACACAGGCAAGAACTCCTTCTTTGACTGTTCCATTTTGAACTATTTCAAAAATTTATCAAGGCATGTATTCATTGAAAAATCTTATCAAGCGTCTTGATCTATCTATATAGATCTTGATGCTCAATGTGTAAGCAGCTTCACCGATGTCTTTCTTTGAAAGAACTCCTTTCAAACACTCATTTATGCTTTGTAGAATAATTCTACATTATTTCCGATCAACAATATGTCATTCACATATACTTATCAGAAATGTTGTAGTGCTCCCACTCACTTTCTTGTAAATACAGGCTTCACCGTAAGTCTGTACAAAACTATATGCTTTGATCAACTTATCAAAGTGTATATTCCAACTCTGAGATGCTTGCAGCAGTCCATTGATGGATTGCTGGAGCTTGCACATTTTGTTAGCATCTTTAGGATTGACACAACCTTCTGGTTGCATCATATACAACTCTTCTTTAATAAATCCATTAAAGAATGTAGTTTTGACATCCATTTGCCAGATTTCATAAAATGTGGCAATTGCTAACATGATTCGGACAGACTTAAGCATCGATACGAGTGAGAAAATCTCATTGTATTCAACATCTTGAACTTGTCGAAAAACCTTTTTGCGACAAGTCGAGCTTTGTAGATAGTAACACTACTATCAACGTCCGTCTTCCTCTTGAAGATCCATTTATTTCTTATGGTTTGCCGATCATCGGGCAAGTCCACCAAAGTCCACACTTTGTTCTCATACATGGATCCTATCTCAGATTTCATGGCCTCCAGCCACTTTGCGGAATCTGGGCTCATCATCGCTTCCTCATAGTTCGTAGGTTTATCATGGTCTAGTAACATGACTTTCAGAACAGGATTACCGTACCACTCCGGTGCGGACCGTACTCTGGAAGACCTACGAGGTTCTGTAGTAACTTGATCTGAAGTTTCATGATCATCATCATTAGCTTCCTCACTAATTGGTGTAGGAATCACTGGAACTGATTTCAGTGATGAACTATTTTCCAATTCGGGAGAAGGTACAGTTACCTCATCAAGTTCTACTTTCCTCCCACTCACTTCTTTCGAGAGAAACTCCTTCTCTAGAAAGGATCCATTTTTAGCAACGAAAATCTTGCCTTCGGATCTGTGATAGAAGGTGTACCCAACAGTTTCCTTTGGGTATTCTATGAAGACGCACTTCTCCGTTTTGGGTTTGAGCTTATCAGGATGAAACTTTTTCACATAAGCATCACAACCCCAAACTTTAAGAAACGACAACTTGGGTTTCTTGCTAAACCACAGTTCATATGGTGTCGTCTCAATGGATTTAGATGGTGCCCTTTTTAACGTGAATGCAGCTGTCTCTAATGCATAACCCCAAAACAATAGTGGTAAATCAGTAAGAGACATCATAGATCACACCATATCAATAAAGTGCGGTTACGATGTTCGGACACACCATAACGTTGTGGTGTTCCAGGTGGCGTGAGCTGTGAAACTATTCCACATTGTTTTAATTGAAGACCAAACTCGTAACTCAAATATTCGTCTCCGCGATCAGATTGCAGAAACTTTATTTTCTTGTTACGATGATTTTTCCACTTCACTCTAAAATTCTTTGAACATTTCAACTATTTCAGACTTCTGTTTCATCAAGTAGATATACCCATATCTGCTCAAATCATCTTGTGAAGGTCAGAAAATAACGATACTTGCCACGAGCATCAACACTCATTGGATCGCATACATTGGTATGTATTATTTCCAATAAGTTAGTAGCTTGTTCCATTGTTCCGGAGAACGGAGTTTTAGTCATCTTTCCCAAAAGGCACGGTTCGCAAGCATCCAATGATTCATAACCAATTGATTCCAAAAAAATCCATCTTTATGGAGTTTCTTCATGCGCTTTACACCGATATGACCCAAACGATAGTGCCACAAATAAGTTGCACTATCATTATTAACTTTGCATCTTTTGGCATCAATATTATGAATATGTGTATCACTACGATCGAGATCCAACAAACTATTTTCATTGGGTGTATAACCATCGAAGGTCTTATTCATGTAAACAGAATAACAATTATTCTTTAACTTCAAATGAATAACCGTATTGCAATAAACATGATCAAATCATATTCATGCTCAACGCAAACGCTAAATAACATTTATTTAGGTTTAACACTAATCTCGAAAATATAGGGAGTGTGCGATGATGATCATATCAATCTTGGAACTACTTCCAACACTCATCGTCACTTCCCCTTCAACTAGTCTCTGTTTATTCTGTAATTCCTGTTTCGAGTTACTAATCTTAGCAACCGAACAAGTATCAAATACTCAGGGGTTACTATAAACACTAGTAAGGTACACATCAATAACATGTATATCAAATATACCCTTGTTCACTTTGCCATCCTTCTTATCCACCAAATATTCAAGGCATTTCCGCTTCTAGTGACCATTTCCTTTGTAGTATAATCACTCAGTTTCTGGCTTTGGTCCAGCTTTGGGCTTCTTCGCGGGAGTGACAACTTGCTTGCCATTCTGCTTGAAGCTTCCCTTTATTTCCCTTTGCCCATTTTCTTGAAACTAGTGGTCTTGTCAATCATCAACACTTGATGCTCTTCTTGATTTCTACCTTCGTCGATTTCAACATCACGAAGAGCTTGGGAATCGTTTTCGTCATCCTTTGCATACTATAGTTCATCACGAAGTTCTAGTATCTTAGTGATGGTGACTAGAAAATTCTGTCAATCACTATCTTATCTGGAAGATGAACTCCCACTTGATTTAAGCGATTGAAGTACCTAGACAATCTAAGCACATGCTCACTAGTTGAGAGATTCTCCTCCAGCTTTTAGCTATAGAACTTGTTGGAGACTTCATATCTCTCAACTCGGGTATTTGTTTGATTAACTTCAATTCCTGGAACATCTCATATGGTCCATGACGTTCAAAACATCTTTGAAGTCCCGATTCTAGGCCGTTAAGCATGGTGCACTAAGCTATCAAGTAGTCATCATATTGAGCTAGCCAAACGTTTATAACGTCTACATCTGCTCCTGCAATAGGTCTGTCACCTAGCGGTGCATTAAGGACATAATTCTTCTGTGCAGCAATGAGGATAAACCTCAGATCACGGATCCAATCCGCATCATTGCTACTAACATTTTTCAACACAATTTTCTCTAGGAACATATCACAATAAACATATGAAAGCAACAATGCAAGCTATTGATCTACAACATAATTTGCAAAATACTACCAGGACTAAGTTCATGATAAATTTAAGTTCAATTAATCATATTACTAAAGAACTCCCACTTAGATAGACATCCCTCTAATCCTCTAAGTGATTACCTGATCCATATCAATTACACCATGTCCGATCATCACGTGAGATGGAGTAGTTTCAACGGTGAACATCAATATGTTGATCATATCTACTATATGATTCACGCTCGACCTTTCGGTTTCCGTGTTCCGAGGCCATATCTGTATATGCTAGGCTCGTCAAGTTTAACCTGAGTATTCCGCGTGTGCAACTGTTTTGCACCCGTTGTATTTGAACGTAGAGCCTATCACACCCGATCATCATGTGGTGTCTCAGCACGAAGAACTTTTGCAACGGTGCATACTCAGGGAGAACACTTCTTGATAATTAGTGAGAGATCATCTTAAAATGCTACCGTCAAACAAAACAGAATAAGATGTATAACAGATAAACATCATATGCAATCAAAACATGTGACATGATATGGCCATGATCATCTTGCGCCTTTGATCTCCATCTTCAAAGTACTGTCATGATCTCTATCGTCACCGGCACGACACCATGATCTTCATCATCTTGATCTATATCAATGTGTCGTCACATGGTCGTCTCGCCAACTATTACTCTTCCAACTAGTGCTATCGCATAGCGATAAAGTAAAGCAATTATTTGGCACTTGCATCTTATGCAACAAAGAGACAACCATAGAGCTTCTGCCAGTTGCCAATAATTTCAACAAAACATGATCATCTCATACAACAACTTATATCTCATCACGTCTTGACCATATCACATCACAACATGCCCTGCAAAAACAAGTTAGACGTCCTCTACTTTGTTGTTGCAAGTTTTACGTGGCTGCTACGGGCTGAACAAGAACCGTTCTTACCTACACATCAAAAACCACAACGATAGTTCGTCAAGTTAGTGCTGTTTTAACCTTCGCAAGGACCGGGTGTAGCCACACTTGGTTCAACTAAAGTTGGAGAAACAGACACCCGCTAGTCACCTGTGTGCAAAGCACAACGGTAAAACCAGTCTCGCGTAAGAGTACGCGTAATGTCGGTCCGGGCCGCTTCATCCAACAATACCGCTGAACCAAAGTATGACATGCTGGTAAGCAGTATGACTTGTATCGCCCACAACTCACTTGTGTTCTACTCGTGCAAATAACATCAACACATAAAACCTAGGCTCGGATGCCACTGTTGGGGAACGTAGTAACTTCAAAAAATTTCCTACGCACACGCAAGATCATGGTGATGACATAGCAACGAGAGGGGAGAGTGTATGTCCACGTACCCTCGTAGACTGTTAGCGGAAGCGTTATGACAACGCGGTTGATGTAGTCGTACGTCTTCACGATCCGACCGATCCAAGTACCGAACGTACGACACCTCCGAGTTCAGCACACGTTCAGCTCGATGACGATCCCCGGGCTCCGATCCAGCAAAGCTTCGGGGATGAGTTTCGTCAGCACAACGGCGTGGTGACGATGATGATGTTCTACCGGCACAGGGCTTCGCCTAAACTCGGCGACGATATGACCGAGGTGGAATATGGTGGAGGGGGGCACCACACACGGCTAAGGAACGATCCATAGATCAACTTGTGTGTCTATGGGGTGCCCCCCCGCCCCCGTATATAAAGGAGGGAGGGGGAGGTGCAGCCGCCCCCCTAGGGGTGCGCCTGGAGGAGTCCTACTCCCACCGGGAGTAGGACTCCCCCCTCTTGCCTTGGTGGAGAAGGAAAGGGGGGAGGGGAAAGAGGAAAGGGGGCCCCCCCCCTTCCTTGTCCTATTCGGACTAGGGGGGGGAGGGGGCGTGCGGCCTACCCTGGCCGGCCCTCCTCTTCTCCCTCATGGCCCACTAAGGCCCATTAACCCCCGGGAGGGTTCCGGTAACCCCCCGGTGTTCCGGTAAAATCCCGATTTCACCCGGAACCATTCCGATGTCCAAACATAGGCTTCCAATATATCAAACTTTATGTCTCGACCATTTAGAGACTCCTCGTCATGTCCGTGATCACATCCGGGACTCCGAACAAACTTCGGTAAATCAAAACTTATAAACTCATAATAAAATTGTCATCGTAACGTTAAGCGTGCGGACCCTACAGGTTCGAGAACTATGTAGACATGACCTAGAACTATTCTCGGTCAATAATCAATAGCGGGACCTAGATGCCCATATTGGTTCCTACATATTCTACGAAGATCTTTATCGGTCAAACCGCATAACAACATATGTTGTTCCCTTTGTCATCAGTATGTTACTTGCCCGAGATTTGATCGTCAGTATCCAATACCTAGTTCAATCTCGTTACCGACAAGTCTCTTTACTCGTTACGTAATGCGTCATCCCGTAACCAACTCATTGGTCACATTGCTTGCAAGGCTTATAGTGATGTGCATTACCGAGAGGGCCCAGAGATATCTCTCCGACAATCAGAGTGACAAAACCTAATCTCGAAATACGCCAACTCAACATGTACCTTCAGAGACACCTGTAGTACTCCTTTATAATCACCCAGTTACGTTGTGACGTTTGGTAGTACCGAAAGTGTTCCTCCGGTAAACGGGAGTTGCATAATTCTCATAGTTACAGGAACATGTATAAGTCATGAAGAAAGCAATAGCAGTATACTAAACGATCAAGTGCTAGGCTAACGGAATGGGTCATGTCAATCACATCATTCTCCTAATGATGTGATCCCGTTAATCAAATGACAACTCTTTTGTCCATGGCTAGGAAACATAACCATCTTTGATAAACGAGCTAGTCAAGTAGAGACATACTAGTGACACTATGTTTGTCTATGTATTCACACATGTATTATGTTTCCGGTTAATACAATTCTAGCATGAATAATAAACATTTATCATGAAATAAGGAAATAAATAATAACTTTATTATTGCCTCTAGGGCATATTTCCTTCAAATACAATATGTGCCTTGCTGCCCCTGCTGTCACTGGGTAAGGACACCGCAAGATTGAACCCAAAGCTAAGCACTTCTCCCATGGCAAGAAAGATCAATCTAGTAGGCCAAACCAAACTGATAGTTCGAAGAGACTTGCAAAGATAACTCAATCATACATAAAAGAATTCAGAGGAGATTCAAATATTTCTCGTAGATAAACTTGATCATAACCCACAATTCATCGGATCTCGACAAACACAACGCAAAAAGAGTTACATCGAATAGATCTCCACAAGAGAGGGGGAGAACATGGTATTGAGATCCAAAAAGAGAGAAGAAGCCATCTAGCTAATAACTATGGACCCAAAGGTTTGTGGTAAACTACTCACAACTCATCAGAGAGGCTATGGTGTTGATGTAGAAGCCCTCCGTGGTCGATTCCCCCTCCGACGGAGCGCCGGTGAAGGCTCCAAGATGAGATCTCGCGGATACTGAAGATTACGGCGGTGGAAATTGTTTTTTGTTGGCTCCCTAGATGTTTTCGGGGTACGTGGGTATATATAGGAGGAAGAAGTAGGTCAGTGGCTGCCCGAGGGGCCCACGAGATAGGGGGCGCGCCCTGTAGGGGTGGGCTCTCCCCACCCTCGTGGCCGCCTCGGCTGCTTCTTGGCTTGCACTCCAAGTCCTCTGGATCACGTTTGTTCCAAAATCACGCTCCCGAAGGTTTCATTCCGTTTGGACTCCGTTTGATATTCCTTTTCTTCTAAATACTGAAATAGGAAAAAAACAGCAATACGGGCTGGGCCTCCGGTTAGTAGGTTAGTCCCAAAAATGATATAAATGTGTAAAATAAAGCCCATAAACATCCAAAACACTACAGGAATCCAGTACTTTGCCATCTGCCATGGCGGACGGCAAAGGCAGGGACGGCTGACGGCAAAGCACTTTGCCGTCCGCCGTGGACGGCAAACACAGACGACAAAGATAGGGTCGGCAAACAGGTCCTTTGCCATCCGCTTTCCAAGGCGGACGACAAAGAGCCCTTTGCCTACAGCGGCGGACGGCAAAGAGGGGGGACGGCAAAATGTGGCACGTCCGCCATTGTCACTCCATTAGGCGGCTAACGGCGGCCTTTGCCGTCCGCCAGGTGACATCAGCAATACCTCAGCGCCTTTTTTTTGCCGTCCGCCTGGCGGACGGCAAAGGCGAAGTCTTTGCCGTTAGCGATGCTTTGCCGTCCGCCACTGTCGGCAAATTGGCCAAATGGTCCACCCCAGAAAGCACAGGTGGGCGCCACGTGCCCCCTTTGCCGTCTGCCACTGACGACAAAGGTGTCTTTGCCGTCTGCTGCGGACGGCAAAGAGCCTGCACTGCCTCTTTTTTTTTGTTTTTCTTATATCCAACAATTATCACAACAAAAGTTATCACAACACATATATATCCATCACATCCATCACATAGTTCCATCACATCACATATATATCCATCAAAAATTCCACATCACATATATATCCATCACATAGTTCCATCGATCCATACACATTACAATATGCAAAGTTTCTTCATAGCAAGCCAGCAGAATACAAGTGCATCAAAGGAGAAAATGTTGAAGTCTGTCTGGCCGTCTCTTCGACCATGAAAAGACGTTGAAGTCTTGGTACGATTGGCATATACCGAAGAACACTAACGGGGATTTTGGTCTGTGTCTTCTCACCCATACCGTTGTCTACCACAATATACCTGGAAGACTTGCAAATGGGACAATAGTTCAAGTCTGCATAGTCAAGCCTAAATAAGGCACATCCTTTCTCATAGGCATGTATCTTCTCATAGGGCATCTTCAGTGCACGGAGGATTTTGTCCGACTGGTACAGGTTTGCAGGCATTACATGGCCTTTGGGTAGAAAGCGTCCAAATACTGTCATAATTGCGTCATAGCATTCTCTGCCCAAGTTGAACTGAGCCTTCAGAGCCATTACTTGTGAGATGGCATCCAACTGACAAAGCTCAGTGTGCTCGTGGAGCGGACGTTTTGAAGACTCCAACATTTCATTGAAAGCCTTTGCAGATTCCTCCATCTCCTCGTCCGAATCCCGAGCATCATCATAGCCTTGCACCATGTTTTCCATCCCGGTACCATGCTCGTCGGTGCGACGATGATCCACCTCAGCTCGGTCACGTTGGGCAGACTCACCATGAAATGTCCACACTGTATAATCGGGCGTAAAACCACTCTTCTGTAGGTGTTTGCCCATTTCAGCCTCTGTCTTCTTTTCCCAATTGCCGCACCGGAAACAGGGGCACCAGGTTTTCTTTTGCCCATTTGCAAATGCGGCTTGCACAAACCCCTTGGTTTTTGTGAACCATTCAGCGCTCCATTTGTTCTGACCAGTGTGACCGGTATACATCCACGCACGGTCACTCATCTTGACTTTGAGAGCTACTGGACACACAACAATTATATATGTAATTCACCATGTATATATTCATCAGTTTATCTATTTTGTCAATTTTATTACGTCCATGCAACCTACACTATAATAGGTAATGATAGGTCCTAATCCCACCCGTGTATGTGTAGATTGAGTTCATTTTCCCATGCTATGCTCCGGATCCGGCGCAAAATTTCGGCAGCACCTCCCCGCTGTTCTCCTGATACACGTCTCTGCAATAAACAGAGAGGATGTGTACCCGGAGAACAACAGGGGAGGCACTGACGAAATATATGCGTCGGATCCAGAGCAAAGCATATGGGAAAACGAACCCAATCTACACATACTCGGGCTGTCCATGGATAGCGTTGGACAATTCCAAAGAATCAAGGTTATAAATATGCAAATGCATGCATATTTATAACTATGACGCTTTCGAACGGGGGACACATATTGGTTACACATACTGATGATTCAAGACACATATATTGCTAGCTATCAAGTTTCATCGGAATAGATCAAATAATTAATGGGGTAGTGCCGTGTCGGTGTCGGGGTGTTGTTTCGGGGTCGGAGTGTGGTGTCGGGGTCAGGGTGTCGGGTCAGGCTCGGGGTCGGGGTGTCGAGTCAGGCTCGGGGGGTCGGGGTGTCGGGTCAGGCTCGGGGGGTCGGGGTGTCGGGGTCAGGGTTGGGGTGTCGGGGTCGGGGTGTCGTGTCGGGGTGCCGGGTCGGGGTCTGGGTACCATGTCGGGTCGGGTTTTTTTCCTTTTCTTCTTCTTCCTCTTCTTCCTCTTCTTCCTTTTTTTCCTTCTTCTTCTTCTTCTTCTTCTTCTTCTTCTTCTTCTTCTTCTTCCTCCTCCTTTCCTTTTTCCTCTTCTTCTTCTCCTCCTCTCCTCTTTTTTCTTCTTCTTCTTCCTCTTCTTCTTTTTTCTTCTCCTCCTCCTCTTCTTCTTCTTCTCCTCTCCTCTTTTTCTCTTCTTCTTCTTTCCTAAAACTAAACTAAACCTAAACCTAAAACTAAAAAAACAGAAAAAGGAAAAAACTAAATCTAAACCTAAAACTAAACTAAAACTAAACCTGTAAACCTAAAACTAATCCTAAAACTAAAACTAAATCTAAACTAAACATAAACCTAAAACTAAAAAAACAGAAAAAAGGAAAAAAGGAAGCAGAGACTCACCTGGGTGGAGGAGGGGGGCGGTGCGGCCTGGGGCGGCGGAGGAGCGAGGCGGGGCGGCGGAGGAGGGGGGCGGGGCGGCCTGGGGCGGCGGCGCCGGGCCCGGCCGGGGCGGCGGGGCGCGGAGGTGCCGGGGCGCCGGGGCGTGGCGGCGCCCAGACGGCAGGGCGGCGGGGGCGGCGGGGCGGGGAGCGCCGGGGCGGCGGCGGGGTGGTGGGGCGACGGGGCGGGGGGCGCTGGGGCGGCGGCGGGGTGGTGGGGCGACGGGGCGGGGGACGCTGGGGCGGCGGCGGGGTGGTGCGACGGGGCGGTGGCGAGAGGTGGGAGAGAAAGAGAGAGAGAGAGAGGGGGGTGTGGGGCGCGGCCATTAACATTACGTGGGGCCCTCCCTCTTTGCCGTCCGCCTTCTTGCTCTTTACCGGACGGCAAAGAGGGGGGCCGTTAGGTTTTTTTTTTGCAGCTCGTCAGTGGGGCCCCTCCCTCTTTGCCGTCCGCTAGCCGACGGCAAAGAATCTTTGCCGTCCGCTAGCGGACGGCAAAGAACTGGCTGATGGCAAATTTGGTCTTTGCCATCAGCCAGTTCTTTGCCGTCCGCTTTTTGGAAGCTGATGGCAAAGAGCTTCTTTGCCGTCTGCTAGCGGACGGCAAAGAACTGGCAGATGGCAAATTAGCTGATTCCAGTAGTGAAAGGGGTAATATAATAGCATGGAACAATCAAAAATCACAGATACATTGGAGATGTATCAGTCATCTGGAAGATTAACTCCCAGTTGAGACAGATGGTTGTGCAACCCAAACATTTTGAGTATATGCTCGCTGACAGAACTGTTTTCCTCCATCTTACAACTGTATAACTTGTCGGAGACTTCATATCTCTCGACCCGGGCATGAGCTTGGAAAATCATATTCATCTCTTGGAACATCTCATATGCTCCATGCTGCTCAAAATGCTTTTGGAGCCCCGGTTCTAAGCTGTAAAGCATGTCGCACTGAACCAGGGAGTAATCATCACTACATGACTGCCAGGCATTCATAACATCTTGAGTTGTTGGGAAAATGGGTGCGTCACCTAGCGGTGCTTCAAGGACATATGCTTTCTTGGCAGCTATGAGGATGATCCTCAAGTTTTGGACCTAGTCCGTATAGTTTCTACCATCATCTTTCAGCTTGGTTTTCTCTAGGAACGCGTTGAAGTTGAGGGCAACATTAGCGTGGGCCATTTGATCTACAAGACATATTGTAAAGATATTTTAGACTATGTTCATGATAATTAAGTTCATATAATCAAATTATTTAATGAACTCCCACTCAGATAGACATCCCTCTAGTAATCTAAGTGATACATGATTAGAGTCAACTAGGCCGTGTCCGATCATCACGTGAGATGGACTAGTCATCATCGGTGAACATCTTCATGTTGATCGTATCTACTATACGACTCATGTTCGACCTTTCGGTCTCTTGTGTTCCGAGGCCATGTCTGTACATGCTAGGCTCGTCAAGTCAACCTAAGTGTTTTGCATGTGTAAATCTGGCTTACACCCATTGTATGCAAATGTTAGAATCTATCACACCCGATCATCACGTGGTGCTTCGAAACAACGAACCTTCGCAACGGTGCATAGTTAGGGGGGACACTTTCTTGAAATTTTAGTGAGGGATCATCTTATTTATTCTACCATCATTCTAAGAAAATAAGATGTAAACATGACAAACATCACATGCAAATCATAAAGTGACATGATATGGCCAATATCATCTTGCGCCTTTGATCTCCATCTTTGAGCCACGACATGATCACCTTCGTCACTGGCATGACACCATGATCTCCATCATCGTGTCTTCATGAACTTGTCTCACCAACTATTACTTCTACTACTATGGCTAACGGTTAGCAATAAAGTAAAGTAATTACATGGCGTTTTCAATGACACACATGTCATACAATAAATTAAGACAACTCCTATGGCTCCTGCCGGTTGTCATACTCATCAACATACATGTCGTGATTCCTATTACAAGAACATGATCAATCTCATACATCACATATATCATTCATCACATCCTTTTGGCCATATCACATCACAGAGCATACCTTGCAAAATCAAGTTAGACGACCTCTAATTGTTGTTGCATGTTTTACGTGGCTGCTATGGGTTTCTAGCAAGAACGTTTCTTACCTACGCAAAAGCCACACCGGCGATATGCCAATTGATATTTAACCTTCATAAGGACCCTTTTCATCGAAACCGATCCGACTAAAGTGGGAGAGACAGACACCCGCTAGCCACCTTTTGCAACAAGTGCATGTCAGTCGATGGAACCTGTCTCACATAAGCGTACGTGTAAGGTCGGTCCGGGCCGCTTCATCCCACAATGGCGCCGAACCAAGATAGGACTAGTAACGATAAGCAAATTGAACAAACCATCGGCCACAACTACTTGTGTTCTACTCGTGCATAGAATCTACGCATAGACCTAGCTCATGATGCCACTGTTGGGGAACGTAGCAATAATTCAAATTTTTCCTACGTGTCACCAAGATCAATCTAGGAGATGCTAGCAATGAGAGAGAGGGAGTGCATCTTCATACCTCTTGAAGATCGCGGAATGGAAGTGTTACAAGAACACGGATGATAGATTCGTACTCGTGGTGATTCAAATCGCCGAAGATCCGATCTAGCGTAGAACGGACGGCGCCTCCGCGTTCAACACACGTACAGCCCAGAGACGTCTCCTCCTTCTTGATCCAGCAAGGGGAGAGGAGAAGTTGAGGGAGAGCTCCGGCAGCACGACAGCGTGGTGGTGGAGCTTGTGGATTTTCTGCAGGGCTTCGCCAAGCTCTACAAAGGAGGAGAAGGTGTTGGAGGAGGGAGGGGCTGCGCCAGGGGAAGTGTGCAGCAGCCCTCCCACCCCCCACTATTTATAGGGGAAGGGGAGAGGGTCCAGCCCCCTTAGATCTCATCTAGGCCTTGTTCGTTTACTCCCTTCCCCGCGAGGTTGGCGGCCCAACCCCCGTGGATCGACGAGGATTACCCCCGCCGGGGTGTAACCCCGGCCCGTCCGTTAATGCATGTTCGTTTAAGGCCAGCGTGGGTCAATCCCCCGGTCGAAACCCCTCCAATCTTTGCAAAACAGACGGGAAAAAAATAATCCTCTCCCCACCAGTGGAACGAAACCCCGAGCGACCTGGAGGCGGACTATCGCGGGCAACGCGACCCAAAGCGAACTCGCCGGCCGCGGTGACGATGTGGCCATGGATCCAGCATCCCGTCCAGTAAGCTCCTCTCCTCCTCCTCGGACTCCTCTCTCTCCTCCTCTTGAGTACTCAATTGATTGATCTGTGCCTGCTGGGAGGGGTTAAGCGAACGTGATTTGTTGAGGTAGGGTTCGAGGGAATTTAGGAGTTTAATCCCTATAGGGATTGGGTGACAGAGTGAGGATCACCCAACCCCTGGGTGGATTGAATCTCCTAGGGGATTGCTCCTCTGGCTACCGAACAAGGCCCTAAGGGGGGCAGCGGCCAGGGGGGAGCTTTCCCCCCAAGTTTGGTGGGAGGCGCCCCACCCCCTAGGGTTTCCAACCCTAGGCGCCTTGGGCCCTTGGGGGGGCACACTAGCCCACCAGGGGTTGGTTCCCACCCTTTGTTCAGCCCATTAAGTCCCCCGGGGGCCAGGGCAGGTGGCCCCACCCGATGGATTGAGTAAGATCCTTCAAGTAAGTTGTTGTTGATGCATGCAATAAAAATTGCTCCTTAAATATGTATGATCTATTAGTGCGAAGAAAATAAGCTTTATACGAACTTGTGATAGGGAAGAAATAAAAGCGACGGACTGCATAATAAAGGTCTTTATCACAAGCGGCATTATAAAGTGACATTATTTTGCATTAAGATTTTGTGCATCCAACCATAAAAGTGCATGACAACCTCTGCTTCCCTCTGCGAAGGGCATATCTTTTACTTTTATATTTTACCCTTATACAAGAGTCTTGGTGATCATCACCTTTCCTTTTTACACTTTTTCCTTTGGCAAGCACTTCGTGTTGGAGCGATCCGGATATATATATATCCACTTGGATGTAGGTTTTCATAAAGTATTATTGTTGACATTACCCTTGAGGTAAAAGGTTGGGAGGCGAAACTATAAGCCCCTATCTTTTTCTGTGTCCGATTGAAACTTTGAACCCATAAATATCTCATGAGTGTTAGCAATTGTGAACGATTAAATGATAGTTGAGTATGTGGAGTTTGCTGAATCCAAGCTCTTACATGGGCCCTTCCTAAAAATAAGATAAATTGCATTGCATATGTTTGATGACTAAGAGCATGGTTTGTTAGTTTTCAAAAAAGTCTATGATCTATACTTTAACATGTGAATACCTTGTTACTTGATCATGAAAAGTTTTATGAGTTGAGCTACTGTTATGATATATAATGATGCTAGAAAAGTAAGTGAAACTATCATTGATCAAACTTAAGTGCTTGCTAGCATTCACACTTCATAAATTATTTATCATTTACCTACTCGAGGACGAGCAGGAATTAAGCTTGGGGATGCTGATATGTCTCCAACGTATCTATAATTTATGAAGTATTCATGCCATGTTTACAATAGTTTTATATGATTTTGGTATGATTTGATTAGAACTAACCCAGACTGACGTTGTTTTCAGCAGAACTACCGTGGTGTAGTTTTTGTGCAGAAATAAAAGTTCTCAGAATGCGCTGAAAATCAATGGAGATTTTTTTGGGAAAATATAAAAAATACTGGAAAAAATCTATCGGAGGGGAGTCTCGTGGGCTCCATGAGGGTGGAGGGCGCGCCCCTGTGCCTCGTGGACTCCCTGTGGAGCCCCTTGACTTGTCCTCGACGCCAACCTCTTCTATAAATACCCAAACCTCCAGAAAATAACCTAGACCAGAAGTTCCGCCACCGCAAGCCTCTGTAGCCACGAGAAATCAATCTAGGCCCTCTCTGGCACCCTGACAGAGGGGGCCATCATCACCGGAGGCCATGGAGGAGGATCCCAGAGGGGCCATCATCGCCATGAAGGCCAAGGACCATAGGGGGAACCTCTCCCCATCCAGGTGGGAGGCCATGGAGCAGGAAGCACAAGGGGGAGAACATCTCCTCCTCTCTCTCGGTGGCGCCGGAGTGCCACCGAGAGGGGAATCATCGCCGCGGTGATCGTCTTCATCAACATCACCATCATCATCACCATCCTCATCTCTTTTATGCGGTCCACTCTCCAGCACCCCGCTGTAATCCCTGCTTGAACATGGTGCTTTATGCCACATATTTTGATCCAATGATGTGTTGCCATCTTATGATGTTTTCAGTAGATATCGTTTGTCTTTGGGTTGATTAATGATCTAGATTGGTATGAGTTGTATGATTTATTTTTGTGTTTTCCTATTGTGCCCCCCGTGTTGCGCAAGCGTGAGGGATTCCTGTTGTAGGGTGTTGCAACATGTCCATGGTTTACTTATTGTTGATAACCCACAAGTATAGGGGATTGCCACAGTTTTCGAGGGTAGAGTATTCAACCCAAATTTATTGATTCGACACAAGGGGGGCCAAAGAATATTCTCAAGTATTAGCAGCTGAATTGTCAATTCAACCACACCTGGAAACTTAGTATCCGCAGCAAAGTGTTTAGTAGCAAAGTAATATGATAGTGGTGGTAACGGTAACAAAAGTAAAGATAGTAAAAGTAATGTTTTTGGTATTTTGTAGTGATTGTAACAATAGCAACGGAAAAGTAAATAAGCGTAAACCACTATATGGAAAACTCATAGGCACCGGATTAGCGATGGATAATTATGCCGGATGTGGTTCATCATGCAGCAGTCATAACATAGGGTGACACAGAATTAGCTCCAGTTCATCAATGTAATGTAGGCATGTATTCCGTATATAGTCATACATGCTTATGGAAAAGAACTTGCATGACATATTTTGTCCTACCCTCCCGTGGCAGCGGGGTCCTATCGGAAACTAAGGGATATTAAGGCCTCCTTTTAATAGAGAATCGGAACAAAGCATTAGCACATAGTCAATACATGAACTCCTCAAACTATGGTCATCACCGGGAGTGGTCCCAATTATTGTCACTTCGGGGTTGCCGGATCATAACACATAGTAGGTGACTCTAGACTTGCAAGATAGGATCTTGAACACACATATATTCATGAAAACATAATAGGTTCAGATCTGAAATCATGGCACTCGGGGCCTAGTGACAAGCATTAAGCATAGCAAAGTCATAGCAACATCAATCTCAGAACATAATGGATACTAGGGATCAAACCCTAACAAAACTAACTCGATTACATGATAAATCTCATCCAACCCATCACCGTCCAGCAAGCCTACGATGCAATTACTCATGCACGGCGGTGAGCATCATGAAATTGGTGATGGAGGATGGTTGATGATGACGACAGCGACGAATCCCCCTCTCCGGAGCCCCGAACGGACTCCAGATCAGCCCTCCCGAGAGAGATTAGGGCTTGGCGGCGGCTCCGTATTGTAAAACGCGATGATTTCTTCTCTCTTATTTTTTCTCTCCCCGAAAGCCAATATATGGAGTTGGAGTTGGCGTAGGAGGGCCACCAGGGGGCCCACGAGGTAGGGGGCGCCCCCACCCTCGTGAGCAGGTTGTGGGCCCCCTTGTCTTCATCTTTTGTGAGGATTTTTCTTTATTTTTTCTAAGGTGTTCCGTGGAGTTTCAGGACATTTCGAGAATCTTTATTTTCTGCACAAAAACAACACCATGACAGTTCTGCTGAAAACAGCGTCAGTCCGGGTTAGTTTCATTCAAATCATACAAGTTAGAGTCCAAAACAAGGGCAAAAGTGTTTGGAAAAGTAGATACGACGGAGATGTATCAATTGTCTGCGTTGCTTGAGTGATAGAAGCATAAACACGGATACGTGGGTCACGGCGTATGGGAGTAAAGGGGACTTGATATGTTAATGCTATGGTTGGGTTTTACCTTAATGATCTTTAGTAGTTGTGGATGCTTGCTAGAGTTCCAATCATAAGTGCATATGATCCAAAAGAATAGAAAGTATGTTAGCTTATGCCTCTCCCTCATATGAAATTGCAACAATGATTACCGGTCTTGTTAACAATTGCCTAGGATAATTCTGCACACCGACCCATCATTATTCCACACTCGCTATTTATAATATTTAGTAATATATTCTAACTTTATGATAACAACACCTACTTTTATGTTTTAGCTCTTCGATATCATGCAAAGTTATCCTCTTCATACCCACAACGTAGTTTTATTTCTCGTTTCTAGTTGGAAGCAAATGTTCGGTGTACGTAGAGTCATATCAGTGGAAGATAGGACTTGAGAGAATATTGATCTTACCTTTAACTCCTTGTGGGTTCGACACTCCATACTTATCACTTCCACCTTTGGGAATAGCTACGATGATTCCCTGCACTTGGGGATTATCAACGGTCTATGTATTCACACATGTATTACAGTTTCCGGTTAATACAATTACAACATGAACAACAGACAATTATCATGAACAAGGAAATATAATAATAACCATTTTTATTATTGCCTCTAGGGCATATTTCCAACATCAACCCATCTAAATAACTTCGTTGATTTGTGTGATATGCAAAAGAAGAAAGATGTGAATAATGATATTGTTAAATTGTAGCTATTTCCGTTTTCACTTAGAGATCGTGCTAAAACTTGGTTCTCTTCTTTGCCTAAAAATAGTATTGATTCATGGAATAAGTGCAAATATGCTTTTATCTCTAAGTATTTTCCTCCCGCTAAGATCATCTCCCTTAGGAACGATATTATGAATTTTAAGCAACTTGATCATGAGCATGTTGCACACGCTTGGGAGAGGATGAAATTAATGATACGTGATACGTCTCCAACGTATCTACTTTTCCAAACACTTTTGCCCTTGTTTTGGACTCTAACTTGCATGATTTGAATGAAACTAACCCGGACTGACGCTATTTTCAGCAGAACTGCCATGATGTTGTTTTATGTGTAGAAAACAAAAGTTCTCGGACTGACCTGAAAATCTACGGAGGCAAGTTTTGGAAAATATAAAAAATACTGGCGAAAGAATCAAGACCAGGGGACCCACACCCTGTCCACGAGGGTGGGGGGCGCGCCCACCCCCTGGGCACGCCCCCTGTCTCATGGGCCCCCTGGAGCTCCGCCGACCTCAACTTCAACTCTATATATTCCGTCTCGCGGAGAAAAAAATCAGAGAGAAAGTTTCATCGTGTTTTACGATACGGAGCCGCCGCCAAGCCCTAATCTCTCTTGGGAGGGCTGATCTGGAGTCCGTTCGGGGCTCCGGAGAGGGGGATTCGTCGCCGTCGTCATCATCAACCATCCTCCATCACCAATTTCATGATGCTCACCGCGGTGCGTGAGTAATTCCATCGTAGGCTTGCTCGACGGTGATGGGTTGGATGTTATTTACCATGTAATCAAGTTAGTTTTGTTAGGGTTTGATCCCTAGTATCCACTATGTTCTGAGATTGATGTTGCTATGACTTTGCTATGCTTAATGCTTGTCACTAGGGCCTGAGTGCCATGATTTCAGATCTGAACCTATTATGTTTTCATGAATATATGTGTGTTCTTGATCCTATCTTGCAAGTCTATAGTCACCTATTATGTGTTATGATCCGACAACCCGAAGTGACAATAATCGGGATACTTCTCGGTGATGACCGTAGTTTGAGGAGTTCATGTATTCACTATGTGCTAATGCTTTGTTCCCGTTCTCTATTAAAAGGAGGCCTTAATATCCCTTAGTTTCCGCTAGGACCCCGCTGCCACGGGAGTTCTTTTCCATAAGCATGTATGACTATATACGGGATACATGCCTACATTACATTGATGAACTGGAGCTAGTTCCGTGTTACCGTATGTTATAGCTATTACACGAGGAATCACATCCGGCATAATTATCCATCACTAATCCAATGCCTACGAGCTTTTCACATCTTGTGTTTCGCTTATTTACTTTTCCGTTGCTATTGTTACAATTCCTACAAAACTATTATCTTTACTTTTGCCACTGTTACCTTTATTATCATACCACTTTGCTACTAAATACTTTGCTGCAGATACTAAGTTATCCAGGTGTGGTTTAATTGATAACTCAACTGCTAATACTTAAGAATATTCTTTGGCTTCCTTTGTGTCGGATCAATAAATTTAGGTTGAATACTTTACCCTCGAAAGTTGTTGCGATCCCCTACACTTGTGGGTTATCAAGACTAATTTCTGGCGCCGTTGCCGGGGAGCATAGCTCTATTCTTTGAGTCACTTGGTATTTATATCTGTTGATCACTATGAGGAACTTGAAAGACGAAAGAACTAAGATTTTGCCCTCAACTACGAGGGGAGGTAAGGAACTGCCATCTAGCTCTGCACTAGATTCTCCTTCTGTTATTAGTAAGCTTGCGACACCTAAACCTGCTACTGCTATGAATTCTGATATGTCGCATGTTATTGATGATGCCACTTCTGCTATTCATGATACTTATGATGAAACTACTTCTGTGTGTGATACTACTTTGCCATTAGGTGAATTTCTTGATGAACAACTTGCTAGGGTTAGAGAGAATGAAATTATTGAAGATACTATTATTGATGATAGTGATGATGAAAGTTCTCCCCCTGATTATGAATTACTTGTTGTTCCTGAGGGTTATATTATGGAAGAGGAAGATGCTAGAGCTATCTTTGCTTGCAAAGATAGATATGATCTTAAAAAGTTATTAGCCAAATGGAAGCAGCAATCTCTTAATGCTAGAATGAAACCTGACCCTGCTTTTGCTACTTCACCTATCTGTGTTACTGATAAGGATTATGAATTCCCTGTTGATCCTGAAATAATTACTTTGGTTGAATCTGATCCTTTTTATGGCCTTGAATCTGAAACTGTTGTGGCACATCTTACCAAATTAAATGATATAGCCACCCTGTTTACTAATAATGAGAAGTCTCGCTATTATTATATCCTTAAGATATTTTCGTTCTCATTAAAGGGTGATGCTAAGACTTGGTTTAATTCTCTTGATCATGGCTGTGTGCATAGTCCCCAGGATATGATTTATTACTTCTCTGCTAAATATTTCCCTGCTCATAAGAAACAAGCTGCCTTGCAAGAAATATATAATTTTGTGCAAATCAAAGAAGAGAGTCTCCCACAAGCTTGGGGGAGGCTTCTCCGGTTACTTAATTCTTTGCCTGATCATCCTCTCAAGAAAAATGAAATACTTGATATCTTTTATAATGGACTAACCGTTGCTTCCAAGGACTACTTGGATAGTTGTGTTGGTTGTGTTTTCAGGGAAAGAACAGTCGACGAAGCTGAACTACTATTGAATAATATGTTGACTAATGAAAATAATTGGACTCTTCCTGAGCCAATTCCTGAGCCAATTGAGCCAACTCCTGAGCCTATTCCTAAACCCACTCTGAAGAAGAGAGGTGTTCTATTTCTCAGTCCTGAAGATATGCAAGAGGCAAAGAAATCAATGAAAGAAAAAGGTATAAAAGTTGAAGATGTTAAGAATTTACCACCTATTGAAGAAATACATGGTCTTAATATGCCACCTGTCGAAGAACCATATTGTCTTGATAACCCGACATAGGTAGTAAAGGTAAATTCTCTCTATAGATATGATAAAGTTGAAATCCCTTCTACTAAATTTCATAGCCCATGCTTAGATGAATTTGATGACTTTATGGCTAGACAAGAAAGTTTTAATGCTTATGTTGGTAGAGAATTAAAGAATAATGCTTTCGAGATAGGACGCTTGAGTGATTATATGGCTAGAGTTAAAGGTGAACTTAAACTCATTAGCAAATATGCTTCTATGGTTGCTACTCAAGCTGAGCAAGTACTTAAAGCTCAAAATGATTTGCTTGATGAATTAAATAATAAACTTGACTTTGCTGTTAGAGTGGCTACTAGAACTGGTAGAATGACTTAGGAACCTTTGTATCCTAAAGGCCGCCCTAAGAGAATCGAGCAAGATTCTCAGAGAAATAACTTAGAGGCACCTAGTTCTTCCAAAAAGAAGAAAAAGAAAAATGATAGGACTTTGCATGCTTCTAGTGAACCTGTTGTAGACACACCTGAGAATCCCAATGATATTTCTATTTCTGATGCTGAAACACAATCAGGTGATGAACATGAACCTAGTGATAATGTTAATGATAATATTCATGTTGATGTTCAACCTAGCAAAAATAATGAAGTAGAGATTGAACCTGCTGTTGATCTTGATAACCCACAACCAAATAATCAACGTTATGATAAGAGAGATTTTGTTGCTAGGAAGCACAGTAGAGAAAGAGAACCATGGGTTCAGAAACCTATGTCCTTTCCTCCTAAACCATCCAAGACAAAGGATGATGAGGATTTTGAGCGCTTTACTGAAATGATTAGACCTATTTTATTACGTATGCGCTTGACTGATATGCTTAAAGTAAATCCTTATGCTAAATATATGAAGGATATCATTACAAATAAAAGAAAGATACCGGAAGCTGAAATTTCCACCATGCTTGCTAATTACACTTTTAAGGGTGGAATACCAAAGAAACTTGGAGATCCCGGGGTACCAACTATACCATGCTCCATTAAAAGAAACTATGTTAAAACTGCTTTATGTGATCTTGGAGCCGGTGTTAGTGTTATGCCTCTCTCTTTATATCGTAGACTTGAATTGAATAAGTTGACACCTACTGAAATATCTTTGCAAATGGCTGATAAATCAACTGCTATACCTGTCGGTATTTGTGAGGATGTGCCTGTTGTGGTTGCAAATGTCACTATCTTAACGGACTTTGTTATTCTTGATATTCCCGAGGATGATAGTATGTCGATTATCCTTGGTAGACCCTTTTTGAATACTGTAGGGGCTGTTATTGATTGCAACAAAGGCAATGTTACTTTTCATGTTAGATGAGCATACGGTACACTTTCCGAGGAAACAATCTCAAGTTCATAGCATCAATTCTATTGGAAAAGTTCCAACTATCATTATTGGAGGTTTTGAATTTCCTATTCCTACTGTCAAGAAAAAGTATGATATTCTTATTGTTGGGGATTTTCATATCCCTGTTGAGGTAACTTAGTGTTATTCAAAATTTCTCCGGTTCCTTGTTATTCGGAATGAGTTTGTTAACAAGACTTGATCAACCTTGTTAGTTGATTCATTTCGATAATCATGAGATGGATGAAACTAGAAGGCACAACCTTGTGTAGCCTCCTTTTACTTTCTGTTATTTAGAATAAATAAAGCAAAAATAGTATTATCTGTCTGTTTTCTGAATTATCCGTGCAATAAAAAATATCCCGAAAATAAAAGTGCTCCAAATGCCCTGCAAATTTAGTATGATTTTTTATGGAATATTTGAGGATTTTAGGCACTGAAAACACTACAGTGGGGGCAAGCACCTGGCCACGAGGGTGGAGGGCGCGCCCACCCCCCCGGGCATGCCCCCTGTCTCGTGGGCCCACGGTGGCCCTCCTCCACTTATGCCAACACCCACACACTCCATCTTCTTCCCAAAAAATCCCCATCCAGCTCAAGCACGAGTTCTAGCTCATTTTGCTGCGATTTTTGATCTCCTTGCTCAAAGCTCCATTCACAAAACTGCTTTGGGAGATTGTTGCTTAGTATGTGAATCCTCCATTGGTCCAATTAGTTTTTGTTCTAGTGCATTATTCATTGCAAATTTTTACTACATAGGTGACCATGTTCTTGAGATTGCATGTTAAATTTATGAGGTCCCAAGTAATTCTAATGCATGATATAGGCTCTAGGGACTTGTAGGAGTAGTTGCTATCAATCTTGTTTAGTTTTATTCACTTCTATTTTGAAGTTACTAAAAATTTCAGAAATTTTCAGAAAATGTTAAGGAGATTTTTGAGGGGCGCCAAGGCTCCCAAGAAAAACAAGCTAAAGAGAAGGAAAAGGCCAAGTATAATCTTCCTCGCATAGCGGAAGTACGACCGTGTGAATGGCCGTGCGATAATTTCTTGAGAGAAGCTGGAATTTATGAAGATTTTTATTCTTTGATCAAGAATGCGGGCCTCACCGATTTCCTCCACGACCGGATCGATCAATATCTCTTACTCACCAATACTTTCATGCAAAACTTTTATTATTATCCTAAGAAGTCACCGCCTTCAGTATCATTTCATTTATATGATGAATTCAGGGAAATGTCTTTACGTAATTTTTGCGCGGTATGCAGGATACCCTTTGAGGGAAAATTAGAGGAACCACATCGTAGAGATGTGGATGGCTTTGTTAACACTATCACTGTAGGGGATCCAAAGAAGGGTTCCGATGCAAGAATCTCTAGCATACACTTTCATGTTTTATGCTACTTTGCCATATTTGCTAGTAGATGCTTGATTGGTCGTGGAAATAGTGGAAACTTCAATGTTCCTGATATTATTATTCTTCACCATGCCTTGTTTAGAGATAATAGTTTTAGTATGGGTGCCGTCATTGCTAAACGGCTAAGCCTGAATCATACAAAAGGCCCCATCTTTGGAGGTATCTTTGCTGCACGTTTTGCTAGACGTTTTGAGATACCTATTAGGCACCATGAGAAAGAGGAGACAAAATTGCCTCCTTACATTTTAGATTACAAGAGCATGGTAGCACATGAGTTCATTGTTGACAACAAAGATAAGATGCTCTTGTATAACCTGAGCTTTAATAAGAAACACAATGAGACTATTATTTTGCCTGCACCTTTGTTGTTTGATTTGATTGCAGATAATTTTCTTGTCATGCCGAAAGCAGTGTACGCTCATCGAGGCCAAGCATCCACTCCAGAACATGAGCCCGAGCCGGAACCTGCACTGGACCCTTATCGAGCATCATCTTACCAGTGGGATCCGGAGGAGACGACCAGCCAGTGGTATCCTTATTACACCCCTCAGTACACCGGGGAG
Organism: Triticum timopheevii; assembly: GCA_963921465.1. Taxonomy (NCBI): domain Eukaryota; kingdom Viridiplantae; phylum Streptophyta; class Magnoliopsida; order Poales; family Poaceae; genus Triticum; species Triticum timopheevii. The sequence continues at coordinate 578,660,191 of OY997268.1, forward strand.
AGTAGCCGCGGTCCGTGGAATTAGACCAAGTTAGGCCAAAAGCCTAAGCTTGGGGGAGTACGTATTTCTCACCGACTTTACATTCATGTTCACACACTATTCTAGTCGTCGGTGCTCATAGTCTTTCATTGTGTTATCCATGCTAGTTTAATTTTCCTTTTCTAGCTTTCTTCTTGTGTGTTTGATAAACCTTAAGAAAAACCAAAAAAAAATTAGTTAGTTTAATTTCCATGCTTGTAGTAGTAATTAAAATGAAAACCCAAAAATATTTCTCGTTCTTCTTCTTACTTGTTGGGAGCTTTCCCGTGTAAATAGTTTTATTTTCTTTTCTTTCCTTTGGGGGACAAGAGTAGAAGACCATATTGAAAATATTTAGTGGCTCTAATATGCATGATTGTTTATTTAAATTAGAGCCCATATTACTTTGTATTCTCTCTTGAGTTGAATGCTTGCAGATTCCAGCTTAGTCCAATGCACGTGCACTATTATTATTATACACATCGTTCGGTCGTGCAAGTGAAAGGCAATAATGACGATATATGATGGACTGGTCGAGATGAGAGAAGCTGATATGAACTCGACCTCTCTTGTTTTTGTAAATATGATGAGTTCATCGTTCCTAATTCAGCTTATTATGAAGTAAACATATTTGAATGACATTCAGAGATTATAGTTGCTTGTGCCATGCTTGATTAGCTATGAGTTATAATGGTTTACCTTGTGTGCCAACATGCTATTAGAATGATTATGATGTGGTATGATGGGATGGTATCCTCCTTTGAATAAATTGAGTGACTCGACTTGGCACATGTTCACGCATGTAGTTGAAACAAATCAACATAGCCTTCACGATATTTATGTTCATGGTGGATTATATCCTACTCATGCTTGTACTCGGTGTGAATTAATTTTAATGCATGTTCATGACTGTTGTCGCTCTCTCAGTTGGTCGCTTCCCAGTCTTTTGCTAGCCTTCACTTGTACTAAGCGGGAATACTGCTTGTGCATACAAACTCCTTAAATCCCAAAGTTATTCCAATGAGTCCACCATACCTTCCTATATGCTGTATTTACCTGCCGTTCCAAGTAAATTTGTATGTACCAAACTCCAAACCTTCAAATGAAATTCTGTTTTGTATGCTCGAGCAGCTCATGTTTCAACTAGGGCTGCCTATATCTTCCATGCTAGGTGGGTTATTGTCAAGAGGAGTGGACTTCGCTCCTCATTCACAAGAAAGGGCCGGTAACCAGGATGCCCAGTCCCATGATCCAAAAAGATCAAAGCAAATCAATATAATTAAAGAAAACTCCCCTAGGGTTGTTGTTAGTTGGAGGCACTCGTTGTTTCGAGCAAGCCATGGATTGATGCTTGTTGGTGGTGGGGGAGTATAAACTTTTACCATTCTGTTTGGGAACTGCCTATAATGCATGTAGTATGGAAGATACAACCATCTCATAGTTGTTGCGTTGACAGTGAAAGTAAACCGCTCAAAATGTTATTCAATCTCTATTTTAAAATCGAGCTCTGGCACCTCTACAAATCACTGCTTCCCTCTACGAAGGGCCTATCTATTTACTTTTATGTTGAGTCATCACCTTCTTATTAAAAAGCACCCGCTGGAGAGCACACTGTCATTTGCATTCATTACTATCGGTTTATATTGGGTATGACTTGATTGGATCTGTTTTACCATGAATTACAATGTCTAGTCAGTCCTTGATCTTTAAAGGTGCTCTGCATTTATGTTTTGTGGTCTCGGAAAGGGCTAGCGAGATACCATTTTGTTATATCATATTGTGATTGTTTTCAGAAAGTGTTGTCATCCGAGTTTTATTATTATGGCTTGCTAGCTGATTATGCCATTGATATGAGTAGTTGTGAGACCTAAGTGTTATTGTGAGTATGGTTAGTTCATAATACTTGTTGAAACTTGAATGCTGGCTTTACATATTTTGACAACAACAAGAGCAAACAGAGTTTGTAAAAGTTTTCTTTATCACTTTTAGTTTATCAACTGAATTGCTTGAGGACAAGCAAAGGTTTAAGCTTGGGGGAGTTGATACGTCTCCAACGTATCTACTTTTCCAAACACTTTTGCCCTTGTTTTGGACTCTAACTTGCATGATTTGAATGAAACTAACCTGGACTGATGCTGTTTTCAGCAGACCTGACATGATGTTGTTTTATGTGTAGAAAACAAAAGTTCTCAGAATGACCTGAAAATCCACGGAGGCAAGTTTTGGAAAATATAAAAAATACTAGCGAAAGAATCAAGACCAGGGGGCCCACACCCTGTCCACGAGGGTGGGGGCGCGCCCACCCCCCTGGGCGCGCCCCCCTGTCTCGTGGGCCCCCTGGAGCTCTGCCGACCTCAACTTCAAATCTATATATTCCGTCTCGTGGAGAAAAAAATCAGAGAGAAAGTTTCATCGTGTTTTACGATACGGAGCCGCCGCCAAGCCCTAATCTCTCTTGGGAGGGCTGATCTGGAGTCCGTTCGGGGCTCCGGAGAGGGGGATTCGTCGCCGTCGTCATCATCAACCATCCTCCATCACCAATTTCATGATGCTCACCGCGGTGCGTGAGTAATTCCATCGTAGGCTTGCTGGACGGTGATGGGTTGGATGAGATTTACCATGTAATCAAGTTAGTTTTGTTAGGGTTTGATCCCTAGTATCCACTATGTTCTGAGATTGATGTTGCTATGACTTTGCTATGCTTAATGCTTGTCACTAGGGCCCGAGTGACATGATTTCAGATCTGAACCTATTATGTTTCCATGAATATATGTGTGTTCTTGATCCTATCTTGCAAGTCTATAGTCACCTATTATGTGTTATGATCCGACAACCCCGAAGCGACAATAATCGGGATACTTCTCGGTGATGACCGTAGTTTGAGGAGTTCATGTATTCACTATGTGCTAATGCTTTGTTCTGGTTCTCTATTAAAAGGAGGCCTTAATATCCCTTAGTTTCCGCTAGGACCCCGCTACCACGGGAGGGTAGGACAAAAGATGTCATGCAAGTTCTTTTCCATAAGCACGCATGACTATATACGGAATACATGCCTACATTACATTGATGAACTGGAGCTAGTTCTGTGTCACCCTATCTTAGCTATTACATGAGGAATCGCATCCGACATAATTATCCATCACTAATCCAATGCCTACGAGCTTTTCACATCTTGTGTTTCGCTTATTTACTTTTCCGTTGCTATTGTTACAATTCCTACAAAACTATTATCTTTACTTTTGCCATTGTTACCTTTATTATCATACTACTTTGCTACTAAATACTTTACTGCAGATATTAAGTTATCCAGGTGTGGTTGAATTGACAACTCAACTGCTAATACTTAAGAATATTCTTTGGCTCCCCTTGTGTCGAATCAATAAATTTGGGTTGAATACTTTACCCTCTAAAGCTGTTGCGATCCCCTACACTTGTGGGTTATCAATACGTAATTGCCCAACACATGGTTGAATTTGTGGATGATTATACAAAAAAAATTATGCCGGATTGAATTTTGGTTCTAGAAATCTTTTAGATTGGGCCGCGAGAGGCACTTTTATGGAAATAACTTTAGGATAAGCTACTAAACTCCTAGACAATATTGTGGTTAATTATTCTCAATGGCACACCGAAAGATCCACTAGTAAAAAAGTTCATGCGATTGAAGAGATTAATGTTTTGAGTGGAAAGATGGATGAACTTATGAAATTATTTGCTAATAAAAGTGTTTCTTCTGATCCTAATGATATGCCTTTGTCCACTTTGATTGAGAATAATAATGAATCTATGGATGTGAATTTTGTTGGTAGGAACAATTTTGGTAACAACGCGTATAGAGGCAATTTTAATTCTAGGCCGTTTCCTAGTAATTCCTCTAATAATTATGGTAATTCTTTCAACAACTCTTATGGAAATTTTAATAAGATGCCCTCTGATTTTGAGAATAGTGTTAAATAATTTATGAGTTTGCAAAAGAATTTCAATGCTTTGATTAAAGAAAAATTGCTTAAGATTGATGAGTTGGCTAGGAACGTGGATATAATTTCTCTTGATGTTGATTCTTGGAAACTTAGATCTATTCCACCTAATCATGATATCAATGAGTCTATCAAAGCCATGAGAATTTCCATTGATGAGTGCAAAGAAAGAACCACTAGGATGCGTGCTAAAAAAGATTGGTTTGTGAAAGCCTGTTCTTCTAGATTTCATGATAATAATGATGAAGATCTAAAAGTGATTGATGTGACTCCTATTAAATCTTTGTTTTCCAATATGAATCTTGATAAGGATGGGACTGGAGATGAGCCAACTTTAATTAAAAGGTGTCCCAATGATTCAGAGTTTTTAGATATTGATGCAAAAATTGATAAAAGTGGGATTGAAGAGGTCAAAACTTTACATAGCAATGAACCCACTATTTTGGATTTCAAGGGATTTAATTATGATAATTTCTCTTTGATAGATTGTATTTCCTTGTTGCAATCCGTGTTAAATTCTCCTCGTGCTTATAATCAAAATAAAGCATTTACTAAACATATCATTGATGCTTTGATGCAATCTTATGAAGAAAAGCTTGAACTAGAAGTTTCTATCCGTGGAAAGCTTTATGATGAGAGGGAACCTACTATTAAAATTAATATTAAGGATTATGAATGTTATGCTTTGTGTGATTTGGGTGCTAGTGTTTCCATGATTCCAAAAACTTTGTGTGATATGCTAGGTTTCCGTGAATTTGATGATTGTTCTTTAAATTTGCATCTTGCGGTTTCCACCATTAAGAAATCTATGGGAAGGATTAATGATGCTGTTTTTGTTGAAAATAGGAATTATGTGCCCGTAGATTTCATTGTTATTGATATAGATTGCAATCCTACATGTCCTATTATTCTTGGTAGACCTTTCCTTAGAATGATTGGTGCAATTATTGATATGAAGGAAGGAAATGTTAGATTCCAATTTCCATTAAGGAAGGGCATGAAACACTTTACTAGGAATAAAATTAAGTTGCCTTATGAATCTATTATGAGAGCCACTTATGGATTGCATACCAAATATGGAAATACTTAGTTCTATTCGTGCTTTTATGCCTAGCTAGGGGTGTTAAACGATAGCGCTTATTGGGAGGCAACCCAATTTTATTTTTGTTCTTTGCTTTTTGCTCCTGTTTAGTAATAAATAATTCATCTATATTATGTTTAGATGTGGTTTTATGTTTTAATTAGTGTTTGTGCCAAGTAGAACCTTTGGGAAGACTTGGGTGAAGTCTTTGCGATCTTGCTGTAAAAAACAGAAACTTTTGCACTCACGAGAATAGCCGTTATTTTTTACAGGAGAGTGCTTTTAGGTTGATTATATTTGCATATGATTAATAGACAAATTTATCACGTCCACCAATTTATTTCAGAATTTTTAGAGATACATAATTATTCGAAAGTTACAGATTGCTACATACTGTTCTGTTTTTGACAGATTCTGTTTTTCGTGTGTTATTTGCTTATTTTGATGAATCTATGAGTAGTGTCGGGGGGTATGAACCATAGAGAAGTTGGAATACAGTAGGTTTAACACAAATATAAATAAAGAATGAGTTCATTACAGTACCTTAAACTGGTGGTTTATTTTCTTATACTAACGGAGCTCATGAGATTTTCTGTTGAAGTTTTGTATTGTGAAGTTTTCAAGTTTTTGGGTAAAGATTTGATGGATTTTGGAATAAGGAGTGGCAAGAGCCTAAGCTTGGGGATGCCCAAGGCACCCCAAGGTAAAATTCAAGGACAACCAAAAGCCTAAGCTTGGGGATGCCCCGGAAGGCATCCCCTCTTTCGTCTTCGTCTATCGGTAACTTTACTTGAGGCTATATTTTTATTCACCACATGATATGTGTTTTGCTTGGAGCATCTTGTATGCCTTGAGTCTTTCCTTTTTAGTTTACCACAATCATCCTTGCTGTACACACCTTTTGGGAGAGACACGCATGAATCAAAATTTATTAGAATACTCTATGTGCTTCACTTATATCTTTTGAGCTAGACAATTTTGCTCTAGTGCTTCACTTATATCTTTTTAGAGCATAGTGGTGGTTTTATTTTATAGAAATTATTGACCTCTCATGCTTCACTTATATTATTTTGAGAGTCTTTTAGAACAGCATGGTAATTTGCTTTGGCTATAAAACTAGTCCTAATATGATGGGCATCCAAGATGGGTATAATAAAAACTTTCATAAAAAGTGCATAGAATACTATGAGAAGTTTGATTCTTTATGAATGTTTTGAGATATGAAGATGGTGATATTAGAGTATGCTAGTAGAGTAGTTGTGAATTTGAGAGATACTTGTGTTAAAGTTTGTGATTCACGTAGCATGCGCGTATGGTGAACCGTTATGTGATGAAGTTGGAGCATGATTTATTTATTGATTGTCTTCCTTATGAGTGGCAGTCGGGGACGAGCGATGGTCTTTTCCAACCAATCTATCCCCCTCAGAGCATGTGCGTAGTATTTCGTTTCGATAACTAATAAATTTTTGCAATAAGTATGTGAGTTCTTTATGACTAATGTTGAGTCCATGGATTATACACACTCTCATCCTTCCACCATCGCTAGCCTATCTAGTACTGCGCAACTTTCGCCGGTACCATACACCCACCATATACCTGTTGGAAATATGCCCTAGAGGCAATAATAAAAGGGTTATTATTATATTTCCTTGTACATGACAATTGTCTTTTATTCATGCTATAACTGTATTATTCGGAAATCGTAATACACGTGTGAATACATAGACCATAACATGTCCCTAGTGAGCCTCTAGTTGACTAGCTCGTTGGTCAACAGATAGTCATGGTTTCCTGACTATGGACTTCAGATGTCATTGACAACGGGATCACATCATTAGGAGAATGATGTGATGGACAAGACCCAATCCTAAGCATAGCACAAGATCGTGTAGTTTGTTTTGCTAGAGCTTTTTCAATGTCAAGTATCTCTTGCTTAGACCATGAGATCGTGTAACTCCCGGATACCGTAAGAGTGCTTTGGGTGTACCAAACGTCACAATGTAACTAGGTGACTATAAAGGTGCACTACAGGTATCTCCGAAAGTGTCTGTTGGATTGACACGGATCGAGACTGGGATTTGTCACTCCGTATGAAGGAGAGGTATCTCTGGGCCCACTCGGTAATGCATCATCATAATGAGCTCAAAGTGACCAAGTGGTTGGTCACGGGATCATGCATTACGGTACGAGTAAAGTGACTTGCCGGTAACGAGACTGAACGAGGTATTGGGATACCAACGATCGAGTCTCGGGCAAGTAACGTACCGATTGACAAAGTGAATTGTATACAGGATTGATTGAATCCTCGACATCATGGTTCATCCGATGACATCATCGAGGAGCATGTGGGAGCCAACATGGGTATCTAGATCCCGCTGTTGGTTATTGCCCGAGAACCGTCTCGGTCATGTCTACGTGTCTCCCGAACCCGTAGGGTCTACACACTTAAGGTTCGGTGACGCTAGGGTTGTATGAATATGAGTATGCAGCATACCGAATGTTGTTCGGAGTCCCGGATGAGATCCCGGACGTCAAAAGGAGTTTCGGAATGGTCCGGAGGTAAAGAATTATATATAGGAAGTGGTATTTCGGCCATCGGGAAAGTTTCGGGGTCACCCGGTATTGTACCGGGACCACCGGAAGGGTCCCGGGGGTCCACCGGGTGGGGCCACCCATCCTGGAGGTCCCCATGGGCTAGTGGGAGGGGAACCAGCCCATAATGGGCTGGTGCGCCCCCCTAGGCCCACCCCCTGCGCCTAGGGTTGAAACCCTAGGGTGGGGGGTGGGGGCGCACCACATGCCTTGGGGGGCACTCCACCCCCCTGGCCGCCGCCCCCTTGGGAGATTGGATCTCCCAGGGCCGGCGCCCCCCCCTTGGGGGCCTATATAAAGGAGGGCAGGGGGAGGGCAGCCGTACCCTGTGCATTGGCGCCTCCCTCCCCCTGCTACACCTCGTCCTCCTCCCGCAGCAGCTTGGTGAAGCCCTGCCGGAGTTCTGCTGCATCCACCACCACGCCGTCGTGCTGCTGGATCATCATCAACCTCTCCTCCCCCCTTGCTGGATCAAGAAGGAGGAGACGTCTCCCGTCCCGTACGTGTGTTGAACGCGGAGGTGCTGTCCGTTCAGCACTTGGTCATCGGTGATCTGAATCATGGCGAGTACGACTCCATCATCACCATCCCCTTGAACGCTTCCGCTCGCGATCTACAAGTGGTATGTAGATGCAATCTCTCTCCCTTGACTCGTTGCTTGGATGAACTCATAGATGGATCTTGGTGAAACCGTAGGAAATTTTTTAATTTTCTGCAACGTTCCCCAACAATACCTTCCTCAAAACAGCCACCATACCTACCTATTATGGCATTTCCATAGCCATTCCGAGATATATTGCCATGCAACTTTCCACCGTTCTATTTATTATGATACGCTCCATCATTGTCATATTGCCTTGCATGATCATGTAGTTGACATTGTATTTGTGGCAAAGCCACCATTCATAACTTTTCATATATGTCACTCTTGAATCATTGCACATCCCGGTACCGCGCCGGAGGCATTCACATAGAGTTGTAATTCTTGAGTTGTACGTAAATAAAAGTGTGATGATCTTCATTATTAGAGCATTGTCCCAGCGAGGAAAGATGATTTCCCCACAAGTCGGGATGAGACTCCGGACTAAATAAAAAAAGAGGCCATAAAAAAATAGAGAGAAAAGGCCCAAATAAAAAAATGAGAGAAAAAGAGAGAAGGGGCAATGCTACTATCCTTTTACCACAATTGTTCTTCAAAGTAGCACCATGATCTTCCTGATAGAGAGTCTCCTATGTTGTCACTTTCATATACTAGTGGGGATTTTTCATTATAGAACTTGGCTTGTATATTCCAATGATGGGCTTCCTAAAAAGTGCCCTAGGTCTTCGCGAGCAAGCAAGTTGGATGCACACCCATTTAGTTTCTTTTGTTGAGCTTTCATACACTTATAGCTCTAGTGCATCCGTTGCATGGCAATCCCTACTCACTCACATTGATATCTATTGATGGGCATCTCCATAGCCCGTTGATATGCCTAGTCAATGTGAGACTATATTCTCCTTTTTGTCTTCTCCACAACCACCATTCTATTTCACCTATAGTGCCATGTCCATGGCTCACGCTCATGTATTGCGTGAAGATTGAAAAAGTTTGAGAACATGAAGAGTATGAAAAAATTGCTTGGCTTGTCATCGGAGTTGTGCATGATTAAATACTTTGTGTGATGAAGATAGAGCATAACCAGACTATATGATTTTTTAGGGATAGCTTTCTTTGGCCATGTTATTTCGAGAAGCCATGATTGCTTTGTTAGTATGCTTGAAGTATTATTATTTTTATGTCGATATTAAACTTTTGTCTTGAATCTTCCGGATCTGAACATTCTTGCCACAATAAAGAAAATTACATTGATAATTATGTTAGGTAGCATTCCACATCAAAAATTCTGTTTTTATCATTTACCTACTCGAGGATGAGCAGGAATTAAGCTTGGGGATGCTTGATACGTCTCCAACGTATCCATAATTTTTGATTGTTCCATGCTATTATATTATCTATTTTGGATGTTTAATGTGCTTTAATATGCTCTTTTATATTATTTTTGGACTAACCTATTAACCGGAGGCCCAGTGCCAGTTTCTGTTTTTTTGCCTATTTTAGAGTTTTGCAGAAAAGGAATACCAAACGGAGTCCAAACGGAATGAAACCTTCACGATGATCTTTCTTGGACCGAAACCAAACCAGAAGACTTGGAGTTGAAGTCAGAAACGCCACGAGGCGCCCACAAGGCAGGAGGGCGCGTCTAGGGGGTAGGCGCGCCCCCACCCTCGTGGGGCCCTTGTAGCTCCACCGACGTACTTCTTTCGCCTATATATACTCTTATACCCTAGAAACATCTAGGGAGCCACAAAACCACTTTTCCACCACCGCAACCTTCTGTACCCGTGAGATCCCATCTTGGGGCCTTTTCCGGCGATCTGCCGGAGGGGGAATCGATCACGGAGGGCTTCTACATCAACACCATTGCCTCTCCGATGAAGTGTGAGTAGTTTACCACAGACCTTCGGGTCCATAGTTATTAGCTGGAAGGCTTCTTCTCTCTCTTTGATTCTCAATACAAAGTTCTCCTCGATGTTCTTGGAGATCTATTCGATGTAATACTCTTTTGCGGTGTGTTTGCCGAGATCCGATGAATTGTGGATTTATGAACAAGATTATCTATGAATATTATGTGGTTCTTCTCTGAATTCTTATATGCATGATTTGATATTTTTGCAAGTCTTATAATTATCGGTTTAGTTTGGCCTACTAGATTGATCTTTCTTGCAATGGGAGAAGTGCTTAGCTTTGGGTTCAATCTTGCGGTGTCCTTTCCCAGTGATAGTAGGGGTAACAAGGCATGTATTGTATTGTTGCCATCGAGGATAAAAAGATGGGGTTTATATCATATTGCTTGAGTTTATCCCTCTACATCATGTCATCTTGCTTAATGCGTTACTCCGTTCTTATGAACTTAATACTCTAGATGCATGTTGGATAGCGGTCAATGTGTGGAGTAATAGTAGTAGATGTAGAATCATTTCGGTCTACTTGACACGGATGTGATGCCCATGTTCAAGATCATTGCCTTAGATCTCTTCATAATTATGCGCTCTTCTATCAATTGCTCGGCAGTAATTTGTTCACCTACCGTAATACATGCTATCTCAAGAGAAGCTACTAGTGAAACCTATGGGACCGTGGTCTCTTTTCTATTATATTATATCTCTTTTCCATTATATCGCATCTCATTTACTATTTTGCAATCTTTAGTTTTCAATCTATACAACAAAAATACCAAAAATATTTACTTTACTATCTTTATTATATCTCACTTTTGCGAGTGACCATGAAGGGATTGACAACCCCTTTATCGCGTTGGTTGCAAGGTTCTTGATTGTTTGTGTAGGTACTAGGTGACTTGAGCGTCGTCTCCTACTGGATTGATACCTTGGTTGTCAAAACTGAGGGAAATACTTACGCTACTTTGCTGCATCACCCTTTCCTCTTCAAGGGAAAAACCAACGCAAGCTCAAGAGGTTGCAGCCATCGCCCCAGGTCCAGGTTCCTCCATGAAGGCCGGAGTGGCAAGATCCGCCACGAGTGATGAGATTCGGCACCGCGCGGCTGACACCATCGCCCAAGCCCGTTGTCGGCCGACCCCGCCGCCGCCGGGAGCCCGCACGCTGTAGGGAGTCCCACACCCATGGATCTGGGCACCTGTGCACCCTGCGAGTCTGCTGCCTCCGAGATCCGCCACACTGTCGGGAGGGCCGCACCCTGCGGATCAGGACGACCGTGCCGCCGCGGATCCGGGAATGGGAGGAAAGATCCTCCGCCGCCACCGTCGACAGTACATGTGAGTACATTAAGAAAAGCCATGATTCTTTTACCGTGCAAATTGCACGCATGTCTACCCGGTTTGATGCGTTGGGAGATATTGTTCCACGTGCAAGTGTGCAACCGCCGTCTACTGCACAAACTCCCGTCTTATTGTCACGCCGCCATGCTGATGTTCATGCTCACTGACAAGGGGCCCATGCACATGTTGCTGCTCATGAAGAACTTGAGGATGATGATGATTACGCGCCACAACAACGACCTTTTGATTCCTATTTTGCAGGTGCTCATTGTGTTATGCCACCTGATCATAATAGTGTTAGTCAGGGTGATCGTTTTCCCATGGATGATGGTGATATTGGGCGTGTCAAACTTTCCATCCTACTTTCTCCGGTGACCGCAGACCTGACGATTATTTGGAGTAGGAGATGCATATGGATCAGATTTTTGCTACCCACCATTATAGTCAGGACAAGAGACTTCAACTTGCTGCAGTTGAATTCCCCAGTTACATGTTGATTAGGTGGAGTCAAATTATGCATATGCCAAACCACCCAATGTCCTAGAGAGGTATTAAAGAATTCATGCAACATCATTTTGTTCCTGAACATTACAAGCATTATATGTACCAAAAATTACAGCGGCTCACTCAAGGTACGTAATAAATAGGTGGATGACTATTATAAAGAGACGGAATCGTTGATAATACATACAAGAACAACTGAGGGCCCGGAGGCCACTATGTCTCGGTTCTTACATGGGATGAATGTTGAGGTGCACGATAGTGTGGAGATGGTGATCTAGTACAACATCCAACATCTTGTGCACCAAGCTGACCGTGCAGAGCAAAAACTCAAACGACACCAAGTTCCAGCGACGAACACATGGCATCATTCCCCCACCGAGGCTACTGGTTCTGGTGCTAAGCCAACACCTTCTACATGTTCCAACAACTTTTTTCATGGCGAGGCACCAAAATAAGGAGTGTCCAAAGCTGCGTCTACTCAGTCCACTGCTGGTATAGAGTGCTTCGTGATTGTCCTAATACAAAAAGGGTGATGCTCACACAAGATGGATATGTGTCTGCTAGTGACGATGACAAGGGTGTTGATCCATCTAGTGAAGATCTGAGGAACTTGAATATGTGGATGTGTATCCAAAGAACGTTGCTCCTAATTGCACTAACTTGATGGTGCATCGTGTGCCCGCGGATCACATAGAAGGACAAGGGCAGCGCTGGAATATTTTTCAGACCCAATGCACAGTCCAAGACACTGCCTGCAAGTTGATTATTGATGGTGGCAGCTGCACCAACATTATCAGCAATTTTGGTGGATTCTCTCTCGTTGCCTATGTGGAAACACCCACAACTACATTGCGTTCAGTGGTTGTATAATTCTGGGAAGCTGAAGGTAACACATAAGGTGCACCTGAAAATTTATGTAGGTACTTATGAGGACACAGTGGTCTGTGATGTTTTGCCTATGGATGCATGTCATGTGTTGCTAGGCTGACCATGGCAATTTGATATGCGTTCCACTCATGAGGGAAGATCCAATGTTTATTCCTTGTGGCACAAGGGGAAGCGTCATGTGTTGCAGCCTATGGTTGACAAGGATATCAAAGTGGAAGCGTTTATGATGAAGACGAAGGTCCAACACATTAAGGCAAAACAGAGGAAAGTTTCCTCTCAAGTTGGGGAGGGGGGTGATGAGGGGAGGATATCTATTACTCATGTTATTTCACCACCTCTTGATATTATGAAGTTTGGATCCTTTTGCTTTGCAATTCCTCCTACAAATAAGATGGAGCCCAATTTTAGAACACCACCAATGTGTTTCGGCAAAGCCAAATAGGAGTGGCTCAAAATAATTGGTTAATTTGTGTCTGTTGAACTTATTAGGCCGATCATTGCTTTGTATCCAGGCCATGTCAGGGGGCATAGATTTTGTTGTTGTTGTGCTATTTTAATTTGATATGGGCCTCTCGAATCCGAATAGTTTTAGTTTTAGGGTTACCTTTATAAGCTGGCCACTAGCCATTGTAATAGGGGAGTCAAATTTTTGAGTTAAGAATAGGCAGGAAAAATGTCCCATGTCTGGGACACCAATATCGTTTGTTTTGCTTGCTGATTCGCAAGATTTTGTTATGTTGTTTGTGGAGTAGGTCTAATCTAACAATCGAAGTCATCTATTGGTTCTATCATTTGCCGTGAAAGATTGGGCCAAAAAATCTAGGATCTCTACTTGATCCTTATCAATAGCCGTCGACCGAGACCGGGGGCCGTGGGCGAGGTGGGTTATGCTATGTTGGTTGGTTGAGAGTTGGTTCACCGACGCGAGAGTGGTGACAACTGATGGCTCAAGAATTTACGAGTATTTGCATAGGGTTTTTACTTGGTTTTCGCCGGACTCATACCGCTTCTCGGTTATTTTTAACACTATTCCTTCAAAAGAGAAGAAAATCCTTCTTTTATTGTTTGGCAGGAAACATCATAGATGAAAGGAAACCAAGGAGAATTACTACAAATAAAGTTGGATGGAGAAACTTCCGTGTTGAAGGCCATGCCATCAGGTGAGACAGAACAAAATATGACCTTCCATGCGAGTGCACCCGCTCACATGGATGGTCGTATGAGGCGCCAGTAGCTCCACCACATCTATACAAGACACTTTCGTGAAGGAAGAGAGGAGGAGAGAAAACCCTAGCCGTCTTCAGCGCAACCAGAATAGAGAGTAGAGATCCGGGGAACCATCGGGGATCTTCGTAATTTTCGTCTTTTCATCTCCATCATCATTTCATCCTTCACTATTGTAAGAGGAATTCCAAGTTGTAAGATCAAGTTGTAAACTATATTCATACTCATCTGGAGATCAAGACTATTTGGATCGTTTATTTCATCATGGATCTTCCTTGTGTTATTGATATGGTTTTTGTTGGTTTATTCTCTGAGATGATTGGCTATTCTCTTATGATGCATGAGTAGTTCCCCCTAAGCGTGGGAGATGTAGGTGAGCGGTAAGATTCATTTGTGCCTGATCTATATGTCGCCATTTGTGTTTGTAGTCTTATGGTCTATCTAGTACGTTGCTACACTGTGGTGAACTCTTTATGCATATTGTCCAATTTAAGGGTCTAGGCAACATGATCTCAAGACCTACACAACTAACACATATTGTTTAGGAAATCAGCGACCCCTGACGTGACAGGTGGAGACATCTATGTGGACCGAAGACAATATGAGATAACAGTGATCCATTAAACTTAATACTTGGTTCCGGTCCAAGGAACTTAATTGTGAAGACGACTAGTCTGTGGCAACGGCGAAGCAGGACCGTAGAATTGAATGTAATCCTACAAGGAGGAGATTCATGACCTTAGGGCAATCCGCCTACTGAACAAACAAATCAAATAATATATTAATGATACAAGGTAACTGGTATTACCATCACACTGGCACATTTGATATATACCATGAACTGAATTCTTTACGCGCCTAACCTCTCCAGTGAAGGAAACACAACTTTACTTTTTGTTTTATTTATGCTCTTTACTTTCAAGTGTTTTTACTCTTGTTGTTACCAACTCATCCTATTTACTACTCTATTTATTTGCCTCTTGGAACAGTAACAATGTTTGCAGATCACAAGCAGTTACTTCACATGATAACTGTGACAACTTGTGTGTGATGAAAATGTTATTTATAAATATTCTCCTCCGCTCTTCGTTGGGACGATAACTAGTTGGGATACTTCTGCGGAAGTGCCACACCACCGTGTATGTCTTGTGGGCCATCAAGCAACTAGGTCTGGCGCGGTGGTGGCGGGGTGCACGGGCGGTGGTTCCATTGGAAATTCTTCCAGGTTTGCATGAGCATCCCTGGACTGTCAATAGCTCGTGAAAGATGAACTATCTCTAAACTTGAATTATGTAAATTAAATTTTTTGATGTCTACATGTGAGTCAACCTAGGTTTTACTCCAGTTGGGTCGATCTAATCTTGATTTTCCTCATTCTTTGTGAAATGCTAATGTGGAGACATTTATCAAAACCGTCTACTCCCGTTGGACCCCAAATTTTGAAACTGAAAGGCTTTGTTGTGGTTGTTGTCTACTTCCTCCTTTTGAGTTTATATTGGGTACACATTTTTAGCTCTTCATTTTGATAGTAAAACATGTGTTATAAGTTAAATCATCGTGAAATGAAGTTTCTAAATGCATATTTTGTGACATATTACAGATGCTTTGCTCGTTTTTTGGGAAAAGCTTTGTTAGTTAAATTAATTAAACTAGTATTGTACGCATCCTGCTGGTGTCGTAATATGTCTTCGACGTATTTATATTTTTTTATTGTTTCATGCTATTACCATACCACTTTTACATATTTTTGGCAATAATTTATATTATTTCTATTTGGACCAACCTATTTACCGAGTGCCAAATGCCAGTTCCTGTTTTATATCGTTTTGGGGTTTTTAGGTGAATTTTGTTATAGGCCCTGGAACTTTTTGTGAATTTTTAATTGGAATTATCAGAAATTTTTGCGCAAGAATCAATGCAAGACGAGGCCCATGGGCCCCACAAGGGTAGGGGCGCGAGCACCGCCTGGCCGTGTCATGAGGGATTGTGGTGAATCCTTAAGTCGGTGGGGCTTTTCTTTCGCTGCATGAAAGGTAATTTTCGGAGAAAAATCCCCTAAAAAATTCAGCCCAATTGTAGTTATGAAACTCTGGCTATTTAAGAAATGGTGTTCACCCAAAAGAGTCAAAACAAAGAGGAACAAAGGACGGGAAATCCAATCTCAGAGGGGCTCCCGCCCTCCGGGAGTCATGGAGTTCAAGGACTAGAGGGGGAACCTTTCTCCCATCTATGGGGAAGGTCAAGCAAGAGCGAGAAGGAGGGCCCTCTCTCCCCCTCTCTCCCGGTGGCGCCGGAGCGCTACCAGGAATCATTGTGATGGCGGTCATCTCCAACAACTTCACTGCCGTCATCACCATCTTTCCCCCTCTCCGTGTTGCGGTATACTCTCTCTCTCTCTCACCCCGTTGTAATCACTACTTAAACATGGGAAAACTTTGTTTTTGCCACTCTAGTTTTTGCCAACTTTGCTTATGCCACTCTAGAATTTGACATTTCAGTTTTGCCACTCTTAGCTTTTGACAATATATCACTTTTGCCATTCCATGGCAAAAGCAAAACAATTAGAGTGGCAATTGTGATACATGTCAAAATCTAAGAGTGGCAAAAGTGAAATGAAAAATTATCGTTTTTGCCACGGAATGGCATTTGTGATGTATTGTCAAAAGCTAAGAGTGGCAAATGTGAGATGTCAAATTCTAGAGTGGCATAAGCAAAGTTGGCAAAAACTAGAGTGGCAAAAACAAAGTTTTCCCATAGAAGAATGCTACACGGCCAGATTGTAATTGCCATTACCCGACAAAAACCAATCCCCTTTAGGCAGCTCAGGAGTCGGGAGCACAAATTAACACGCACACGGAACCGCTAAACTGCTTCATGCATGCAAAGCTAACCCTCGCCACTAACAGCAGGTTTATGCCATCAAAATGCAATGGTTAGCAACTTACCAACCTACTGCAACAAATCGAAATCGGCAAACTAGTGAACGGTCAAACAATCGATGACCCCCTAATAAATTTAGGCCACAATGTGCTACCTCCATATAACGAGAGCCCCACCTCAACGAGACACAAAAACTAGCAGCATTAGCATACGAGAATACAAGCATAACTTCGAAATAAACACCAATAGCAAGTTCAACTCAGCTGCTAAACCTGCATTCCCAGAACCCTAAACTAGATCGACTCCACATAAGGCATGAACAACAGGCTACACAGTCCACTGAAGCAGTAACAATAGTAGCACATCAACATTACGTCCTAATCAAGCACGCCAAGCTCTAAAACCAGCCACATAACAACAAGGAAGCTATTAATTACACAGGGCACAAACAGATCGAGCGCCACCTCACCTTTCTTAAGCACAGGGGAAGAACTTGCCGACGACCCGGACGACGGGCCGGCCGGATCTGTCCGCGCCCTGCACGCGGACCACCTAGAGCTCCTCGAGGTCGGAGAAGTCGTCGCCGAGGTCGGGGACGCAGTCGTGCCACTCCTCGCGGTCGGCAGAGGAGGCGAGGAGCGCCGCGCCGGCGTCCACCATGAAGTCAGAGCCTATCACCCTCATGGAGAAGTTGCTCCCCCCTCCGCCGCTGCCGGAGCCCGATGTGAGCTCCATGGCCGCCCCTCCTGCTTCACGCGTCCCCTCGTGCAGACAAAAGTCTAGATCGACGCCCTGGTGTGATCCGCGCGAGATCCCTCTTCTCTTCTGATGGGAGGAGGAGAGGGAGGGGGCAGCGGGTGTGGGAGGGAAGAGACCGGGAGCGGCGAACGGCGACGAGGTCAGATGGGGCGGTGGGTGGCGGCGGCGAGGTCAGACGGGACGGTGGGTGGCGGCGGCAATGTGTGGGTGGGAGGGCGCGGTCGATGTGTGGGACATGCGCGCCGGATCTTGTCCAAAGGGAGGATGGAGCGGAGGGGAGGGCATCCGGCATCGTCGGAGGGTGCAGGAATCGGGCGACAGGAATCCAAGGGGAGGATGGAGCGGATGGGAGGGAATCGTGCAGGAATCGGGCATCACCATAGGTTGGCGACGAGGGGTGGTGCAGGGGACGGGGAGTAGGTGGCGGCGGCGGCAAGGTGATGGGGACGAGGGAGGAGGGGTGCGATGGGGGGATCTGAGCTAGCTAGGGTTTGGGCTGCGGGTCAGGGTATGTCTTTTTCTTTTCTTTTTTCTGTAGATAGATGGATGGACGGATGTGCGATGAAGAGATGGATGGATGGGCGCCATGTCATCGATCCATGGGAAGGGTTCTGATTGGTTTGGAAAATCAGTGATTTAAAATAGTTTCCAAGTACTAAAAATTGAGGTATTTTATGAAGAAGCAATCAAAAATATTTTGCAAAAGGGCACCACACAAATTTTTACTAGATTTAGACAACATTTTATGGATGAGGACCAATTTGTATGCATTTTTTATCTTTCTAGCTATTTTTAATCATTTTTGAGTGCCCAAAATGAGGGCTTTTTCTGAAGAACCTACCAAATAATTGTTGCAAAATTGGACCAATTCATTTTTCTTAAATACTAGGCCATATTTAATGCACAACTGACCACATGGTTGGGTGTAAAAAGTCTTGATCCATCTCTGGTGAAAAAGACAAATTTCCACTATTTCAGCTGGAAGCGGGTCAAATTTGAACTGCAGCTCCCTCATAGTTTGCTCTTTATTTTTTCAAAAAATCATTTCTAGGTACATAGGTATGTATTTAATCATAGAAACACCAAAAAAATTATAAGATTCAACCACTAGCTAGGAACGGTCATTCCTGCCGTTTTGACCGCATTTTGAAACGGGCATAAAAAATTAAAAAAAATCAAAAAATTGGAAAACCTTCACATTGTGTCATTATATATGACCAAGTTTCGAGGAAAAATAATAAACTTGTAATACGGAAATTATTCATGGCTTTCAAGCCAAATGATCAATCTTATGGCCACATTCATGGCATAGTTCGTTCAAATGATCTCATATTGTGCACAAGGGTGCATCTTGGAATTCCAAACAATGTTGATTCGGGGAGTTTTCACTTTCATTGCACAAAAGAGCCATTTTCCATTTTTCGAGTGCCCCAAATGAGGTTTTTTTTGTGAAGAACCTACCAAATAGTTATTGCAAAATTGGACCAAATCATTTTTATAAAATACTAGGCCATATTTAATGCACAGTTGACCAAATGGTTGGGTGTAAAAAGTTTTGATCCACCTCTGGTGAAAAAGACAAATTTCCGCCGATTCAGTTGGAAGCGGGTCAAATTTGAACTGCAGCTACCTCATAGTTTGCTCTTTATTTTTTTCCAAAAATCATTTCTAGGTACATAAGTATCTATTTAATCAGAGAAACATCAAATTTTTTCCAAGATTCAACCACTAGCTAGGAACGGTCAAGCCCGCCGTTTTGACCGCATTTTGAAACGGGCATAAAAAATTCAAAAAAATCAAAAAATTGGAAAACCTTCGCATTGTGTCATTATATATGACCAAGTTTCCAGGAAAAATAATAAACTTGTAATACGGAAATTATTTTAAAAAAGTGTTCTCAGAAATGAGCTATCATGCGTGAAGATTCATGGCTTTCAAGCCAAATGATCAATCTTATGGCCACATTCATGGCATAGTTTGTTCAAATGATCTCATATTGTGCACAAGGGTGCATCTTGGAATTCCAAACAAT
Organism: Triticum timopheevii; assembly: GCA_963921465.1. Lineage (NCBI taxonomy): Eukaryota > Viridiplantae > Streptophyta > Magnoliopsida > Poales > Poaceae > Triticum > Triticum timopheevii. The sequence continues at coordinate 578,679,988 of OY997268.1, forward strand.
GTTGATTTGTGGAGTTTTCACTTTCATTGCACAAAAGAGCCATTTTCCATTTTTCGAGTGCCCCAAATGAGGTTTTTTTGTGAAGAACCTACCAAATAATTATTGCAAAATTGGACCAAATCATTTTTCTGAAATACTAGGACATATTTAATGCACAATTGACCAAATGGTTGGGTGTAAAAAGTTTTGATCCACCTCTAGTGAAAAAGACAAATTTCCGCCGATTTAGTTGGAAGCGGGTCAAATTTGAACTGCAGCTACCTAATAGTTTGCTCTTTATTTTTTCTAAAAATCATTTCTAGGTACATAAGTATCTATTTAATCAGAGAAACATCACAAGTTTTCCAAGATTCAACCACTAGCTAGGAACGGTCAAGCCCGCCGTTTTGACCGCATTTTGAAACGGGCATAAAAAATTCAAAAAAAATCAAAAAATTGGAAAACCTTCGCGTTGTGTCATTATATATGACCAAGTTTCCAGGAAAAATAATAAACTTGTAATACATAAATTATTTTTAAAAAGTGTTCTCAGAAATGAGCTATCATGCGTGAAGATTCATGGCTTTCAAGCCAAATGATCAATCTTATGGCCACATTCATGGCATAGTTTGTTCAAATGATCTCATATTGTCCAAAAGGGTGCATATTGGAATTCCAAACAATGTTGCCTAAGGGAGTTTTCATTTTCTTTGCACGGAAAATTCATTTTCCATTTTCCGAGTGCCCGAAATGAGTTTTTTTTTGTGAAGGACCTACCATATATTTGTTGCAAAACTGGACCTAATCAATTTTATAAAATACTGGGCCATATTTAATGCAGAACTGGCAAAATGGTTGGGTGTCCAAAGTTTTGATCCACCTCTGGTGAAAAAGACAAATTCCCGCCGATTCAGTTGGAAGCGGGTCAAATTTGAACTACAGCTGCCTCATAATTTGCTATTTATTTTTCCAATAATCATTTCTAGTTACATAAGTACCTATGTAATCATAAATACATGGTTTGGTGGCGATACGCCGAGGTTTGGACGGTGGCCGAGGGCCCCAACTCTAGAGCGCATAAACTCGCATGCCCATCGCGTGGTCACCGCGTGACTGTGGCGTTGCCATGTATTCTAGGCTGCCTAGGCATGTCTAGTGGGTTGGGCACTCCCCAGGTAGGTGCTAGGAAGAAAATCACAACATAAGATTCTCACGAGGAGACCGATCGATGCTCAAACATGAATAAGCAGCCAAGTGTTTGATTAGCGGTACAGGAAATGCACATGGCTAATGGGTGTGAGTTTTGGCTGAGGATGATCAGTTACTAAGAAGACCGTCTTCACAAATTTTCAGCTCAAAAGGAGGAGCCTAGGTGGTACTTGCTTTGCAAAGTACCACACTGGACATAAATACGAATGTTGAAGCCGGGCTCAAAATAATGAATGGATTGAGCTGGCATTTGGTGGAGGATGGTTATTTGGGTAGAGGAAAGCACTGTAGAAAATGGATACCATTTGGACATGCCAAAGTGGTACTTCCTTCACAAAGTGTTTTTCTGAACAGAATAGGTTGCTTCACATATTTGAATTATTTTTGAACTATGCAAGGAAGGTTTTTTACATATTTGACGAAGATATGACCCAAAGAATTTATGAGATTTTTTTGGAAATTTTGGGAATGACAGAAATATAGGTTGCTTCACAACCTAGGGCAAAAACTGCCACATGGACATGACACATAGGCAAAACTGATGAGGTGGTGCCTAGTCATAGCAACCCACCACATTTTACAAGGTTATGATCATCTATATTGGTCATGATCAGCTAGAAATAAGGCAGCAGAGCAGTGCTATCTGCTTTATGACCATTTTGTGTAAGGAAATTACGACCTTTCTGACCAAAATGGTTGTTATAGTTTAGGGTTTGGAGCCCCCGAACAGCTTTTGACCAATTGGTCTGAAATGGTCATAGATCTATGACCAATTCTTCCAGGGCCACTGACAGAAGGTCACTAGTTGACATATTTCTTGTAGTGTGCGCCCACACCGTCAATGTTTTCAGAGGGATGGATTTGGGCTTCTTGAACCCGTCCTACTCCTGCATGATCACTGCCTGTCCCCTGAAGAGCCATGGACCTTCAAACATTGCCTTGTCCCAATCCGCTAGACACCCGAACTGTGCCGTGAACAGGTTGTCGTTCACTCTCCTCCAAACCACCGGTCTATCCGGGTTCCATGTCGCGCGCATGTGACCATACAGAGCGCCCGGGCTAAACGTTTTGGGTGTGTGAACCCTAGCAATCGCCAACCACTTGGCCGGCGCCAACAGATCTGGAAGCTCATCCTCCCACACAAAGTCATCCTCCTCTTCTTCCTGCAAATTCAGCCGGGCCAGCAGATCGTCCGTACTCTCCTTGGCCCCCCTACTCTGCGATCCTCCAGGTTCGCCTGCCATCACCACCTCGATCTGATCGTTGGAGCTGCAAACCCTAGCTTGCCTCGACAGAGAAACTCGCGATTGCTCCAACAGCCAAGGCCGGGTAGAGTCGCGAGGGACTCCCCTTGATCAGCCCGAGCCAGGGAGCGAGAAACGGTAAAGATCTGTCGTGGATCAGACGAGAATTCCGGCGATGCCGCCGGAAGCAAGAAAAACCCTAGCTAGTCGCTAGGGGAGACAAAACACTGACTGGACGCGAGCCAGGCCCAGGTGTGCTTTAAGTTTCGTGCTGTGCAGGCCCAACAGTAAATGCAACCAACCAAACGGGTTCAATCTTTTCCGCTCGGGTCAGGCTGGGCCTAATGCAGGCAACCAAACACGCCCTTACTGACTCCACTTGCTAGTTTGGTGTTTTAGCAGCACAAAGTTCGTTGGCATACCACTAATATCAGTGGCGGTCGATCCTAGTAATGCGCGAGTTAAAAAAAAAGAAGAGAAAAGGAGACGGCAGATACACCTGACACGTATCATTCGTCCAGCTTTACGTACGCCCAGCCAAGCCAATGGTTGTGCTACATCTTTCATCGGGCACGTCGCTGTATATTGTCGTACTGTACATGTGCATGTGATAAGATAAAGTATAGTTTCATCCAGCTAACACTTAACCACTACCATCGCAAAGGGCCAGATCACGCGGTCCGCTTGTCTCTCTCTCTCTCTCTCACGGTCTGCAACAAAATTAAAGATAAACTGATCTCTTTGTCTTGACCGGCGACCAATCGTATTATTCTGCATACAGATTTCAAGAAAAGGTAGAGTACTACGGTCTCACAAAGAATGGAAGTACTGTTTCCTGTGATGTACCAACGGAAATTTGTGGGAGATATTACTATGTTCTACCAGTACTTTCTGAATTTCTAAATGTTTTATAATCAGCTTTCGTACCGAGGAAGGCATGTCAGACTTCTCAACGGCGACTTCCGTACACGGTCTACGACTGCGTTATTTTTTTGTGTGTTTTTCTCGGGGTCGCTTGAATCAACCATTTTATACTGGCCTACTGTTATTTTTATATATGGCCGATTTAAGCTCTAAGCCTAAGCCACATGGACTGTGGTTTGTTTTGTAGTATCATGACATGTGAGGCAATCACATTCAGTGATACGTCATGTGGTGAAGGTGCGTTGATCTTGACATGTCTGACATTTCCAACCGCACGGGCCATCGCATACCCGTACCAACGAACCCTAGTTGCGTTGTGGAAAAGGAATTTTCTCACTGAGAGTATTCAAACCATTCAAAAACAAAACTATATATTCCCACCGGTTGGATTCGTAAAGTTGAGCGCGCAATTTTCTATCGAAAAAGTTGGCCACGGATTCAGATCTATAATTTAATTAAAAAATTATAGGGAAAACTTTCAATCTATTCATCAAACACCATGATGGTATGGTACAGAGAATATTAAAAGTAACAAAAAATACATCCAAGTCCGTAAACCACCTAGCGGCGACTACAAGCACTAGGGCGAGCCGAAGGCGCGTCGCTGTCATTGCCCCTCCCTCATTGGAGCCGGGAAACCTTGTTGTAGTAGACAGTCGGGAAGTTGTCGTGCTAAGGCTACAGATGACCAGCGCATCAGAACAGCAACCGTCGGTGATGGAGAGAAACATAGATCGGAAGGATACAACTTGTCGACACACCAACACAAACGAACAACGACAAACGCCGACCAAATCCCACCTGATTCGCCGGAGACATGCCTCCACATGCCCTTCGGCGACGCTAGACGCATCACCAAGATGGGGGCTAGGCGGGGAGAACCTTATTCCATCCTCAGGAAGTCGCCGCCATCTCGTCTTTTTGAGAAGGACACAAACCCTAAGCAAACTGAAAGACACATCAAGAAACAAAGGAAAGACCCCTTCCACCGGCAACTGGCAAGAGCCAAGATCCACCGCGCCTTCATGGCCCTAAGGCCACGTGAGGCAAGGCAGATCGATGGTGGCGTGATAAACCACAAGTGCAGGGGATCAGTTGTAGCCTTTTTCAATAAGCGAGTCAAACCCAACGAGGAGGTAAAGGTAGACTTAATATCTCCTCAAGTTCTAACCATCGATACAACTCTATGCACACTTAACGTTTGATTTACCTAAACTAAGAAATAAAACTACTTTGCGAGAATAAAACTTGAAGTACTTTGTGAGAATGAAAAGGTAATTTTGCAAGATAATAAAGAACGTGAAAATAAAGATTAATTGCTGACTTGTAAAAAAAATGATTGTCCGGGCAACTGGATATGAAAAGGTAGTGATACTCATCATACTTATAAGGGAGAGATCTAAGCTCACATACTATCCGTACATGGACCATATATTCTTATTATTGGAACTCTAGCAAGCATCCGCAACTATCAAAGATTCATTAAGGTTAAACCCAATCATAGCGCTAAGTTAAAAGTTCCCTTTAATCCCATACGCAACAACTCACGAACTCGGGTTTATGTTTCGATCACTCCCGTAACCCACTATAAGCAAATCATTAACATATTGCAACACCCTACAATGGGTATCTCATACGTTTGCGCGAGACGATGGGCACCATAGGACATAACCATAATAACATACAACACATATCAATCATAGAATATCACAATTAACCCCCGGGACAAAAGGAAACTACTCACACGTAATAGAGATGCAACACATCATGGGATAATAATATATAGTATCAAACACCATGTTTAAGGGGAAAACTTTGTTTTTGCCACTCTAGTTTTTGCCAACTTTGCTTATGCCACTCTAGAATTTGACATCTCACATTTGCCACTCTTAGCTTTTGACAATACATCACAAATGCCATTCCGTGGCAAAAACGATAATTTTTCATTTCACTTTTGCCACTCTTAGATTTTGACATGTATCACAATTGCCACTCTAATTGTTTTGCTTTTGCCATGGAATGGCAAAAGTGATATATTGTCAAAAGCTAAGAGTGGCAAAACTGAAATGTCAAATTCTAGAGTGGCATAAGCAAAGTTGGCAAAAACTAGAGTGGCAAAAACAAAGTTTTCCCTTCTTCTATGTTGATTGAATTGATTACCAGTATTCTGGTTGTGGTATATATCTCAAGAGATAAATGGAATCTTGCCATAGCTCCTACTGAACATTACATCCAATGATCTCCGGAGCTTTTTGATTCTTTAATCTTGATCAGACATGCCATTTCCATTTGTAAACCTCCGTTGCAAGTGTATGTGATTGTGTAATTGTCTTCTTGTTTAGGTTTATTCTGTCATCCATTTGATTTGTGCCCTTCCATTTTTTTAGTTCTTCAAAGATCGACATTACCTGGATAAAGAATGGGGGAAATACTTTGAGGTCCAATATGGGGAAAATATGGCAAATATTGGAGGTGTGGACAGTGTTCATCTGAATCTACGGTGCAGTGCAGATGACTGAATCTCTGGATTGATCTTATTTCTTGTTTTTCTTGCTTGCATAATATTAGCATGACTGGTGTAGTGATATGGATTTGTTTGTACATTTGAAATCAATGAGTGTAGGTGTGATCTTTGTACATTGTGAGGTTCAAAACTAATATCTCCTCTAGGAAACAAATATTTCACAAGGCCTGCTCTGCTTTGAGTTGGTTCGAATTTGAATGGTTTGCCGTGTGTAGGTGTGATCTGAATTCTGAATGGTCTTTTGGCAGGTACGCGAAGGCCGCGAGCGCCAAGGCGCACCTCATGCGAGGGGCTGCCGGCAACGAGGACGTGGGCGAGGCCTTCTTTGTATTCATGTACGTCCCGTCCTTCCCCTCCCCTTGCTTCCTTCGTCAGATTCTGTTTTTCCTTTGTTGTTTCCCCGTGGTTCCCGGGCGGCCCTTGTTCTGAACCTGCTTTTTGTTGATTGGTTGCCATCAGGGCAAGTTCCGCAAGGAGTTCAAGCAGAAGAACCCCAAGAACAAGTCTGTCGCTGCTGTAAGTTTCTTACAAAGACTAATTCCCACTCCCGATTTGCTTTCTATACCAGCATGTACACAGTAGAAATTAATCCGCCAGGTGCTGTATATTGGGTCATGATGGTGGAGCTAATTAGTTGCTTCCGCTGTAATTATTTTATCCAGGTAGGCAAAGCAGCCGGTGGGAGGTGGAAGAGCTTGAGCGAGTCGGTAAGTTATTGTGCGTTCGTTTTCTAGATCTTGCACGCGAGGTGTTTGTTTGAATGTGTTGATGGCGTTTGATTGACTGATTTGTTGTTGGTGAACTTGCTGGTGTTGTTGGTGAACTTGTTGATAAATCTTATGTTGCACCCTGTCATTTGTTCTCAATAGGCCAAGTGGTTTTCTGCAAAAAGCATATAGAAGTATTGTAAATTCACAGGAAATAACAAAATTGTTTAAAGTTTATTTGGGTTGGATCTATATATACACTATTTTCTTAAAACACAAACCTGTACATTCACAGCTGAATAGATGATACATTTTTTGGATCTGTACATGCAATGTTTTGCACTGGATTGGTGGTTAGTTTTATGTACCTTTCGAATTATAACAGAATAGCATTAGTAGTGCTCTGATTTAGTTCTCATCAAAATCAACAGCCCCCTCTTGTGTTCCTGTTATGAGAATTGTTCCTTCAAGGATATGCCAGAATGACACATGTGTTCAATCTTCAATGTGAACAATTGGTGTTTTCCTCTTAGTTTTGACCACTAAATATTTTTCTTGAAGCTCCACTGCCGCATCTTGTTCCTGGTACAACAAGTACCAGTTCTTGAGCGTTTGCACAGTTTTCCTCCAAAGTATTCTACATAGAGCTCTAACTAAAATGGCTTGTTCTTAGTTCTCACCTTTGAGTAGTTCTTAGTTCATCATGCTATCTTGTTCCTTTCAGTATGTGCCCACGTATATTTAAGCTGCACCTGATTATATATAGGCATAGCACGGGCTCGGGCTTTTAAGCATGCCACATCTCGTTTTGTTTATGTAGCCACCATGTTACATGTTCTGTACTTACAGTTCCTGGCGATGTATTCAAGCCTGTGAACACATATATTTACACGTATCCCTGTTTATATCAAGGCCTCCCTGGTAGGTTATGTACCGAGTGGCAAACAGTTAGATCTTATACTGATGAAATGAACTAGTTCTTTTTATATGCTGCATTCAGATTCGTCATGTGATTATTAGTTATTTTTAACCAATGCTAGACCTAGCATGTGTACACTCTAATCTCTAATGATGTTTGTCTTTGTGTTCAGGAGCTCCAGGTCTACAAAATTTGAAGTTCGAAACCATATAGCTCTACTCAGCAAAGAGTCGTCTCTTCTATTTGATTGTAATAGAATGTAAATATTGTAATATTGTAATGGTAGGCATATCTGGGTTGTAAGAACTATGTACAGATTGTAGTAGACTTAGTTAGTTTTATTTGACGTACTACATCTGTACTATTCCGTTTGAAATATTGATTATGTACATAATTTGAAAACGTGTGGAATGGAAACCTGACTTGTGGGATCCACTTATGAAAATAATCTGAGCATTTTTGAATTTTCTGTCAAGTGGGCCCAATGTGTGAGAAGATGACAAGTGGGACCAGCTCCAAAATATAATGGCCCAAACAGTGTTAAAAGGCCCTATGTGTGAGAAGATGACAAATGGGACCAGCCCCAAAATATAATGGCCCAAACAATGTTAAAAGGCCCCGGCCCAGAAATAAATAAAAGGATGAAATGAAAAAAAACAATAAATGGGCTGAATTAATGGGCTTAGCCCATATAAACACCGAATTGGATCGGGCAGATTCTTGTGCCACATCAGATTGCCACGTCAGATGCCTACGTGGCCTGGGGAGGCTGCTAGTGACCAAAACAAAATAGTAGGCATATTTTGTTCGTAAACGTCTACGACCTTCTCACAGAGAAGGTCGTTAATTTCAGTTTACGACTGCCAGTTTTTGACCTTCTGTTTTTGGTCACAAAAATGTCACAAATGAAAAACAGTGATCTTTCAGTGACCAATAGTCAAGGTCACAAGTTGACATATTTCTTGTAGTGGCAGATTCACCGCCTACCAGACAATTTCCTGATTGAGCAGGCAGTTCGAGGGATGGCCTCTCGCATTGGAGAGGTGGAAGAGGTTTAGCTCAGGCTCCCAGTGGGCTATTTTGGAGAATTTGTGCGAGTCAAAGTCAGGATTGATATCAATGCAAGGATAAAACGTTTTGTCACTGTGAAGAAGGGAGAGGAAAGAGTTAGATATCAAGTGAAGTACGAAAAGCTTCCAACCTTCTGTTTTAATTGTGGGGAATTCGGGCACTGGTATGAGGAATGTGGGGACGGCGAGCACGACGTATCATCCTTTCAGTGGGGGGAGTTTGTGCTGGCGGATGCCTTCAAAGCTGGCCATATTGGAAGAGGGATAGCCGGGCCCCAAGCAAGACAGTCCATGGGGGGAGGGGGAGGTAGAGGAAGGGGTAGAGGCACCTACAACCCTAACCAGAGCTAGATATTTAATGCCCAAAACCATACCCCGGGGCACATGGATGACAGAAGAGCTGAGGAGGTTGAGAGGGAGGATGTTGCTCGAAAAGATAGGAACAGTGCACTGGTGGTGATGGAGGGACTGCAATCAAATAAGCGCACTTCTGTGGAGAATAGTTCATGCCCTAGCCAATCTGTAACAATGCAGAAACCAGTGGATGCGACGAATCCCCTGGTGATGGTGGCTGCAACGGCCTTGCCGGCAGTACCCCCGTTGCCACCTCTGTATGTCTCTCCGCGCAAGGAAAACAAGAGAATCGGGAAGGAGCTAGGTAGTGAGGGTAAGGAGAAGATGAAGGAGATTGATGGAACTGGTGGTGGAGACTCGACCTCAGTGACTCCAACAACTAAAGATGATGCACAATAGGGGGGCTCCCCCGAGGAGTGCCGCCGGGCACAATGAATCTCCTCAGCTGGAACTGTCGCGGGATTGGCAATGCCCCGACAGTTCACGAGCTGCGCGATTTGGCAAAAAAGTTTGCCCCTAGAATCCTTTGCATCTTAGAAACTCAGATTAGTGCAGAAAAAGCGGAAGCTATAAAAAATACTCTAGGTTATGATTGTTCGTTTGTTGTTAGCTCCTTTGGTAGGAGCGGAGATCTTTCTTTGTTCTGGAATAATGAAATAATGTTGGAAATTTTGGGCTACTCCAAGTATCATATCGATAGCAAAGTGAATGAACTAGGTGAGCAACCATGGAGACTATCTTGTTTCTATGGGGAGGCACAAACATATCTTCGGCACCACACTTGGGACACTATGAAAAATTTATCTACGCTCCAAAGCTTGCCATGGATCTGCATTGGAGACTTCAATGAAGTGTTGAGACACGATGAACACGACGGAATAGGGTCGAGAAGCCAGGCTCAGATCCAAGGTTTCAGGTATGTCGTTGATGTGTGTGGTTTAATTGGTCTCGGGTTTAATGGAACCTCATGGGCTTATGAGAAAAAAGTTACTGGCGGTTCCCATACAAGAGTAAGGTTAGACCGAGCATTAACCTCGGTGGAATGGCGTGAGCAATTTCCTAGAGCGGTGGTGGAGCACCTGACAGCTGCAACTTCTGATCACAAACCGGTTCTTGTGCAGGTTGCCCAACCAGTTAAGGGAGGAAACAGAGCTAAGCAGTTTCGCTATGAGGTCATGTGGGATAGACATCCTAACTTACAGCCCACAGTTCAGAATACATGGAAGTTTGAGGGCCATAATCCGACAACTACTGAGGTTCGCATAAAACTTGCGGAGCTAGCTAGCAATTTGGGAGACTCGTCGAGGACCACATTTGGGAGTGTGCGGGGGGAAATAAGGTCTTTGCAAAAAGAACTCGATCGGCTATGAGGCGATCCCGCACGAACTGGGCCATCTCATGCAGAGATCAAGATCAATGACCGCCTTATAGAATTGTATCTGCGTGAAGAGATCATGTGGCGACAGCGCTCACGCGTCGAGTGGCTTTCCGAGGGTGATAGGAACTCCCATTTTTTCCACCTGAGGGCATCGATGCGGCGCAGAAAAAACCTTATCAAGGCTCTGTAGCGGCCTAATGGTGCTTTAACAGAGGAATCGACTGAGATGCAACAGATGGCGTTTGAGTTCTACAAAAATCTATATACCTCTGAGGGGGTAGAGGGGGTGGCGGGCGTGCTTCAGCATGTACCTGTTAAGGTAACGGCGGCAATGAATGAAATGCTTATGGACCCTTATGAGGCAAAGGAGGTCAAGACAACTTTGTTCCAGATGTTTCCGACGAAAGCACCAGGACCCAATGGGTTCCCAGCTCACTTCTTCCAGAGGCACTGGGATATCTGCGGGGAAGCGGTGACTAATGTTGTGTTGGCTATCGTGAGGGGTGACGAGAGTCTTGCATGCTTAAACGATACTTTGTTGGTTCTCATCCCCAAGGTATCAAACCCAAGGTTACTATCTCAATTTCGCCCTATTAGTCTATGTAATATTTTCTACAAGATTGCCTCGAAGGTCATTGCTAACTGCCTAAAGGTAGTTCTTCCGGACATAATATCAGAGGAGCAATCAGCCTTTGTTCCGGGAAGGCTTATCACTAGCAACATTATTTCAGCTTATGAGTGCTTGCATTTCATGAAGAGAAACATATCGAAGAATAACTATTTTTCTGCGCTAAAGTTGGACATGATGAAGGCTTACGACAGAGTGGAATGGTCTTATCTCAGATCTATCATGGAGAAACTGGGGTTTGCGTCCCCTTGGGTGGATATTGTTATGAACATGGTGAGCTCAGTATCTTTTTCTGTTATGTTCAATGGTGTCAAGTTAGATGAATTTAAACCTACGCGAGGTATTCGACAGGGAGATCCCATCTCTCCATACCTATTCTTGTTAGCAGCAGAGGGCCTTTCGTGCCTCTTAAAATCCCATAATCAGTCATCCCAGCTCAGCGGCATTATGGTGGCTCCGTCGGTTCCGGCGGTTAATCACCTTTTATTCGCGGATGATAGCCTGTTGTTTTTCAGAGCGAGTGTTGATGGAGCAGAGGAGGTATCAAACCTATTGGATGCTTATTGTATGGCTTCGAGGCAAAGAATAAACAAGGATAAATCTTCTATTTTCTTCAGTAGAGGATATCCAGAAATAATCCGCAATGCTGTCAAAGGGTTCTTGCAAGTTCCTAATGAATCATTGAGTGATAGGTACCTCGGGATGCCGACTGATGTGGGGCACTCAAAGAAGGGTACCTTCAAATATTTGAGTGACCGGGTGTGGGACAAGGTCAAAGGGTGGATGGGCAAATGTCTGTCTACAAGTGGAAAGGATGTTCTTATAAAATCAGTAGCCCAGGCCATTCCAATTTATTCTATGTCATGCTTCAAACTTCTGAGGGGATTGTGTGATCATATAAAAACAATCATTAGGAAGTTCTGGAGGGGATGCAAACAAGGACAACGCAAACCAGCATGGGTATCATGGGACGTGATGACCAGACCGAAACACCTGGGTGGTCTAGGTTTCAGAGATCTTGAAATTTTTAACTTGGCACTGTTATTGAGACAAGCATGGAGACTTTTGCAAGAACTAGACATTTTGAGTGCAAGAATTTTGAAGGCTTCATATTACCCGGATAGCACCATTCTAGAAGCGGACTTGGGTTCACGGCCGTCACAGATTTGGTGGGCGATTTTGGAAGGGCGAGTCCTACTGAAGCAAGGTTTAATTCGACGGATTGGCAATGGTGAGGGCACGAATATATGGGCTGATAACTGGATACCAAAGGAAATGACACCATGCCCGATCACTTCTCTTGTGGTAAACCCGCCATAATATGAGTCGGAGTTACTCCTTCCAGCGTCAGCCTCTTCTAATGAAACTCTGATCCGTTCGGTGTTCCTGCCTATCAACGCAAATGCTATTCTGAAAATTCCTATTTGCACAACAAATATAGACAACTTTTGGGCTTGGTATCCTGACAGGAAAGGTGTGTTCAGTGTCAGTTTAGCATACAAGTTTTTGTTGAAAATGAAGCTGCACAGAGAGGAGTGGCTAGAAGGAGGGAGCAGATCTTCCAATTCTACAAGGGAGGAGAAGTCTTGGTGTTCTCTTTGGAAACTAAAAAGCCCGTCCAAAATCAGAACTTTTCTATGGAGATTAGCGCATCATTCTCTACCAACTCTGGATATCTTGAAGATGAGGAATATGGCCGATCGTGATGTTTTCCCACTATGTGGCTGTGAGGATTCATGGAGGCACGCTCTCTTGTCTTGCACTACATCGCGGTGTGTGTGGGCTTTGTTAGATGACGAGCTAGTATCTCTAATGTCAGAGATTATGGAACCAAATGTGAGAATCTGGCTGTTCGAGTTAAATGATAAATGGGATCAAGCAAGCTTCATCAAGATGGTCGTCACACTCTGGTCAGTGTGGTACTCGAGAAGAAAGGCTATTTACGAATCGATCTTCCAGAGTCCCCAACATACAGTGTCCTTTGTCACCAACTTTTATTGTCGAGTTGGGCCAGCTACAACCCACTGTTACTCGCCAAGAGACCAGCTCTGCTCCGCGGCCGCAGGTCAGAAGGTGGCTTCCACCCCCGGCGAGATTTGTGAAGGTTAATGTTGATGGTGCTGTTGCTAGGTCCCATCATGGTGGAGCAGTCGCAGCTGTGTGTCGGGATCAAACTGGCCTCTATCTAGGGTCATCGGCGGTGGTCTTTCGGGGAATCAGTGACCCTCTGATCTTGGAGACATACGCATGTCGAGAAGCCTTGGCATTAGCAGATGACCTCACGACCCAGGAGATTTGTGTGGCTTCGGATTGCCAGGAGGCGAACAATGACATCAACAGAGGGACAGGAGGCCCTAATGCTTCAATAGTACATGAAATAACAACCCAATGTACCAGTTTCAGTTCAAGTTCTTTCATACACGAGCGTAGGAACTTTAATTTTGAGGCTCATAATCTCGCCAAGTTTGCACGTAATCTGGAAGTAGGTAGACATCTTTGGTTGGGGAATCCTCATGACGCAAACCATGTACCTATGATGATTGCTTTGATGAATAAAGAAGGCGAGAGTTTACTCAAAGAAAAAACCTGGGCCAGACTCGCTGGAAACGATCAGATCGGTAGTTTCTAGCGAGCCTGGCTGAGGCGAGCGCACATGGTGGGCCACTTGCACGAGGGGAGATGGGAGGGATATGAGCTGGTATGCACCCAGTGCATGCTTATCTTCTCTTACCCCAAGTAACATTCTCTCTAATGTTGTTCTTCCTAGCCCCTTCCGATCTACACAATGGTGCTTCGATTCGAGGTAAGCTCTGCACGAAAAAGATGCACCTCGATGCTATGGTTCCATTTAGGCGATCAGTTCACGGTTTTGTCGGTCGTAAGTTCTTAATTTCTTCTTCTCGTATGAAGCTATTCTGGACGAATTTTGTCAGATTCATCGCGCATGATCGATCATTTGAAATTTCCTTTGACCAGCAGCCTAATCTCGCAGTTCCACACAACATTCGTGTTGTCATTTTTGGTTTTGACGATCGTAGCTTCATCTCTCTTTGAGCAGCAGCCTATTGCACGGCCGCCGCCATGTTGAGATCCTCTGTCCTCTGCTCAGAGCCCTCCTATTCATCGCTCTCGACACCGAAGCCCTTCCCCTTGATCTCCTTGCCCACGTCCTACTACACTAGAGTCGTTTTTGGTGTCGCTCATCTTGGCCTACTCTCTGTCATCCTCGTACTGCACTGACGCTGCAATGGCGTGCACACTGCTTTCTTGTGTCCTTTGCCTCCATGCACATTGCAGTTCGTTGCGCCGCCGACGGGGTCGATCATCTTGGCCTCCTCTCTCCGTCCCTACTACACTGGAGTCGTTTCCAGCGTTGATCATCTCGGCCTCCTCTCTCGTCCACTTCACTGACAATACCATGGCGTGAGCACCTGAAAGTGCAACTATCCCTAGGTGGTTTTAGTAATTCCTAACGACATATAGCTCATTGAGCTAATGCTATTTCAAGATACATATTTCAGGAAAGCTCAATGATTGGCATGGCATGGATGAGAAAAGTGGACCCCTCAAAATGCTAAGGACAAAAGGATTGGCTCAAGTTCACAGCTCAAGACTCTACATTTTGTCTTTTAGTGATCCAAGATCACATTGAGTCTGTAGGAAAAGCCAATACTATCAGGGAGGGATGAGGTGTTGCTTAATGAGGTTCTTGCTCAAAGTGCTTAGTGATATGATCCAAAGCCCTCAACTACATTCTCACATCCACATATGACCTAAACCAAAAGTCAAACTCGGCTCCACCGATTCTTTCTATCCGGCACCACCGAGTTTAGATGTCATAGCCACTGCCACAAACCCTACGCAAATCGGTCTCACCGATAGGGATCTCGGTCTCACCGATGGGATTGTAATCTCTCTATTTCCCTTTGTAACGTTTCGGTCCAACCGAGGTGAGCGATAGGTCCCATCGAGATTGCAATGTAAACTCTCTGTTTCCCTTTCGTAACATTTCGGTCTCACCGAGATGAGCAAATCGGTCCCATCGAGTTTACCTGACCAACTCTCTGGTTAGCTTATTACCAAAATCGGTCTCACCGACATTACGTTATGCCCTAACCCTAACCATATCGGTCTTACCGAGTTGCATGTCGGTCCCACCGAAAATCCTAACAGTCACTAGATTTGCTGAATCGGTCCGACCGAGTTTCTCAATTCGGTCCCACCGAGATTGGTAAGTTGTGTGTAACGGTTAGATTTTGTGTGGAGGCTATATATACCCCTCCACCCCCTCTTCACTCGTGGAGAGAGCCATCAGAATGAACCTACACTTCCAACTTAAATTTTCTAAGAGAGAACCACCTACACTTGTGTTGAGACCAAGATATTCCATTCCTACCATATGAATCTTGATCTCTAGCCTTCCCCAAGTTGCTTTCCACTCAAATCTTATTTCCACCAAATCCAAATCCTGTGAGAGAGAGTTGAGTGTTGGGGAGACTATCATATGAAGCATAAGAGCAAGGAGTTCATCATCAACACACCATTTGTTACTTCTTGGAGAGTGGTGTCTCCTAGATTGGCTAGGTGTCACTTGGGAGCCTCCGACAAGATTGTGGAGTTGAACCAAGGAGTTTGTACGGGCAAGGAGATCGCCTACTTCGTGAAGATCTACCCCTAGTGAGGCAAGTCCTTCGTGGGCGGCGACTATGGTGGGATAGACAAGGTTTCTTCTTCGTGGACCCTTCGTGGGTGGAGCCCTCCATGGACTCACGCAGCCATTACCTTTCATGGGTTGAAGTCTCCATCAACGTGGATGTACGATAGCACCACCTATCGGAACCACGACAAAAACATCCGTGTCTCCTATTGCGTTTGCACTCTCCAAACCCTTCCCTTTACATTCTTTCAAGTTGCATGCTTTACTTTCCGCTGCTCATATACTCTTTGCATGCTTGCTTGAATTGTGTTAAGATTGCTTGACTTGTGTTAAGTTGCTAAAATCTGCAAAAGACTAAAATTGGGAAAAGGCTAAGTTTTTATTTGGTCAAGTAGTCTAATCACCCCCCTCTAGACATACTTTCGATCCTACAAGTGGTATCAGAGCTTTGGTCTCCATTTGCTTTGATTTCCATAGCTTTTGGTAGTCATAGCCTTGGTTTCACAACCTAGGAGAGTATGGCGTCTAGCGAGGGAAACTATCATCGTAGAGGTCCTTACTTTGATGGTACTAATTTTCCTAGTTGGAAGCATAAGATGAAAATGCATATTCTTGGACATAACCCCGCCGTATGGGCTATTGTGTGTATTGGCTTGTAAGGTGAATTCTTTGATGGGAGAGAACCGAACCGTGAAGCTAGCGCGGAAGAGTGGAAGATGCTACAATACAACGCTCAAGCTTGTGATATCCTCTTCAACTGATTGTGCCCCGAAGAATTCAACAAAATCAGCCGTCTTGAGAATGCAAAGGAAATTTGGGACACTTTGATTGACATGCACGAAGGTACCGACTCCGTCAAGGAATCCAAGTTGGATGTGCTTCAAAGTCAGCTTGACAAGTTCAAGATGAAGGATGGTGAAGGTGTCGCTGAAATGTACTCTAGGCTTGCTCTCATCACAAATGAGATTGTCGGCTTAGGAAGTGAGGAGATGACCGGCAAATTTATCATCAAGAAGATCCTAAGAGCCTTGGATGTAAAATATGATACCGTGTGCACATTGATCCAAATGATGCCCAATTACAAGAATCTCAAGCCAACGGAGGTCATTGGAAGAATTGTTGCTCATGAGATGTCACTCAAGGATAATGAGGAGCTCCACAACAAGTCAAGTGGTGCTTACAAAGCCTCATGTGAAGCTCCCACATCATCAAGTGAGAAACAAACCTTCAATGAATAATTGAGCCTAATTGTGAAGAACTTCAACAAATTCTACAAGAGCCTTGCCGGAAGTAAGCAATTCGAGGAAATTGTACGCAAGCAAGGAATGCACCAGAAGAACCAAAGGTGTTGGTTTTGAACGAAAGTTCAATGCCAATGGAGTTGAGTGGGAAGAAGATCAATACCCCAAGACGAAGTTTGTTCCTCAACAAGAGAAGTATGATCCTACTTCTTTTAGAGGGACACAAGCTCAAGATGATCTTCCACCACAAGACCACAAGCAGAAAGGCAAGGACAAGCTTCAAGAGGAGATTGATGCATTTGAAGAAGCTCCTAAGGCCTTAGTCAAGTGGGTTCCCAAGACTACGTCAAGTTCTACTTCATCAAGTATGACTACAACTCCAAGGATTCCCATCAAGATGATATGGATCCTGAAGAACAAGAACTAGAGAGTTCTTGAGGGTGACTCCGCCAACATACTTCACTCTTATCATTTTTGGCGAGGACAAGTGCAATCAACTTCCACATCTTGCACTAGTTCATGGAGTCACAAACCCTCTTGTTGGTAAGACAAGGGACAAGGTAGCCCAATGCTTTCATAGACATCATTTTGTGCATGCATCACTCAATGTGTATGGATATCCTTGTTTGTTCCTTGTGGGACTAACCCGTGTAGGTATTGAAAGTGCAATTCACTCCAAAGGATTGCTCCAAATGGTCTACATCAACATAGAGCATCCACATCCTTAACACCTGCATGAAGTCATCATCGACAAAACCCAAGGTTAGTTCATCCCTCTTAGGGGGGATCTCACATCTAGGGGGAGCTTTACTCTAAGAATTGATCTAAAGCAACTCTAATGGTGTGAACACAACAATGCATTATGTAAAAGTGGCAACCCCACTTGAGCTTAAACGATGAGTATGACCTATGATCAAATGTTCTCATTTGACTCCTAAGTCAATATACTCATATATAGATGACCTAGTCATCGCCAATTGCTTGATAGATGCTAGAATGGTTGTGCATGCTTTGCCACATATTTCATTTGTCATTTTATTGTGTGAGCATGTTGGTTGCATATTTCACTCATTCGAGGACATCCACTTGTAGTTTTGTTTGATTGGCTTCTTTTCTTTTGCCAAGTGGATGGACAAGAATGCATAAGAACCTTCTCTAGCTATCTATGCTATTCCTATCTCAAACTCTATTCATGCTATATCACAAAGTTTGATCAAGTCAGATTCGAACCACTCCGTGTGAGGAGCACTCGGAGTCCCCGATTCGTCATAGTCTTAAACTTCCAAAACTTCTTTGTGCGTTTTGGTCTAACCGATTTGTCCATTTCGGTCATACCGAGATCACTAAGTCGATCTAGGTTTTCAATCTCGGTGCAACCGATTTGAACTTTTCGGTCACACCGAGTTGCAGTAACTCCTTGTAGTTATGCATCTCGGTGCCACCGAGTTGTTCCACTCGGTCACACCGACAGGGTCAGGCTATTTATATCCCCGGACCAAAATTTGGAAATTTCTTTGAACCCCTTCGCCCGCGCTCAGCCTGCTCTGCCTCCCTGGGTCTCTAGATTGTCCTCATCGTCGCCAGCTGCCTCCCGCCGCTGGTCTCCGCCGCCGTCAATGGGAATCGTCTCTGCCGTTGCCGCCGTAGCAGGTCCATCACCGCACTTAGGGTATGGACTTGATCCTTGTGCTAATCTCACTCCGATTCCTAGAACATTGTTTTGCCATGTATCTTGCCACGCTTGAGATCACCCTATCCAGCGAAATCACTCCGTAGATTAGTTGTGGATTGAAAATTTAGGGTTAGGTTTCCGCTGAAATAATCTCGGACCAACCGAGTTGTAGAAATTAGTTCCACCGATTTGACTTAGGCCATTGCACATGTGATTCTCGGTCTGACCAAGAATTGCAAATCGGTGTGACTGAGTTCAGGACTTTGTGAAACCCTAGAAGTCTTGGTGCCACCAAACTGTGACTCGGTCTGACCGAGTTCACTAGTTTAGGTTCCAAAAGTTGCTTTGGTATCACCGAGTTCACAAATCGGTAGATCTGAAATGCTTTCTATGGAAAACTAAGACTAAGTTTTTGACTCATTCTTTTGCAAAAACCTCTGTACTTTGTGATGCTCATCCTATCTACCTCATCTATATCTATTCACAGGGTCTGCTGTCAGGGTTTGCACTATGTCAGATCAGAGTGACAGTCAGAACAGAGCTGAGGCGCAAGTTCAGATGAGTGAGGGCACTAGTCCCTCTAGCAGCTATGATGGTAGCAGGAGCACACCCAGCAACTTGCCAAAGGTAGCCACCAGGGCCAGAAAGAAGAAGACCTCAGATTCTGAAGATGAGGACTATGTGGCAGATGAGGATGAGGCCACATCTAGGAAGGTGCTGAAGAAGGAATATGGCACAGCTGCTGCCATGAAACCTGGAATGAACAGGAAAGTTCCAGCCAAGAGGACTCCTATGTTGAAGGTTAGAGGTACAACTCAAGAGACTTTGGGATCTGAACCCAAAGAGCAAGTAGTGGCTGAGAAGAAAAGGAAAGAAAGAGCTAAGAAGACTATGGCCAGAGTAGTTGGAAAACCCTCTATGATGGAAGAAGAGGAAGAGGTTGCTGCACCTAAGCCCAAAGCTGCACCCAAGAGGAATACCAGGAGTATTCCTGCTAGAGAGAAGAACAAGGCCCCAGTGCCTGAAGCTGCTATAGAAGAAGATGATGATGATGAGTCACATGTCTTGAGGAAGTTGAAGCCCAAAATTCCAGATCACAATGATGCTCATCCAGTAGCTGAGGACATGAAGCTCAGGAAGGATGCAGGACTCAGACAGTGGAGATTGACTGATCCAATGTAGTCAAGAGAAGAACTGCTGTGGACTACAGGTTCCATACAAAGGAACAGTAGGACTTCTATGAGACAGTGCTGCTTGACAAGAAGCCTATAGTCTGTGATATGAGATGGGTGGACTGGAAGTACATCAGGGACAATGAAGAGCACTATCCTGGATTTTATGGTAGTTTCATGTCTGGTGGAGTAGAGAACTTTGTTGGGCATAAGCTCACAAAGTGGAATGATGAGCTTATTATGCAATTCTAATCCACAGCTCATTTCTACCCAGATGGAAGGATTGTCTGGATGTCTAAAGGTACTAGGTACCAATCAACAGTTGAAGAATGGGCAAAATTGATCAATGCTCCTAAGGAGAATGAGGATGACTTGGATGTCTATGCCAAGAAGAATGAGCATAAACATCTTATTATCAGGTTTGCCAACAATCAACTGGATCCTCAGGCATACTCTATTGCCAAAGTCAGGTGATCACAAGATGATCAGAGGCCATGCAATTACCCTGCTTCACATATTTGATGTGCCTCAAAAGTTCAAAGTCATGAGCCTAATTGTGGAAACTATCAAGAGGACAGCTGTTGATCAGAAGAGAAGTTGTGGGTATGCCCCACAGATTCAAGAGCTAATTAACTTCAAGATGGGCACTGGCACATATCTCTTGGACAAGGAACACCTTCCCATCTACCCAGACTTTGAGGACAACACTGTGGTGATGTATGAGAATGAACCATCCTCTGTGCAAGCACAAGAAAAGAAGAAGAAAGCAAGGACTGAAAAGGCTGCAAAGATGCCAACCATTGATGAGGCATCTCAGTATTTCCTGAAGAGCAAGCAAGATCAGCTTGGCTACTTGATTGCCTCCACTCTGAGGATTGAGAAGGGATTGGCCACCCTGAATCAAAACCAGGAGAGCTTGGAGAGGATCATAGAGCAGAAGTTCTATGATTTAGATGTGAAGGTCACTGAGATACAGTCAGTTGTTGAGCAACTTCAGGAGGAAGTGGAGGGAAGAAGGGCAAGTCAACCACAGAAGCATTTTCTAGAGTGCCCAGAGGTCGGAGATCTGCTGCAGTGCCAGTTACAGACACCAGAGCAACTTCATCTGCACCAGCAACAACTTTAGTGCCACCAACTCCAGTAGCCACTCCATCAGCTCCATCAACCTCAACTGATGCTTTCGTCCTTGGAGTTATTTCTACACCACCACCTGAAGACCAAGCCTGAGAGTCGACTTAGCACTATGCATTTTTTATGAACTTTTTGGTAACTTGTTGCCAAAGGGGGAGAAAATGTATAGATCATAGGCTTTGAGAGGGAGTGTTGCTTTTTTTCTCTCTTGTTTTTGGTTGTTGAACTTTATTTGCTTGCTTGTTTGCTTAATACTCTATGCTTTTGTGAGATACTTGGATGATCATGTGTTTGATCATATGCTACCTTAATGCTTGTTGGATGACATTATCCTTTTATAACTCTATATGATCATTCACTTTGCTTGGTGATGAGTGCATGGATTTAATTATTATCATTTTGAGCGCTCCACCAAGATGTATGTGACATGGAAGAGTAGCCCATGATCCTAACTCATTGTGCATTTGCAGTCCAAAGCAAATCTTCAACTATGCACAAATTTAGGGGGAGCTCTTGCTTTTCACATACTTCTCAAAGCGACAATATTTTCAATCTTATTATCATTTGTCGAAGCTTTGATCTATATGTTGTCATCAATTACCAAAAAGGGGGAGATTGAAAGTGCAACTATCCCTAGGTGGTTTTGGTAATTCCTAACAACATATAGCTCACTGAGCTAATGCTATTTCAAGATAAATATTTCAGGAAAGCTCAATGATTGGCATGGCATGGATGAGAAAAGTGGACCCCTCAAAATGCTAAGGACAAAAGGATTGGCTCAAGCTCAAAGCTCAAGACTCTACATTTTCTATTTTAGTGATCCAAGATCACATTGAGTCTATAGGAAAAGCCAATACTATCAAGGAGGGATGAGGTGTTTCTTAATGAGGTTCTTGCTCAAAGTGCTTAGTGATATGCTCCAAAGCCCTCAACTACTTTCTCACATCCACATATGACGTAAACCAAAATTCAAACTCGGCCCCACCGATTCTTTCTATCTGGCGCCACTGAGTTCAGATGTCATAGCCACTGCCAAAAACCCTAGGCAAATCAGTCTCACCGATAGGGATCTCGGTCTCACCGAGATGGGATTGTAATCTCTCTGTTTCCCTTCGTAACGTTTCGGTCCAACCGAGATGAGCGATCAGTCGCACGGAGATTGCAATGTAAACTCTTTGTTTCCCTTTTGTAACATTTCGGTCTCACCGAGATGAGCGAATCGGTCCCACCGAGTTTACCTGACCAACTCTCTGGTTAGCTTATTACCAAAACCGGTCTCACCGAGATTACGTTATGCCCTAACCCTAACCATATCGGTCCTACCGAGTTGCATGTCGGTCCCACCGAAAATCCTAACGGTCACTAGATTTTCTGAATCGGTCCGACCAAGTTTCTCAATTCGGTCCCACCGAGATTGGTAAGTTGTGTGTAATGGTTAGATTTTGTGTGGAGGCTATATATACCCCTCCACCCCCTCTTCACTCGTGGAGAGAGCCATCAGAACGAACCTACACTTCCAACTTACATTTTCTGAGAGAGAACCACCTACACTTGTGTTGGGACCAAGATATTCCATTCCTACCATATTAATCTTGATCTCTAGCCTTCCCCAAGTTGCTTTCCACTCAAATCTTCTTTTCACCAAATCCAAATCTTGTGAGAGAGAGTTGAGTGTTGGCGACACTATCATTTGAAGCACAAGAGCAAGGAGTTAATCATCAACACACCATTTGTTACTTCTTGGAGAGTGGTGTCTTCTAGATTGTGTAGGTGTCACTTGGGAGCCTCCGACAAGATTGTGGAGTTGAACCAAGGAGTTTGTACGGGCAAGGAGATCGCCTACTTCGTGAAGATCTACCCCTATTGAGGCAAGTCCTTCTTGGGCGACGGCCATGGTGGGATAGACAAGGTTGCTTCTTTGTGGACCCTTCATGGGTGGAGCCCTCCGTGGACTCGCGCAGCCGTTACCCTTCGTGGGTTGAAGTCTCCATCTGTTGGATATATGCCCTAGAGGCAATAATAAAAGGATTATTATTATATTTCCTTGTTCATGATAATTGTCTTTATTCATGCTATAATTGTATTATCCGGAAATCGTAATACACGTGTGAATACATAGACCGTAATATGTCCCTCGTAAGCCTCTAGTTGACTAGCTCGTTGATCAATAGATGGTCATGGTTTCGACTATGGACATTAGATGTCGTTGATAACGGGATCACATCATTAGGAGAATGGTGTGATGGACAAGACCCAATCCTAAGCATAGCACAAGATCGTGTAGTTCGTTTTGCTAGAGCTTTTCCAATGTCAAGTATCTCTTCCTTAGACCATGAGATCGTGTAACTCCCGGATACCGTAGGAGTGCTTTGGGTGTACCAAACGTCACAACGTAACTGGGTGACTATAAAGGTCCACTACAGGTATCTCCGAAAGTGTCTGTTGGGTTGACACGGATCGAGACTGGGATTTGTCACTCCGTATAACGGAGAGGTATCACTGGGCCCACTCGGTAGTGCATCATCATAATGAGCTCAAAGTGACCAAGTGTCTGGCCACGGGATCATGCATTACGGTACGAGTAAAGTGACATGCCGGTAACGAGACTGAACGAGGTATTGGGATACCGACGGTCGAATCTCGGGCAAGTAACATACCGTCTGACAAAGGGAATAGTATACGGGGTTGCTTGAATCCTCGACATCGTGGTTCATCCGATAAGATCATCGAGGAGTATGTGGGACCCAACATGGGTATCCAGATCCCGCTGTTGGTTATTGACCGGAGAGCCGTCTCGGTCATGTCTGTGTTGGGGAACGTAGTAATTTCAAAAAAATTCCTACGCACACGCAAGATCATGGTGATGACATAGCAACGAGAGGGGAGAGTGTATGTCCACGTACCCTCGTAGACCGTTAGCGGAAGCGTTATGACAACGCGGTTGATGTAGCCGTACGTCTTCATGATCCGACCGTTCCAAGTACCGAATGTACGGCACCTCCGAGTTTAGCACACGTTCAGCTCGATGACGATCCCCGGGCTCCGATCCAGCAAAGCTTCGGGGATGAGTTCCGTCAGCACGACGGCATGGTGACGATGATGATGTTCTACCGGCGCAGGGCTTCGCCTAAACTCCGTGACGATATGACCGAGGTGGAATATGGTGGAGGGGGGCACCGCACACGGCTAAGGAACAATCCGTAGATCAACTTGTGTCTATGGGTTCCCCCCCCCCCCGCCCCCGTATATAAAGGAGGGAGGGGGGAGGTGCGGCTGGCCCCCTAGGGGTGCGCCTGGAGGAGTCCTACTCCCACCGGGAGTAGGACTCCCCCCTCTTGCCTTGGTGGAGAAGGAAAGGGGGGAGGGGAAAGAGGAAAGGGGGGGGGGCGCTCCCCCCTTCCTTGTCCTATTCGGACTAGGGGGGAGGGCAGGCCCTCCTCTTCTCCCTCATGGCCCACTAAGGCCCATTAACCCCCGGGAGGGTTCCGGTAACCCCCCGGTGTTCCGGTAAAATCCCGATTTCACCCGGAACCATTCCGATGTCCAAACATAGGCTTCCAATATATCAAACTTTATGTCTCGACCATTTCGAGACTCCTCGTCATGTCCATGATCATATCCGGGACTCCGAACAAACTTCGGTACATCAAAACTTATAAACTCATAATAAAACTGTCATCGTAACGTTAAGCGTGCGGACCCTACGGGTTCGAGAACTATGTAGACATGACCTAGAACTATTCTCGGTCAATAACCAATAGCGGGACCTGGATGCCCATATTGGTTCCTACATATTCTACGAAGATCTTTATCGGTCAAACCGCATAACAACATACGTTGTTCCCTTTGTCATCGGTATGTTACTTGCCCGAGATTTGATCGTCGGTATCCAATACCTAGTTCAATCTCATTACCGGCAAGTCTCTTTACTCGTTACGTAATGCATCATCCCGTAACCAACTCATTGGTCACATTGCTTGCAAGGCTTATAGTGATGTGCATTACCGAGAGGGCCCAAAGATACCTCTCCGACAATCGGAGTGACAAAACCTAATCTCTAAATACGCCAACTCAACATGTACCTTCGGAGACACCTGTAGTACTCCTTTATAATCACCCAGTTACGTTGTGACGTTTGGTAGCACCCAAAGTGTTCCTCCAGTAAACGGGAGTTGCATAATCTCATAGTTACAGGAACATGTATAAGTCATGAAGAAAGCAATAGCAACATACTAAACGATCAAGTGCTAGGCTAACGGAATGGGTCATGTCAATCACATCATTCTCCTAATGATGTGATCCCATTAATCAAATGACAACTCATGTCTATGGCTAGGAAACTTAACCATCTTTGATTCAACGAGCTAGTCAAGTAGAGGCATACTAGTGACACTATGTTTGTCTATGTATTCACACATGTATTATGTTTCCGGTTAATACAATTCTAGCATGAATAATAAACATTTATCATGATATAAGGAAATAAATAATAACTTTATTATTGCCTCTAGGGCATATTTCCTTCAGTCTCCCACTTGCACTAGAGTCAATAATCTAGTTCACATCGCCATGTGATTTAACACCAATATTCACATCTGTATGTGATTAATACCCAATAGTTCACATCGTCATGTGACCAACACCTGAAGGGTTTACTAGAGTTAATAGTCTAGCTCACATCGCTATGTGATTAACACCCAAAGAGTACAAAGGTATGATCATGTTTTGTTCGTGAGAGAAAGTTAGTCAACGGGTCTGTCACATACAGAGCCGTATGTATTTTGCAAATATTCTATGTCTTCAATGCTCTGCATGGAGCTACTCTAGCTAATTGCTCCCACTTTCAATATGTATCCAGATTGAGACTTAGAGTCATCTGGATCAGTGTAAAAGTTTGCACCGATGTAACTTTTACAATGAACCCTTTTATCACCTCCATAATCGAGAAACATCTCCTTAGTCCTCACTAAGGATATTCTTGACCACTGTCCAGTGTTCTACTATTAGATCAAAATTGTATTCCTTTGTCAAACACAGAGCAAGGTATACAATAGGTCTGGTTCACAGCATAGCATACTTTATAGAACCTATGACTGAGGCATAGGGAATGACTTTTCATTCTCTTTCTATTTTCTGCCATGGTCGGGTTTTGAGTCTTACTCAACTTCACACCTTGTAACACAGGCAAGAACTCTTTCTTTGACTGTTCTATTTTGAACTACTTCAAAAAATTTATCAAGGTATCTACTCATTGAAAAACTTATCAAGCGTCTTGATCTATCTATATAGATCTTGATGCTCAATGTGTAAGCAGCTTCACTGAGGTCTTTCTTTGAAAACCTCCTTTCAAACACTCCTTTATGCTTTCCAGAAAATTCTACATCATTTCCAATTAATAATATGTCAATCACATATACTTATCAGAAAGGCTGTAGTGCTCTCACTCACTTTCTTGTAAATACAGGCCTTTCCAAAAGTCTGTATAAAACCATATGCTTTGATCAACTCATCAAAGCATATATTCCAACTCTGAGATGCTTGCACCAGTCCATTGATGAATTGCTGGAGCTTGCACATTTTGTTAACACCTTTAAGATCGACAAAACCTTCTGGTTGCACCATATACAACTCTTCTTTAATAAATCCATTAAGGAATGCAGTTTTGTTTATCCATTTGCCAGATTTCATAAAATGCGGCAATTGCTAACATGATTCAGACAGACTTAAGCATAGATATGAGTGAAAAAACTCTCATCGTCGTCAACACCTTGAACTTGTCGAAAACCTTTTGCGACAATTCTAGCTTTGTAGATAGTAACACTATCAGCGTCCGTCTTCCTCTTGAAGATCCATTTATTCTCAATGGCTTGCCGATCATCAGGCAAGTCAACCAAAGTCCATACTTTGTTCTCATACATGGATCCTATCTCAGATTTCATGGCCTCAAGCCATTTCGCGGAATCTGGGCTCATCATCGCTTCCTCATAGTTCGTAGGTTCATCATGGTCTAGTAACATGACTTCCAGAACAGGATTACCGTACCACTCTGGTGCAGACCGTACTCTGGAAGACCTACGAGGTTCTATAATAACTTGATCTGAAGTTTCATGATCATCATCATTAACTTCCTCACTAATTGGTGTAAGAATCACTGGAACTGATTTCTGTGATAAATTACATTCCAATTCGGGAGAAGGTACAATTACCTTATCAAGTTCTACTTTCCTCCCACTCACTTCTTTCGAGAGAAACTCCTTCTCTAGAAAGGATCCATTCTTAGCAACGAATATCTTGCCTTCGGATCTGTGATAGAAGGTGTACCCAACAGTTTCCTTTGGGTATTCTATGAAGACGCACTTCTCCAATTTGGGTTTGAGCTTTCAGGATGAAACTTTTTCACATAAGCATCGCAGCCCCAAACTTTAAGAAACGACAACTTGGGTTTCTTGCTAAACCACAGTTCATATGGTGTCGCCTCAACGGATTTAGATGGTGCCCTTTTAACGTGAATGCAGCTGTCTCTAATGCATAACCCCAAAACAATAGTGGTAAATCAGTAAGAGACATCATAGATCGCACCATATCCAATAAAGTGCGGTTACGACGTTCGGACACACCATAACGTTGTGGTGTTCCAGGTGGCGTGAGCTGTGAAACTATTCCACATTGTTTTAATTGAAGACCAAACTCGTAACTCAAATATTCATCTCCGTGATCAGATCGCAGAAACTTTATTTTCCTGTTACGATGATTTTTCCACTTCACTCTGAAATTCTTTGAACCTTTCAACTATTTCAGACTTATGTTTCATCAAGTAGATATACTCATATCTGCTCAAATCATCTTGTGAAGGTCAAAAAATAACTATACTTGCCACGAGCATCAACACTCATTGGATCGCATACATCGGTATGTATTATTTCCAATAAGTCAGTAGCTTGTTCCATTTTTCCGGAGAACGGAGTTTTAGTCATCTTTCCCAAAAGGCACGGTTCGCAAGCATCAAATGATTCATAACCAAGTGATTCCAAAAATCCATCTTTATGGAGTTTCTTCATGCGTTTTACACCGATATGACCCAAACGGCAGTGCCACAAATAAGTTGCACTATCATTATTAACTTATCATCTTTTGGCATCAATATTATGAATATGTGTATTACTATGATCGAGATCCAACAAACTATTTATATTGGGTGTATGACCATCGAAGGTCTTATTCATGTAAACAGAATAACAATTTATTCTCTAACTTTAAATGAATAACCGTATTGCAATAAACATGATCAAATCATATTCATGCTCAACACAAACGCCAAATAACATTTATTTAGGTTTAACACTAATCCCGAAAGTATAGGGAGTGTGCGATGATGATCATATCTATATTGGAACTACTTCCAACACTCATCGTCACTTCACCCTCAACTAGTCTCTGTTTATTCTGTAACTCCTATTTCGAGTTACTAATATTAGCAACCGAACAAGTATCAAATACTCAGGGGTTACTATAAACACTAGTAAGGCACACATCAATAACCTGTACATCAAATATACCCTTGTTCACTTCGCCATCCTTCTTATCCACCAAATATTCAGGGTATTTTCGTTTCCAGTGACCATTTCCTTTGCAGTGTAAGCACTCAGTTTCAGGCTTTGGTTCAGCTTTTGGGCTTCTTCGTGGGAGTGACAACTTGCTTGCCATTCTGCTTGAAGTTCCCTTTCTTTCCCTTTGCCCTTTTCTTGAAACTAGTGGTCTTGTCAATCATCAACACTTGATGCTCTTTCTTGATTTCTACCTTCGTCGATTTCAGCATCACGAAGAGCTCGGGAATCGTTTTCATCATCCCTTGCATTATAGATCATCACGAAGTTCTACTAACTTGGTGGTGGTGACCAGAGAATTCTGTCAATCACTATCTTATCTGGAAGATTAACTCCCACTTGATTCAAGCGATTGTAGTACCCAGACAATTTGAGCACATGCTCACTAGTTGAGCGATTCTCCTCCATCTTTTAGCTATAGAACTTGTTGGAGACTTCATATCTCTCAACTCGGGTATTTGCTTGAAATATTAACTTCAACTCCTGGAACATCTCATATGGTCCATGACGTTCAAAACGTTTTTGAAGTCCCGATTCTAAGCCATAAAGCATGGTGCACAAAACTATCAAGTAGTCATCATATTGAGCTAGCCAAACGTTCATAACGTCTGCATCTGCTCCTGCAATAGGTCTGTCACCTAGCGGTGCATTAAGGACATAATTCTTCTGTGCAGCAATGAGGATAAACCTCAGATCACGGATCCAATCCGCATCGTTGCTACTAACATCTTTCAACACAATTTTCTCTAGGAACATATCAAAATAAACATATGAAAACAATAACGCAAGCTATTGATCTACAACATAATTTGCAAAATACTACCAGGACTAAGTTCCTGATAAATTAAAGTTCAATTAATCATATTACTTAAGAACTCCCACTTAGATAGACATCCCTCTAATCCTCTAAGTGATTACGTGATCCATATCAACTAAACCATGTCCGATCATCACGTGAGATGGAGTAGTTTCAATGGTGAACATCACTATGTTGATCATATCTACTATATGATTCACGTTCGACCTTTCGGTCTCCGTGTTCCGAGGCCATATCTGTATATGCTAGGCTCGTCAAGTTTAACCTGAGTATTCCGCGTGCGCAACTGTTTTGCACCCATTGTATTTGAACGTAGAGCCTATCACACCCGATCATCACGTGGTGTCTCAGCACGAAGAACTTTCGCAACGGTGCATACTCAGGGAGAACACTTCTTGATAATTAGTGAGAGATCATCTTATAATGCTACCGTCAAACAAAACAGAATAAGATGTATAACAGATAAACATCATATGCAATCAAAATATGTGACATGATATGGCCATGATCATCTTGCACCTTTGATCTCCATCTCCAAAGTACTGTCATGATCTCTATCGTCACCGGCACGACACCATGATCTTCATCATCTTGATCTATATCAATGTGTCGTCACATGGTCGTCTCGCCAACTATTGCTCTTGCAACTATTGCTATCGCATAGCGATAAAGTAAAGCAATTATTTGGCACTTGCATCCTATGCAACAAAGAGACAACCATAGAGCTTCTGCCAGTTGCTGATAACTTCAACAAAACATGATCATCTCATACAACAACTTATATCTCATCATGTCTTGACCATATCACATCACAACATGCCCTACAAAAACAAGTTAGACGTCCTCTACTTTGTTGTTGCAAGTTTTACGTGGCTGCTACGGGCTGAGCAAGAACCGTTCTTACCTACGCATCAAAACCACAACGATAGTTCGTCAAGTTGGTGCTGTTTTAACCTTCTCAAGGACCGGGCGTAGCCACACTCGATTCAGCTAAAGTGAGAGAGACAGACACCCGCTAGCCACCTTTAAGCACGAGTGCTCGTAACGGTGAAACCAGTCTCGCGTAAGCGTACGCGTAATGTCGGTCCGGGCCGCTTCATCTCACAATACCGCCGAACCAAAGTATGACATGCTGGTAAGTAGTATGACTTGTATCGCCCACAACTCACTTGTGTTCTACTCGTGCATATAACATCAATGCATAAAACCTAGGCTCTGATACCACTGTTGGGGAACGTAGTAATTTCAAAAAAAATCCTACGCACACGCAAGATCATGGTGATGACATAGCAACGAGAGGGGAGAGTGTATGTCCACGTACCCTCGTAGACCGTTAGCGGA
Organism: Triticum timopheevii; assembly: GCA_963921465.1. Classification (NCBI taxonomy): domain Eukaryota; kingdom Viridiplantae; phylum Streptophyta; class Magnoliopsida; order Poales; family Poaceae; genus Triticum; species Triticum timopheevii. Next base: position 578,710,559 of record OY997268.1, read on the forward strand.
AGCGTTATGACAATGCGGTTGATGTAGTCGTACGTCTACACGATCCGACCGATCCAAGTACCGAATGTACGGCACCTCCGAGTTCAGCACACGTTCAGCTCGATGACGATCCCCGGGCTCCGATCCAGCAAAGCTTCGGGGATGAGTTCCGTCAGCACAACGGCGTGGTGACGATGATGATGTTCTACCGGCGCAGGGCTTCGCCTAAACTCCGCGACGATATGACCGAGGTGGAATATGGTGGAGGGGGCACCGCACACGTCTAAGGAATGACCCATAGATCAACTTGTGTCTATGGGGTGCCCCCCCCCCGCCCCCGTATATAAAGGAGGGGGGAGGTGCGGCCGGCCCCCTAGGGGTGCGCCTGGAGGAGTCCTACTCCCATCGGGAGTAGGACTCCCCCCTCTTGCCTTGGTGGAGAAGGAAAGGGGGGCGCCCCCCCCTCCTTGTCCTATTCGGACTAGGGGGGAGGGGGCGTGCGGCCTGCCTTGGCCGGCCCTCCTCTTCTCCCTCATGGCCCACTAAGGCCCATTAACCCCCGGGAGGGTTCCGGTAACCCCCCGGTGTTCCAGTAAAATCCCGATTTCACCCGGAACCATTCCGATGTCCAAACATAGGCTTCCAATATATCAAACTTTATGTCTCGACCATTCTGAGACTCCTCGTCATGTCCGTGATCACATCCGGGACTTCGAACAAACTTCGGTACATCAAAACTTATACACTCATAATAAAACTGTCATCGTAATGTTAAGCGTGCGGACCCTACGGGTTCGAGAACTATGTAGACATGACCTAGAACTATTCTCGGTCAATAACCAATAGCGGGACCTGGATGCCCATATTGGTTCCTACATATTCTATGAAGATCTTTATTGGTCAAACCGCATAACAATATACGTTGTTCCCTTTGTCATCGGTATGTTACTTGCTCGAGATTTGATCGTCGGTATCCAATACCTAGTTCAATCTCGTTACCGGCAAGTCTCTTTACTCGTTACGTAATGCATCATCCCGTAACCAACTCATTGATCACATTGCTTGCAAGGCTTATAGTGATGTGCATTACCGAGAGGGCCCAGAGATACCTCTCCGACAATTGGAGTGACAAAACCTAATCTCGAAATACGCCAACTCAACATGTACCTTCGGAGACACCTGTAGTACTCCTTTATAATCACCCAGTTATGTTGTGACGTTTGGTAGCACCCAAAGTGTTCCTCCGGTAAACGGGAGTTGCGTAATCTCATAGTTACAGGAACATGTATAAGTCATGAAGAAAGCAATAGCAACATACTAAACGATCAAGTGCTAGGCTAACGGAATGGGTCATGTCAATCACATCATTCTCCTAATGATGTGATCCCGTTAATCAAATGACAACTCATGTCTATGGCTAGGAAACTTAACCATCTTTGATTCAACGAGCTAGTCAAGTAGAGGCATACTAGTGACACTATGTTTGTCTATGTATTCACACATGTATTATGTTTCCGGTTAATACAATTCTAGCATGAATAATAAACATTTATCATGATATAAGGAAATAATAACTTTATTATTGCCTCTAGGGCTTATTTCCTTCAGTCTGCATGTCTCCCGAACCCGTAGGGTCTACACACTTAAGGTTCGGTGACGCTAGGGTTGTATGAATATGAGTATGCAGCAAACCGAATGTTGTTCGGAGTCCCGTATGAGATCCCGGACGTCACGAGGAGTTTCGGAATGGTCCGGAGGTAAAGAATTATATATAGGAAGTGATGTTTTGGCCATCGGGAAAGTTTTGGGGTCACCTGGTATTGTACCGGGACCACCGGAAGGGTCCCGGGGGTCCACCGGGTGGGGCCACCTATCCCAAAGGTCCCCGTGGGCTAAAGTGGGAGGGGAACCAGCCCCTAGTGGGCTGGTGCGCCCCCCCCCCTTGGGCCTCCCCTGCGCCTAGGGTTGAAAACCCTAGGGGGGAGGCGCACCACTTGCCTTGGGGGGCACTCCACTCCCCCTGGCCGCCGCCCCCTTGGGAGATTGCATCTCCCAGGGCCGGCGCCCCCCCTGGGGGCCTATATAAAGGAGGGCAGGGGGGAGGGCAGCCGCACCCTGTGTCTTGGCGCCTCCCTCCCCCTGCTACACCTCGTCCTCCTCCCGCAGCAGCTTGGCGAAGCCCTGCCGGAGTTCTGCTGCATCCACCACCACGCCGTCGTGCTGCTGGATCATCATCAACCTCTCCTTCCCCCTTGTTGGATCAAGAAGGAGGAGACGTCATCCGCTCCGTACGTGTGTTGAACGCGGAGGTGTTGTCCGTTCAGCACTTGGTCATCGGTGATTTGAATCACGGCGAGTACGACTCCATCATCACCGTTCTCTTGAACGCTTCCGCACGCGATATACAAGTGGAATGTAGATGCAATATCTCTCCCATGACTCGTTGCTTAGATGAACTCCTAAATGGATCTTGGTGAAACCGTAGGAAAAATTTTATTTTCTGCAATGTTCTCCAACAGTGGCATCATGAGCTAGGTCTATGCGTAGTTCTCTATTGCACGAGTAGAACACAAAACTGTTATGGGCGTAGATCTTGTCAACTTGCTTGCCGCTACTAGTCTTTTCTTGCTTCAGCGGTATTGTGGGATGAAGTGGCCTGGACCGACCTTACACGTACGCTTACGTGAGACAGGTTCCACCGACTGACATGCACTAGTTGCATAAGGTGGCTAGCGGGTGTCTGTCTCTCCTACTTTAGTTGGCGCGGATTCGACGAAAAGGGTCCTTATGAAGGGTAAATAGAAGTTGACAAAATCACGCTGTGGTTATTCATAGGTAAGAAAACGTTCTTGCTAGAACCCAATTGCAGCCACGTAAAAGATGCAACAACAATTAGAGGACGTCTAACTTGTTTTTGCAGCAATTGTCATGTGATGTGATATGGCCAGAAGTTGTGATGAATGATGAATGATATATTGTGATGTATGAGATCATGTTCTTGTAATAGGAATCACGACTTGCATGTCGATGAGTATGACAATCGGCAGGAGCCATAGGAGTTGTCTTTATCTTTTGTATGACCTGCGTGTCATTGAAGAACGCCATGTAAATTACTTTACTTTATTGCTAAATGTGTTAGCCATAGAAGTATAAGTAGTCGTTGGCGTGACAACTTCATGAAGACACAATGATGGAGATCATGATGATGGAGATCATGGTGTCATGCCGGTGACGAAGATGATCATGGAGCCCCGAAGATGGAGATCGAAGGAGCTATATGATATTGGCCATATCATGTCACTACTATATAATTGCATGTGATGTTTATTATGTTTTATGCATCTTGTTTACTTAGAATGGCGGTAGTAAATAAGATGATCCCTTATAATAATCTCAAGAAAGTGTTCCCCCTAACTGTGCACCGTTGCTAAAGTTCATCGTTTCGAAGCACCACGTGATGATCGAGTGTGATAGATCGTTACGTTCACATACAACGGGTGTAAGACAGTTTTACACATGCAGAACACTTAGGTCGAACATGTACAGACATGGCCTCGGAACACAAGAGACCGAAAGGTCGAACATGAGTCGTATGGAAGATACGATCAACATGGAGATGTTCACCGATGATGACTAGTCCGTCTCACGTGATGATCGGACACGGCCTAGTCGACTCGGATCGTGTAACACTTAGATGACTAGAGGGATGTCAATCTGAGTGGGAGTTTATTAAATAATTTGATTAGATGAACTTAATTATCATGAACTTAGTCTAAAACTTTTGCAAAATATGTCTTGTAGATCAAATGGCCAACGCTCATGTCAACATGAACTTCAACGCGTTCCTAGAGAAAACCAAGCTGAAAGATGATGGCAGCAACTATTCGGACTGGGTCCGGAACCTGAGGATCATCCTCATAGCAGCCAAGAAAGCATATGTCCTAGATGAACCGCTAGGTGAAGCACCCATCCCAGAGAACCAAGACGTTATGAACGCTTGGCAGTCACGTGTTGATGATTACTCCCTCGTTCAGTGCGGCATGCTTTATAGCTTAGAACTGGGGCTCCAAAAGCGTTTTGAGAAACACGGAGCATATGAGATGTTCGAGGAGCTGAAAATGGTTTTTCAAGCTCATGCCCGGGTCGAGAGATATGAAGTCTCCGACAAGTTCTATAGTTGTAAGATGGAGGAAAACAGTTCTGTCAGTGAGCACATACTCAAAATGTCTGGGTTGCACAACCGCCTGTCCCAGCTGGAGATCAACATCTCGGACGAGGCGGTCATTGATAGAATCCTTCAGTCGCTCCCACCGAGCTACAAGAGCTTTGTGTTGAACTACAATATGCAGGGGATGGTGAAGACCATTCCTGAAGAATTTTCAATGCTGAAGTCAGCAGAGGTTGAAATCAAGAAAGAACATCAAGTGTTGATGGTCAATAAGACCACTAAGTTCAAGAAGGGCAAGGGTAAGAAGAACTTCAAGAAGGATGACAAGGATGTTGCCGCGCCCGGTAAACCAGTTGCCGGGAAGAAGTCAAAGAATGGACCCAAGCCTGAGACTGAGTGCTTTTATTGCAAGGGGAAGGGTCACTGGAAGCAGAACTGCCCCAAATACTTAGCGGACAAGAAGGCCGGCAACACTAAAGGTATATTTGATATACATGTAATTGATGTGTACCTTACCAGTACTCGTAGTAACTCCTGGGTATTTGATACCGTTGCCGTTGCTCATATTTGTAACTCACAGCAGGAGTTGCGTAATAAGCGGAGACTGGCGAAGGACGAGGTGACGATGCGCGTCGGGAATGGTTCCAAGGTCGATGTGATCACCGTCGGCACGCTACCTCTACATTTACCCATGGGATTAGTTATGAACCTCAATAATTGTTATTTAGTGCCAAGTCTGAGCATGAACATTGTATCTGGATCTTGTTTAATACAAGATGGCTACTCATTTAAATCCGAGAATAATGGTTGTTCTATTTATATGAGAGATATGTTTTATGGTCATGCCCCGATGGTCAATGGTTTATTCTTAATGAATCTCGAACGTAATGTTACACATATTCATAGTGTGAATACCAAAAGATGTAAAGTTGATAACGATAGTCCCACATACTTGTGGCACTGCCGCCTTGGTCACATTGGTGTCAAGCGCATGAAGAAGCTCCATGCTGATGGACTTTTAGAGTCTCTTGATTATGAATCATTTGACACATGAGAACCATGCCTCATGGGCAAAATGACCAAGACTCTGTTCTCCGGAACAATGGAGCGAGCAACCAACTTATTGGAGATCATACATACCGATGTGTGCGGTCCAATGAGCGTTGAGGCTCGCGGAGGATATCGTTATGTTCTCACTCTCACCGATGACTTGAGTAGATATGGGTATGTCTACTTGATGAAACACAAGTCTGAGACCTTTGAAAGGTTCAAGGAATTTCATAATAAGGTAGAGAATCAACGTGACCGAAAGATAAAGTTCCTACGATCAGATCGTGGAGGAGAATACTTAAGTCACGAATTTGTTACACACTTAAGGAAATGTGGAATCGTTTAACAACTCACGCCGCCTGGAACACCTCAGCGTAACGGTGTGTCCGAACGTCGTAATCGCACTCTATTGGATATGGTGCGGTCTATGATGTCTCTTACCGATTTACCGCTATCATTTTGGGGATACGCTCTAGAGACAGCTACATTCACTTTAAATAGGGCACCGTCTAAATCTGTTGAGATGACACCATATGAATTATGGTTTGGGAAGAAACCTAAGTTGTTGTTTCTAAAACTTTGGGGATGCGATGCTTATGTCAAGAAATTACAACCTGAAAAGCTCGAACCCAAGTCGGAAAAATGCGTCTTCATAGGATACCCTAAGGAAACCATTGGGTATACCTTCTACTTAAGATCCGAGGGCAAGACCTTTGTTGCAAAGAACGGATCCTTTCTGGAAAAAGAGTTTCTATCGAAAGAAGTAAGTGGGAGGAAAGTAGTGTTGGAAATATGCCCTAGAGGCAATAATAAAAGCATTATTATTATATTTCTTTGTTCATGATAATTGTCTTTATTCATGCTATAATTGTATTATCCGGAAATCGTAATACATGTGTGAATAACAGACACCAACATGTCCCTAGTAAGCCTCTAGTTGACTAGCTCGTTGATCAATAGATAGTCATGGTTTCCTGGCTATGGACATTGGATGTCATTGATAACGGGATCACATCATTAGGATAATGATGTGATGGACAAGACCCAATCTTAAGCATAGCATGAGATCGTGTAGTTCGTTTGCTAGAGCTTTTCTAATGTCAAGTATCTTTTCCTTTGACCATGAGATCGTGTAACTCCCGGATACCGTAGGAGTGCTTTGGGTGTATCAAACGTCACAACGTAACTGGGTGACTATAAAGGTGCATTACAGGTATCTCCGAAAGTGTCTGTTGGGTTGACACGGATCGAGACTAGGATTTGTCACTCCGTATGACGGAGAGATATCAGTGGGCCCACTCGATAATGCATCATCATAATGAGCTCAAAGTGACCAAGTGTCTGGTCACGGGATCATGCATTACGGTACGAGTAAAGTGACTTGCCGGTAACGAGATTGAACGAGGTATTGGGATACCGACGATCGGATCTCGGGCAAGTAACATATCGATTGACAAAGGGAATTGCATACGGGGTTGATTAAATCCTCGACATTGTGGTTCATCTGATGAGATCATCGTGGAGCATGTGGGAGCCAACATGGGTATCCAGATCCCGCTGTTGGTTATTGACCGGAGAGCGATCTCGGTCATGTCTACATGTCTCCCGAACCCGTAGGGTCTACACACTTAAGGTTCAGTGACGCTAGGGTTGTAGGGATATGTATATGCAGTAACCCGAATGTTGTTCGGAGTCCCGGATGAGATCCCGGACGTCACGAGGAGTTCCGGAATGGTCCAGAGGTAAAGATTTATATATGGGAAGTCCTGTTTCGGGCATCGGGACAAGTTTCGGGGTTATCGATATTGTACCGGGACCACCGGAAGGGTCCCGGGGGCCCACCGGGTGGGGCCACCCATCCCCGGGGGCCACATGGGCTGTAGGGGGTGCGCCTTGGCCTGCATGGGCCAAGGGCACCAGCCCCACTACGCCCATGCACCTAGGGTTTCCATGGGGGAGGAGTCCTACTAGTGGAAGGCACCTCCTAGGTGCCTTGGGGGGGGGGGGAAACCCCCTGGCCGCCGCCCCCCTAGGAGATTGGATATCCTAGGGCCGGCCACCCCCCCTTGGCCCTCCTATATATATAGTGGGGGAGAGGAGGGACTTCATACCTCGGCCTTTGGTTGCCTCCTTCTCCCTCTCCAACACCTCCTCCTCCTCCATAGCGCTTGGCGAAGCTCTGCCGGAGTACTGCAGCTCCATCAACACCACGCCGTCGTGCTGCTGCTGGTGCCATCTCCCTCAACCTCTCCTCCCCCCTTTGCTGGATCAAGAAGGAGGAGACGTGGCTGTTCCGTACGTGTGTTGAACGCGGAGGTGCCGTCCGTTCGGTGCTAGGATCTCCGGTGATTCGAATCACGTCGTGTTCGACTACATCATCCCCGTTCTTTGAACGCTTCCGCTCGCGATCTACAAGGTATGTAGATGCATCTAATCACTCGTTGCTAGATGAACTCATAGATGGATCTTGGTGAAACCGTAGGAAAATTTTTGTTTTCTGCAACGTTCCCCAACAAGTAGAACTCGATGAAGTACTACCTCTTGAACCGGAAAGTAGTACAACTCAGGAAAATGTTCCTGTGGTGCCTACACCAACTCGAGAGGAAATTAATGATGATGATCAAGGTACTTCGGATCAACTTGCTACAGAACCTCGTAGGTCCACAAGGACACGTTCCACACCAGAGTGGTATGGCAACCCTGTCCTGGAAATCATGTTGTTAGACAACGGTGAACCTTCGAACTATGAAGAAGCGATGGCGGGCCCAGATTCCAACAAATGGCTTGAAGCCATGCAATCCGAGATAGAATCCATGTATGAAAACAAAGTATGGACTTTGACTGACTTGCCCGATGATCGGCGAGTGATAGAAAACAAATGGATCTTTAAGAAGAAGACGGACGCGGATGGTAATATTACCGTCTATAAAGCTCGACTTGTCGCTAAGGGTTATCGACAAGTTCAAGGGCTTGACTACGATGAGACATTCTCTCCCTTAGCGAAGCTGAAGTCCGTCTGAATCATGTTAGCAATTGCCGCATACTATGATTATGAGATATGGCAGATGGACGTCAAAACGGCATTCCTTAACGGGCATCTTAAGGAAGAACTATATATGATGCAGCCGGAGGGTTTTGTCGATCCTGAGAATGCTAACAAAGTATGCAAGCTCCAGCGATCCATTTATGGGCTGGTGCAAGCATCTCGGAGTTGGAACATTCACTTTGATGAGATGATCAAAGCGTTTGGGTTTATGCAGACTTATGGAGAAGCTTGCGTTTACAAGAAAGTGAGTGGGAGCTCTGTAGCATTTCTCATATTATATGTAGATGACATACTCTTGATGGGAAATGATATAGAACTTTTGGACAACATTAAGGCCTACTTGAATAAGTGTTTTTCAATGAAGAACCTTGGAGAAGCTGCTTATATATTAGGCATTAAGATCTATAGAGATAGATCGAGACGTCTCATAGATCTTTCACAAAGCACATACCTTGATAAGATTTTGAAGAAGTTCAAAATGGATCAGTCCAAGAAGGGGTTCTTGCCTGTATTGCAAGGTGTGAGATTGAGCTCGGCTCAATGCCCGACCACGGCAAAAGATAAAGAAGAGATGAGTGTCATCCCCTATGCTTCAGCCATAGGATCTATTATGTATGCCATGTTGTGTACCAGACCTAATGTAAACCTTGCCATAAGTTTGGTAGGAAGGTACCAAAGTAATCCCGGCAAGGAACACTGGACAGTGGTCAAGAATATCCTAAAGTACCTGAAAAGGACAAAGGACATGTTTCTCGTTTATGGAGGTGACGAAGAGCTCGTCGTAAAGGGTTACGTCGACGCTAGCTTCGACACAGATCTGGATGACTCTAAGTCACAAACCGGATACGTGTATATTTGAATGGTGGAGCAGTAAGCTGGTGCAGCTGCAAGCAGAGCGTCGTGGCGGGATCTACATGTGAAGCGGAGTACATGGTAGCCTCGGAGGCAGCGCATGAAGCTATTTGGGTAAAGGAGTTCATCACCGACCTAGGAGTCATACCCAATGCGTCGGGGCCGATCAAACTCTTCTGTGACAACACTGGAGCTATTGCCCTTGCCAAGGAGCCCAGGTTTCACAAGAAGACCAGGCACATCAAGCGTCGTTTCAACTCCATCCGTGAAAATGTTCAAGATGGAGACATAGATATTTGCAAAGTACATACGGATCTGAATGTCGCAGATCCGTTGACTAAACCTCTCTCGCGAGCAAAACATGATCAACACTAGAACTCTATGGGTGTTCGATTTATCACAATGTAACTAGATTATTGACTCTAGTGCAAGTGGGAGACTGTTGGAAATATGCCCTAGAGGCAATAATAAAAGGGTTATTATTATATTTCCTTGTTCATGATAATTTTCTTTTATTCATGCTATAATTGTATTATCCGGAAATCGTAATACACGTGTGAATACATAGACCATAACATGTCCCTAGTGAGCCTCTAGTTGACTAGCTCGTTGGTCAACAGATAGTCATGGTTTCCTGACTATGGACATCAGATGTCATTGACAACGGGATCACATCATTAGGAGAATGATGTGATGGACAAGACCCAATCCTAAGCATAGCACAAGATCGTGTAGTTCGTTTTGCTAGAGTTTTTTCAATGTCAAGTATCTCTTCCTTAGACCAGGAGATCGTGTAACTCCCGGATACCATAAGAGTGCTTTGGGTGTACCAAACGTCACAACGTAACTGGGTGACTATAAAGGTGCACTACAGGTATCTCCGAAAGTGTCTGTTGGGTTGCCACGGATCGAGACTGGGATTTGTCACTCCGTATAACGGAGAGGTATCACTGGGCCCACTCGGTAATGCATCATCATAATGAGCTCAAAGTGACCATTTGGTTGTGGGCGTAGATCTTGTCAACTTGCTTGCCGCTACTAGTCTTATCTTGCTTCAGCGGTATTGTGGGATGAATCGGCCCGGACCAACCTTACACGTACGCTTATGTGAGACCGGTTCCACCGACTAACATGCACAAGTTGCATAAGGTGGCTGGCGGGTGTCTGTCTCTCCTACTTTAGTTGAAGCGGATTCGATGAAAAGGGTCCTTATGAAGGGTAAATAGAAGTTGACAAATCATGTTGTGGCTTTCACGTAGGTAAGAAAACGTTCTTGCTAGAACCCTACTTCAGCCACGTAAAACTTGCAAACAACAATTAGAGGACGTCTAACTTGTTTTTGCAGCAGGTGCTTTGTGATATGATATGGCCAAAGTTGTGATGAATGATGAATGATCTATATGTCATGTATGAGATGTTCATGCTATTGTAATAGGAATCACGACTTGCATGTCGATGAGTATGACAACCGGCAGGAGCCATAGGAGTTGTCTTTATTTTTTTGTATGACCTGCGTGTCATTGAAGAACGCCATGTAAACTACTTTACTTTATTACTAAACGCGTTAGTCATAGAAGTAGAAGTAGTCGTTGGCGTGACAACTTCATGAAGACACGATGATGGAGATCATGATGATGGAGATCATGGTGTCATGCCGGTGACAAGATGATCATGGAGCCCCGAAGATGAAGATCAAAGGAGCTATATGATATTGGCCATATCATGTCACTACTTTATATAATTGCATGTGATGTTTATTATGTTTTATGCATCTTGTTTACTTAGGACGACGGTAGTAAATAAGATGATCCCTTACAAAATTTCAAGAAGTGTTCTCCCCTAACTGTGCACCGTTGCTACAGTTCGTCGTTTCGAAGCACCACGTGATGATCGGGTGTGATAGATTCTTACGTTCACATACAACGGGTGTAAGACAGTTTTACACAGCGAAAACACTTAGGGTTAACTTGACAAGCCTAGCATGTACAGACATGGCCTCGGAACACGGAGACCGAAAGGTCGAACACGAGTCGTATGGAAGATACGATCAATATGAGAATGTTCACCGATGATGACTAGTCCGTCTCACATGATGATCGGACACGGCCTAGTCGACTCGGATCGTGTAACACTTAGATGACCAAAGGGATGTCAAATCTGAGTGGGAGTTCATTATAATTTGATTAGATGAACTTAATTATCATGAAGTTAGTCTAAATGTTTTACAATATATCTTGTAGATCAAATGGCCAACGTAGTCCTCAACTTCAACGCGTTCCTAGAGAAAACCAAGCTGAAAGACGATGGCAGCAACTATACGGACTGGGTCCGGAACCTGAGGATCATCCTCATAGCTGCCAAGAAAGATTATGTCCTACAAGCACCGCTGGGTGACGCACCTGTTCTCCCTGCAGAACAAGACGTTATGAATGCTTGGCAGGCACGTTCCGATGACTACTCCCTTGTTCAGTGCGGCATGCTTTACAGCCTAGAGCCGGGGCTCCAAAAGCGTTTTGAGAGACATGGAGCATATGAGATGTTCGAAGAGCTGAAAATGGTTTTCCAAGCTCATGCCCGGGTCGAGAGATATGAAGTCTCCGACAAATTCTTCAGCTGTAAGATGGAGGAAAATAGTTCTGTCAGTGAGCACATACTCACTATGTCTGGGTTACATAACCGCTTGACTCAGCTGGGAGTTAATCTCCCGGATGATGCGGTCATTGACAGAATCCTCCAGTCGCTTCCACCAAGCTACAAGAGCTTTGTGATGAACTTCAATATGCAGGGGATGGAAAAGACCATTCCTGAAGTATTTGCTATGCTGAAATCAGCAGAGGTAGAAGTCAAGAAGGAACATCAAGTGTTGATGGTCAATAGAACCACTAAGTTCAAGAAGGGCAAGGGTAAAAAGAACTTCAAGAAGGACGGCAAGGTAGTTGCCGCGCCCAGCAAGCAAGCTGCCGGGAAGAAGCCAAAGAATGGACCCAAGCCCGGGACTGAGTGCTTTTATTGCAAGGAAAGTGGTCACTGGAAGCGGAACTGCCCCAAATACTTAGCGGACAAGAAGGCCGGCAAAACCAAAGCAGGAGCTGCGGAATAAACGGAGACTGGCGAAGGACGAGGTGACGATGCGCGTCGGGAATGGTTCCAAGGTCGATGTGATCGCCGTCGGCACGCTACCTCTACATTTACCTACGGGATTAGTTTTGAACCTCAATAATTGTTATTTTGTGCCAAGTTTGAGCATGAACATTGTATCAGGATCTCGTTTAATTCGAGATGGCTACTCATTTAAATCCGAGAATAATGGTTGTTCTATTTATATGAGAGATATGTTTTATGGTCATGCTCCGATGGTGAATGGTTTATTCTTTATGAATCTCGAGCATAATGCTACACATATTCATAGTGTAAGTACCAAAAGATGTAAGATTGATAGTGGTAGTCCCACATACTTGTGGCACTGCCGCCTTGGTCACATAGGTGTCAAACGCATGAAGAAGCTCCATGCTGATGGACTTTTAGAGTCTCTTGATTACGAATCATTTGACACGTGCGAACCATGCCTCATGGGTAAAATGACCAAGACTCCATTCTCAAGAACAATGGAGCGAGCAACCAACTTATTGGAAATCATACATACTGATGTGTGCGGTCCAATGAGTGTTGAGGCTCGCGGTGGCTATCGTTATGTTCTCACCCTCACTGATGACTTGAGTAGATATGGGTATGTCTACTTAATGAAACACAAGTCTGAGACCTTTGAAAAGTTCAAGGAATTTCAGAGTGAAGTTGAGAATCAATGTGACAGGAAAATCAAGTTTCTACGATTAGATCGTGGAGGAGAATACTTGAGTCACGAGTTTGGTACACACTTAAGAAAATGTGGAATAGTTTCACAACTCACGCCGCCTAGAACACCTCAGCGTAATGGTGTGTCCGAACGTCGTAATCGCACTCTATTAGATATGGTGCGATCTATGATGTCTCTTGCCGATTTACCACTATCCTTTTGGGGCTATGCTTTAGAGACTGCCGCATTCACTTTAAATAGGGCTCCGTCGAAATCCGTTGAGACGACACCATTTGAATTATGGTTTGGTAAGAAACCTAAGTTGTCGTTTCTAAAAGTTTGGGGATGCGATGCTTATGTCAGGAAACTTCAACCTGAAAAGCTCGAACCCAAATCGGAAAAATGCGTCTTCATAGGATACCCTAAAGAAACTATTGGGTATATCTTCTACCTCAGATCCGAAGGCAAGATCTTTGTTGCCAAGAATGGGTCCTTTTTGGAGAAAGAGTTTCTCTCAAAAGAAGTAAGTGGGAGGAAAGTAGAGCTTGATGAAGTATTACCTCTTGAACCGGAAAATGGCGCAACTCAAGAAAATGTTCCTGAGGTGCCTGCACCGACTAGAGAGGAAGTTAATGATGATGATCAAGATACTTCTAATCAAGCTCCTACTGAAATTCGAAGGTCCACAAGGACACGTTCCGCACCAGAGTGGTACAGCAACCCTGTCTTGGAAATCATGTTGTTAGACAACGGTGAACCTTCGAACTATGAAGAAGCGATGGCGGGCCCGGATTCCGACAAATGGCTAGAAGCCATGAAATCCGAGATAGGATCCATGTACGAAAACGAAGTATGGACTTTGACTGACTTGCCCGTTGAGCGGTGAGCCATAGAAAATAAATGGATCTTTAAGAGGAAGACAGACGCGGATGGTAATGTGACCATCTATAAAGCTCGGCTTGTCGCTAAGGGTTATCGACAAGTTCAAGGGGTTGACTACGATGAGACTTTCTCACCGGTAGCGAAGCTGAAGTCCGTCTGAATCATGTTAGCAATTGCCGCATTTTATGATTATGAAATTTGGCAAATGGACGTCAAAACGGCATTCCTTAATGGTTTCCTTAAGGAAGAATTGTATATGATGCAGCCGGAAGGTTTTGTCGATCCTAAGAATGCTGACAAGGTGTGCAAGCTCCAACGCTCGATTTATGGGCTGGTGCAAGCATCTCGGAGTTGGAACATTCGTTTTGATGAGATGATCAAAGCGTTTTGGTTCTCACAGACTTATGGAGAAGCCTGTGTTTACAAGAAAGTGAGTGGGAGCTCTATAGCATTTCTCATACTATATGTAGATGACATACTTTTGATGGGAAATGATATAGAACTTTTGGACAGCATTAAGGCCTACTTGAATAAGAGTTTTTCAATGAAGGACCTTGGAGAAGCTGCTTATATATTAGGCATCAAGATCTATAGGGATAGATCGAGACGCCTCATAGGTCTTTCACAAAGCACATATCTTGATAAGATTTTGAAGAAGTTCAAAATGGATCAGTCCAAGAAAGGGTTCTTGCCTGTTTTGCAAGGTGTGAAATTGAGCTCAGCTCAATGTCTGACCACGGCAGATGATATAGAAGAGATGAGTGTCATCCCCTATGCCTCAGCCATAGGTTCTATTATGTATGCCATGCTGTGTACCAGACCTGATGTAAACCTTGCCGTAAGTTTGGTAGGAAGATACCAAAGTAATCCCGGCAAGGAACACTAGACAGCGGTCAAGAATATCCTGAAGTACCTGAAAAGGACTAAGGGAATGTTTCTCGTTTATGGAGGTGACGAAGAGCTCGTCGTAAAGGGTTACGTCGACGCTAGCTTCGACACAGATCTGGATGACTCTAAGTCATAAACCGGATACGTGTATATTTTGAATGGTGGGGCAGTAAGCTAGTGCAGTTGCAAGCAGAGCGTCGTGGCAGGATCTACATGTGAAGCGGAGTACATGGCAGCCTCGGAGGCAGCACATGAAGCAATTTGGGTGAAGGAGTTCATCACTGACCTAGGAGTCATACCCAATGCGTCGGGGCCGATCAAGCTCTTCTGTGACAACACTGGAGCTATTGCTCTTGCCAAGGAGCCCAGGTTTCACAAGAAGACAAGGCACATCAAGCGTCGCTTCAACTCCATTCGCGAAAATGTTCAAGATGGAGACATAGAGATTTGTAAAGTACATACGGACCTGAATATAGCGGATCCGTTGACTAAACCTCTCCCTAGAGCAAAACATGATCAACACCAGAATTCCATGGGTGTTCGATTCATCACAATGTAACTAGATTATTGACTCTAGTGCAAGTGGGAGACTGTTGGAAATATGCCCTAGAGGCAATAATAAAAGCATTATTATTATATTTCTTTGTTCATGATAATTGTCTTTATTCATGCTATAATTGTATTATCCAGAAATCGTAATACATGTGTGAATAACAGACACCAACATGTCCCTAGTAAGCCTCTAGTTGACTAGCTCGTTGATCAATAGATAGTCATGGTTTCCTGGCTATGGACATTGGATGTCATTGATAACGGGATCACATCATTAGGATAATGATGTGATGGACAAGACCCAATCTTAAGCATAGTGTGAGATCGTGTAGTTCGTTTGCTAGAGCTTTTCTAATGTCAAGTATCTTTTCCTTTGACCATGAGATCGTGTAACTCCCGGATACCGTAGGAGTGCTTTGGGTGTATCAAACGTCACAACGTAACTGGGTGACTATAAAGGTGCATTACAGGTATCTCCGAAAGTGTCTGTTGGGTTGACACGGATCGAGACTGGGATTTGTCACTCCGTATGATGGAGAGATATCAGTGGGCCCACTCGGTAATGCATCATCATAATGAGCTCAAAGTGACCAAGTGTCTGGTCACGGGATCATGCATTACGGTACGAGTAAAGTGACTTGCCGGTAACGAGATTGAACAAGGTATTGGGATACCGACGATCGGATCTCGGGCAAGTAACATATCGATTGACAAAGGGAATTGCATACGGGGTTGATTAAATCCTCGACATCGTGGTTCATCTGATGAGATCATCGTGGAGCATGTGGGAGCCAACATGGGTATCCAGATCCCGCTGTTGGTTATTGACCGGAGAGCGATCTCGGTCATGTCTACATGTCTCCCGAACCCGTAGGGTCTACACACTTAAGGTTCAGTGACGCTAGGGTTGTAGGGATATGTATATGCAGTAACCCGAATGTTGTTCGGAGTCCCGAATGAGATCCCGGATATCACGAGGAGTTCCGGAATGGTCCGGAGGTAAAGATTTATATATGGGAAGTCCTGTTTCGGGCTTCGGGACAAGTTTCGGGATTATCGGTATTGTACCGGGACCACCGGAAGGGTCCCGGGGGCCCACCGGGTGGGGCCACCCATCCCCGGGGGCCACATGGGCTGTAGGGGGTGCGCCTTGGCCTGCATGGGCCAAGGGCACCAGCCCCACTAGGCCCATGCGCCTAGGGTTTCCATGGGGGAGGAGTCCTACTAGTGGAAGGCACCTCCTAGGTGCCTTGGGGGGAGGGAAACCCCCTGGCCGCCGCCCCCCTAGGAGATTGGATCTCCTAGGGCCGGCCACCCCCCCTTGGCCCTCCTATATATATAGTGGGGGAGAGGAGGGACTTCATACCTCGGCCTTTGGTTGCCTCCTTCTCCCTCTCCAACACCTCCTCCTCCTCCATAGCGCTTGGCGAAGCTCTGCCGGAGTACTGCAGCTCCATCAACACCACGCCGTCGTGCTGCTGCTGGTGCCATCTCCCTCAACCTCTCCTCCCCCCTTTGCTGGATCAAGAAGGAGGAGACGTGGCTGTTCTGTACGTGTGTTGAACGCGGAGGTGCCGTCCGTTCGGTGCTAGGATCTCCGGTGATTCGAATCACGTCGTGTTCGACTACATCATCCCCGTTCTTTGAACGCTTCCGCTCGCAATCTACAAGGTATGTAGATGCATCTAATCACTCGTTGCTAGATGAACTCATAGATGGATCTTGGTGAAACCGTAGGAAAATTTTTGTTTTCTGCAACGTTCCCCAACAAGTAGAACTCGATGAAGTACTACCTCTTGAACCGGAAAGTAGTACAACTCAGGAAAATGTTCCTGTGGTGCCTACACCAACTCGAGAGGAAATTAATGATGATGATCAAGGTACTTTGGATCAACTTGCTACAGAACCTCGTAGGTCCAGAAGGACACGTTCCACACCAGAGTGGTATGGCAACCCTGTCCTGGAAATCATGTTGTTAGACAACGGTGAACCTTCGAACTATGAAGAAGCGATGGCGGGCCCAGATTCCAACAAATGGCTTGAAGCCATGCAATCCGAGATAGAATCCATGTATGAAAACAAAGTATGGACTTTGACTGACTTGCCCGATGATCGGCGAGCGATAGAAAACAAATGGATCTTTAAGAAGAAGACGGACGCGGATGGTAATATTACCGTCTATAAAGCTCGACTTGTCGCTAAGGGTTATCGACAAGTTCAAGGGCTTGACTACGATGAGACATTCTCTCCCTTAGCGAAGCTGAAGTCCGTCTGAATCATGTTAGCAATTGTCGCATACTATGATTATGAGATATGGCAGATGGACGTCAAAACGGCATTCCTTAACGGGCATCTTAAGGAAGAACTATATATGATGCAGCCAGAGGGTTTTGTCGATCCTAAGAATGCTAACAAAGTATGCAAGCTCCAGCGATCCATTTATGGGCTGGTGCAAGCATCTCGGAGTTGGAACATTCGCTTTGATGAGATGATCAAAGCGTTAAGTTTATGCAGACTTATGGAGAAGCCTGCGTTTACAAGAAAGTGAGTGGGAGCTCTGTAGCATTTCTCATATTATATGTAGATGACATACTCTTGATGGGAAATGATATAGAACTTTTGGACAACATTAAGGCCTACTTGAATAAGTGTTTTTCAATGAAGAACCTTGGAGAAGCTGCTTATATATTAGGCATTAAGATCTATAGAGATAGATTGAGATGCCTCATAGGTCTTTCACAAAGCACATACCTTGATAAGATTTTGAAGAAGTTCAAAATGGATCAGTCCAAGAAGGGGTTCTTGCCTGTATTGCAAGGTGTGAGATTGAGCTCGGCTCAATGCCCGACCACGGCAAAAGATAAAGAAGAGATGAGTGTCATCCCCTATGCTTCAGCCATAGGATCTATTATGTATGCCATGTTGTGTACCAGACCTGATGTAAACCTTGCCGTAAGTTTGGTAGGAAGGTACCAAAGTAATCCCGGCAAGGAACACTGGACAACGGTCAAGAATATCCTAAAGTACCTGAAAAGGACAAAGGACATGTTTCTCGTTTATGGAGGTGACGAAGAGCTCGTCGTAAAGGGTTACGTCGACGCTAGCTTCGACACAGATCTGGATGACTCTAAGTCACAAACCGGATACGTGTATATTTGAATGGTGGAGCAGTAAGCTGGTGCAGCTGCAAGCAGAGCGTCGTGGCGGGATCTACATGTGAAGCGGAGTACATGGCAGCCTCGGAGGCAGCGCATGAAGCTATTTGGGTGAAGGAGTTCATCACCGACCTAGGAGTCATACCCAATGCGTCGGGGCCGATCAAACTCTTCTATGACAACACTGGAGCTATTGCCCTTGCCAAGGAGCCCAGGTTTCACAAGAAGACCAGGCACATCAAGCGTCGTTTCAACTCCATCCGTGAAAATGTTCAAGATGGAGACATAGATATTTGCAAAATACATACGGATCTGAATGTCGCAGATCCGTTGACTAAACCTCTCTCGCGAGCAAAACATGATCAACACCAGAACTCTATGGGTGTTCGATTCATCACAATGTAACTAGATTATTAACTCTAGTGCAAGTGGGAGACTGTTGGAAATATGCCCTAGAGGCAATAATAAAAGGGTTATTATTATATTTCCTTGTTCATGATAATTTTCTTTTATTCATGCTGTAACTGTATTATCCGGAAATCATAATACACGTGTGAATACATAGACCATAACATGTCCCTAGTGAGCCTCTAGTTGACTAGCTCGTTGGTCAACAGATAGTCATGGTTTCCTGACTATGGACATCAGATGTCATTGACAACGGGATCACATCATTAGGAGAATGATGTGATGGACAAGACCCAATCCTAAGCATAGCACAAGATCGTGTAGTTCGTTTTGCTAGAGCTTTTTCAATGTCAAGTATCTCTTCCTTAGACCACGAGATCGTGTAACTCCCGGATACCATAAGAGTGCTTTGGGTGTACCAAACGTCACAACGTAACTGGGTGACTATAAAGGTGCACTACAGGTATCTCCGAAAGTGTCTGTTGGGTTGACACGGATCGAGACTGGGATTTGTCACTCCGTATAACGGAGAGGTATCACTGGGCCCACTCGGTAATGCATCATCATAATGAGCTCAAAGTGACCAAGTGGTTGGTCACGGGATCATGCATTACGGTACGAGTAAAGTGACTTTCCGGTAACGAGACTGAACGAGGTATTGGGATACCGACGATCGAGTCTCGGGCAAGTAACGTACCGATTGACAAAGGGAATTGTATACAGGGTTGATTGAATCCTTGACATCGTGGTTCATCCGATGACATCATCGAGGAGCATGTGGGAGCCAACATGGGTATCCAGATCCCGCTGTTGGATATTTCCCGAGAACCGTCTCGGTCATGTCTACGTGTCTCCCGAACCCGTAGGGTCTACACACTTAAGGTTCGGTGATGCTAGGGTTGTATGAATATGAGTATGCAGCATACTGAATGTTGTTCGGAGTCCCGGATGAGATCCCAGACGTCACAAGGAGTTTCGGAATGGTCCGGAGGTAAAGAATTATATATAGGAAGTGGTATTTCGGCCATCGGGAAAGTTTCGGGGTCACCCGGTATTGTACCGGGAGCACCGGAAGGGTCCCGGGGGTCCACCGGGTGGGGCCACCCATCCCGGAGGGCCCCATGGGCTAGTGGGAGGGGAACCAGCCCATAATGGGCTGGTGCGCCCCACTAGGCCCAACCCCTGCGCCTAGGGTTGAAACCCTAGGGTGGGGGGGGCGCACCACATGCCTTGGGGGGCACTCCACCCCCCTGGCCGCCGCCCCCTTGGGAGATTGGATCTCCCAGGGCCGGCGCCCCCCCTTGGGGGCCTATATAAAGGAGGGCAGGGGGGAGGGAAGCCGTACCCTGTGCATTGGCGCCTCCCTCCCCCTGCTACACCTCGTCCTCCTCCCGCAGCAGCTTGTTGAAGCCCTGCCGGAGTTCTGCTGCATCCACCACCACGCCATCGTGCTGCTGGATCATCATCAACCTCTCCTTCCCCCTTGCTGGATCAAGAAGGAGGAGACGTCTCCCGTCCCGTATGTGTGTTGAACGCGGAGGTGTTGTCCGTTCAGCACTTGGTCATCGGTGATCTGAATCACGGCGAGTACGACTCCATCATCACCATCCCCTTGAACGCTTCCGCTCGCGATCTACAAGTGTTATGTAGATGCAATCTCTCTCCCTTGACTCGTTGCTTGGATGAACTTTGATGGGAAATGATATAGAACTTTTGATGGGAAATGATATAGAACTTTTGGACAGCATTAAGGCCTACTTGAATAAGTGTTTTTCAATGAAGGACCTTGGAGAAGCTGCTTACATATTAGGCATCAAGATCTATAGGGATAGATCGAGACGCCTCATAGGTCTTTCACAAAGCACATACCTTGATAAGATTTTGAAGAAGTTCAAAATGGATCAGTCCAAGAAAGGGTTCTTGCCTGTACTGCAAGGTGTGAGATTGAGCTCGGCTCAATGCCCGACGACGGCAAAAGATAAAGAAGAGATGAGTGTCATCCCCTATGCTTCAGCCATAGGATCTATTACGTATGCCATGTTGTGTACCAGACCTGATGTAAACCTTGCCGTAAGTTTGGTAGGAAGGTACCAAAGTAATCCCGGCAAGGAACACTGGATAGCGGTCAAGAATATCCTGAAGTACCTGAAAAGGACAAAGGGCATGTTTCTTGTTTATGGAGGTGCGAAGAGCTCGCCGTAAAGGGTTACGTTGACGCTAGCTTCGACACAGATCTGGATGACTCTAAGTCACAAACCGGATACGTGTATATGTTGAATGGTGGAGCAGTAAGCTGGTGCAGCTGCAAGCAGAGCGTTGTGGCGGGATCTACATGTGAAGCGGAGTACATGGCAGCCTCGGAGGCAGCGCATGAAGCAATTTGGGTGAAGGAGTTCATCACCGACCTAGGAGTCATACCCAATTCATCGGGGCCGATCAAACTCTTCTGTGACAACACTGGAGCTATTGCCCTTGCCAAGGAGCCCATGTTTCACAAGAAGACCAGGCACATCAAGCGTCGTTTCAACTCCATCCGTGAAAATGTTCAAGATGGAGACATAGATATTTGCAAAATACATACGAATCTGAATGTCGCAGATCCGTTGACTAAACCTCTCTCGCGAGCAAAACATGATCAACACCAGAACTCTATGGGTGTTCGATTCATCACAATGTAACTAGATTATTGACTCTAGTGCAAGTGGGAGACTGTTGGAAATATGCCCTAGAGGCAATAATAAAAGGATTATTATTATATTTCCTTGTTCATGATAATTGTCTTTATTCATGCTATAATTGTATTATCCGGAAATCGTAATACACGTGTGAATACATAGACCGTAATATGTCCCTAGTAAGCCTCTAGTTGACTAGCTCGTTGATCAACAGATGGTCATGGTTTCCTGACTATGGACATTAGATGTCGTTGATAACGGGATCACATCATTAGGAGAATGATGTGATGGAAAAGACCCAATCCTAAGCATAGCACAAGATCGTGTAGTTCGTTTTGCTAGAGCTTTTCCAATGTCAAGTATCTCTTCCTTAGACCATGAGATCGTGTAACTCCCGGATACCGTAGGAGTGCTTTGGGTGTACCAAACGTCACAACATAACTGGGTGACTATAAAGGTGCACTACAGGTATCTCCAAAAGTGTTTGTTGGGTTGATACGGATCGAGACTGGGATTTGTCACTCCGTATAACGGAGAGGTATCACTGGGCCCACTCGGTAGTGCATCATCATAATGAGCTCAAAGTGACCAAGTGTCGGGGATGCTTGAATCCTCGACATCGTGGTTCATCCGATGAGATCATCGAGGAATATGTGGGATCCAACATGGGTATCCAGATCCCGCCGTTGGTTATTGACCGGAGAGCCATCTCGGTCATGTCTGCATGTCTCCCGAACCCGTAGGGTCTACACACTTAAGGTTCGGTGACGCTAGGGTTGCATGAATATGAGTATGCAGCAAACCGAATGTTGTTCGGAGTCCCGGATGAGATCCCGGACGTCATGAGGAGTTTCGGAATGGTCCGGAGGTAAATAATTATATATAGGAAGTGCTGTTTCGGCCATCAGGAAAGTTTCGGGGTCACCCGGTATTGTACCGGGACCACCGGAAGGGTCCCGGGGGTCCACCGGGTGGGGCCACCTATCCCGGAGGGCCCCGTGGGCTGAAGTGGGAGGGGAACCAGCCCCTAGTGGGCTGGTGCGCCCCCCCCCCTTGGGCCTCCCCTGCGCCTAGTGTTAAAAACCCTAGGGGGGAGGCGCACCACTTGCCTTGGGGGGCACTCCACCCCCCCTGGCCGCCGCCCCCTTGGGAGATTGCATCTCCCAGGGCCGCCCCCCCCCCCCCCTGGGGGCCTATATAAAGGAGGGCAGGGGGAGGGCAGCCGCACCCTGTGTCTTGGCGTCTACAAACCCTTCCCTTTACATTCTTGCAAGTTGCATGCTTTACTTTCCGTTGCTCATATACTCTTTGCATGCTTGCTTGAATTGTGTTAAGATTGCTTGACTTGTGTTAAGTTGCTAAAATCTGCCAAAGACTAAAATTGGGAAAAGTCTAAGTTTTTATTTGGTCAAGTAGTCTAATCACCCCCCCCCCTCTAGACATACTTTCGATCCTACAGCACCGCATTCTCCTCCTCTTTTGACTATCTTTGCGCGAGCACCGCAACTAGTTCGCCGGCGGTGTTGCTCGCCGTGCCGCCGACGGGGTCGCTTGTCCACGACTCCATGCTCGTCATGTCAGACACGGGGCCATGACCACTATCCACCGCAGTCGCCATTCTCCTGCGCACACTGCATTTCTTCTCCCCCTCCCTCTGCTAGCTCTTTACCCTGTGTGCTAAGTGCAAGTGCTAGCACTTAATCATACCTCAGGCGTGCAACCAAACATCATGTTCATGTTCCGCTTGGGCCAAAGTAGGCAACCAAACAAAGTGCACTTGTGTGTTACCTAATGCAGCGACCCTAGATGCAGGCAACCAAACAACTTGCAGATGACGCATTTGGGGTTGTTTTTGCTCAACCAGGCTGGGTTGAGATGTGTATGCAATGCAAATATTGTTCACTACTGCAACCAAACACGCCCTAACGCTCAAATAGCAACCCGGACGCCGGGGAGAGTTCATGAGATTTAAACTGATGCAATACCCACTTATTTACTTCTCATGTTTCACCAATCCATAATAAGAGTCTAGTAGTGACTGGCATAGATGCTGGACGGGAAGCACAAGACAAATGCATGGGTAGAAGGAATCAACTAAAGCTGGGGCAGACAGGCCCCTTGGACAGGCCGAGCCAAACCTCCATCCCGTGGTGCATGTCCGGTATGCGCAAGCTGTCAGAGTCTTGAGGAACTGCAAAGTGGACAAGCAAAAAAATATCAACACAAGCACTTTCATTATTCTTGTGCCGATATCAAGCACGCCCCCGTAGTGATGAAGATGTTCTTGTGCAAAAAAATTCACGAATAAGTGGCAACTTTTTATGAGTGTTTTTTATGTTTTAGCTAATGTGATGAAGATGAACATGTGACTTTTTGTGATGAGGAGTTTTTTATGTGCTTGTTTTTATGTCATTTATTTCAGTTGCCACAAAATTATGAGTAGTTGCATAGTTTTCAACACCAAATTGCCTTTGCAAGCACTAGCATTCAGTAGTTGAGTTATCTCTGGGTAGGAGTAAATGGAGATCGTTCATCTCCAAATGACAGTGAAGTTACCTCCAAACGCAAGTAGTATCATTAAGCAGTTGAGTTATAGGGCTTTGTATCTTTTTTCATGAACATGGTTTTTTTTTGTGTGTTTCTTTTACAGAATGGCTCCGAAAAGCAAAAGGCATGCGGGAAGAACTGATGGTGAAAATGAGGGAGAAGAAGTGGTAGCTCAATCAGTAAGGAGTAATGTTGGACGCAAGCGCGGGCGGACGAATCAGGATCCTGTACGTGGTGGTCAGACAGGGAAACGGGCCACCAATTCTGCCCGGGGTGGTCGAGCGGGGAAACGGGCCACCGATTCCGCCCCTCGTGATGAAGGAGGGAGAAATCCGAAACATGCGAAGAAAGTCACGGATGAGGTATTTTTATGAAAAACTTGAAAGAAGGGAGGAATCCTTTTTTGAAATATGTAATGCTCAATTAGCATGCCATTTTACTTTGTATATGCACTCCTATCTTTGATAAGCAACAGAATAGCAGTGTAGTAGTTGCCTAGTTTAGTACTAACAGTTGCAGTTCAATATAGATCTAGTTGCTCAGTTTTTTAGCAAGCACAACTTTGCTTTTTTTAATTATGTTGTGGTTTGCTTAGCTTAGTACAGTCAGTTGCTCAGCTTAATATAGTGGGTTGCTCAATTTAATATAACTGTTGCTGCCTTTTTTTAATGAGTTTTTCCGTTCATTTTTTTATGCAGATTGGTAGCGGTGGGCCACCACCGAGGAACAAGGCATCACCTTCAAGACTTCTTGTCCTAAACAGTGGCCTCGAGGATACACAAAAGGATGCCATCGGTGATATAAGCTTTGGGGGCGTGCTTGATACCGGCACAAAAGAACAATGAAAGGAGATCTTGTGAAGTTTGTCATGAAGTGTTATGGTCCAGAGTTGTCGCAGCTTGTTATCCCAGATAGGGGGGAGATCCCAGTTGATGCAGCAAGCGTAGAAGAATCTGGGGTTTGCCAAGGGGGCAGAGGAAGGTTGTGTATGAAGTGGAGCCAGACGTAGTCAGGTTGTTCAATGAGAAGTTTGACATCCCGACAGGGCCCGCGCCATTAGTGACCGAGTGGTGCAAAATGATAAATGATATGGGAGTTGTTGCGGACGACAAGTTCTTAAGTGCCTGGCTGGTTGTTGTTCATAGCTATTTTCTTGAACCGACCACCAACTTGAAGGTGTCACCGCACGCATACTCAGTTGCGCTAAATCCATGTGAGGTTGTGAATTCAAATGTTTGCCAGTTTGTTGTCAACCAACTTAGGCTTGCTTTCATGGGTTTTGGAGACAAGAAGAATACTATATGTTGCTGCCTTTTTCACCTAGTGGTAAAATGATCTAGACCTCCCCCCTGTTTTTGGTTCATTTTCACGTTATATGTTTCATGCTGAAGTTGGATAGGTCTTTTCGCAACTCACATGTGTTGTCTATTTATTTTTTTTGAAACAGCTCCGTTACCTTGACTCACTTGATGTGGACTACAGGACAGTCCATAAGGATTATGTGGATG
The DNA here is from genome assembly GCA_963921465.1 of Triticum timopheevii. Taxonomy (NCBI): domain Eukaryota; kingdom Viridiplantae; phylum Streptophyta; class Magnoliopsida; order Poales; family Poaceae; genus Triticum; species Triticum timopheevii. Next base: position 578,736,062 of record OY997268.1, read on the forward strand.
AGAGGACGTCAATTGTTCTTCCAAGGGTCAAAGCATGGAATGAAGGTCTGATCAAAGCAGTAATTAAGAAGGACATGATTAGGAAGGGTGTTTATGGAAAGTTGCGAGTAAGTGTTACTTTACTTTCTGAACAGAATTTTTGTAGTTGCATGATTTTTTCATGCAGTTGCCCACCTATAGGGATTGTGTTGCCTTATTTTAGGAGCTAGTTGCTTTGAAGCTAGTTTCATGATAGTCTTTTTTGCATGGAAATTTGCATGGTAATCTTCCTCATTTTGTCTCCAAGTAGTCATACATGTCCAATTACATGAGTTTTTTTAAGCAACAGTTGCCCACCTATAGTGATTGTGTTGCCTAATTTTAGGATCTAGCTGCTTTGAGCTAGTTTCATGATAGTTTTTTTTGCATGGAAATTTGCATGGTAATCTTCCTCATTTTGTCTCCAAGTAGTCATACATGTCCAATTACATGAGTTTTTTTAAGCAACAGTCGCCAATAATTTTTAGCTTTTTGTAGTTGCTCAATTTACCAGGGGTTGCTATAGGTGCTGTAGTTTTTTGTGATGTCCATAACTGCAGTTGCCATCATATAGTGTTGGTGTTGCCCTAAGTTAGGGAGGCAGTTGCTCATCCATCCCCTTTTTTGAAATTTTTTTATCTTTTTGCTAACTGAGTTTATCATGTACATTTTTTTTACAAAAAACAGCTCAAAGCCGAGTTCTCGAGGTGCGTAGAAGATAGTGTTTTGGGGAGCATGGATCACATCTAGAAGTTTGTTGCTGCGAGGCTTCCTCAAAACTACAACACCAATGTATTTATCTTTACTACCATGGTTTTGCTCTTTTCATAAGAAACGGACTGCTTTTTTTGTTCATCATTGTTGTCGTATAGACTGCTCATCTTTGAGTTTTGTATTTTTTGTGTTTTGCTGAAACAAAGTAGGTTGTCAATGCTGGTCCATGATATGTGCTCTGAAATATCACTCCAAATTGGGAGATTTGTTCAAAGGGTGGGCAAGTTGGAAGAGGATGACGTTGAACCAGCAGCCACAAGTGCTTCTAGGGTCGCAAGCGTGCATCAATCAGCATGGCAGATAAGGGCAGTGGCAAGTCCGAAATAGCAGAAGGTTGCAAAGCAAAAGAATCCAAGGGACAGTAGCAGTCGATGCAAGGAGACAGTTTTGGCATCTGATGACGAGGAGGAGGAATCTGATGAGGAAGAATTTGAATCTTCAGAAGAAGAAGAAGAGGAGGAAGGGAAAGATGAGGACAATCCTGAAGAGGAGAGTTCGAATCAGGACGGGGAAAACAATGATGATGACGACGACGATGATGACTAGGATGATGATGTTCCGTCATACAGCAACCACAGAAGCTGGTGATGATGATTCATAGGACATGGACGTTGACAACTCACAGTCGCCCCTTGCTAGTGAATACGATGGTGAAGATGAGGAAGAGGACGACGACGATGATGTTGAAGAGGAAGAGCAGGACAGGGAGGAGGATGATGAAGAGGAACGGGATGATGAAGAGAACAAAGAGAAGGAGAGAAATGTGGAAGAGGGCAATGAGAAAGAGAATGAACCAGAAAAGAAAGAGGGGAAATCAGAGGAGAAACAGGGTGATGAAAAGAATGAAGAGGAGGAAAACGAGGAGGAAGACAGAGAGGATGAAGATGATGATGCGGAGCAAGATGGTGGGGGTGGGGAGAAGAGGGATGAAGATAAGGATGATGGCGGCACTGGCGGCAACACTAGCACCAACCAGCCCAGCGGGGGAGGTGGTGATGATGAGGGAGGTGCACGAAATCTGGGGTGGCATGGGGGCAGTTGCGACGACGAGGTGCCGCTAAGTACGATCATGGAGAAACTCAAGCGCACTGGCAAGGAAAAAAGTGAGCCAGAGGAAACGATGTCCGTCGAGAGCACACAAGGAAGCATCCAAAGCGCCGACGGTTTTTTCCAGAGCAGCTTCGTTAAGATGGACATGCGGAAGGAGCCGTTTGAGGTTCAGAGTGGGCCTATCATTTCAGCTGCAGATGTGGTGAGGATTGGAGATACCCAGTATAGACAAAAATAGGTAATCCCCGAGACCCATGATATCCCTCTTTTCCCGATGCCCATGATGCCAACTGAGGAAAAATTCTCCAGGATGGATTTGTGCCTTGAGACGATGGTAGATGAGTTGGAACTACCAAGTTTTGGCCAAAAAGAGAAGGGAAGAAAGCTTGCAAGAGGAGTTGGAGCGGTTGTCATGAGGAAGGTCAAGAAAGTGAACCATAAGACAGTTAAGGCTTCTGTTATGTCTCCAAAAGGAAGTGAGGTGTGACGCCCGGATAATTGAGCTACAATAATCCTCTGCTAATGATGCCACGTCATCACTCTTACTGTTGTTAATCCTCAATTGCAGTCAAACACAATTCAAATTCAAATCCAAACTTAAAGTCAAAATTCAAATTTGCCAAACATGAAAACTAAAATGTTCAAAGTGCGGCAAATAATCCCTGGATATTTTTCATGTTGAAACCAATCTCTTTTGGATTCCTAAAGTGCCCCTGGGAATTAATTTTGTGGTCCAACAACAATTAAATTGGTCTTTACAATTTTGAAAAATGATTAGACAACTCCTTTTGGCCTCAAACTTTTTGTGACTCCTAGAAATAATGTGCTGGATTTATGTGACAAGTCTCATTCTAACAAGACTCATTTAGTTTTTCCATTTAATAGAAAACAGTAGCCAAAAATTGAAAACAGAAACTAAAATGTGAAAAACGAAAAGGAAAGGCCCTCCTGTGTGCTAGGGCCACTGGGCCCAATTGGCAAAGCCAGCCCAACACCCCCTTCATCCCCTTCCTCCCTGTTCACGCAACCCCTCGACGCAGAGCATTCGTCCACGGCGCCGATGGCCACGGGGCGGCCATCCGGCGGCTCCCCGGCGACCTACAAGGACGCCCGCGGCCTCCCGTAACCCTAGACGCCCCTGGCTCCCCCACTCCTTCCCTCTCTCCCTCCCCATAGATCTCCCCTGCCACGAGTTCGTCCATGGCCGCGTCACCGTCGTTCCCATGGCCGGAGCCGTCCCCGACCCGTGAGGTTATGCTCTAGAGATCCATAGGCCTCGTATGCATCGCCTACAACCTTCGGTTCGAGCTGAAGCCCTCCACAACCGCACCATCTGGTCGTCTCCCCGCCACGGCCATGGCACCATCGCCATCGATCTCCACCATCGGCACCTCCCTGCGACTCCGAGCACGTCCACGACCTCCCTCGCAGTGAGCCACATCCATCCTCCCTCTTTGCCCCCTCGATTTGTTGCCGTAGCCGCTGTCCCCGAGCTCGTTCGATCTCCCGCTTACGCGTACGCGTACGTGCATGTATCCTGCTAGTTGCTCCTGTCGCTGCTACTCTGCTCGATGTTGTCTGCTGCCGGCTATGTTGGACGCCCCGCGCTCAACCTGCATCTGCCTCGCACCCGACGCGCCCCGCACAGCGCTGCCCTGGCCACGGGGCCAGCTGTGCTCAATTGTGCCTGCCGCTGGCGACCTCGCCCTGCGCATACCCGCTCCTGACCGGCCCCGCTCGGCCTCCGCGCGCTCCTGCTCTCTGCTGCTGCCCCTGTCGCGCGCTGCTGCAGCTCCGTCCGGCCACGCGCCACCGCTCGCGCGCCGTCGTGCCAGTCGCCGTTGCAGGCCTCGCCATAGCGAGCCCCTGCCTGTGTGTGCGCGTGCACGCCCCGACCATGGCCTTGGGCCACCGTACGTGGGGGCCTGCCCTCTGATTTGGATCAGGGGCTAATCCCCTTTTAGCAGTTAACCACCCCCACTAATTGTGTCGCTGATGCATGGGGTCCACCACCCACTAATAACCCCCTATTTAAGTTAACATCCACTGACAAAAGGGTCCCACCGGACCCGTTGACTGGTCAACGTTGACCCAGTCAACTGCTGACTGGGTTGCTTACTCATCACTCCCCTGGCCCACTGTCATAAACTCTGGGTAGAGTAGCACTAGGTGACAGAAGAATATTATGTCTTTAATTCGAGTTAATAATTAAAGTAACTTCAGTATATCATTAAAACTTTGGAAATTCATATAAAATAATCCGTAACTCGGATGAAAAAGTTTTATACATAAAAGTTGCTCAGAACGACGAGAGGAATCCGAATGCGCGGTCCGTTCATTCGTCACACGTCCCTAGCATAGCGAACATCGAACATTTCCCCTCCGATTCGTTTGTCCAAAAATGCCAAACTTCGAGAAAACTTTCCCGGATGTTTCCCCCTTCACCGGTATCGTGTAACACTGTGTTAGAACACCCCTAGCATCGCTTATTGTCATGTTATGCATATGTTTGCGTGTATTTACTATTTCTTCCCCCTCTTCTCTCCGGTAGACCCCGAGACCGTTGCTGATGCCACTGTGATTGACTACGTCACCGACGACCCTTCTTCCCTTTCAGCGGAGCTTCCAGGCAAGCCCCCCTTTGATCATCCCGATATCACCGGTTCCATTATCTCATGCTTACATTAGATTTTGCTACTGTAATTGATTGCTCCTATTCTGATGCATAGCCTACTTTTGTACCTGCTGATGTACCTTACCTGCTTATCCTAAACTGCTTAGTATAGGCTGGTTAGTGATCCATCAGTGACCCCCACCTTGTCCTTGTTGCCCCTGCTTCATCATCGACGACTCGATCAACGTGATCGATGACCAGAGCCCGACACCTCACATCACATCACACCTCTTTTGTTGCTCGACTCTACAGAGTTACCATCGAGTGTCGAGGGTGATACCTCACACATCATTCCCGATGAGATCTCTATAGTGTAGCTACTCGGTCGTAGTCATCGAGGGTGATTCCTCCTTGACCACTCCCGATACGACTCTGTCGTGCAACCCCTCATTGTGAACCTCGGGGGTGGTTCCTCTTACGTTCACCTTGATGATTACATCGATTGGAATTCACCAAGGGTGATTCCTCGGGTTTTCCCCTTGATGTTTGGACACACAGTTACCTTGACTTTACTTGAGACCATTGTTGAAGTCGGGTCGGCCCTGAGGGATACCTGCAAGTTGATGTGAAAGTCGGGCGGGCCCGTAGAGCACCCGCGAGTTTTCCACATGGCACGGCCGGGCAGTCTGGGCCCTTGCCGTAAGTCCACGAGACGGGGTGACGGGGTCACATAATCGTGAGTCTCTGCTCGTCTCCGCGAGCCCCCAATGCACTAACAGGTTTGGGTATTTGTTCTGAGTTGGCCTTTGGCCTTTACGCACTAACCACCACGCGAGAATAGATATGGGCCTCAACGTCGTAGTATTAGCCGAAGCTTTATCAGACGTCCAGTTCAGCATTGTGGCACGGTCGGATCATGCTGGCCATCCGAGGCGGTGCTGGTATCCACCCTGCACACAATGACCCGGAGTGCTGCGGTCGATGGACCCAAGACCCCGGAGTGCTTAGGATGTAGACCGGCGGGGACCTCTCTGCTGAGCCCAGGTAGGGCTGCGACGTGTTGACCTTCCGAGGCCGGGCATGGACCCAGAAAAGTGTGTCCGGCCAAAGTAATCAAGCGTGTTGGGTAACGTGGTGCACCCCTGCAGGGAAGTTATATATTTGAATACCGAGTCCACGGTAATGGACGTTCAGACTTATATCCTGATCTTATATAACTAGAAATGGATACTTGATATATGTGATGGATATGTGGCTCCGGGATTGGTTTCTCGCAGGGAGTCGAGGAAGAATCTCTGGGCGTTGTTTCTACAACATTTTTGTTAATTATAAACTGCTATTCTTTACTCTTCTACATGCTGCAAGATGCTTGGAGCTGCTTGAAGATGCTAGTCTTTGATAGGCTAGGCTTTCCCCCTCTATCCTGGCATTCTGCAGTTCAGTCCATAGATACAAACCTTCCATCTTGATACCAATGCATACTTAGTATAGATCTGATGCTTGCGAGTACTTTGGATGAGTACTCACGGTTGCTTTGCTACCCCTTTTCCCCCTTCTTTCTTATTTTCGATTGATGCAACCAGATGGTGGATCCTTGGTACCAGATGCCACACCCATCGACTACTACTACATGAAGGCCGCCGAAGACCAGGAGTAGTTAGGAGGTCCCAGGCAGGAGGCCTTGCCTCTTCGATTGTGTTGCTTTTGTGCTAGCCTTCTTAAGGCAAAACTTGTTTAACTTATGTCTATACTCAGATATTGTTGCTTCCACTAACTCTTGTGTATCAAGCTTGTATTCGAGCCCTCGAGGCCCCTGGCTTGTAATATTAAGCTTGTATTATTTCATTTTGTGTCTAGAGTTGTGTTGTGATATCTTCCCGTGAGTCCCTGATCTTGATCGTACACATTTGCATGTATGATTAGTGTACGATTCAATCGAGGGCGTCACACGAGGATGCGGCTGTTCAAAGTGCTGCAACTACGACAACCAGCCAACAAGCTCTGACAGCTTAGAGGCCGAAGATGAAGCGGCAAGTCAGAAAGCCACATCACCAGCAAAAAGCAAGGTGTACCAGAAAAGAGCAGCAAAGAAGCAAAACAGAGCAACTGATCATATTCTGCAAGCAACTGAACAAAAAAACAAGCAACTGCTGAATCAGCAAAGACTGAAAACAGAGCAACTTGTGCTACCTTTGAAGCAACTCAGCAAAAAACTCAGGCAACCAGAGTGAGATGCAGGCAGCAACTGCCCAGGATCGGCAGCCCCTGCCACGCAAAGTACGGAGGCAACTGCTGTGCTTGAGGAAGCAACCCCTGAGCAGGAGCAAGCAACTTCCCAGGAATCAACAGGTAAGCCTTCGGTACTCCCCAACAAGCAAGCGTGCTCTGCAAAGGGGAAAGAAATCTCATTCCATGATATTAGGGACATCAACGAGCTACTCGAGAAGTGTGTGAGCCATGGTTCGATGCCACCGCTCGCGAGGAGTAATTCTGCTGGCACCATACCTATAATACGGACATCAGCTGCCATCAATCTACCAGCAAACAAAGGAGCATGCGATTCAGGTGAAGAAGCACGATTGCTGCAAAGATCAAAGTCTGGGAGTGCTGTGTGGGATGATTACTGTCCAACTCCACCTTTCGATCTTGGGATAGATGAGCCAGCAGGAATAACAGGCAACGAGGGCAAGGCAGCAGAGGATAAGGGGGTGGCAAATGCACCTGCCACCGGCAACATTGAGTGGGGAATTGACTGGGGCAAGATGGATTTCGATGAATTTGTCGAGGGGGCAGTGAAAAATGTTGTAGGACAGAGTGCGGGGCACATGTCACTTGCTGGTTTCAGCACACCAACCGAAGTTACAAAAACTACCACTAAGGGGGAATCATCGGGCAAAGGTGCAGCTAGCAGCTCAGAAGAGCCCATTCCTGAGAAGCGCGAGAGGAGGATACTGAAAGCTCCACCATCATAGAGGTCACCATATGTGAATGTAGAGATGAGGAAGGATTTCACATGCAATGTAGAGACAAACAGAGTGTATGCACTGGTTATGTTGCTTGGAGGAGGAGGAGGGACGAGAAGGACGTCGCAGGGTGATGATACAACGTGTGTGTTTCTTTCAGTAGCCACTTTTTTCCTGCTTTGTTCTTTTTGCATGCAATGATCTCTCCTGTTGTTATTTTTCTCAACAGAGCCTTTCTTTTGTTCTACAGGCCGCAAAACATAAAATATCGTGGTTACTTTTGCACAATCAAGGAGCTTGCTAAATCAATGAGGAAGGCAGGATGGATGAAGACACATGTCTTTGAGTTAGGGATTGAAGCAATCATGTACAACAGACAAGTAGGGTCCAAGAAAATAATCATGCCTGTTAGGTTTTCGGTAAGAGAAATAAAACCCACAGTTTTTTCCTTTTTTTGTTTTGGCACTGAAGTAGTTTCTTTATCATCTCATTCTACATTTCTTCATAGACTTGGCTTCAAAGACTCGATCTCGATGTGATGGAGCTGCACGACAGGTTCAAAGAATCAAACCGTTTGGATGAGCAAGACATGGTATGCTCCATGTGTTTACTAGTTGTTTCCCTTTTAAAAACATTTTTTTAGTTTGTCTATAATCGTGTGTGTGTTTGTTGTCTACATTTCTAGAACCTGTGACACATCATTATGATGGCTTTAGGTGCATGTACAACCCCCTGCTGTGCATGTACAAACTACCCCTGCTGTGTACCTACTATAATAGCCCCCTCAAGATATGAGTGAGCAGTATCTGTCAGTTGGCTTTTCTTTACATATAAGTTGCCTGTTATAGCTTGCATTGTTGCCTAAAAAGTGCATGGTTTATAGTGACATTTTTTTCTGCACAGGTTGAAAACCAAGAGCATTGCCTGTGCTTTGTTGTTCAGAAGTCAGTTTTTTTTATTTTTGTTTTTTACATATCTCTCGCACTTACTCAAGTAAAGATGCTGATGACCCACAAGTATAGGGGATCTATCATAGTCCTTTTGATAAGTAAGAGTGTCGAACCCAACAAGGAGCAGAAGGAAATGATAAGCGGTTTTCAGCAAGGTATTCTCTGCAAGTACTGAAATAAGTGGTAACAGATAGTTTTGTGATAAGATAAATTGTAACGAGCAACAAGTAACAAAAGTTAATAAAGTGCAGCAAGGTGGCCCAATCCCTTTTTTAGCAAAGGACAAGCCTGGACAAACTCTTATAATAGGAAAAGCGCTCCCGAGGACATATGGGAATATCGTCAAGCTAGTTTTCATCACGCTCATATGATTCGCGTCCGGTACTTTGATAATTTGATATGTGGGTGGACCGGTGCTTGGGTGTTGTTCTTACTTGAACAATTAACCTCTATTGCAAGCATCCGCAACTACAACAAAAGTATTAAGGTAAACCTAACCATAGCATGAAACATATGGATCCAAATCAGCCCCTTACGAAGCAACGCATAAACTAGGGTTTAAGCTTCTGTCACTCTAGCAACCCATCATCTACTTATTACTTCCCAATGCCTTCCTCTAGGCCCAAATAATGGTGAAGTGTTATGTAGTCGACATTCACATAACACCACTAGAGGCTAGACAACATACATCTCATCAAAATATCGAACGAATACCAAATTCACATGACTACTAACAGCAAGACTTCTCCCTTGTCCTCAGGAACAAATGTAACTACTCACAAAGCATATTCATGTTCATAATCAGAGGGGTAATAATATGCATAAAGGATCTGAACATATGATCTTCCACCAAGTAAACCAACTAGTATCAACTACAAGGAGTAATCAACACTACTAGCAACCTACTAGCACCAATCCCGGACTTGGAGACAAGAATTGGATACAAGAGATGAACTAGGGTTTGGAGATGAGATGGTGCTGGTGAAGATGTTGATGGAGATTGCCCTCTCCCGATGAGAGGAGCGTTGGTGATGATGATGACGATGATTTCCCCCTCCCGGAGGGAAGTGTCCCCAGCAGAACAGCTCTGCCGGATCCCTAGATTGGTTCCGCCAAGGTTCCGCCTCGTGGCGGCGGAGTCTCGTCCCAGAAGGTTGCTTGTTATTTTTTTCTCATCGAAAGAGCTCATATAGGAGAAGATGGGCATCGGAGAGCCACCAGGGGGCCCACGAGGTAGTGGGGCGCTCCCACGGGGAGGGGGCGCGCCCCCCACCGTCGTGAGAAGGGTGTGGGCCCCCTGGCCTTCATCTTTGGCGACGATTTTTCTTTATTTATTTTAAGACATTTCGTGGAGTTTCAGGACTTTTGGAGTTGCATAGAATAGGTCTCCAATATTTGCTCATTTTCCAGCCAGAATTCCAGCTGCTGGCATTCCCCCTCTTCATGGTAAACCTTATAAAATAAGATAGAATAGCCATAAGTATTGTGACATAACGTGAAATAACAGCCCATAATGCGATAAATATCGATATAAAAGGATGATGCAAAATGGACGTATCAACTCCCCCAAGCTTAGACCTCGCTTGTCCTCAAGCGAAAAGCCGATAACAATAAATATGTCCTCATGTTTAGAGGTAGAGGCGTCGATAAAAATAAAATACAAACATGAAGGCATCATGATTATTCTCATAGCAGCAACATATATTGATTTTGTCATATGATTACTCATGTTCAAGTGATGATCTTTTCACAAAGCCAGAGTATGAATCAGAAACCTTATTGGGCACTAACAAATTATAACCTCAGTCATTGAAGCAATTGCAATTTATCATAACATCAGAAAGAGTCTGTGTCAGAGCTTAAAAGCAAGTCCACATACTCAACTATCACTTAGTCCTTCATAATTGCTAACACTCACGCAATACTTGTGGTTACGGAGTTTTAACCGGATACAGAGAAAGATAGGGGCTTGTAGTTTTGCCCCACAACCTTTTACCTCAAGGGTAATTTCAACAATAATAATTCATGCTCCCCTACATCCAATTAGGTATATATATCATGTTCTTTCCAACATGCTGGGCTTGCCAAAGGATAAAATGAAAAAAGGAAAGGTGAAGATCACCGTGACTCTTGCATAAGGTAGAAGATAATAATAAAAGATAGGCCCTTCGCAGAGGGAAGCAGAGGTTGCCATGCGCTTTTATGGTTGGATGCACAAAATCTTAATGCAAAAGAACGTCACTTTATATTGCCCCTTGTATGTGAACCTTTATTATGCAGTCCGTCGCTTTTATTGCGTCCACAACAACTTCGTAGAAAGCTTATTTCTCTGCACTAATAAGTCATGCATATTTAAAGAGAAATTTTTATTGCTTGCACCGATGACAACTTACTTGAAGGATCTTACTCAATCTATAGGTAGATATGGTGAACTCTCATGGCTAAACTGGTTTAAGGGTATTTGGAAGCACAAGTAGTATCTCTACTTGGTGCTGAGAATTTGGCTAGCACGAGGGGGAAAGGCAAGCTCAACATGTTAGAGGAACCATGACAACATACTTCATCTCAGATATAAGAAAACATAACTCATTATGTTGTCTTCCTTGTCCAACATCAACTCTTTAGCGTGTCATATTTTAATGAGTGCTCCCAATCATAAAAGATGTCAATGATAATATATCGATATGTGAAACCTCTCTCTCCTTATTACTTCCTATTAATTGCAACGATGACCAAAGCTATATTTGCCAACTCCCAACAACTTTTAATCATCATACCCTTTCTATGTGAAGTCATTACTTTCAATAAGACCAATATGAACTCTTTGTTTCTTTTTATTCTTTTCTTTATTCACCCAAGATCATGGCAAACTAATCAAACCCTTGACTCAACACTAATCTTTATTATATAGCTCACGGACTCAATTACAAAAAAAGATCATAAAGCAAAACTCAAAACTAGATCATGCCATGACTTTATTCTACTAAATCAAGATACTACTAATAGGATCGAACTAAGAAAAACGGTAAATGTAGAAGTTGTGATGGTGATACGATACCGGGGCACCTCCCCCAAGCTTGGCAGTTGCCAAGGTGAGTGCCCATACCCATGTGATTATGTCTCCTTCTTTGTTGTTGGCACTGGAGGTGTTGTTGATGATACAAGCTTGTCGTCCACCTTCCATGGCATAGGCTCACCCTCATAGAAGGATGATCGAGTCTCCGGAATCCTCAGATCTACAACGGAAACAGCTCGAAACAAAAGCAGAGGATATTTGCGTGATACGGGAGTCAAAACCTTCGGGAGAATATATAATGAATTTTTACCGACCAAAATACGTATCGTGCAAGAAAACGGAGTCCGGAGGGCACACGAGGTGCTCACGAGGTAGGGGGGCGCCCAGGGGGGTAGGGCGCGCCCTCCACCTCGTGGAGGCCTCGTGTCCTCCCCGGACTGCTACTTATTTTTCTATTTTTCTGAATATTCCAAAATGGAGAAATATTGCCTTAGAATTTGTTTTGGAGTCTGTTTACTTACCGTACCACATACCTATTCCTTTTCGGAGTCTGGAACGTTCTAGAAAGTGTCTCTTATGTATTCCTCCGGGGTTACGGTATCAATGATATTGGTTTCAACATTTATGGGATTACCTGAGATATAGTGTTTGATCCTTTGACCGTTCACCACCTTCGGATTTGTGCCTGCGAAGTTGTTGATTTTTATGGCACCGGAACGATAGACCTCCTCGATAACGTAGGGACCTTCCCATTTAGAGAGAAGTTTTCCTGCAAAAAATCTTAAACGAGAGTTGTATAGCAATACATAATCACCTACATTAAACTCACGCTTTTGTATCCTTTTGTCATGCCATCTTTTAACTTTTTCTTTAAACAACTTGGCATTTTCATAGGCTTGGGTTCTCCATTCATCAAGTGAGCTAATATCAAATAACCTCTTCTCACCGGCAAGTTTGAAATCATAGTTGAGCTCTTTAATAGCCCAATATGCCTTATGTTCTAGTTCAAGAGGTAAGTGACATGCTTTTCCATAAACCATTTTATACGGAGACATACCCATAGGATTCTTATATGCAGTTCTATAGGCTCATAATGCATCATCAAGTTTCTTGGACCAATTCTTTCTAGACCTATTAACAGTCTTTTGCAAAATTAATTTGAGCTCTCTATTACTCAATTCTACTTGACCACTAGACTGTGGGTGATAAGGAGATGCAATTCTATGATTAACGTCATATTTAGCAAGCATTTTACGGAAAACACCATGAATAAAGTGTGAACCACCATCAGTCATTAAATATCTAGGGACTCCAAACCTCAGAAAAATAACTTCCTTAAGCATTTTAATAGAAGTGTTATGATCAGCACTACTAATTGGAATAGCTTCTACCCACTTAGTAACATAATCAACAACAACTAAAATATGTGTATATCCATTAGAGGCAGGAAAAGGTCCCATATAATCAAAGCCCCAAACATCAAATGGTTCAATAACAAGTGAATAATTCATAGGCATTTCTTGACGTATACTAATATTGCCAATTCTTTGACATTCATCACAAGATAAAACAAACTTACGGGCATCCTTGAAGAGAGTAGGCCAATAAACACCAGATTGCAATACCTTATGTGCAGTTCTATCTCCAGCGTGGTGTCCTCCATAAGCTTCGGAGTGACACTTGCGTAGGATCTGTTCCTGTTCATGCTCAGGTACACAACGTCTAATAACACCACCTACCCCTTCTTTATAAAGATGTGGGTCATCCCAAAAGTAATGCCTTAAATCATAAAAGAACTTTTTCTTTTGTTGGTATGTGAAGCTAGGTGGTATAAATTTAGCAACAATATAATTAGCATAATCAGCATACCATGGAGTGCTACGAGAAGTGCTTATGACATTTAATTGTTCATCAGGAAAGCTATCATCAATAGGTAGTGGGTCATCAAGAACATTCTCTAACCTAGATAAGTTATCTGCAACGGGGTTCTCATCTCCTTTTCTATCAACAATATGCAAATCAAATTCTTGCAGCAAGAGAACCCATCTAATAAGTCTAGGTTTAGCATCTTTCTTTTCCATAAGATATTTAATAGCAGCATGATCGGTGTGAATGGTTACTTTAGAATTAACAATATAGGGTCTGAATTTATCACAAGCAAACACAACTGCTAAAAGTTCCTTTTTGGTAGTAGCATAATTTTTTTGAGCATTGTCTAGAGTCTTACTAGTATAATGGATAACATTTAACTTCTTATCAACTCTTTGCCCTAGAACAGCGCCTACAGCATAATCACTAGCATCACACATAATTTCAAAGGGTTAATTCCAATCAGGTGGTTGAACAATAGGTGCAGAGACTAATGCTTTCTTAAGTATTTCAAATGCTTCTACACAATCATCATCAAAGACAAATGGTACATCTTTTTGTAATAAATTAGTCAGAGGCCGAGAAATTTTTGAGAAGTCCTTAATGAACCTCCTATAAAATCCGACGTGGCCAAGGAAACTTCTTATACCTTTGATGTCCTTGGGACATGGCATCTTTTCAATAGCATCAACCTTGGCTTTATCGACTTCAATACCTCTTTCAGAAACTTTGTGCCCCAAGACAATACCTTCATTAACCATAAAGTGGCACTTTTCCCAATTCAAGACAAGATTAGTTTCTTCACATTTCTGCAAAACTTGATCAAGATTGCTCAAGCAATCATCAAAAGACGATCCATAGACGGAAAAGTCGTCCATGAAAACCTCACAAATGTTTTCACAAAAATCAGAGAATATAGCCATCATGCATCTTCAAAAGGTAGCGGGTGCATTACATAAACCAAAAGGCATACGTCTATAAGCAAAAGTACCAAAAGGGCATGTAAAAGTAGTCTTTGATTGATCTTTAGCCGACACAGGTATTTGAGAGAAACCAGAATAACCATCTAGAAAGCAATAATGTGTATGTTTGCATAATCTTTCTAGCATTTGATCAATAAAAGGTAAGGGGTAATGATCTTTCTTAGTAGCTTTATTTAATTTGCGGAAATCAATTACCATCCTATAACCTGTGATAATTCTTTGCGGGATCAATTCATCTTTATCATTAGGGACAACAGTAATACCTCCCTTCTTAGGGACACAATGGACAGGACTTACCCACTGACTATCAGCAACGGGATAAATTATACCTGCCTCCAGAAGCTTGAGTATTTCTTTTCTTACCACTTCTTTCATTTTAGGATTCAAACGTCGTTGAGGATCACAAACTGGTTTGGCGTCCGCTTCCAAATTTATTTTATGCTGACATAGAGTGGGACTAATGCCCTTAAGAACATCAAGAGTATATCCAATAGCGGCACGGTGCTTCTTCAGAGTTTTCAATAATCTTTCTTCTTCCTGCTCTGAAAGGTTAGCACTAATAATAACAGGATATATTTTCTTTTCATCAAGATAAGCATACTTAAGATTATCAGGCAACGGTTTAAGCTCAAACACGGGATCACCCTTGGGCGGAGGAGGATCCCCTAGGATTTCAACAGGCAAATTGTGTTTCAGAATAGGTTCTTGTTTAAAGAATAGTTCATCTATTTCCCTTCTTTCATTCATGAACATCTCATTTTCATGGTCTAGCAAATAATGTTCTAAAGGATCACTAGGAGGTACAACAATAGAAGCAAGACCAATAATTTCATCCTTACTAGGCAATTCTTCCTCACGATGTTGTTTACTAAATTGAGAGAAATTAAACTCATGAACCATATCATCCAAGCCAATAGTAACAACATTCTTTTCGCAGTCTATCTTAGCATTAACAGTATTCAAGAAGGGTCTACCTAATATAATGGGACAAAAGCTATCTTGTGGAGAACCAAGAACAAGAAAATCAGCGGGATATTTGGTTTTCCCACACAAGACTTCAACATCTCTAACAATTCCCATTGCAGATATAGTATCTCTATTGGCAAGTTTAATTGTAACATCAATATCTTCTAACTCAGCAGGTGCGATATCATGCATAATTTCTTTATATAAGTCAATGGGTATAACACTAGATCTAGAACCCATATCACATAAACCATGATAACAATGAGCTCCTATTTTAACAGAAATAATAGGCACGCCTACCACGGGTCTATGTTTATCTCTATCACAGGGTTTAGCAATTCTAGCAATTTCACCAGAGAATTCAATGACATGCCCATCAATATTATCGGACAAGAGATCTTTAACAATAGCAATATTAGGTTCTACTTTGACTTGCTCAGGAGGTGTATAAGTTCTAGTATTGCTTTTACAAACAACAGTTGAAGCTTTAGCATGATCCTTTACTCTAGCAGGGAAAGGTGGTTTCTCAACATAAGAGGTGGGAACAATAGGATCATTATAAGTGATGGTCTTTTCTTCAACTTTAATAGGTGCAACTACTTTTACTTCTATGGGAGGATGATATTTAAACCACTTCTCCTTGGGGAGATCAACATAAGTAGCAAAAGATTCACAGAAAGAAGCTACTATCTCAGAGTCAAGTCCATATTTAGTGCTAAACTTACGGAAAATATCGGTATCCATAAAAGATTTAACACAATCAAACTTAGGTGTCATACCTGACTCCTTACCTTCATCGAGGTCCCAATCTTCAAAGTTGCGTTTAATTCTATCCAATAAATTCCATCTGAATTCAATAGTCTTCATCATAAAAGAGCCAGCACAAGAAGTATCGAGCATGGTTTGATTATTATGAGAAAGCTGAGCATAAAGATTTTCATAATTATTTCTCTTGAGAGCTCATGATTGGGGCATGAATATAACATTGATTTAAGCCTCCCCCAAGCTTGAGAGATGCTTTCTCCTTCGCGAGGCCAAAAATTATAAATATAATTGCGATCACGATGAACAAGATGCATAGGGTAATACTTTTGATGAAATTCCAATTTCATTATTTTATAGTTCCATGATCTCGTATCATCACATAGCCTATACAATGTCAATGCGTCTCCCTCCAAAGATAAAGGGAAAGCCTTCTTCTTAACAACATCATCGGGTATACCTGCAAGCTTAAATAATCCACAAATATCATCCACATAGCGTAGATGCTCGTCAAGATGCTTTGTTCCATCTCCTGTAAAAGTATTAGCCAGCAGTTTTTCCATAATACCAGAAGGAAATTCAAAAGGAGTTTCATTTTCAATAGGTTCAGCAGGTTTAGGAGCAACTCTTTGCTCTACTGGACGGGGTGAAGATACTCTGAACAAGCCCCTCAAAGATTCACTTTCCATAGTAACAAGTGACAGAAAATTTCAGCACACTATATAAATTTTTCCTTACCAAATTCCACTTACCAAAGGCGCTACACTCCCTGGCAACGGCGCCAGAAAAGAGTCTTGATGACCCACAAGTATAGGGTACCTATCGTAGTCCTTTCGATAAGTAAGAGTGTCGAACCCAACGAGGAGCAGAAGAAAATGATAAGCGGTTTTCAGCAAGGTATTCTCTGCAAGTACTGAAATAAGTGGTAACAGATAGTTTTGTGATAAGATAAATTGTAACGAGCAACAAGTAACAAAAGTTAATAAAGTGCAGCAAGGTGGCCCAATCCCTTTTTTAGCAAAGGACAAGCCTGGACAAACTCTTATAATAGGAAAAGCGCTCCCGAGGACATATGGGAATATCGTCAAGCTAGTTTTCATCACGCTCATATGATTCGCGTTCGGTACTTTGATAATTTGATATGTGGGTGGACCGGTGCTTGGGTGATGTTCTTACTTGAACAAGCATCCCACTTATGATTAACCTCTATTGCAAGCATCCGCAACTACAACAAAAGTATTAAGGTAAACCTAACCATAGCATGAAACATATGGATCCAAATCAGCCCTTACGAAGCAACACATAAACTAGGGTTTAAGCTTCTGTCACTCTAGCAACCCATCATCTACCTATTACTTCCCAATGCCTTCCTCTAGGCCCAAATAATGGTGAAGTGTTATGTAGTCGACATTCACATAACACCACTAGAGGCTATACATCTCATCAAAATATCAAACGAATACCAAATTCACATGACTACTAATAGCAAGACTTCTCCCTTGTCCTCAGGAACAAACGTAACTACTCACAAAGCATATTCATGTTCATAATCATAGGGGTAATAATATGCATAAAGGGTCTGAACATATGATCTTCCACTAAGTAAACCAACTAGTATCAACTACAAGGAGTAATCAACACTACTAGCAACCTACTAGCACCAATCCCGGACTTGGAGACAAGAATTGGATACAAGAGATGAACTAGGGTTTGGAGATGAGATGGTGCTGGTGAAGATGTTGATGGAGATTGCCCTCTCCCGATGAGAGGAGCATTGGTGATGATGATGACGATGATTTCCCCCTCCCGGAGGGAAGTGTCCCCAGCAGAACAGCTCTGCCGGAGCCCTAGATTGGTTCCGCCAAAGGTTCCGCCTCGTGGCGGCGGAGTCTCGTCCCGAAAGGTTGCTTGTTATTTTTTTCTCATCGAAAGAGCTCATATAGGAGAAGATGGGCATCGGAGAGCCACCAGGGGGCCCACGAGGTAGGGGGGCGCGCCCAGGGGGAGGGGGCGCGCCCCCCACCCTCGTGAGCAGGGTGTGGGCCCCCTGGCCTTCATCTTTGGCGACGATTTTTCTTTATTTATTTTAAAACATTCCGTGGAGTTTCAGGACTTCTAGAGTTGCACAGAATATGTCTCCAATATTTGCTCCTTTTCCAGCCAGAATTCCAGCTACCAGCATTCCCCCTCTTCATGGTAAACCTTATAAAATAAGAGAGAATAGCCATAAGATTGTGACATAACGTGAAATAACAGCCCAGAATGCGATAAATATCGATATAAAAGCATGATGCAAAATGGACGTATCAGATGCTCCTACCAAATCAGGGTTGCCTGAAATCACATCAAAAAGTTGGTGTTGTTCTGTTTTTCTAAGATCATTATTGTTGAGAAGTTGATATCAGGAAATCATAGGAGTTGCTTGAAATCACATGATAAGTTGCTCATAAAAACGCACAGAGTTGCCTGATGAGCCATTTGTCGAAGCTTCATACACATGTTAGAAGTTTTTTGATGTTTTTTAGTGTTTTGAGAGCTATATCAGAAGTTGCCTAAAATTCTTGGGAGTTGCCTAAAAATCATATCAGATGTTGCTCCTAAAAACATATAGACTTGCCCAAAATCATATCAACAGTTGATGTCCTTTGTTACGCTGACATGGTTTTTTTTCTTGAAGGTTATGGTTCTTGTGCTTGAAAATTTAGACCCGGAGAACGCCGATGGTGCACACCACTACTGGCTACTCAACATCAATCTGAGGGACAAAAGGTTTGAAGTGTTTGACTCATGGAGGATGTTAAACAAAAGCAAGAGGATGGATGATGTTGCAAGGGCTATTGTAGCTGCAGTTCGTGTGTTGTGGGACAAATACTATCCAAAACAAGCAAAGACAATGGACAAGTTCCCGCTTGTGGATATCGATGCACCAAAGCAGACTGTATCGTAAGGACTAACCCACCTACATACATCTCGTTGTTATAAGACGTAGTTTTTGCCCTTTTTTGCAAGTGCTTTCTTAACATTTGGTTTTTTTGCAACGGTGACTGTAGCATATTTGCATTGATGAACGCGTTATTGTGGAACAGGACGTGGCTCCCGAACTACGGACAAAGCGACATATTAAACATTAGGAAGAAGATGACCATGTCCATGCTGAAGTGTGACCTGAACAAGATTCTATGGCAGGAGATCCTCAAACCGGCCAACAAGTGAACGAATAACTAGGTACATTTTTTTTTATTTTTTCCTGATCAATGTGTTTCATTAGAGGATATCAATGTGAATAGTAATGCGTTCCATTAGAAAACTCACAAAAGTTTGTCCCAAACCACCTATAACAAGTTTGCATAAATCACAAGCGTCCATAGGTTT
Organism: Triticum timopheevii; assembly: GCA_963921465.1. Lineage (NCBI taxonomy): Eukaryota > Viridiplantae > Streptophyta > Magnoliopsida > Poales > Poaceae > Triticum > Triticum timopheevii. The sequence continues at coordinate 578,755,399 of OY997268.1, forward strand.
TGCAAGTTTATGAGTAAGGAATATAAGCACAAATGTCAAGCATCCACCTCCACACAGTCTCCAATTTGTGAATTTAAAAGCTAGGAAAACAAATAAATTAAAACAAGTCCATGGAAATCATTTCATAGTTGCTTTTTTTGAAACTGGCAGTTGCTTGTTTTCCCTTCTACATCTGCTTAGAAACCAGATCACAATTGCTTCATCTACCAGGACACTATTTGCTTTTTTTACTTCAGCTAGTTTTGCAAGCCCAGGGGTCATTATCTTCATGTGGTAACAATCACAGCAGCTTCCTTAGGCATGTTGCAGCAGTGTGATCGATTGATTCACAAATGCTGCACTTGTTCTTTTTCTTAGGGTGTAGCTCCAGGGCTGATTTGAAGCGCCTGCTGCGGCTGCGCCCTTTTGTGACTGAACAAGGTGGATCCATAGGAGCAAGGGGGCAGGGGGCAGGAGGTTGGTTTGAACCACTTGAGGCATTAGGGTTTGATGCTTCCCTAGCCCGAGCCGCTTCTAGGGCTGCCTTTAGCCTCTTCTTTCTCAGTTTATTCAACTTAGTAACCTGAGTATCTGCTGCTTTCATGTGCCTCCTAACTGCAGCAGCTGCCTCATCACTAGTCATTGCCTTCTTGGCTAGCTTTGCAAAATCCATTGTCAGAGTCACTTGCCGAACTTGGTTCTCTGACTTAGCGGGCAAGTCCGGGGGAGGGCCCTCGTTAGTTGGCGGTGGTGCACTTGGCACCGCATCTTGCATCCAGCGGCGCTTGATGTAGTGTTCAGGTATCTCATTAACGCCAAGATGTGTGAAGATTTTCAAGACATGGCAACAAAGCATGCCGTCCCTATGCCACTTGCAACATTCAAAATCATAGATAGTTAGCTCTGGTCTCACTGTGACTAGGTACTTCCTTGAGCCATACCCTAGAACTTCTTCCATATTGGGCTCAAGGTAATAGAAGTTGATTCCATCAGGACGCACATCGTACTGGCCAATCATCTGAAACTCAGTTCTAAATTTCACACTGATGTCCCTAGTGTATGCTTTGTAGGCATGCCTCTCAATGGGGAAACGCGGCCATCTTTGTGCTTCTAGATGCTCTGTCCGGTAGTCGTTCCCGCCCTCCCTCGCGACTATGTGTACCTGAATCTTCTCATATTGCTTGACGAAGTTGAGAATTGACTTGTGTGGGTTCACATAGTGCTTCAACATAGCATTGAACCCTTCGCTGCGTTGCGTTGACTGAAGGAAAGGGAAGAACCTAAATTTGAAGTAACATGGCACCCATGTAGCCCGGTCTTCATAGAGCTTCTCAAAGTGAGCATGCATAAGACCTTCATATTTCAATTGAAGTGCATCCCATTTTCTTTCAAACTCAGTCGGGGTGAAACTGAAGTCAATGCATTCATTGAAGCCTTTGACCAAATCCGGGTTCCTAGCCAACACAGGTCCAAGCTTCTCTTGCACTTTCTTCATTATATGCCTACGGCAGCAACGATGAATAGTTGCCGGGAACTTCCTCTTGATAGGTTGTGCCATAGCAACATCTTGGTCTATGATGATGTTGTCCGGAGCCAAACCATCCATTGTCTAGGAAAGCATCAAACAACCAGTCATAACTTGAGGCTAGTTCCTGCCGGACAAATCCATACCCAAGCATAATTGACTATCCATGTCTGTTGATGCCAATGAAGGGGGCAAATGGCATGTTGTACATGTTCGTGAGATAAGTTGCATCAAACGACACGCAATCATGATAAGCCTCCGCGTATGCTTTCCGTGCCGCACCATCCACCCAAAACAAGTTTTCTGTCCTGCCTTCCACATCTGTCTTGCATTTAAAGAAGAATCCTGGGTCGTTTTCCATCACCTTATAAAAGTAGTTTAGTGTTTCTTCAATGCCAATGTCTTTAGTTGGGGCGTTGACCTTCAGACAGTGGTTATGGATGGCTTTAGCTGTGTACGGAACAATCAACTCCGAGCCGTAGTATGATGACATTAACATCATCATCTTTCCTTCCATAAAAAAATAGAAACTTGTGTTTTTTAGGACCAACTAACCACAATGCAGCAAGCAACTTGTTTTTATAGAGAACATAAAGTAACAATTAGGCATAAGTAGAACAAGAACCAAGCCTGTATTCCACCAAGTTTTTTTTCTGCTGGATGATGTCTTTTATTTATTTATCAGAGTTGCGTGGAAAATGAACATAGTTGCCTCAGTTTACTGTTCAAGTTGCCAGTTTTTCTCCTTGATCATGGTTGCCCATGAACCCTAAGCACCTTATACTAGGATAGGAAAGAAATCCAAGTACTTGAGGTAGGAATAGGCAACACCAAGGTTTTCTACTTGGGTCATGATTTTTTTAATTACCAGAGTTGCACAAAAATGAACATAGTTGCATAAAAATGAACATAGTTGACTTAGGTCAAAGTACTTGATGCAAGAATAAGTACCAGTTCTGTGGTAAAAAAGATTTAATCCAATGTGAGTTGTACCTGCTGTCAAGTTGCAGTCGTTTAGGTGAGTCGGAAATTTTTTCTGTTCCGTCGGGATTCCTTTGTGAGAACGAAGGTATTTCGAAAGCGATGGCTTCTCAATCAGTGGATGGTTGTGATCTGCAATAAAAGTGATAACCTCCCATCTGTCATCTTTAAGCTTCACCACCATCTTAGCACATCATTTTATTTGCTTCACAGTTTCTCGTTTCCTATTCTTCTTGAAAGTGTGTTCCTCGACATCCTCTTCAACATCTTGTTCAGGTGAACTCAGGCATGTAGTGTTTTTGCTTGACGAGGCAACATCCGGGATCCCAACCCTCTCTACTGGTTTGCGGAACTTGTTACAGCAGAATTGCTGTTTTTCCAGCACGCCTGTGTAGGCCGACCTGTAAGACGTATTCAACTGGATTGAAAAGCCCTCCATCAAGGCGTAGCGATTGTAGTGTTCCCTCGCATCCTCTAATGTGTCGAAGCGCATGCCAACATAAGGTTGTTGTGGCTGTGACCTAGCTTCTTTGTCTTCCAACTCATGTGCCTCATGAACTAAAGCATTAGTAGGAGCAACCATAGGTGGGGGAGCAGCAACACGATTGTCCGGGACATGAGTATTGTTAGAGCCAACGTTGGGGTCAGGAGACTCACCAACCTCCTCCTCCAAATGTTGATGCTCCTGCTCATCCCCTGCATGAAAGAAGGGTGCACCCAACTCGACTGAAATGTTGATGGACTCTACGTCAAGCGGTGGTTCATTCAGATCAATCATCATGAACAATCAACCTGCAACAAACTGTGTGTTAGCCCACCACAAAAAGCATGCATGACCTTTTTGAACAAACTAGTTGTAGAATATGAATGAGCAACTATAAACACTTGTTTGGGCAACTATAAAGTTAAACAGAGGCAATTTCTATCTTCTTTTTTCCCAAAAGTTTCTTGTTTCTTCTCTTTTTTTTCTTATATGTTTTATGTTTCTACCAGTATGACACAAATATATAGCAGCAAAGATTTGTTTTACATGACATGCGCTGATTCATTTGTGCCTTTTTTTCAGCAGCAGATTACAACTTTTGATGATGGGAAACAACGTGCATATCTGACGGAGAGCTTACCAGGAGCAGGAGTCCTATCATTTGGTGTAGTTTATGTCTTTTTTATCTTTTTTAGTGAGACCATATGGAATGTAGCAAAGTATCTTAGTGTGGGATTGTTCGAAATTGTTTATGACGTGTCCTTTGTTTTTGTGTGTTTGTCGTTTGTGTCTTTTTAGCGAGAACCATACTGATATGGCAAAAATTGTGTGTTAACACATGCAAGTTAATAGACTTTTCTACCCCCCCTGCTTCTAACATGAGTTTTATGTTCTTGATAGTACATGCTTTAATGCACAGGGAAGTTGCACATGTTTTAGTACTAGAGTTGTCATGTTCTTACATCTGGTATAGGCATCTCTAGAATTTTTGAACAACTATGCTTGCACAGCTCTTTTTTTACCAGAGTTGCTTCAAAAATGAACATAGTTGCCTTAGTTAACTGTTCGAGTTGTCAGGTTTGTTTCCTGATCAGGTTCGCTCATGAACCCCAAGCACCTTATACTAGGATAGGAAAGAAAGCCAAGCAGGTTTCAATGCATACAATATAGAGAAATTATGTTTTGGTGGTGCAATGCACCTGCAAAACTATGCAATGGTCCTGCATTTTGTTTCACACTAGATTTGCCCTCTTTTTATACTGGTGTTGCTTTCTTGTATCATAACAGTTGCTCAAGATGCATGCCATACATAGGGGTTGGCTCAAAGCGGTCTACAAGTTGCTTTTTCACCAGATCAAAAGAAACAAACTAAAAACTGGACTAGTTGATGTTCAAGCAGGGAAGGGCTGGGGTGGTTGAGTAGGGAAGAGAGAGGAGTCGAGTGGAGGTGGTGCTTACCTTTTTGGGGGGAGGTAGGTCTCGTTTTTTTTCTCCAGATCTGATTTTTGGAGCTAGGAGGAGGAAGGAGGTGTTCCTGCGTCGGATTTGTTCTTCAAGGCGCCATTGATGGGGCAGATCTTGTTTAGAGGAAGAAAGGAGGAGCAAGGATGAAGAAGGGGACCCTTGCGTGGGCTTGTCCTTCAAGGAAAAGGGAGGAAGGGGGGTTGCGTGAGGCGTCCGCAAGGAAAGGGAGCGTGGGCGGGGGTGCAGGGAGGGGGTGGGGACCGAAGCTTGGGCGACGACAGGTGCGACCAAGCAGGGGCCAGGGGACCAGGTGTGATCGGGGCAAGCGCGCGATCCACCCGTGATTCGCGTGCACGGGGGCTTCTTTCCTTTTTCGGCTGTCTGGTCGCGCGCGCGGGCCGCTCCTTCCTTTTCTAGGAGAGCACTCGTTGCTGCGATCAGACGCCCGTGCGCCAGCGAGCCACGTCCTATAAAAAATTATAAAGCATTTAGAAATTCAGAAAGTACTAGTAGGACATGGTAATATCTCCCACGAATTTCCGTCGGTACATCGATCACAGGAAACAGTACCTTCATTCTTTGCGAGATATAGAGAGACAAGCGGTGTACTGCATGTACAATATATACACAGCGACGTGCCCGATGAAAGATGTAGCTCAACCATCGTATTTTACTTTTCTCTTCTTATTTTCAACTCGCGTGTTACTAGGATCGACCGCCACTGATATTAGTGGCGTGCTAACGGACTTTCCGCTGCTAAAACACCAAACTAGCAAGTGGAGTCAGTAACGCTCAACTAGCGACCCGGACGCCGGGGAGATTTCATGAGATTCAAACAGATGCAATACCCATTTATTTACTTCTCATGTTTCACCAATCCATGATAAGAGTCTAGTAGTGACTGGCATAGATGCTGGACGGGAAGCACAAGACAAATGCATGGGTGGAAGGAATCAACTGAAGCTGGGGCAAACAGGCCCCTTGGACAGGCCAAGCCGAACCTCCATCCCGTGGTGCATGTCCGGTATGCGCAGGCTGTCAGAGTCTTGAGGCACTGCAAAGTGGACAGGCAAAAAAGAAATATTAACACAAACACTGAAGAAGTTTCTAGAAACGGAAACAAGATAAAACACAAATCTTGGTTTTCCAAGAAATCGTTCGTTCCAGGAACACACCCCCATCAGATCAATAGATTTTGCTCGGGTGTGTTGCACCGTGAACAAAGAAGCTAGTAGTACTCATAAAAGCTTAAGAGAAGTTTAAAGGTAACGGTCCATCCTAACTCCAACTGATCAATTCATGACTAGCAAGTTTTGCACGAATGCTTGCGGAGTCATGAAGCAGCAAAGCAAGAGATTGATGCAGAACAAAAGGATGGCAATCCTTACAGTTAAGGTAATCTTCAAATCCAAAATCATCCAAGGAACCTGTCATTGCCTCGTATCCTAGCATAGATGATGGCAATGCGCCTGGGGGCCTTTGGAACCTGGAAATACAGAAGTCATCAGTCAGACGTTTTTAGTGTGATGAGGCAGCTGCGAAGTCAAAAGAGCTTGACGTCTATGTATTTTTAAGAAAAAAAACTGAGGACAAGGACACACGGCATTCAAAAATCAAAAGTGTATAAACAAAATGTAAAATCATATGTTTATACACTTGTTATCTGCCCTCTCTTGTAACTGCATTGTTGTACTAATTGCTAGAAGTGGACAGATAAAAACCTCAAGACATGTTTGTGTGCATTCAAACAGAAGAAGAGACCCAGTTATTCTTACGGTAGCAAACCCATGTGCTTGATCTATGGAAATAGTCTTGGATGAAAAAACTAACAGAAGACGTCAAATGCCAGCCATAATATTGCAATTAATCATTGAAACTCGCAACCATGCAGATTTAGATACAACCAAACATGCAGTGCAAGAACCTAACAAGTAACTGTACCATACCAGAAAACGAACTTCGTGCAAACAGAATGTCACACAATAATATGAATACATTTGCAGCAAAAGAAAGCACTACATTTTATTTTAACGTTTTGTGCAGAACATCTTTACAACATGATGAAAAACGTCACAAAATCAAACCTAGTATCCCAACACCTGCTCAACTGATGCCTACTCAATCCAGCTTGAACAAAACCTAACATGACTACGTAGTTGCAGTGGGGGCTAATTAGCACAGAGAAAGTACACATATCACTAACATGACTAGAGTTGCTGAGGGGGCTATCTAACAGAGAGAAAACATGCATATCACTGCCAATAGCAGAGATATGGACGCAGCATTATGGCTCGTACGAGTATAAGATCCTATTATCTGGGCCAGACGGTCTCCAGTGTGGATCCATGCCAATATGATTTAGTGCTAGCAGGGCGAGCAACATAAATTGGCATATTGAAACAACTATTCTGTTTTTTACATCTACAGTGGCAGCCCATACTGACGTCCTAAGCTATGCTCTGGCAGGCCCGTTTGAAGGATGGAGCACCTCTGTAACCACAAATCATGTACTGATGGTGCAGGTAATGCCTCGTAGATGGACCATGGTACAGAATAAAAATCTTGCAAGCCTTGGTGTGTGGCTTTCGGTACCTACTCAGATTGCTCCTCTCCTTCGTCTTAATGTTGCAGGGGAGAGGACCTCAACACGACAGTCAAACGTGGGCAGGTGTCGACCTAACATACACGAAGAAGCTAGCGGATGAGCCGATGGATTTCCCCGTAGATTCAATTTGCAGGTAAGATAGTTTGTTGCTGAAAAGAATAATATTTTTTCCCTTGGAAAAACAAAACAGAATAATCTTAGGAACCTGCGTGGGTAGATTGGCAAAGACAAAGCAGATGCTTATGTCAGGAAGACACTAGAGCTTTTGATAAGATTGGAGCCAAGGATCCAGAATTCTTGTTTAAGGTTCATGCAAATTCGGGGAGTTGGATAAAGAATCTGATGTAGTAGTCGAGCGGGAATTATAGGATGCAGTACAGGTGCTTTGATGATGTAATCACGTTCGACACAACTTGTAGAACAAACTTGTACGAACCGTTCATGCTATTTGTTGTTGTAGACTTATCAATTCCAAAGTGTGATACTATGTATGAGGTGCAGTATGAGCAGGTTGAGACCTTCGAGTGGCTGTTGATGGAGTTCAAAAGGATGATGGGAAGGGCCGCACCTAATGCGATCCTAATTGGTACCAATTGCAGTGTGCCTGGCCACCAGAAGAATACATCCCATGTCGAATTTCCGGAAGACGGTCCTAATTGGTACCAATTCATGCGATCTGGATAATGAGAGCACATAAATCTATGACCCATATCGAATTTCCGAGATATTAACACATGGACTAGAAGATATTATTAGCACATCTGGTTCTCGCAGTAAGGTCAAACTCAAGATTCCAACAAACTGCAGCTGCCCGATCGGATGGCTAAAATATTATGAATGCCCACATCAGCTACCAGCGACTCTTTCACTCATAGTTAGGCAAAACCTATTTCCAGGAGGGGAAAGGAGGGGGCCAGCGAGAGAGCGAACCTGGAGAGGATTTGGGCGTCCAGATCCTGGCGGATGTTGAAGGCGGACCCGTAGATGGCCTCGGTCCCGAACCTCTTCTTGTCGTCCCAGAACTTGGTCTCCTGCGCGGCGCGTACCCACGAAACAATCAGATTCAGAGCTAGCTAGGGTTTGGAGGTCCCGGGGGAAACGAACCTTATGGATGGTGGCCTGGATGGGGTGCGGCGGCGCGAGGTCGCCCCTGACGCTGTCGTTGACGCCGAAGCGGAGCACGTCGTGGGTCTGCCCGATCTCCTTCTTCGTCATCAAGCTCGCCATCGTCGCTGCTCAGGCTCTCTCTCTCTCTCCTTCTCTCTCTGTTCTCTCGGGGTTTCGCAGTGTTTTTTCTTTCTTCCTATTTTTTTGACCAACAGTGTTTTTTTGTTTTGTTTTGAGAAACGTGTTTTTTCTTTCTTTGCGGAGAAGAAAAGAGAGGCAAAACGAGGAACACAAGAATAGAGAGAACCTGGTCTGGGGCTCTGGGCTTGATGAATGCGTAACAGGCCGCTCGGGAAACGGGCCGGCCAGTAGCTCCCAGCGTAAACACTTGCCACGTTCGGTTTTTGCTTAGGTTTTTGTTAAATCTGGTTTTTAGCAATAGCTCAGTTTATAGCCCCAACGTTCTTATTTTTCTGACTTCATTTCCTTTCTTGTTCTTTTTTTTTTTACTTTTACTAGTAAGTTTGCACGTGCAACGCACGATGCACTTTGATTCGCACCCGCACAAGTAAACCACAACAAGTGTGAACTCAAAGATCCAACTAAAGACACTCACCGTGCTTAAAGATAAAGCTAGACACCATATTCGGCTTGGTATCATCATGTAAGTTGAGCAACAATGAAAAGTTTTTCAAAGAAAGATCAATGGTGGACATGCGGTCCAATACAGCAGACAGAACTGCTACAAGCAGAAATAATAATGTAAATTAATAAAGAGCATATTATGGTGGAGAAAATGAAACATAATGGATTGGACAACAATGCCCACTCATGTTATGAATTTTGTAAAGTAACTTAAAAAAAAGCGAGGAAGAGTAACTTCAAATTCGGATGTGAGAGGTCATCTATTCCAAGTTGATGACGTGTAAAATACTCCTGGAGGGAATATAGAAACGAAGCAATAAAATTTGCTATTGTTGATTAAATCAGCATTTTCAAATCACATACAATGAGTGCATGATAGCTGATTCAAATCATTAAATGAGCCAACCATTTCCACCGGAAAAGATTTAAATTCGGTTTATTGTTGTATAAAAAAAATGCATGGTCTACAGTTCAAACATGAGTGAAAACAATAGTTCAAGATATTGAAGGGTTGTACTCAGTATGCAGGTATTAGAAAATGAATCTGAGTTCTGCTCTACAAAAGACATCACCTGTGGTGAAATGCTGATAGTAAGTACTCCCTCCGTCCCAAAATAACTGTCTTAAGCTTAGTACAACTTTGCACTAGAGCTAGTACAAATTTGAGACACTTATTTTGAGACGGAGGGAGTACAAAACAATTCTTGTAGTCAATTCTTTCATAGTAAACGCTGACCGAATTATAGTTCCAACACTCATGCATCACAGCGCCAGGAGTAACCTGTAAAATAGCAGGAATATTACTAATTATTAACATCTGAAGAACAAATGCGTACAAGGAAAATAATCTAAATCCTTACACTAATGTGGCAATAATATAGGAGACTTTTGATTTTCAGTAGAGCTGGTAGCAATCACACATGGAATATTCCTACAAAAACGCAGATAGATGAAGTACTCCAGAAATAACATGGGTGACATTCGGAACAAAATACATCAGAAAACTGAAGTGAGAAAGAGGATGGTGGATGATGGATGGTGCAAAATAAGAACGGAAAGGAGAAAACCAATATTCTCTCATATTGAACAAAATTCAAAACTCACCCATTGATGCATCATGAACCCGAGCGTTTGAATCTCTTGTTCGTGCTGTAATGAAAAATAGGATAATGCAAATGAGGTTAGGATTTGAGACACCTCTTACCAAAGGAGGCGGAGATGCAGGATAATTTGCAGATTTCTTTTGTTGACAATGCCAAACCCAGAAGTTGTAGAGGCGAGAATATAAGGAATCACTTAGAAGGTCCGGCAGGTGGGGTGCGGGGAGATGATGCGTTGTGTGCGGATGGCAAGGCAGCGGCGAATCAGGGCTAGAACGTGTTGTACGTCGAGTGAAGCAGTGGGCGATGACACATGGGTGCCCTGAAGAAGGCACAACTCCTCCTCACGCGTCCCGACGGTGGCTCGCGTGCTGTTATGGCCGCTACTTCTTGTAGTACATGAGTTCCGGCTCCGGGCGAGAGCACGTGCGTCTTGTCAGCGTACGCGGGGTGGCTCTATCATCTGGCCCGTATGTGAGCTCTTCATGTGCCTCCCATGCGCACACTTCTCCGCCGGACAGGCCAGGGCATGAGCTTTGTCGGTGAGCCCGCCGGCGCGTCCTTCCGATCTCTTTGACACTGACATCACGGCGTGTCTCCTCCTGGGGGCGTTCACCCCTCGATCCTTGGGTGCATGTGCCGCCGGCGCCGGACAAGGTGGGGCCGCGTGCGTGTTGCCGGGCGAGCGCACCACCGCCGGCGCCGGACAAGGTCGGGCTCGCGTGCATGTTGTCGGGCAAGCGCACCGCCGCCCTGGGCGCGTCCTCTCCTCTGCGTGCCTTGTTCTCCCTCCCTCGTGCGTTACTTTGGGTTCCTCAACGACTGGCTCCTCGCTTCCATTGGCGGGCGGCTTGCATGCTCTTTGGAATTTTCTCTCTTTTGGTTGGAGGTTACGTACGGAATTAATTAGATTGAGAGGTGGACGCTAATTAACCAGTGGCAATTCGGATTGCATGCGTTGCGTGATTGTAGGAGTTGCCGATGCGGGGCATGGGGTGTTTCGGTGGAGTACGGTCAGTCAATTAAAATAGCTAAACACACATACGATAGGATTAGATTAAGGCCAACTGTTAGATTAATTTAGTGGACCTAATCATACGGTGGTAATTGATCCGTGTACATTTTGTGGGGTGTCTTTAGGGAAGATTTTGTTTGATCTTTTATAAGCAATGTAGATGGTTTTCTTTTCCCTTTTTTCCCTTTCCTTTCTTTTCCATTTTTTCCTTTCCTATTGCATTTTCCTTCTTTTTTATTTTACTATCATTTTAAAAATATAATATCTTTTAGAAAAGTACACATACACGGACATTTTCAATGAGCTACGTGCACAACTTTTTGGAGCATGTCAATACTTTTTAAGATTATCTGATTATGAACAGATTGCTCTCAAACCTATTACGATAATGTTCAATTCTCGCTAATAAATGTTCTCATCACTCAAAATAAAAGTTCATGCCTTGCGGGGAAAAAAATAGTCCACGTGTGTAACAAGAAGTCACTTATTTTTCAAAAATGCTCTTCTTGTGAAAAAACTGTCCATGTGTTGCAAGAAAAAGTTCATGCATATTGTACTCCCTCTGTAAACAAATATAGGACGCTTTGGATCACTACTTTAGTGAGCTAAAACGTCTTATATTTGTTTACAGACGGAGTAACAAATGTTCATGTGTTGCAAAAAAATGTTAATTTTTTCCTTTTCTGTTTATTTTCTTTTAATTCTTTAAATAATGCATGTCACGTTTCAAGAAAGTTAATTCCGTACTTTTACAAAACGTCATTTTGTTGCAAAGAATATTTATCAAGTTTTTTTAAATGGCATGGATTTTGAAAAAAAAGCCATCATGTATTTTTAAAATGCTCAACGTGTAGTTAAAAGAATTCGTTGGGTATTTTAAAATGTTCACCATGCACTTTTACAAAAAATAATGAAAATGTTCATCGTATTCTTAAAAATGGTTCAGTGCGGATTCAAATAATTGTACATCTTGTATTTTTTAAAACTTCCGTCGTACTCTTAAAAACTGTCCACTGTGTATTTAATTTGTGAACTTTTTTTGAGTTCATGAACATTTTTCAAATCTGTGTTTTCTTTCAAATTCGCAAATATTAATCAAATTCGTGATTTCATTATGAATTCTGTAATTTTTTAATTCACAAGCTTTTCTCAAATTCATGAACGTTTTAAATTCAACTGAGTTTTTTAAAACCAAGAAAAAACAAATCAAATAGGGAGTATTGCATGAAAAAAACAAATAGCCGGAGGAGTATAGCCGACTAATGCATCAAATAGGGAGTATTGCCTCGAAAAAATCAAATAGGTAGTAATTTTACATCGCAATCTCTTTTTTCGTACAGTGCTTTTTCTGCGCATGGACAGATTCCCTTGGCCATAAGCTTACTTCACATCCAACCAAATCTTACCTCACGTCCCTTCTCTCATTGTGGTGTGTCCAGCGCAAAACAAATTCAGTAGACCGTAATCTTACCTCAACAACAACCTTCTTTTCCTACGATGGATATATGCTGGTTTGGTTCATTGCATGGATGGGTGACGAATGGTCAATCCCTATATAATACTATTCATCACCCAGAGTGCAGAATAAGTTATTCTTCATGTGAGGTACCTTACGATACTTTCACAAATAAATTACATTTGGTATACAAATAGTTACATCCATATTATTTCACTACGTAAAAAATTCGAATAAAAATACAAATATAGGTCATAAGATGAAAAATGCATTTTATATATGCTTTACACTATATTTTTAGGTCCATAAATTTAAGTAATATTAAATATTTTTTACAGTTATTATATATTTTCTTACGTTCTCTTTTTACGTATGAAGTAAGACAAAATTCACAGGACGTAAAAATACGGTGCATGAAAGTTATAATAGAGGAGACTGAAGAATAACTATTCGTCACCCAGGGTGATGAACAGAGTGATAATTACATACTTTTACAAAATGTCATTTTGTTGGTAAAGAATGTTTATCAAGATTTTTAAAAATCCGCATGGATTTTGAAAAAATCGTCATGGATTTTTCAAAAATTTCATCATGTACTTTTAAAATGCTCAATACATACTAAAAAATATTCATCGTGTATTTTAAATATGTTCATTATGTACTTTCACAAAAAAAAATGAAAATGTTTATCATATTCATAAAAATGGTCCATTGTGTTTTCAAAAGAGTGGTCATCCTGTATTTTTGAAAACTTTCATCATATTCGTAAAAACTATCCACTGTGTATTTAGTTTGTGGACTTTTTTTGAGTTCATGAGCATTTTTCAAATCTGTGTTTTTTTTCAAATTCGCATTTTTTTTGTCAAATTTGTGATTTTATTATGAATTCATGAACCTTTTGAATTCACAAACTTTTCTAAAATCTACGAACATATGATTTGATATGTGTTATTTTGAGCTTGTGAACTTTAAAAATAAAAATAAAAAAATTGCGCTGGCTTTAAATGACCAGACCTGCTATCGTATCAGTGTCCGTGGATTCGTCTTCACCGTTGTCCGGTTTAGTGTTATGAAGAATTGAAGATGCCCTAAGAATCAATGAGAAAACCAGTGACTGAGCACGTGCGTGAAGATTATTGAATTCTGAATATGTATTAGGGCCTCAAAGGGCTGTTTATATAAGATACAAAACTTGGGGGCCAAGGATAGTAGAGATAGATTACAATTTGAACTACCAAATATACAAACCGAATATATACTCTAATACCCCCCCGTAGTGTCAACATCAGGTGTAACAATGTTGAGACTGGAGCGAATGCCAGTGAATGCTGCAGTGGGGAGCCCCTTGGTGAAAATATCAGCAAATTGCGCAGTGGTAGGAACATGAAGCAGACGGACCTCGCCAAGAGCCACTTTTTCACGAACAAAATGAATATCAATCTCGATGTGCTTGGTGCGTCGATGCTGGACAGGATTGGACGCCATGTAGACTGCAGAAATATTGTCGCAATAAACAATAGTTGCACGCTCGATTGGTCGATGGAGCTCAACCAAAAGCTGACGGAGCCACACCGCCTCGGCCACAGAATGAGCAACAGACCTGTATTCAGCTTCTGCAGACGATCTGGAAACTGTAACCTGCCTTTTAGAAGACCAAGAAACAAGATTGTCACCCAAATAAACACAAAATCCGGATGTAGATCGTCGAGTATCTGGACAACCCGCCCAGTCTGCATCAGAATAAACTGTCAAGCTTGTTGGAGAGGAAGAATTAAGGAGAAGACCATGATCAATAGTGCCTTTGAGATACCGAAGTATTCTCTTGACATGAGAATAATGAGGAACACGAGGATCATGCATATATAAGCACGCTTGTTAAACAGAATAAGATATATCAGGACGAGTGAGTGTAGCATATTGGAGAGCACCAGTGATACTGCGATATAGAGTAGGATCAGAAAAAGGTTCACCGTCGGCCGACAACTTGGTACCAACGTCGACCGGCGTACGACATGGTTGACAGTCAGTCATCCCTGCACGAGAGAGCAAGTCAAGAATGTACTGGCGTTGAGAGAGAAAGAGTGTAGATGAAGTGCGGGAGACAGTGATCCCAAGAAAGTGATGAAGAGGACCGAGATCAGTCATGGAAAATTCACGATTAAGAGAAGATATAATGTGTTGTAAAAAGGAATCAGAAGAGGCAATGAGAATTATGTCATCAACATATAAGAGAAGATAGGCAGTATGGGAGGAGGAACAAAAAATGAAGAGAGATGAATCAGATTTAGACGCGGTAAAACCTATTGTGTGAATAAAGGTGGTGAAGCGATGAAACCAAGCACGAGGAGCTTGTTTAAGACCGTACAGAGATTTGTGAAGAAGACAAACAAAATCAGGAGAAGAGGAATTCTCAAAATCCGAAGGTTGTTGACAATAGACAGTTTCATTGAGAGTGCCATGGAGGAAGGCATTTTTAACATCTAACTGATGGATCGGCCAAGAGGAGGAGACAGCGAGACTGAGAACAACACGAATGGTACTAGGTTTTACAACTGGAGAAAAAGTCTCATCAAAATCAACACCGTGTTGCTGAGAAACCCCACGACAAACCCAACGAGCTTTATAACGAGCAAGAGTACCATCAGCATGAAATTTGTGACGGAAAACCCATTTGCCGGAAACAACATTGACACCGGGTGGGTTGGGAACAAGAGTCCAGGTGTTATTTTGCTGAAGAGCATGAAACTCATCACGCATAGCAGAGTGCCAAAGAGGATCGAGAAGAGCACGTTTATAAGATGTAGGAATAGGGGAGATAGTGGGAACGGCCGTGAGGTTAAGACGTCGTGTAGGGAGGTGAAAGCCACGCTTACCACGAGTGCACATGACATGATCATTGGCCGGAGGTATTATAGGAACGGCATTAGATGGAAGAGGCGGTGTGGAGGAAGAAGAGGAAGAAGGAGAAGCAACAATAGGGGAGATGGGCGTGGGAGGAGAGGAAGCTGCTGTCAAGGGAGGAGTGGGGGCGCGGAAGGCTGTGGTGAAGGAGAAGTGGGCGGTGCAGAAGGCTGCTGTGGAGGCATGGAAGACTGATGCGGTGGTGGTTGTTGCTCCGGGACAATAGAGGTAGGAGCTAGACGAGGGAGGAGAGGAGATGAAGAACGAACAGAGGAAGGTTGGGTTGTGGATGATGTTTGTGTGGCAGCGTAGGGAAAGGTATATTCGTCAAAGACGACGTGACGGGAAATAATGACACGGCCGGATGAGGGATCAAAGCAGCAAGAGCCCTTATGATCATCGGAGAGACCAAGATAAATGCAGGATAAAGAGCGAGGTTCTAGTTTATGAGAAGTGGTAGAAGTGATGTTGGGAAAACAGAGACAACCAAAAACGCGAAGGGAAAGATAGTCGGGATGGGAAAGAAAGAGGGATTGAAAGGGAGTGTAGAGAGGACATGTTTTGGTTGGTCTAATATTGAGAAGAAGTGTGGCAGTGCGTAATGCTTCAACCCAAAAACGGGGAGGAAGAGAAGCTTGAATAAGCAAGGTGCGAAGAATATCATTGATGGAACGAAGAGAGCGTTCTGCTTTGCCATTTTGAGGAGATGTATAGGGACAAGAAAAACGAAGAAGTATGCCGTGAGAAAGAAAGAAAGTGCGATTGCGAGTATTATCAAATTCTCGTCCATTGTCACATTGAATAAAGCGTATTGGAAGACCAAAGTGGGTTAGAACATATTGACGAAAATTGAGAAAAATTGGGTGTACATCGGACTTGGCTCGGAGAGGAAAGGTCCAAACATAATGGGAATAATCATCAAGAATTACAAGATAGTATTTGTAACCAGAAACACTAGGAATTGGAGAGGTCCATAGATCACAATGGAGCAATTCAAAAGGAAAAGTACTAATAGTAGAGGATGTACCAAAAGGTAGTCTAACATGTTTGCCACATTGACAGGCATTACAAAGAGAGGAATCATGAGGGACACTAGAACTAGGGATACAAAATTCCTGTAACAATGATGATAGTGTAGCTTTATTAGGATGACCAAGCCGACGATGCCATAGATGAACTGATGCAAGCATGGCGCGAGGAGTGGAAGTGGGGGCGCCATGAAGAGGATAAAGATCGCCGGTGCTATTGTACCGAGCTAGAACCTCCCCCGTTGTCAGATTCTTCACAGATAAACCAAAGGGGTCAAAGGCCACAATAACTTGATTATCGATGGTAAACTGACGAACGGAGATAAGATTAGTAATTAAGGATGGGACTACAAGAATATTGCGTAAAAGAAAATTGTTAGAAGAATAGGGGATGTAAGAATCACCGGTGCAAGAGACAGGAATAGTAGAACTATCACCGATGGTAATGGAAGAAAAAGAAGAAGGGAAACAAGCTGACAAAAAATTCATAGTTGAAGACATATGCGTAGATGCACCAAAATCGAAAATCCAATCCGTACCTTCGTTGTTGAGGGTGAAATTGTTCATGGCGGCGATGAAAGCAGCCTGATCCCAACTCGGCGATGTGGTCGTAGGAGAGGGAGCAGGCATGTTCATTGGTGCATGCTGCCCGTATGCGTACGGTGACGGAGCCGAAGGAGCACCGGGCGCATAGGGAACCAGGGCGTAGCCGGGCGGAAGCACGGGGGCGCCGGGCGTGGTCGGTGTAGTAGTGGCGGTGTAGACGTGAGCCGGTGGTCGGGGTCCGAGGAGACCAGGGGAGCCGGTGGCAGGACGATGGCCCGGGCTCTAGGCGCCCGTGTATGCTGGAGGAGCGCCGTAAGGAGACGGAGCAGACCAAGGCATGGGCCACGCCTGAACCAGCCCGGTCCAGGGATCTTGCTGCTGGTGCCATGCCGTTGGAGTAGATGCCGGTGTAGACGATGATGATGATGACGCCGAGGAGCTGGCGGAGCGAGGCTGGGGCGGCCGGTAGACGAGATTCTTGCCGCGGTAGTTAGGGCTCGGGCGCCAGCCTGGAGGCGGCTGGACAGGGGCCGACGACGAAGTGGATGAAGCTGGCGCCGAAGACTTGGTGGTGGCGTGAAAGGCATATTGGTGGTGGGTAAGGGAACTAGGGTTGAAGGAGGAAGAAGAGGCAGATAGCGATCTGGCGGCGTTGAATTCGGCCGCGGTAAAGAGAGGCCGCGCCGGAAGAGGTGGAGGGGCCGGCGGAGAGGCCATGTGGAGAAGATAACCTAGGCGACGGATACCATGAAGATTATTGAATTCTGAATATGTATTAGGGCCTCAAAGGACTGTTTATATAAGATACAAAACTTGGGGGCCAAGGATAGTAGAGATAGATTACAATTTGAACTACCAAATATACAAACCGAATATATACTCTAATAGTGCGCACCCGTGCTTGCTTTTACCGGTGCAAGTTGCAATATACAGAGTCCCCGCAAAAGAAAGGTTGCAACATACCGAGAGGAAACAGAGCTGACTCGCCTCGGATTCCACCACTAGCCTATGGGCCACGTTGTCAGCACTGATCAATCTTGGGATCGATGTCTCCACCCTAACTAACGGCCATACTATTATTTCATAATACGTAGACACGAGAGAGCGAGAGCCAAACTGCCGAATACCATCACCTTGTTATCAATCCTCTTTTTGTCAACAAGTTTGTAGGAGTATTAGAATAGACCGGCGGACGCATAATGGAGCACAATGACCCCCACCATACAAAAATGGCCAGGAATGGAGGAGACACGCCGTGCCAAGTGCCATCGTCGTCCCTACCACCCCTCCAATCGCTCGCGCTCCCGCGCCCTCACATGTCAATGTGCTCGCCCGCCTTGCAATTTGCAGACCCCAAACCTCACCAACCGCCCATGAACCATACATAATTCGTTAGTTAGTTGCCCACAAGCCATTGCTCATTTTATCCTCGCACTCTCTGCGTGCTCACAGCTCACTCTGGCTAGCCACCCAGCTTAGGTGCTCGGTCCATTTCAGCGCCACCCATCATCAGTGCGTCGTCGGTTACTGCTGAGCGCGGCAATGGCGGGGGTGCAGCTGCGGCGCGTGGTGGCCGTGGTCTTCCTGGCCTGCTGCAGCATGGCGCCGGCGGCGACGGCGAGGGGGATGTCGGCGGGGATCGCGCACAACATCACGTCCTTCCTCAGCGGCCACCCGGAGTACAAGCAGTACAACCGGTACCTGACGGAGACGCGGGTGTGCGACGAGATCAACGCGCGGGCCGGGGTCACGGTGCTGGTCCTCGGCGACGGCGCCATGTCCACGCTGGTGTCGGACGCCGGGGCCGACCTGGGCGCCATCAAGAACGCGCTCCGCCTCCACGCGCTGCTCGACTACTGGGACGTCAAGAAGCTGAAAGCACTCCCCGCCGGCGCCGACACGCTCACCGACACCTTCTACCAGGCCGCGGGCGGCGCGGCCACCAGCGCCACGGGCAGCGTCAAGATGGCCAAGCTGGACGGCGGCGGCTTCGGCTTCGCGTCCGCGGCCAGCCCCGGCGACGCCTACGACGCCACCTTCGCCAAGGCGCTCAAGCAGACGCAGTACGACTTCGCGGTGCTGGAAATCTCCGCGCCCATCGAGTTCGACGGCCTCTTCGACGGGCCCTCCGTCGCCAACCTGACCAAGCTGCTGGAGAAGGCCGGCTGCAAGCGCTTCGCGGCGCTCATCGCCAGCACGGGCGTGCTCAAGGACTACCAGGCGGCGATGGCGGACGAGGCCGGGCTCACCCTGTTCGCGCCCAAGGACGACGCGTTCCTGGGCAAGGGCGCGCCGGACGTGGACGCGATGCCCCGCGCCGACCTCGTCGCGCTGCTGCGCTACCACGCGCTGCCGGGGTACAATCCGAGGCCGTCGCTCAAGCTGGTGAAGGCGTCGGCCCGGCCGTTCCGCACGCTGGCGTCCACCGCGGGCGGGAAGTACAACGTGTCGGTGGTGGCCCGCGGCGACGACGTGTCGCTCGACACCGGCCTCCGCAAGTCCCGCGTCGCGGAGACGGTCCTGGACGACACGCCCGTGTGCGTGCTCACGGTGGACCGCCTCCTGATGCCACTCGAGCTCTTCGCCGGCGCGCCCGCGGAGGCCCCCTCGCCGACGCCCGCGCCGGCGCCGTCCCCCGCGGACGCGACGCCGGGCTCCCCGCCCGCGCCGCCACCGGCCGACGCGCCGTCGGAGGCCGCGGATGATCACGTTCACAAGGACGTCAAGGCGTCGTCCGCCGCCGCGCTGTCGGTCGGCGCGCTCGCCGCGGCCGCGTGCTCCGCCGTGCTCGCGTCTCTACTGTGACTGTGAGGATGGGTCCGGTGAAAGCAGAGAGAGCGGTGGCACGTCCCATTCCGGCCATATTCCTCGTCAGCCCATCACATTCTTCTTGTCATCCTCTTTCAGCCGTTGATCGTTGATTGATTGCATGAGTCGCAGCAATTTCCCTGTGTAATACATCTCGTTCTTTCACGTGCTGGTTTCATTAGAAGAACAAAGCCGTTACAGAGCAGCTACACCGACACGGCCTTGCCATTTCCGCGCACCACTCACGCTCCATGAATAAACAACACCCGACTATACGGCGGCGACTTTACACGCTGCACAATGGAATTGTAAATTGGATGGAGCAGATCATGCATGTGGCTCGCTCTCGAGTTTTTACTCCTCTTTGTCCTTGGATCGAGGTCGTCCTTGGTGCTGAGCAGGCGGCCCCACCACATGCAAATGCAACTGACGCCCATTCGCCGGGCGCTTCAAAATCCGGGGAGAAGAGGTCCAGTGCGCCTGCCATGCCATTCCACTCGCAGCCCGATCCGGATGAGCTGGCGCTATCAGTTCATACGGATTCCCACCAATTTTAATTACCGAGCTACTCCAAGTTCAGGACCACTGCTTGGTCTGAAATTACTTAACTACAAGTAGACCAAAATAATAAACTCTGTAGCAACCAATAAGAGCAACTCCAACGGACCGACCCAAACGGACGGTGCTTTTGTTCGTTTTTTGTCTGTTTGGGTCGGCCGCCCGCCCGGCGTCCGTCCTCTTTTAGATTTGGGTCGGCAGTGCACCCAACGCGCCGACCCATTTCATGACCGCACGCTTTTAGGTCATGCCAGCGGCCATGTCGTCGCCCTGATTTTGGCGCTCCAGCGCGTGAGAAAGGTTCACGAGCGCGGGGGGAAATCGGCCTAGCGCGCGCTGGCTTTGACGTTCCAGAGGGCGGGAAAGGTCCGCGCGCTTGTTTTGGCGCGCCGCGGCCGGCGCTCGTTATAAGAAGGCGCTCCCTCCACACTAAGTCCACCACCCACTCGTCTCGCCCCCTTTCACTAGCCTCGCCGCCTCTGCGCCACCATGTCGATGCGCCGCCTCGGCGCTTCGGATTTTCGCGGAGTCCGCGAGCGCCCTTCCGTCGCCTTCTCCGCCGAGATCTTGTTTGGCGAGAAACGCCTCATCCTCGCCACCTTTGACACCGCAGAGCAGGCGGCCCGCGCGTACGACGCGGCGGCGTGGCGCCTCCGGCGGCCTAGTCGGGAGATGAATTTTCCCGACGTGTCGAGCCAGCGGGCGCAGGATCTGGCGCCTCTCCCGCGGCTTTTCACCGACGAGGATCGTCGCGTCCACCGGAGGCGGCAGCGTCGCCTCGCCATCACCGAGATGGACGTGCAAGCCTTGGTGGTGTGGCGCGAACACTTCCCGCACGACATCGTCGATGAACGTCAGTTCTATGAGCAAAGGAGGATGGAGAGGGAGGCGAGGAGGACGGAGTGAGCCGCCTATCGGGAGGGCAAGCGTGCGTGGAAGCAGGCCGCTCAATTGAGACTGAAGCTGCAAGAAACATCAGGGTGGGACTTCGAGGACGAGCAGGCTGCTGACGCCTACATTCAGACGTCGGAGGAGGACATTACCGAGTCGGAGTCGGAAACCGACGAGTAGTTGATCTTTCCTTTTATCTGTGTACGCAAGAACTATCTATGTATCCCTTTTCATCGGAAAAAAATGGCCGGCGGCGTCAGCGATGAAGCAGGCGGTGGAGGGTGTGCACGTGCGGGGAGGAGAGAGGGCGAGTGTGCGCGCGTCCATCTTGTGTCTGCACCGACGCAAATCCGGCTCAAAAATGGGCCGAGAATGGGTTGGCAGGCGGACGAAAGCGGACGCGCGTCCGTTTGGGTCGGCACGTTGGACCGACTTTTCTGTCCGCGTCGACCCAAACATACGGCGGCGGACGAAATGGGTCGCCCCCATTGGAGTTGCTCTAACACATACAGTAGCATGCAAGTAGACAAAAAAAAAGCATGCACGGCCATAACTAGTCTTCAGCAGGTAAATAAGATCATGCCGGAGCTACTTTCATTACAGACGAGAAATTAAGGCACACACTCTATGCTGTGAATTGAGCTAGTACTTGTAGAGTCGTAGTTGCAGAACTGCTGGGAGAAAGAAATGATTACCGTAGCACAGCACGGGGGAAAAGGTAGCATGGATGTACCGGTACTGCGTCGCATGATCAATGTACTCAAGGACCAATGTCCCCAGCTCCTGGCCAGTGGCCGTTGCTAAAGTGCTGTAGTATTTACACAAGAAATTACTACAATTCCTTACATTGCAGCTTGTGTGAAGCTGTGATCACAGGAAATATTTCTATATCCTGAAATATTTACACCCTATGTATTCTGAAGTAGCACTATATGTAAAAAAAAATTATAGCAGAAGCACTAGATCTTGAAAATGGCAGGCAATTGGGCAAACGAGCCAAGTTAGGACCTCCCCAAGTCCGCTCTGGAGCTGTTGCTAAAAATGACGGAGCGGGGAAAAAGGAGCTCCACAGATTCTGAGATTTCAGGGAGGGAGGCTTGTCGGACAGCTCCTTAGTCTTTGGTGCTAGCGGCCCTCTCCTTCTTCTGACCACCAAGAATCCGGGAAATCTGCAGTCCTCTACTGAACGCCTGGTTGAACAGCATCCGCGTCTGGAACTCGGAGACGAAGGGGAACCATGAGAGGACAGTAATTGGTGTGAACAGAAGCATCCCCATGATAACCTCGTACGCCCGCGCAAGGGCTCGGACAGATCCCCATAGCCCCGTCACCCGGAAAAGAGGCCTGCAAGCTTGTGCAATCTGGAGGTGATAACAGAGCAACAGTAAGAAACCAACGGAAGCATAGGTGAAACAGAAGCAAGCATGCCACTGTCATAGTACTAGTAGTATATATGATATGATGAAGCAGACACAAGCAGGAGAAAGACTGACCAGCAGTATTCCCCATCCGGTGGGCAAGAATGCCAGGAAGCATACAAGTATGTCTTTTATAGTCATGTGAAGCAGTACTATCAGCACAACCAAAATAGCGAAGAACGAAACGAATATCATGAACTTGATCAGACGGAAGAACAGCTGAAAGTTCGCGCCGAACCTCCGCCTTCCGACAGATATGATCTGAAAAGACGGTAGGCAAATTAGGAAAGGAATTTAGCCAACACAGATTTCAGAAATACAGTGTTGTTAACAGGAAATCATGTTGTTCTGCTATAAGCATTTGTATCGACTGATCCATGTTTTATTGACAAAGCAAGCATGCTGTCTCACCTTCAAAATAACCAGCATCACCAAAATTACGAGCCATGAAATTAAGTAAACCTGGAGGTCAAAAAATTGAAATATGTTAAAGACCCACCCAACCACCTAGCACAGTCAAAATCAAAGCACTTCTCTGAACTGGAGGAAAAGCATACCACGATACTTTTGTTCTGCTTTGTGATGGTTAACTGGTACACAAGGCCATACTGATATATGAAAAACCGAAGGGACAAAATTATCTCAAAGATGATTCCGAGTGCTCCTGTATGCTTCAGATGCTCCTGCTCTATCTCCCACCAGGATTCCCAGCTCTTTTCTGGTGACACACCAATCCCACCACGATTGCTGATCCACTTGTTCCAATCCGACCAATCGTCCAAAATTTTCGCCCACTCAAACCCCGAGGGGTTGAATAAAAAGGGCGCAAAGAGCCATGTCAACACTAGGAACCACATGGAGGACGTAACAAAGATATATGTGATGGTTGAGTGGGAGGTTTGACCAAATAGTTGATAAACAATGAGCAGAGTCATCAACTCGATGCCTTTAACAAAGTGGCTGCGAGAATATAGCCTGTAGTTTTCTGCAAACTTTGCATGAAAGACAACAAATCCCCTGCCGGTACTTCTGTATTGAGCACCTCCATGAAGCAACATACGTCCATAATAGTGAGTCTTGGTACCAAGTGAAAATGTAAAGAACACGGATGCCAATTGCAAGTTCATCATTATAAATTCACTTAGTGCCTTGCCAAATCCTTTTTCAAGGCCAATTTCCATCATCATGGGCAGGGCCATCAGAAAACCAAGCTGAACAAGAGACTGCGAGGCAAGAGCAACTTGAAGAGCATGATTATGGCTGAATTTCCGTTGTGTTGCAAGCCCTTCTTCAAGTCCACTGAGAGCAAGATAAAGGCGCCCATACAGAAACACATAAACTGTGAAGACTGTCAACTGAGAGGGGTAAAAGGCGTTAGAAACAACTATAGTTCATTGTACTGATATACTCCAAATGCAAAAAACAAGTCGTTGTGAACATATTGATGATAATATCAATATAATATAAATGAGACAAATATGCCCCTTAAGCTGTAAACAATCTCTATAGAGAGAAGTTCGTGGGCTAACAAGATTCATATTTGCATTTGGCAGAGAAACTTGTATGGATATATTCAGAACAAAGTGATCATACCAGTGTACTGAAATAAAATCCCACGGTGGTGAAGTAGCATGAAAGCATTCTGAAGAAATCAAACCGGTGCCCAAGCCGGTAGATGTCACGGCTAAGGGTCTGCTCGCCATTTCCATTTGCCACCTTAGCCTCAAACTTGGAGATC
Organism: Triticum timopheevii; assembly: GCA_963921465.1. Taxonomy (NCBI): domain Eukaryota; kingdom Viridiplantae; phylum Streptophyta; class Magnoliopsida; order Poales; family Poaceae; genus Triticum; species Triticum timopheevii. The sequence goes on from OY997268.1 coordinate 578,779,648, forward strand.
TGATTTAGTCCTACATCTCGTCCCTTGCCGACTTGCACATATTCATGATGTGTTACATTGCCGCCACGAAGAGTTGAGTTAAATCCTAAAGTATTGAAGACAATATGGATCAAAATATAATACTGATATCTATTTTGTTATCTCTTGCAAGAAAATATCTTTAATGACTACCCTGTCGGCTTTTATAAACACTACCCCCTGAGCCTTGATCTTAAGAACATCATTGATCACTCGATAAAATCATGTAACAAACCTGCAAAAATATCTTCACTTAAGTTGATACTCCTTGATGCCTTACTGACACCACCCCTTGTTAGATGGAAAAGCCTATCAAATACATCCGGGTGGCCATAGTGGAATCGAACCCTAGACAAATTCAGTAATAAACTTAGATACAATTCAAAAAGGAGAATTCATTACACAGATGCAGGATCTGCTAGTTGAATCAAAGCAAATAATGAATGAATTGGAAGAAGAGAACAATATGAAAGTAAATTCAAATGATGGACAGTATGAGGTAAATGGCGACACAGAGGAATAACCATGTCATAAGAAATCACTGGGCAAGTGGACAACACGTTGAAAGATACATGTACAACTTCCTTGGTTCTATTCATAGCCCTTAACTGTTTCCACCCAGTAGTTATAAAAATTCGATCTAAGACTTGCTCTCTCATAGAATTTTTGGATAACCGCATGTATGATGATTCTTGTGGAACATGAATGCTTGCACTCCCGTCTTATTTTTCGCACTAACTATTGTGAAATAATAAGGGACTGAATAGAATGTACTATTAATACTTTTCCAAATGCTTCGATACTCAAATAAATACAGTGTGTGTGTGTGTGTGTGTGTGTGTGTGTGTGTGTGTGTGTGTGTGTGTGTGTGTGTGTGTGTGTGTGTTTCTTTTTTCTTTTTACAGTAGTTGACACACTGCCAGAATAAATGTACAGAGTATTTTTCTAATCATTGAAATGTATGAGTAAATGTGTAGTGAAGCAGTTAATTGGAGAAGATCTCACTTCAGAGGGTTTGCAAGCAGCCGTTGTCCAATAGTCACAAAACTGTGCTCCTGATTTGACATAAACCATGCAAGGGAGGAGACACTGCACCATGGGAGACAAGAGAGGTTTAAGATGCATAAATAACAGAAGATAAAATCTCAATTGTACACTACATTAGTAATCAACCTGCCAGTAAAAATGTGCTCCCTAACTCCAAGTATAGATGGCTGCCGGATTCCATCATCTGTAAGGAACTCTTGAAGCAAGTTTCTCATTTTAAGTGCTTCTTCCATATAGTTATCCTACGAAATTAATGGCATGATGACAAGCAAAAGAGTTCTTACTAGAAGCATTAGTATAATTTCATAAGTAAAAGCACCATAAGCATGATGGGAGATACCTGGTTCATGTCTATGGTTTGCAGGCCTTCACCACGGGTGAAAATTATTGCATGGTTTTGATTTTCGGGTTTTCCTTCTCCCAATATTGCAGGGCCTGGAAGTTTTATCCGGTAGATAACCTTGGAAACATAAAGATGTGCTCAGATGGTAGAAATGTCACATGAGTCACTTATACAAACAAAAAAGAGTACTCATCCAGAAATCTTGACATTTATACGGAAAAGGAGAAGTTTCGTGAATAGAAATTGCAGCGGAGATTTTAAACTTGTACAATCATGTCACTTGAACCCTTAAAACATGAATTTGTTAACTGTACCTCCATCAGTTAATGATAGTAAACGTATCACAAAACATAACTACATAAGTGGCAACTTTAGTGACTCTGCTTTATTACGCCATCTGATTTTATTTTCTAACTATAGACTAAATTTCAGAAATAAGTTTGCAGACTTCATAGACTAAATTTCTGTTTAATGACGTCCATGAATCAATCAAGTAGGAAGATTACTGCAACCATTTTCAGAACCTAGAAGATAGTTGAGAATGCCCCTTCCATTGTTTTCCTAGTTTATTTTTTCTTCAGCGTTGAATTGCATTGCCTGTGTTCTTTATATCTTCCATCACATGTTTTAGATCCATACTGGTTTCAGAAAAAACTGTGCGTATTTTGGTTCTGCACCGCCCTTTCTATTAGTAAAATTTACTTGCTTCACAAACATGATTTGACAGAAGTTCCGCACCATAGCCTGATAAAATTGAACTAGCATTACCTGATCAAGATTTTGTACTGGACCTGCAGATTCAGAGTCCTTATTTAGAGCAACCTTTACCAATGTAGAGTAATAAGCTGTCTCAATTTGCTTCTCTCCTACTCTATCTTCCACCACATCAATATATGCTACACGAAGAGAAGGGTACCTGCGAGAAATATAACTCCAGCAATTAGTTTACACTTCGAAGGTAAACTCTAAGTAATGGCATTCATATACTATCAATTATAATGGGTAATCAAGTGTACACTTATGTGAACTGTGAACTTTGTGAAGGCAAATGTGGGGGAAAGCATGTGTTGTGGCTCTGGGTAATTGCATGACCGTATCAGGGAGAAACGAGAAAATTTAAGTTCCCACAGAGATATATGGTTACGGGCTTCCTGCACTATTCCATTGAGCTGCTTCCATATTTTTGTTTCTCATAATTGCAATCTAATTTGATCATGAAATTTCTCAGTGCCATATAATATCCCTGTCTCTATGCCCACCAATATTTCGAGATTTTTAGAACAAGTGAGAAAATTTCATGTGGGTTACATCAAGATATGGGTATTTCACGCAGCAACTAGAAATGAGTAAAAAAAAGGGTAGCCCGGTGCACGTAGCTCCCGTTTGCGCAGGGTCCGGGGAAGGGTCCAACCACTTTGGGTCTATTGTACGCAGGCTTTCCCTACATTTCTGTAAGAGGCCGTTTTCAGGACTCGAACCAGTGAGGTCACAAGGCAACACCTTTACTGCTCCACCAAGGCTCCCCTTCTAGAACATGAGTATTCCACTAAATTTATATCCTCTATTGTTATTCAGATATATGCAGAAGGATCATTTACGTTCTCATTAGCTGTAATATGTCTTGGGCATTTGAAAGAGCAGAACGCTTGTCATTTCCATATTGTTGGCAAGATACCACATAGGCGAACTTCATATCAGCCAATGCTTCACATTGAGCAATCAAGGACTTCCACTCTTCATCTGATATTGACCCAGCTGCTTTATACCCTTCCATGAGATCTGTAGAAAACCCATGTTACAATCATAAAACCATGCTTGCACTAGTAAAGATGTGCTGCTAATGGTGTTATACCCCCGTTCTTTCCATTTGGGTTTAGCTGGGGAGATAACAGAGATTACAAAAATGTTACCTTCATGTTTGGCCATATCTAGAAATGCTTCAAGAACCAAAGCTTTTCGGTAGTACATCATGCCTCTAACTGTTTCAGATCAATCAAATAATTTAAAATTAAGCATGACCAGGTTAGATTGAGAAAAAATAGCATTTGTTTGAAAAAGGGTGATACATGTAGCTGAATTCAACAAATAAATGCTAACCAATTAATTGTACCTGTTCGAGTTAGCGTTTGGCCTCTGTATGAAGCCCATTGACGAAGCGCTTCTTCCTTCAGTTCTTCATTATCTTTTAGTTCTTCCTCAATCCTTTCCTGGAAGTTCTTCCATTCATCTGTATGCATAACCATACACAATAAATGTCTGGTTATTTCATAATATACTTATTACTTGTGACTCGAAAGGAGAAATTGTTCTTCCTCGAACCCCCCCCCCCCCCCCCCCACCCTCCCACCCCACCCCACCTGGGTAAATTTTCTGTAGGTAGAACAGAGTGGAAACTCCATCTTCATTTTCCTCTTCAAGCTCTTTTATTGAGAAAAGAACATGTTCATTGTAATAAGGAGTCAATGCACTACACACACAAAAAAAATCTCGTCATTATAACAGAAATATCTGACATGTGAATCAGAAGCAGATGAAAAGAGAAGAAAGAGGAAGTTGATAAAACCTTATCATTTCAGGCTGTGTGCTATTACATTTTTCTATTTGCCATTTACAGAAACAAATCACTATGGTAGATCTATATACTTGATCTCAGTTTCACAAAAAGAGTGATGCATGCAAGGTCAAAAGATGAATAGTAAAATTAATGTGCAAGTTACATATAAGGACTTACGAAAATGAAATTGTGTTTCGAACTTTAGGAGCATCAGGCATATCCATAAACAAAGAGTTAGTGAAAAAGGTAAGACGCCTTCTGGCTTCAAGATTTGAAGGAACGTCCATAGCAGACTCTTTCACCGTGAGCAGTAGTTCCAGCCTATTCACCTGGAGTGAAGATTATATCCTTAGACAATAGGTAAACACCTGGTTTCATTAGAACGCAAGAAAAGGGGAACAAGAAGAGTTGTATTATCGGCAGGAATTAAGAATGGAGCAAATTGGTCAGGAAATGACCCCCAGTCTATGAAAACAAGAGACATTCACAATTTTAAAAGTTTCAGTTACTTCTTCAATAAAACCTTTTCTTTCCAAGCCTCTGTGCTGACTTCTAGTGGAAACTTGATGGCTCCAGATGGTTGAAATAACTGATATTCATTATCCCATGCTGTCATGCCCTCTAGCTTTTGATATGAACCCCCGTGACTTGACTCCAAAATACTGCCATGTTGTAAAAGAAGCAATAATGAAAAACCACACATATAAGCTGCTCACAGAATGAGCTCTAAGCAGTAAGATAGCAGGGTGCAGTACTTCATCGTCAGGGATAATTATACATGCTTAAAACAACATTGTACCTAGGAAGTTGGTCTTCCATTATATCTCTCGTTACAACCTCCAGCATATCTTGAAATATCTTTATCACAGCGACCCTGTCTTTCTCATCATTCGTTTTCTGACATTAGTAAACAGAAGAAAGAGGAATGAAAAACAAGTGAGCACAACGAGGCAAAACAGCATAATATGGTTGCACAAACATGTGAATGGACTACATTTATGCTATAGTATGTCTAACAAGCATTATGTAATGAAAGATATACAAAAGGACAACATGAGCTTACGAATCGACATCAGTACAAAGAGGCAAGTAGGAAAACGTCCAGATATTTTCATTAAAAAAGGTCTAGCTATTTCCTTAATGAATCATGCATGCAGTGCTAGTCTTACATTAGGTAAAATTGCACACTGGTCGTGGCTATAGTATGTAACCATGCATTGTCCAAAAGAAACACAACGTGTCATGTGCTGGCACAAATCACTGGAACCACCACTAATGTGTTATGAATAGTATTCACACACACACACACACACACACACACACACACACGTCTGTTTCGTGTAAGTGTGCTGTTCCAGTTTCTATCTGGTTACTGGAAAAAAGATAGACCATTTTGATTTGCTCAGATTCAGGAAAATAAATTAAACTGGTGCTAATAAGTTGCTGATTAAGTTGTTGTGCCAGCGTATTTAGACAAGCTCATGAAAGACAAGTACCTCCAGTAGAGAGTTCTAAGGTGGCATGAGAAGACATTGGGTTAATCAGTTATTTGTGTACACTATCAACACTTAAAGGAAAGGAAGAATGCAACTTTAAAACACAAAATGAAAATGATATTGCTTTGTATTGAGGCGCATACTTTCCAGCAATATATCCATATTTTTTGAAAGGAGACAATATATCCATATTTGTACTTTAAAAATGGGAGAAATAAATTGTACCTTTTCCGTAATTCAGTAGAAAACCAAAAAAACTATAAATTATTGTTTATGACCTCGTTTTTTATAACTGGAAATATGTCATACATACCAAGAATTCTACCAATTCAACAAACTTATTGTAGAGATCTGGCAGGGATTGCATATTCAAATCTGTAATAACTTTGTCCTCAGCAATACACTTTTCAACTTCAGTAAATATAGTATTTATGACCCTGAAAGCAGCATGAATAAAATGCATCAAGTACACCATGGATCAGGCAACTATTTCTCACAAGTTTAACAGATAAAGTCTAGGACTCATAAAAGGTATAGGAGAGATACCTTTTCTCTTGTTCACCATGTACAAGATCATTGATGATGTTTTTACATGATGCATAGCATTCTTTAATTGCACAAGAAAAATAATAATCGTTTTCAATCCTCTTTTTCAAGTCACGGTCTTTACCATTGCTATCCTTCGCCATGTCAACGGCTATGGGGACCTGTCCATTTGCATATAAATAGAAGGGGATGAGGGTGGCTTCACATAAATTAGAAATAAAATAAACAAAGTAAAAGCAGAGAAGAACCATGCTGGCAAGCAAAAATGGAGGCCACTGCGTAACACGAAGACCCTGATCAGCCACATATGGAACAAGTAGCAGCTCCTTCTCCCTATGTTAATAACAACAGCATTTGCTTATGGTCAGAAAACATAAGTGCAGTTGAAAACTTATAATTCATACCCCCTCCGTGGCTCCGTCCCATAATATAAGAGCGTTTTTGACACTACTAGTGTCAAAAACGCTCTTATATTATGGGACGAAGGGAGTACTAGTGTCAAAAACGCTCTTATATTATGGGACGAAGGGAGTACAATCTAATCACCTGTTATCTATAAGGTCTTCCTCACGGAAGCTAGAGACAATTTCATTCCACATCTGTGCAAATCTTGCAGCTACCTTCTCCTTGTCTTCATGCGTCATCTAAAATGTAGTATCATTAACAATATATTTCAAAGAATTAATATCGAACAATAAAGTGCGAGAATACCACAATAATATGTAAATGAAGTATATGAGTACCTCCTTGAAACGATTCTTGAAATTAGACCTTAGACCTTTCTTCCGCCTTGCATCAGATGTTTCAACCGGAACTAGACAATCATTAACGGCTAAAGGTATTGAATCAAAGCGAGACCGCAGCATTCCAAGTGTGCGGATCTGTCTCATCCAGGAAAGAAAAAGATATTTGTAAATGATTTCTTTTGAGAAACTCATTCATATGATTTGTAAATGATTTCTGTGAGAAATTACAATCATTAGAACTGCCTACTGAGGAGCCTGAGTCATGTTAACAAAAAAGCTTCATGCTGAGCATAACAGAGAAGTAATGGTGGCCTGTTTGATGAATTTGTAAATAGACATCACTGAACAGTTAAAAGATAACCTCGCCAAGTCGTTGGAAAGCACCATAAACTCCACCAACTAGAGTGGAGAAGATTGTATACCAAATTTGCGTGTCCATGAAATACACCTGGAAAGGGAAAAATGCACATAATCATTGTCGTGCTCTCCTCTAGTGCACAAGTGAAACTGTCATAAAGTGGCGGCCTCCTACTTTTTGTAATCGGTCACATGGTCATAATAGGCATTGAACTTTCCATCAAAACAAAGGAAAAGAATTTACCAAAATGACTGGGGCCCAAAGTGAAATTACAACGCCAATGTTTCCCTTTGCTGCATAACATGATTAAGGAATGTTATAAACAAATAAACACCAAATGATCATCTCTGCAGTATTTTAACAAAATTGACCCTCTGTTGAAAGTTCAGCCAAACAGAACTCTAGTCCAAAAATTTAACCAAATCAGTGCTGTGCATCTTAACGTTGAGAAAAACTTGGCATATTTGTAGAAACGGCGATTCACAGGTCAGCGCAACCATCACCGGCTCAGCGCCATTCCCGTTGGTGCTGAATGATTTGCCAACCTAAGCGGTTCAGTTGTATGTAACACATGCATTGGTCGCACTGCCGAGTTAGCTGAGTGAGTGGTGTAGGTGTGAGCTTGGTGAAGTTTGGCTCCCTGTACGTGAGATATGCATAGGAATAGAAGATAAAGTAGAATTTCTAGCCACTGTTGGATGGCAAATATTAGCAGTGTTGCCATGTGGTGCTCAGCCTGCAATGCATGCAGTTTCTTTTCAAATGTTAGTGCATGCATTTTTCTATAAGTTGGTAACATGGGTTGGCGGTGCTGGCCAGCGCCAAAAGAATGGCACTGAGCTCTCAAAGCTCAACGCTGGTAACAATGGCACTGCCATGTGAATCGTCATTTCAACCATCAAAAGGTTGACTTTTGCTCAATGCGAAGATACATGGCGCTGACATAGCCAACATCAGCACCGGAATGGCTGGCGCGGAGTAAAAAGGTCAGACTTATTTAATATTTCGGACTAGGGTTGCTTTTGGCTGAACTTCTGATAAAGGGTCGAGTTTGTCACTTCTCACATCTCAGAAAGACATAAATACCTCTTGGAAAAAACTCATGCCACCGGAAATGATTTATAGGGAATTTCATGATATCCTTGGTGGGTTCAACAAGAGGCTTGATCTATAAGAACAAGTGGAACAGTTAAGTTAGAGATGCATTTAGTTCAATACCAATTTATTTGAACAAAGCAAAATAAATCAGATGAAAATTTGCATCAAGTAAAATCAATCAGGCTTCAAAATGTAACTGTTCAACGTATTAGACCATCATGGTTTGCACTATCTCATAAGTGCAACATCTCCAACACACAAGTTTGTGAGAAAGTTGCACTCGAGCTTCATCAACTTGTAGTTGTAACAAAGTGTGGCTTACCTTGGTAAACTTGGAATCTCCAGTTTTCTCCTAAGGTTCCAGTTTAGATCCATAAACTTGCAAGTTTCTCACTTGTCATTACTACAAAACTATTCTCGGGCACTAAAATGGATGGTTGGTGCAAAGATCCAGTGGCATTATAACTATTAGATTAGATAGTTGCAAGTACAGTAGCAACTGAAAATGGAGGTTTAATATTGAGGTGCATTTGGAATTTATAGATAGATGTATGTCAAAGCAACAATTGGAAGCCACTTCAGGATCGTTAATCCCATATCTTAATTCAATGCCGGATCATGGTGCAAACACTTCTTTGGTAAGTAAGGATCTATGCAAGTTTTGAAGTATTAAGGACCTTTTTTTTCAGGGATAGGTGTAAGGACATAACTGGGCCGTCTAGAAGAATTTTGCCCCTTTCTAAGGTCAAGCTAGAAGGGGAGCCTTGGCGCAGCGGCAAAGCTGTTGCCTTGTGACCTGGAAACAGCCTCTTGCAGAAATGTAGGGAAAGGCTGCGTACTATAGACCCAAAGTGGTCGGGCCCCCGGTGTTGGGCAAAGGCAGGCGCCCAGGGGCTACGGGTTGTTCTGCCCACAACCTGGGATGTACACTGGCCGATTACAGAACCATGTACCGACACACCTCCTAGGAGGTCTTCCATCTTTTCAATGAAATGAAACTCTAAGGCTTTTTGCGTTTTCTCGAAAAAAAGTGGTCGGACCCTTCCCCGGACCCTGCACAAGCGGGAGCTACGTGCACCGGGCTGCCCTTTTTTTTTCTAAGGTCAAGCTAGCTTTTATGATCATTTATTAGCTCTTGTATATGTGGAATAGTTATATCAGGCCATACAATTTAGATGTTTTACTTTACGATTGACTGATTATGTACCCTGCTATCGATTGTAAAAACACTAGCTACTACACTTTGGGTACACGCTATTTAAACCAGTGCCAACAATCTATCACAAATCGGTAGACACTCAAATTGTTGTTCTGCCATGTAGGATGTTCAGTAAGTTAATATTCCAAAAAAAATGGTGAGTAACAAATGTAAATTACTACCGGTGACCTCTCTGGCCAAACAAGGCTAGCTTGACCACAAAAAAATCTTTCACTGATTTTGGCTGAATGTTATTTATTACTCCCTCCGCACCCCCTCTCACATGTGGCTCGATAAGGCCTAAATGTGGATAGAATGAGGACAAGCAAAAAATTAATTTAAATTGTGAAAGCCGAGACTTGAACCCAAAACCTCTTGGCTCCACTACCATATCAAGTTTCATATACCAACAGGTAGAGCCAAAAGTTCGAACTGGGAAAATGTTGGGCAATGCACTTATACTTCAACACCCCTCTCACATGTGGCTAGGTAAGGCCTAAACGTGGACAGAAAAAGGGCAGGCAATGTTTTTATTTAAATTGCGAAATCTGAGACTTGGACCCAAGACCTCTTGTGGCTCTAATGCCATATTAAGTTTCATGCACCGACCAGTAGAATCAAAAGTCCAAACTGATGGACAAAGTTGGCAATCTAAATATACTTCAACACTATTGACATAAAAAAGAAGATAAATTGGTATGTGTATATAATCACCTCGACATAGTAGCTAAATACGAACTTTGTCAAAAGAAGAGCAACCCAAAACATGGTGTACCTGAAAAAACGAAACAAGAACCACATCTCAATATACAACCTTGCAATTACATATGTATTGTTGATTATCCTGGATTCAGTATGTAGTGAACACTAACATACGGGCTCTTACATGAAAAGTGAGAAGGCGCTTTCATGCATTCCCCTACCAACAAACAGGCGAGTCTGCATAAATACAACAACATAAGGTCATGTTCAACTTGGATTAGTAAATAATTGTAAAACTTCTATTGAAATTTCAGGGGAAAATTCACATGTGGCATCAATGTCAAAGAGTAAATTACACCGAGATGTATCTTAGAAACTAAGAACCAAATTCAAAACCAAAACTATAATAACTCAGAATATTAAATATTTTTAAAATTATTGTATATTTGTAAACATTTTATACATAATTATTTTGGATTTACATAACTTTAAAAACCTGCATTTTCAATGTTATCATTTTATATATTTGATTTTAAATATCAACTTTACCTTAGCATTAGTTTATTTTAACAGAATGATATTCAGCTTACCGAAAACAAATCAATTTCATTCTACAGTCACTTTTTAAAGTTTTCGCAGTCATATAGACACAGTTTGTTTCCATCATATAAGTACTCGAGGGAAGTGCAGAACATAAAAGGATTTTTGAGAGCATTATATTCTTGATGGTTTAAGGCAATGTTAGCTTTGGTAAATGAAATAGTGGCACAAATTTAATTTTTCACTAGCATAACGCACATCCATTGCTAAGGAACCACAAGAAACAATTCAGTCGTACTGGATTAGTAGTCTATTACAACCAATAAAGAAACTCAATCAAGCAGCCAACACTGCACTTGTGTAACTACCGCAGCGATGTGAGCACCATTGCAAGGTATGATTTGTTTTTCTTCAAATTGGAGGGGTATGGTGAGTTCTAGATGGATGAGGGAGATTGGGATGGAGTGGGGAAGTGAACTGACCACTACCACCACCAACTCCAATTTATAAGATTGAGAGTAGTAGAGAGATAAGTAAAATTCACTCAAATGTAAATTACCTGAGACCACCACATGATCAATCTCATGAGTTTGTAATCTGAACCTTCAAGTTTCCGGCGTAGTAATGGAAGAGCGAAAAGTACAGCAGCTAGCATATCGGGCAACAAGTATACGACTACTGCAATGATAAAGAGTGATGGTTGATCTGGACCATTTCCGAACCAGTTTTTGATGGTCCTAATAATTCCTGTCGGTTTCTCCCAGGTGTATGCATATGTAACTGACAGAAGTACCACCCACATAGCTGCCAATATGAACTTCAGGACATATCTCAGCTTGACCATAAATTCCATCGTTCTCCTGGCCCTCCAATTAAAGATTATGTCAAGTGTAGCTGTAAATAAATACAAATGAGCATTCAAATCACAGCTGAATTTGACTAAACTACATAACAATCATGAACGCTGGCAGTACAGCTTTATGCTCGCTGAAAGATATTAGTGCTACACAGTGGCGGAGCCAGGTCCCAGGCAACAGGGGCCTTGGCCTGGGGCGTAGCTGCCAATTCCTTCTTTCATTGTTCCTAATATACCTACTGTTGATCACTGTAGATACTGTAGCTCCGAAGGTGGCCCGGGGCGTGCCTCTGTCCTGGCTCCGCTACTGGTGCTACACATTATGAGTTTGGGCCACTGGGTGACTCCAAGTTGAACTTCCTCCATAGCCAATTTTCATTGTAAAACTTCTATCATGACACATTCCTTTGACCGATTCTAAACTTATTCAACTAATCCACCCATTCCCAAATGGTAACAGCATATAGGCATAATTTACTCTGTTTCATATTCAGAGATGATATTATGCTGCGAACCTAGTCATGCCTGTCTCATGTTGAAGTTAGAAAGAATGTGGTGCCACGGTTTCCCAGAACTTCAGCAGCACGGCACTTGTGACTGTAACCCAGATTAAGGATGAGCAAGAGCAAGTACATGACCAATGCTAAGAATCTACAGGCTCTAATATCAGGGGGGAAGGCTTTTGGTCTTCATTTTTCCTCTTTTCATGGTTTGTTTGTTCATAGACTTCTCATCCAATGAAATTAGACAAAACTTTAGTCGTTCGCTTAAAAAAGTGATATTCTACATGGCCAGTTACATGTATGAAGAGGGAGAAGAAGCATATGTGGCATGCTCGCACTCGAAGAGAAAGAGCGGGGAAAGAATACACAATCAAGTAAAATTAGGATGTGAGCTAAAAAAGGTTAAGGAATAAAATGTAAAAGAGTGACTGTAGCAGGTTGGTTATCAAGATCCCATACCTTTTCCAAGATTTAGTATAGAAGAAGTGATAAAGATGCTCAAGATCTCCTTGAAAACCAGAGGATCAAAAATATTACCTAATGACCCTCCTTCACTCCAAGCAAGAATAACCATAATCTGGTATTAAAAAATCAATATTATATTAAGCTGAAAATGGTATTTCATCTATCTAACCTACCATAGGTTGTTTAAGTGCCTTGAATATAAAAGCACTTCTCAACTTAAAGCATGTGACTCTGCAAAGGTATGGACAAAATGACGGATGTGAAATCTGCGAGGACAGATAGTTACCACCAAAGTGGAAGCAAATACCTGAAGAGCTAGAATAAAGAAGCTCCACATTCTATCGAAACTCCTGAATATGTGCCAAAACGAGCGTAGCTCCACAAAATTGACCTTCCCTTTCTGCTTGTCAGCTTTTATTGTGCTCTGCAAATAAACAGTTACACTAGTTGTTGTTGTACTTCAATGAAATAAGGACATAGCATGATGACATGAAATAGATCCTAAAAGGGACATTTTGGTATATGCCACTGCTAAATCTTGACCTACTTTATATGCCGTTGTAAAGGTTGTCGTATACTGCAAACTTATTTTGATTTATTTGTTATGTCATTACCGTTACACTCAGTGAGTTTTCTCAGTTGGCTATAATTGGCAGCAAAGTTCTCCTCGGCTCATGCCACCTCCCTCCACCTACCTAAACCCTTCATCCATTGCCCGGAGCAATCTCTGTAAATGCATATCGGACTAGCCTCGAAAGCTCAGCAAGTGGTGGGCCTGCCCACAAGGCGTCGTGCAGCATGCATGTCAGCAGCAATGGCATCCGAGGGAGGTTATCAATGCAGCTTATGATTTGGAGAAATATACTTAACAGGGTCGTTCCCTATGTTGTTTGGAATTATTTTTGGCATAAAGCTGTGTTTTCAAACTCTCTGATATACTCCCTTCGTTCTAAAATAGATGAACCAACTATGTACTAAAGTTAGTATAAAGTTAGGTCATCTATTTTGGAACGGAGGGAGTATGTGTTCAGTACTCCCTCCGTAAAGCAGTTGGGTCCACAACCCCTGTTGGTGACGGACATTGGAGTTCCTAATTAATAATCATCAAAAAAATTCATGGAGTAGAGCATGCTATAATGGGGGACCTACAAAAATTCATGCAAAAATACAAGCATTTGTATACTGTAAAAAAAAAAGATAAATGGATAGTGCCACCCTATTCATTTATCTTTTTTTTACATGATATACATTTTGAACAGAAAAATGCAGCACATTATAGCACCTTCTACATCCAAGAAGTTTTCATGATTGATTGTTGGAAACTCCAAGGTGCATCACTTGTTGCTGGCACAACCACTTGCGCCAGATCCATGCAATGCTGCTATCTAAGTTGGACTGGTACTGTAGTTTTCGCATGCAAAAAGTTACACTAGTAGAGGAAAACTGACAGCAGTGCCATAGACAAATAAGTCAGCATTTGCAACGAGCCCAATGACATGTAAAATGTTTTAAGTTCTACCAAAAGCATGTACAAAAAATTCATGTTGAAATGGACTTACTTCATTTCTTTCATCAACTGGCTTTAAAGGTTGATAAAAGAAATCAGCATCAGCTCGCATAGGCCAACCTAGCCGAAAGCAGTCAGCAGACCTGCAAATAAACAAATATAAAATCTAGAAAGCAGGGGTATAAAGTATGAAGTAATAGAAACAAATACCAAAAAAATTCGTTAAGATCATCGTAGTTTCTCCACTGAGAATGATTCCCTTTTTGTCTTTTGCTCCTTTCAGCTTCCTGAAAATGATGGTGGAATACTTATATCTAGCAAGTGAAGAAGCATCAAACACAAGTTAGACAGTCAAATGATGTTTGAGAGCAAAGCCAAAGTGTACCTGCGCAATGGTACAGTAAATTGGAGTGACAATCTTTTTTAGGAAGGCTTCTTTATCACCACCATAGGCTGGCTTCACATATTCACCCGTCATGGCACTCACATTTCCAGCTAGCATACCATACATTTCAAATGCCATCTATAAAGATGTAAGAGCAAGAATTGTCAGCCCCTTGCCAAGCTATGATAGTTGAAGAAGAACATTTTTGTGGGCATGTTACAATTTAAAGCACGGCTGACTACATTCTTAAAATAGAAATAACAATTGGAGCACTTTATGATGCAAGCCCTGAACTCTGCAAGCACTCCACTACTAGTCAACAGATCTTCAAAAGAAAACAACCACATTAGCATAGAGATGACACTGAACTCTAGTCACACATTCGCAGCCATCACATTATGCCTCCGATAAGCTCGATTGTAAAAATTAAGCTAATAGCACATGTACTACCTAAAGTTACTAGTTGGTTATTCAGTATTCCCTCGATAACTCAAACAATTTCAAGTAGGGTCTAGCAAAATAATGAAAATATGTCCAATATGGTTACAACACAGTTTTCTTTTGCGCCAACCGAGGATTTGTTCATGGGTCAAATGGATATGGACATAAGAATATAAGCATCAGTCAATTGTTTAAAATGGCGGACACCAAGTTGATTGGCGGCATGTTGCATGAATCAGTTTACATAGAAGAACTTCATTGCTTATTGCTATTCATTAGAAAAAGTAAAGGATTCTTCATATAGACTATAGCAGTCCGAAAAAGAGATGACGAGCATGAACGACTTGATTACCATTAATGGAAAATTAAAGAGTAACCTTACTAAATACAAGATGTTAGTAAAGCAAATCAGACAGCTAACTATAACAGAATTTTTCAAGGAAGAATGAGAACTCAAGATGAAGAGAGTTATTATTTGTCCACACCATACATGATGATATATGTAGCAAAGACATTCTGGCAAAAATCGCAAATTTGCAGCTTCGCCCCAGATAAGAAGGTACAGACCAATATAGAGTAATTTTCGTTGTTGCACCTCTTGCTGAATTGTTGGCAACCTATAGTTGAGATAGACACAACAGAGAATCAGAAATGAGTAACCGTGGAGCAAAGCAGCCTTATTTGTCATTTTGAGAAAAAAAACTCAATGCTCATTTTCTAACTTAGAAAGTTTGTCTATTCTTTTTTTTGGGGGGGGGGGGGGAGGGAGGCAAATTACATTCCTTTCATTATCTGACGTTAAAATCGTAACAGAACAAAAGATTTGATAATTGAGAAAACCTAATCTCTTTTGATTCACTATAGGTATCATATAGTTAACCAAATTGAGTGGATAACTAACACTGATGTCCAACCCAGACACACCTGAAGTACATGAACAGGTAGGGTTTGATTCACTACATATCATTCCTGACTTACAAGTACTAAAAACACCAGAAAGACCCCTTACTTGATTGGATAAGCACTATGGCTGCTGCCTATGAAGATTTAAAGGCAATGAGGGTATCATGTTCAGGAGATTGTTTTATTTGTTCCATCTACTTTCCATATTTGTGTGTATTTACGGTGCATACACAAGTGTTGATTTTGCTGCCAGACAAGGAAGCCGAGAAAAGAAGGTGACAGGCAATGTCTTACTTCTATTGGTAGGGTGGACCACATGTGGTTTGAAACTGTGGGCAGCAAAAACAAGCATTACAGTTGTAACCACATTCAAATTATGTGTCCACAAATTATACCTCCATGTTTAATATGCTTTATAGTGGGTGAACTTTTGCAATTTTTAGTATTAAAGAAAAAAAACATTTGCAAAAATGTCATTTCCATTTTATAGATTTGTGTGTGATTTTCCTAATAATTTTACCGAGTCCTAATGCTTTAAATCCATCAAGAAGACACAAGGAAACATAACAAAAGAATCAATCTCCAATAAATAACTTTAAATATAAACAGTAAAAAGGCAGAATAAATCAAAAGCGACAAATGAACAATTAGGATAATAGAAAGGTTTCTCAGGAATTCACCAAAGGCTACTCTTGCGACCATGATATTCGCACCACTTCTTGTAGTTCTTAAATAACTTTTTCATCACTTCATCAAGCGCATTGTCCTCCAACTGAAGCGGCAATCATTAACCATTAGATCTCTAATAAACTAAAAAGGCATATTAACAGGAACAGAAGATAAATGTTACGGAAACATAAGAAAGGTAAGGGGGAAATTTGTATATGTCTGTTAGCAAGAAATAAAATCAAATGCTCCAAGTGCCTACAGAAAGAAAAACACCTTTGAGTGTTCATCGGTCTTTGGATGTTTCCGTATATGTATGTTAGCAAGAAGTAAAATCAAATGCTCCCTCTGATTAGAAACATTATCTGTCTGCATGTCGAGAGATTAATGATACATCAAACATCAGAAAACAAATTGGTTAAATGTCAACGAACAATATAAAACCTAAACAGGTTAGACAATAACAAAAGTTAAATCTAGACTGCCTTTCCTGAAAGCCAAACATAGCTTGTAGCCAATCCAAGAGGTCCTCGTTAACCTTACTCTCGTAATTTTTGGGAAGTGGAAGGCCTCTAGTATTGCGAAGAGCAGAAGCAGCAGCTTGTATCTTAAAGGTAGAGAAAGCACCATAAATACTTCACTTGGACAACATTAAGTCAACAGGATATTTTGACAAAAAGAAAGGGCAGAAAAAGGAAACCTCAGGAAATTTCATGACTGCCTGGTTGCCACTGTCAGGATCAAGAGGCAGAATGTTAAAAGGGATATAGATTTTTGTCTTCTCTTTAACCTTATCAGCAGTTTCCAAGATCTAAGAACATACAAAATTAAATTGGTAACTGTTAATTATCAATTGTTATAGTGGTAATTTCCATACAAAATCTAATTGGTGATTACAGCACAGCACCATGAAAGGGAAGCAAATAACTTGTTAGGCTGTACCTCATCGTCAACTTCAACAGCATGTTGTTGAGTGACTGCTTTTAAAACCTCAAACAGAACATTGGCGGTCTGGTATGCTTTGGTAAGTTGGGAACTGCATGCAGAAAGAGAATCTCTTGGCGACGAAATCAATTAACAAAGGAGCGCTATCAAATAAACAAAGTAATGTACCGATCCCCTTGGTCAGAAGCATTTTGAAGCGCCTGAATATATTTTTTGTAGTAGTGTCGATAGAAGGTCTGTATTTCCCGTGCATCACTCTTCTGGGCCCTTCCGGTCAAGGTGGGCACATTCTCCTAATGGGGGAGAAATGAACAGGCTATGAAATGTATAATATAATAAAATGGATGGGTTTAAAATTCAAACAGGACACTGATTTCACCTAAAGGTTCTCCATGTTGTATGATGAAATCTAATCTCATATAACTCTTCTCAAGCACAACGCGAATTTCACACTTACAAGCCCATTCAAAATTATGCAAGTATTAGCATGTGCAGCGAATGTTCAAAATCTAACATAAAGTGGTGGACAAAAATGGAGCACGTGGCGAGGAATCCAATCTGGCATTCGATGGGCAGGTCATCTGTAGGTGGTGGCTACAGAGCTAGATGCAAATAGAAGTAGTGAAAACAAACTCGTACCCTTTCGAGCCGTTGTAGCAGAGCGGTCTTGAACTGTCGGACTCCTCGACCGCTTGAAGTTGGATCCAATCTGTGAGCCTTTTCGAATGCATAGAATCGACCTGTCCATTATTGCAGACAGACACATCAATGTGATTCAGCACAAGATGAAGTAACAGAACAATAATGGGCAATTATAGGCCTAAGCTGATGGACATGATTAGTATTGAGGCATGCCATAAGTAGGCACCAAATATGGTTCACTACTTTTTCAATAGAAGAATACAGCAGTACAGTTTAGCAGAGTGCTGTGTTGACTGACAGTATCCGTGTAGCAGTGTTGAAAAAAGCAGAGGAGGGGAATGGTAGCTCACAGAGGTAGGCGACGCGGGGGTTGGCCGCCTCGACCTCGTTGGCGACACGGAGGATGGGCGCGATCTCCACGAGCGACGACGGCACCACCTCACTGTCGAAGATGGGCTCGCCGAGGTTGACGGCGGTCTGCGTCCGCAGAATCCGGCGAGGCCCCGGCGGCTGCATCGGGCCGGCCCGGGAGAGCGTCCGCGACAGGGACGTCATCGCGATCAGACTCCTCGCTTCCCGTCACCGCGCTAACCTGAACGCACACACGCAGAGAGATTGAGGCGGAGCTGAGAGCATACAGTACATCGAGACGGCTCCAGAAGGTTCTAGAAGGCGGGGCATTACCTTGCTCCTCTGGTCAACCGATTCCACCAGCAAAATTCGGGCATGAGAGGAACTGAAGTCCTCGAGCAGCTGCACCAATCGCCTGGAAACAAACGGAGCTCCGGGCCTAGCCCGCGCGTGAGATTCCCGGAATTCCGGAAAAGTTAGCGCGCTCCGCGGCGCATGCCGCGCTCAAGGACCTGGAATGAGACGAAAAGCTCAGCGGAGGAAGCTGTAGAATCTCCCCGAAGCTTCTGCAAGAGCAGCAGGAACGAGGCGGAGGTCGGCGGAGCGAGCGATTACGCACCTCGTGCGCGCGCCGGAAAAAACCCCCACCGAGTCCACCCCGTCTCTGTAGCAGAGGCCACCGCGACGTCCTTCCTTGCCTGGCGCGCGAGAGCGGAGCGCGGGACCTGGTAGCGACCGCCGCCGGAAGCTTCGGGCGGGGCGGCTAGTCGCGGGCGAGTTGATCGGCGGGAGGCGGAGGAGGGCGGAGGTGGGGGGAATTTTTGAGTTGGCAGTTGGGAGGGAGGGGAGAGCTTGGGTTGGGGTGGGAAGTGGGAAGAGGACGCCACCGCGGTGGAGAAGGAGGCAGAATCTTTTGGTTATTTACGGGTCCCTGCCACTGAGGGCTGAGGGCCAGGGCGCGGAGACCTGGATGAAAAGGTCGGTCGTCGTCGGGTCGCGAGAAAGGCGCGTCGTCTGGCAAGCACGCCCGCCACCCCCTCCTCCGGTTCCGGTTCCACTGCACTTGGCACATAAACAAACTCTCGTCTATCACCGTGCAAATCATTGTTTATTCCAAGTATAATCCTCTTCTTTTTTTGCGAATTTATTCCAAGTATAATCACACGCAAATGCACTTGTACTCCGTGTGTAGTGTAAATACGAGCACAGGTCTTTAATTAAACCCAGGTAGTGGTCAGCTCCGTGGCAGTTTTGAGCTTTGACGAAAGCAAGTTCACCGTTAACTGGTCTCCGCAGGGTCCAGGAGAATTACCAAGCAGCCCTATGATTGATTGACAACTGATTGCGTGCCACCAGGGTACGCTCTCTCCCTCCGTCGAGAGAATTCAGTCGGCCGGCGAAGACGACGGGGCTGAGAGCGAAAGCAGCAAAAGAACTCTCTGTGTACGCCGCGATGCTCGAATTATGCAGAGACAACTGCCGTTCGTGAGCGACCGAGACGGATGCGCATATGAATTTCGGGACGGCGACAGTAGCGTCCTCGCTCCACACGCCAACCGCTACACGCCGTACGTATGCGCCACCCCGGCCGTGCACCCACCCAGAGTGGCCGAAGCTGCTCTTCCCCTGCTGCCGACTGAGCCACTGCCTCACCCGAAAAGCTGGTGCGGCTGGCTCTTACGCAACGCATGGACATTGCTTTTTCTGGCCGACCACCGCCGTCGTCGTCGCATGACGGAACGGCGCCCCGGCCGGCCGGTTGGTCGGTTCTTCCACTGCTGCGCGCTGCTATACTCTACTTAAAATATGTAGGACTAGTATTTGCGGAGTGAAACAATTGCTGGCTACGATGATTCCGGCCTGAAACGCCGACATGGATCAACCACCGCTCGATCAGGACCCTCGGGGCGTGGTCAGATCGCTTCAGTGCACCGGAGAATGTGCATCTTGTTCCACCGCGCTTCACCTTGAGCAGATAAATGTATGTACTACTCCTATGTGCGTCAGAGGCCGGCGCGGTGCATCTGGAGTCCACGTACTCCCGGTAAGCATTGTTGGACGTACTGTAGTGGGGATCTGTTACTCTTGCCGGTCAACCGTGTCTTGCAGCAGCATTGTTTACCTGCTCCGAGTCCGAGAAGACGTATCGCAGAAGCTTCCAAGCTCACAGCTACTACTACTAGTACTGCTGGCATATGTTGCAGATATCAGTTCCCAAGCCACTGAACGCAGAAACCGATCATGGATCCTCCCAATATCTTAGTGTATTTGCGGCAGATCTAATCATGCACTCTTCGTCTCTTCGGTCGGTGTGGTCAGCGAGAGCTTCCCATGCCATGCTCCCACTCTCTTCTTGAATGAAAACAATGCGTCTCCTCGGTCGGTGGAGCTACCAATAGGATTAGGCCAGACTGCACGTTCGGTATCAGTATGTCGCTCGGGCTCGAGATGTCAGTGCTGCTGAATGCGACGTCTTTGTACACGCATTATTACGCTGTCACGAGTGATAACCATCGGCCCATCCATGAAACGGGCAGCTTCAGAGTTGCAATTCCACACGATCCTAGACAGATGATCAAATCCTGACACTGAGACATAGACATGCTCGCTGCCTCGCGGGCTAGTAAACAAAGCCCCCAGTTGCATTGCATGAAGATTATTCTGCTCTGCTCGACTCGACCTTTTTCCCTCGCAAGTGCAAAGTGATCGGGTCCTTTCTCCGAAAGAGAAGAGGAGAGACGGCGACGGCTGGGATGCCCGGACGCGCCTGGCCCGCGCGGAAAGGCTCTGTTCTCTTTACCTTCCTTCTTTCTGCAGGTGATTTCGGCAGATTACTACTGTCTTGCAAAAGGAGCGCCGTCCGCCCGAACCAACCTTGCCCACTGGTTGATGAGATTCAGAGCACCGCACCCAGAGGCTTGCTGTTAGGAAAAGGAGGAGCTCACCAGTGTCCAGTGCACGGAATAAATAATGTCAGTGTTTGACTTGAGGTCACGTTTTCTTAGCCTAGGGGGTTTGCTGGGTGCGAGTATATGATACCTTACCGGTGTCAAAATTCATGGGACCGACTGATCACTTATCCTGCTTGCTAATGCTACTATCTGCCTTTTACCTTTCGGAACTGACCATGGAACCTAACGATACGTGCTGCTACGTAAAGTACCAGGGACAAGAAAGCAGGTTTTTGTACTGCCAAAGTAAGAAGAAAGCGGGCTGGAAATTTCACGTGCTGAGAGTGCATGGAAAGAGCTGGAGACCGATGTCTCTGTAGTGCACAGTTTGGAGCAGCCAAGCCGTGTGTGTTGCTTGCTTGCGAGGCCTGCACGCACGGCATGCATATCCCCGCCTGTGTTCTCATCCTGTACGTGCAAAAGGTGTATTCGTCAGAGAGAAACAAAGCATCATTCATGCGCAGCGCACAGCAAGAAGGCAGGAAACTTTGTACAGCCAGCGAGCATGTCACGTACTGTATGATTGTGTAGCGAGACACAACTTTGTTACCCTGGAGCGCACGACGAGCAAGTAGATTTTTTTTTCTCTTTTTTTGAGGCAATGAGCAAGTAGATTAAAGACTAGGCGGAAATGTGACGCAGAACAGAGGAACAAAATGCTGCACGGGAAGCAGCGATTCTCCAGGCCCATCCAGCGCAAGCCCAAGGCCTTATCCACATTCACACTTGGCAATAGCAATTGGTTTTGCTAAAAAAAATGGCAATAGCAATTTCTCCAAAAACAAGAAAAATTGGCAGTAGCACTGCCACCTGGGCCCCACCTGTCGCGTGCACAGTAAAGTACGCCTCGCTACGTGAGACCCATTCCGATTCATGGCACTTGTCAGTACCTATCTCAAAGCTCTAGTCCCCGATTAGACCCAGCCGAGCCTTAATCCTGATTTCCAACCGGCTATTATTAATCCCACAGGAAGTCTAGGGTTCTGCACGACCTCTCATCACCGCCGCCGGCCGTCATGCGGCAAGACAGCGCGTCCTCCTTGCCGCCGCCGGCCGCCGTGCGGCAAGATTGACGGCATGTCCTCCTCGCCACATTTTCTGTACACTTTCTGAATAAAATCTATGGTGTTTACAGTATTATTCTTCCATTTGTGCCATTTGTAAGCAACAAGTTACATAAACGTATCCTCGCAAAAAAAAGTTACATAACATAACATCTCGTGTTTGCCAACAAGAAAATTGTAAGATTTGAGAATATCACAATAATCCGCTTCAATTTTAAGTTGGAGAAGAAATACATATTAACATTAGCTGACATGCCGAGCTAACTAGCATTATGGAACCAACTTGCTGGAACCTTCATGTACTGGCACCTTGACAAGAAATTATAGGTGAAACCTTGCTACTTATTCGCACATAAGAAATTATAAAATGGGAAATCTTTTGTTGCAGTACCTTTGTCTTGTCTCTTTTTGCTTCCTCTGGCGCATATTTTGATCTTTTTTCAATTGGACCTTTTGTTTGCCTAGGAGCTCTAAATGGCTCTGTTCTAATATCTTCAGTGGTTTATTGTTCAAATGATGCACTGGAAAGTTGAAAACCCCAAAGATTGAAAGCACATTCCTCTCTGGAACAATTTTATCACATTTACTACTCCCTCCGTTCGGAATTACTCGTCCAAGAAATGAATGTATGTAGATGTATTTTAGTTGTAGATACATCCATCTTTATTCATTTTTGTGACACGTAATTCCGAACTGAGGGAGTAGTTATGATTTCAGATTATCAGCCTGCAAGCAACCGTATGTTAACTTATTGTTCAGTCGTTGATGTGTATAAAAATTGTAAAACTGACGACACTAAAGAGATCAATCCCCACACAGCGTGACCGATGTGCCTGCATCGAGGATGAAGCGCCATCATGCCGCACGGCCGCCGTCGACAAGAGTTCCTGATGTTCCTCGCAATCCGCCGTCGCAGCTGCTGCAGAGGTCGTGCAGAACCTAGACAGCTTCGGCTGGGAATCAGGATTAAGGCTCGGCTCAGTCGTAATCGAGGACTGGTGCCTTGAGATCGGTATTAACACGTGTTGTGAATCGGAATGGGTCTTGAAGAGAAACAAGAAAGATTGAAGTGAAAAGGATGTTTTCATTGATGTTGTGTTCAGGTTTATATATGTCCTGAACAGATGCTTACAGCGTCGGTTACATGATTCCCGTCGTTTCAGAAAGGCACGACGACGGTTTGAGAAGACATGACGATGGTTCTCTATCTACTGCGTCTGGACAATGCTAGGATTCTAACGACCTGTTAGAATATACTAAGGAATATGCTAACTGCCTATTTAGCCTATTTTTAATGCTAATTAATTCCTAACACTCCCCCTTGGACAGCGCTGTTATTAATCTTCATTGTCTTAAGAATCTTCATATATCCTGAGTGTGGAAAGTCTTGAGTTCTCTTGATCCTTGATCTTACAACTTTGAGAATCTTTAATCTTGTATTATTTATATCCCTGTAAGAAAATATAAGAGGATCTATAGAAAATAATATATCATTAGTATAATTAATCACTTATTCAAAACTACATGAGAAATCCGTTGGAACACTCATAAGTTTAGTTCTATGAAATTTCTCCCCCCTGAATTTTGCAAATTTCGTAGTCGTCTCATACCAATGCCATGAATGCATTTTTGAAATGCTGCTCCTGGTAAAGACTTAGTGAACAAATCCGCAAGATTGTCACAAGATTTTGTTTGCAAAATATTAATCTCTCCATCTTTCTGTAATTCATGAGGAAAAAATAATTTTGGAGAGATATGTTTTGTGATATTACTTTTAATATATCCCATATGCATTTGAGCAACACATGCAGCATTATCTTCATAGATAATGGTTGGTGATTGTAATGAACCAATACCGCATGATGTCTGAATATGATTTATCACTCTGCGGAGCCATACACATTCTCGTGAGGCTTCGAATAATGCAATTATTTCAGAGTGGTTAGTGGAAGTTGCTACTAATGTCTGTTTTGTTGACTTTCATGAAATAGCAGTTCCACCATGTAAAAATACAAACCCTGTTTGTGACCTGGCATTATGGGGATCAGAAAGATATCCAGCGTCACAATAACCAATCAGGGTCATGTCTTGATTTTTCCGATAGAATAAACCAAGATCTTTAGTACCTTGTAAATATCTGAAGATATTCTTTACTCCTGTCCAATGGCGTTTTGTCGGAGCTGCACTATGTCGAGCCAGTAAATTTACAGCAAAGGCAATGTCTGGTCTAGTACAATTTGAAAGGTACATTAGTGCTCCTATGGCGCTAAGGTATGGAAACTCAGGTCATAATACCTCCTCGTTATCATCCCTTGGTCTAAAAGGATCCTTGTTCATATCAAGGGATTTGACGACCATAGGTGTTTTGGATGGATATGATTTATCCATGTTGAATTTTTCCAAAATTTTCTGAATGTAAGCGGGTTGATAAACGAGTATTCCTGAGGGAAAATGCTCAAGTTGTATACCTAAGCAGAATTTGGTTCTTCCCAAATCTTTCATCTCAAACTCCGTCATTAAATGATTGCGTGCTACAGTTATATCTGATGCGTTGCCAATGATGTTGAGATCATCAACATATACTGAGATGATGCAAAATCCCTTTGAGGATTTCTTTATAAATACGCATGGGCAATCATTGTTATTCGAGTACCCTTTACTGAGAAGGAACTCACTGAGTCGGTTATACCACATTTTACCCGACTGCTTCAAGCCATAGAGTGACTTTTGTAGTTTTACACAATACATGTTGCGATTTATATTTGGATTCGGAATTTTAAGTCCATCAGGAACTTTCATATAAATTTCCGCATCAAGTGACCCATATAGATAAGCGGTCACCACATCCATTAACTGCATTTGTAGATTCATTTGTACTGCCAAAGATATTAAGTATCGAAATGTAATTCCATTTATTACAGGAGAATATGTATCGTCATAGTCGATACCAGGTCTCTGCGTAAACCCTTGAGCTACTAGTCTCGCTTTATATCTCACCACCTCATTGTTTTCATTCCTTTTTCGAACAAAAACCCATTTAGCTCCCACAGGGAAGACTTTATGAGGAGTAGGCATTATTTTAGAAAATACCTCTCTTTTATTAAGCGAGTGTAATTCTGCCTCAATTGCTTCCTTCCATTTAGGCCAATCCGAGCGCTTGAGGCACTCTTTCATAGATTTTGGCTCTGGATCCAGTTGAAGGGTTTCATCAATTTTCGAGGAGAAATCTGTGTCGACAACTGTAGTGCTTCTATTGTATGTTTCTCCTGAATCAATATAATTTATGGATATTTCATTAATTTCTTCAGGCTCCGTATGATTTCCCATAGAAACGGAGGCTGATTGTTTCGATATCCCAACATTATAATTTGTGTGCACATCTATGTTGGATTCTTGATGATGAACATCAATTTGGTGTCCGTCAACTTGAGGTTGATTTGCATTTACTGTCATAGATTTTGATTTTGTTTGTTTCCGCGGGGGCTTTAGAGAAGCCTTTTCCCCTGTGACCAGATTTCTCCCCCTTTTATTTGTAATTGGGAGTTGAGTAGTTTTATTTGGTACCTCTACTCGTTCTGGTGCATTAACTGCGGGAATATAAGATTTAGTGACACCTTTGTGATCAGTAAATGCGTCTGGCAGGTTATTTGCAAAGTGTTGCAAATCTATAATTTTCTGAACTTCAGATTCAGATTCTTTAGTACGTGGATCTAAGGATTGAATGCCTGTTACATTCCAATCTATTTCCTGGCATTCTTTGTGGTTTGTTTCTCCCCCTAATGCCGGGAAATGGTCCTCATCAAAAATTGAGTCAGCGTACCGGGCTGTGAACAGGTCCCCTGTTAGGGGTTCTAAATATTTTATAATTGACGGAGAATTATATCCCACATAGATTCCTAATTTTCTATGGGGTCCCATAGAGGTACGTTGTGGTGGTGATATCGGTACGTATACAGCGCAACCGAATTTTCGCAGATGGGAAATACTTGGCTGATTGCCACGTACTATTCGAAATGGGGAAGTTTCATGATATGCAGTTGGTCTGACTTGCATCAGATCTGCGGCGTGTAAAACCGCATGTCCCCAACAAGAGGTTAGTAAATTGCAATTCTGTAATAGTGGTCTTGCAATTAATTTTACTCTTTTGATTAAAGATTCAGCCATTCCATTTTGAGTATGAACATAGGGTACTGAATGTTCTAGATGGATTCCTAAAGCCATACAATAATCATTAAATGCACGTGAACTAAATTCAGTAGCATTATCCATTCTTATTATTTTTATCCTGTGTTCAGGATGATTTGCTCTCTATTTGATAATTTGAGCAATTAATTTGGCAAAGGCATGGTTACGTGTGGATAATAGACACACATGTGACCATCTAGTAGATGCATCGATGAGCACCATGAAGTACCTAAATGGTCCGGATAGAGGTTGAATTGGACCACATATATCTCCTTGAATTCTTTCAAGAAAATTAAGCGACTCATTTTTAACTTTAAGATAAGATGGCTTAATAATTAATTTCCCGGTAGCACAAGCTGTGCATATAAAATCTGATGATTTGGGAAATCTTTTAATTGGTAAATTATGACCAACAGAATTACTTATAATTTTTCTCATCATACCTATTCCAGGATGACCAAGGCGATCATGCCAAGTCTTGAATTTATCAAGATTTTGAAAAATTATTTTATACGCAACATAAGGTACGGGTTTTATGTATGTAAAGTATAGTCCGGATGAAAAAGAAGGGAATTTTTCAAGAGTTTGTTCCTCATATTCGTTGCTTTTTGTTAAAAGCAAATATTCTTTGTTATCCACCTCTATTGTTTTAAGATGGAAATTGTTAGATCGGATATCTTTGAAACTTATAAGGGTACGTGTAGATTTAGGATACAAGAGTGCATTCTGAATTACGATAGTAGTACCCATAGGGAGTGTGAATGTGGCTCTTCCTGAACCAATAATTGCTTTGTTACTTCCTGTTATGGTCATAACATTTTCCTTTCTCTTAGTAAGAGTTTGGAAATATTTTGCTTCCCTTAGAATTGTGTTAGTGGTAGCACTATCCACTAAACATAACTCTTCTTCCATCGGATTGTTCCCGTTAAAATTCTATAGATAGAAAAGGAATATTTTAGAACAAATTTACTTTTATTCATATATTCATTAAATTACATACATAATATTCATATTACAATCTCAAATATAAATTCATTACAATATTATGTCTGATTCACATAATGCAATATACATAGTCTGAAAGACTTTATTCTACTTATTGTTATATAATATATAACGTCTTGTAGTATTTAAATAGCTAAGTGACATCAATTTGTTTATGGAGATTAACTGAGGTCTCCAAAAACATCTCGGGTGTAATCCACAAGCATGTCTTCATTGAGGATGAGATCGTCCTTTGGCTTGTATACTTGAGTAGTATTTTAAGAAGGACCAGCTTGAGGGTTATCTTGAATGGCGTTGAAGTGAGCTTCAGCTTTATTTCCATGAACTTGTTTGCCTTTTCCTCCATACTTCATGTATAGATCTACAAGGTGCTTGGGAATTCGGCATTGATTAGTACGATGATTCATGCATCCACACCTTTGACAAGTTTGAGAGTTGTCATTTTGATCATTTTTCTTGAAATGACCTTTCCCCTTATTTTGACCGTTGGTCTTTTGACCATTGTTCTTTTTCCATTTTCCCTTGAATTTCTGGAAGTTCCTTTTACGGTTTCCAAATTTACTAGTATAATGAGCATTAGTGTGTGCTTCAGGGATAGGCATGGCACCCGTTGTGATGTTGGAGGCAGAGGCCTCATCCTCGTACTCGACCCCTGCAGCAACCTGTTCGTCGACGGCGTTTGGTGCGGCAGCAGCCTCTTGGGGCATGACCAGGACGTCTTCCCTGGGCGCATCCGCCCTCGTACTCGGTCCTGGCGCTCCAGGGGAGTTGCTGCGGTGCACCCGGCGGTGACCACAGTGAAGGCGCTGGCGATTGGCGTGGCGGCGAAGGAGGCCACCACCAGACCCGTAGCGACGAAGAGGAGCACGGTATGGTGCATTGCGGCGGCGGAGGCCGCTATTCCTGTTCAGGCGACACTGACGGCGGTGGCCGAAGTTCCGGCGACGACACTAAAGAGATCAATCCCCACACAGCGTGACCGATGTGCCTGCATCGAGGATGAAGCGCCATCATGCCGCACGGCCGCCGTCGACAAGAGTTCCTGATGTTCCTCGCAATCCGCCGTCGCAGCTGCTGCAGAGGTCGTGCAGAACCTAGACAGCTTCGGCTGGGAATCAGGATTAAGGCTCGGCTCAGTCGTAATCGAGGACTGGTGCCTTGAGATCGGTATTAACACGTGTTGTGAATCGGAATGGGTCTCATGTAGCGAGGCGTACGACCTGGTCGTATAAGATTTTTATTTTTTCCGTCAAGGAAGTACCCTCTCTCTGTGTCTCGGTCTCCTCTGGCTGTCACTCCCATTGTAGAGATTTTTTTTTTTTGCGAGGAAAATTTACACAAGCTGGAAGTAAACAGTAGTAGCGCAGTGGAAGATGAAAATCCAATTGGCATATGTAGTATAGCATAGCACTGGCACGGAATTTGCAAACTTGAATTTACAATGCAATGTGGTGGCGATGAAGAAACGAGCATAAGCAAACACACTGGCAAACGGCAGAGAAAGAGGCTGAACCGCCCGGTAGCAGGTTCGGTTCGCCCCGTTGATTCTTCTCCGCCATCTTTATACCCCTAGATACTACTGAAACCAATCTGTAAACGAAAATTCAACCATCAACCCTGCGAAGGTGGTGGACGGGCGGCAGCTTGGGTGATCTCATCTGCTACACCATGTCGCTGATGAGCTGCACGTGGCTGCTCCGGTGCCTCTCCACGAACATCCTCGACGCGCCCGCCACCGTCTTCTTCCACGTCTGCCCACGCGCGCGCGCACAACCATACCAATGCAGTGTCAGCCTAGGCGATCGAAATAAAGGTGCAGAAATGACAGAGAAACAACCAGCTGCTTACCCGCTCCAGCGCGGCGAGGAAGTGCGCGACGCCGGCCTCGTCGAGCCGCGCGCCCCGCTTCGCGCGCGCGTGGCCGCCGTTGCCCTTCCGCGCGGAGGAGGAGGAGGAGGAGGAGGAGGCGGTGGTGGTGGGCAGCAGCAGCCCGGCCCTCCAGTCCGTGGACCCGCCGATGCTGCGCCGGCGCTTGGGCGCGGCCAGCTCCAGCCCCGCCCCGGACGCCGTACCGGAGTCCCTCGCGGAGAGCCCCGACGCCACGCGCCGGGACGAGCGCTTGCGGCGCAGCGCGAGGCTGCGGCGGGGCGGGGTTGGTCGCTGGTTGGAGGAGTCGTCGTCGTCGTCCGGGTCGGCGAACTTGCGGAGCAGCTCGTCCGAGGAGGCCTTGGCCACGTGCTGCACCGACACCGCCTCGCCTCCGCCTCCTCCGGCCACGCTGTGCGATGGCCGCGCCGGCGTCGTCGCCATTGGATTGGATTGGGCGGAGGGAGAGGAGTCGGGGTGGACGAATGGCACAGTAGCCGTTGGGGAGCAGGAAGTCCGCCGAGTCAGGAATTCAGGATTGATTGATGGAGGGGATGGGAGTGGTGCGGGAGAGCGGCGGGAGGGGATGAGGAAGAAGGGGGCGGCGCGGGGAAGGCGAGGAGGAATATAGCCGTTGCGGAGCGCGGGTAGGTGGGATCCCACTTGGGCACTTGGCCATCCATGTCCCGCTGGTGCGGTCGTGGTCGGCACCTGTGAGCGTGCAGAGTGCATAGCTGGCCGGCCTCGTGCGAGGGAGTGAGCGCTTTTCGTTTCCCTCTGCCGTCGATCGATCGTGTGGTCGCTGTGCTGTGCTGTGACCACCATTTTTACTTGCCCCGTGACACCGGCGGGCAAAACGGAAGGGAATCTCCATCATCAACCAGGGACGACGGGCAATTTGGCATGGCACGAGGGAGGAAGGATCCATGGGATTCAGGCCGTTAGAGTAGA
This sequence comes from Triticum timopheevii, assembly GCA_963921465.1. Lineage (NCBI taxonomy): Eukaryota > Viridiplantae > Streptophyta > Magnoliopsida > Poales > Poaceae > Triticum > Triticum timopheevii. Next base: position 578,809,980 of record OY997268.1, read on the forward strand.
TCTGCTGAGTGCTGACCGACTGGCTGGCCCGCGACGACGACGGCATAATAAATGACGGTACTGACTCACGCACGGCGCCCGTGAGCCGTGGCCGTGGAGTACGTACTCCTACATGCTCGCTCCGTCGTGCACCGGCAGTACCTTCTGCAGGCGAGTAACTCCGTTCCAAGTACACACCGTTGCGGGTACAGTAATAAACACGGCCCAGGAGGCATGAGCGCCAACACGATGATCGAGTGTGTCCTCTGTTCTGGTACAAAGACGTCACAGACACGGGTGTGTTTGGTTCGTGCCCAGCTTTACCCCTACCAAAAAATTCTGATTAGCCAAGGTTTTGGTTGAGCTTTCGCTTGCCATGAATTGGCCAACATCAGCTCCAAGAAATGAACTAGAGTCGTCAAAAGAGCATTGGCATAGGCTGATAGGCATATCAAAAAGCAAGCAGTCATCGAAAAAAGGAGTCAAGGACCAATGTTTCGGCCATGAACAAACGGATGCAATAAAAAAAGATTTTGATTTCCACGAATTGGCCAACGTCAGCTCGAAATAATGAACTAAAGTCAATCGAAAGAGCATTGGGGCATATGCATATCGAAAAGCAAGCATTCATCGAAACAAAGGACCAATGGTTCGGCCATGAGCCCATGACCAAAGAATTCCTAGGATTGGTTTTGGTGACAATCCAAACACCAACGGGCACAGAGATAGAGCCCATGACAGCCTGCATCTAGGCATGCCATCGCCCCTACTGATAGAGCCCACTGCAGTAGCTAAGTTCAGGTCTAAAAAAAACTAAATTCAGATCAAGTTTGCTTGCACCTCATCAATAAGAAGAAGGGAAAGTTTACTCGCTTGCAATAATCTGGCAGCTACAATAGGCACACACGCAGCAGCAAAGAAGAAATAGAACGAACACAGGCACTGTCTTTCTCCAAAATAACGGCACTTGCTGCGATTGAGCCAGAGATATGGCTAGAAATAACAGCGTGAAACGAGGTAATCCATGAACTTTTGGCTAGAAATATGTAATACGATTATTCAAGAAACTTCGGCTGGAAATGACAGCAGAGGATGCAATGATCCAGGGCTATCATCAAACAGCAGCCGGGGACAAGTGTATATACAACTGAAAAGGTGCAGAACTATCCTAACATTTGATGAACATCTAAGATTTCACAGCCCCGAAGACCAGACTCACGATCCAGGTGAAGATTGATCCGATTACCCACAAGAGCAGGAAGAACACAACGATACCGGCCAGAATGGTGAGCACTGGCGGGCCATCTGGAGAAGAGTCGGTGTCGCCAGTGCTGCTCTGTTTCGAAACCTCGGTGTTAGGGGAATCTGTCTCTGATGCAAACAGAGCTTTCTTCTTTGCTGCACTCTCGAACAATCCAGAATTTCTTGACGAAGGGTAAGGGTGCCTGCAGTGCAAACCAGTGAGAGTGATAAACAGATAGGTGCCCTTGCCAATTCACTAAACATGGCAACAACCGATGCCACATGGGCTCTCTCCACAACCATGTCACCGCTCAAATATTTTCAAGTGGCATGCGGTTGTGCACAAAATGGACAACTGAAATTTCTAACATATAGGTGATTCTTTTGCAGTTAGCAGTTATACCAATTTTGCAAAGCCACAGATGACAGATTCGATCCACATAGGTGCATCAGATAAGCCAAATAACAAAACCTATCTATACTACTATGTGGATTGTGGTGTATCAATTTTGAACTGAACTCAAGTGTCGATCCTATCAGTTGGTCTTTCTAAATATAACGATTGGGAGCAACCGGTTTTGAGACAGACAGTAACGTGCTGCTCCCTCCACCGTGGTCTAGAAACATCGCATCAACCTTGCTGTAAAAAGGGCCCATGCCTCCTGAGCCGTGCTGCAGCTTGAACCGAGTATGTTGGTCAGCAGAAAGCCGGTTCCAATCAATGGGGATTGCACTTATACAAATTCCTAATTTTCAGTTTCACTGTATAGCAAAACCAACCCTAGTGTATTTCCTTTCTAGATTCAACATTATTTTGCCTTGAATCATTTCGCAAGGCATTCTATGATCTTTCTTCCTTTTACCAAAAGCGGTATAAAATACTCCTACATAACAGCAAGTTAGGTATTCCTAATACTGATTGACCTCGATACATCATGAAGCACGGTATAAATCACTACGACATGTTAGGCATTTCCAAGACTGGCACAGCTGACTGGTTAGCAGGAAGGCATACGTGGTCAATTCTTTCAGTTCATCTCTGCAGTACGAAATTACCAGACCCTACTACAGATACAGATCGCAGAACTTCAGCCCTTCCCTTCCTTCCCCTGCACCCGTATCGGCAAAATGGGACGCCCGCACGGCAGCCGCAACTCCAAATACGTCAAGAAAGAAAGCGGCGGAGTAATAACTGCTCTACTAATCAAGATGGTGTTCCCTGTCTCTGGCCAATGCCCGTTGTTAGAAGGAACGCTAGGGTAAGGAAGGGGGTGGGGAGGAGGGCATCATACGGCCAGCACGCACCTGGAGGACCGACGGAGGGCGATGCGGGCACCCCGGGGCGGGAGTAGAGAGGCCGCGGGCGAAGGGCGGCGGGCAGGGGGGCGGAGAGACGGCAGGGTCGCGGCGAGGTGGGGGGAGAGTGCGGCGGCCATGGCGACAGAGGGGGGAGCAGGGCGAGGGCGCAACACACACAAGCGCGGATTGGTTCAGTAGTCTAGTCGGTCCAGCTCCTGCTCTGGTTTTGGCACTTTGCTGCGTGTGATGACGAGCTGCGGCCACAGGTTTTTGGGGTTTCAGGATCAGGAGAGGCCTCCTGCACTGGCTCTCGCCTCTCGCAGAGAAAATTACGATGATGAGATTACAAATTCTGACCTAAAGAGTGCTCCTGTTTTTCAAGGATTTTCACCTGGAGATGTACTGGCAGCAAACTAAGCGTCAGGTAGCATTGCCTTTTTTTTAACAAAAGAAAAAAGTACATGTATGGATAAAACAGGTGACCATTTGCACCGACGAGAATCTGAATATGCTCTCGGATATTCTGCAACCTGGTGAACGCATCTTACTTAGTACGTATACTACTACTAATCTGCATTCCTGGCCATACCTGCAGGCGTGCTCGCTTCCAAACAGGCATACTACACAGGAACACGGTCTGTTTCGGAAAAGACTGATACATTTGCTATCACTAATGGCAAAAAAAAAAAAAAAACACAAGTTCTGACCAACGCATCAGCTGATGGAAACTGGGAACAGAAGCATGAGCTTCTTCTATTTGTTTGTTAGCTACAACCAAACCTAGGTCATCACATCTAGTAACAATGAGCTGCTAAGCTACAGATACATAGTTCCGAGGTAGCCCTTACACGAGCTTCGACGGGCAACACAATAGCTCGTTCCCTCGTGAAACCTTAAACTTCAAGATTGGGATCTGCGTAGTAGCGCCACACCAGACCCTTCTTGCGTGCACCCCATACATGGAGCAGAGTCAGGCGTCGAAGCTTGTTGAGAAGCTCAAGGTGCTGCACTCCAAGTTCCTCAAGTTGAGCTGTATTAACATACGGATGTTCCCGCAAAAAAAAAATACAGATATGCTTGTCAGCAAACTACCACCACACATTTTATATAAAAACAGAACATGGGAATGGAGCTTATGGTCTCATAGCTAGCCTCTTGTTTACTTTCATACAGTTATTATTATTGTGTAAAAGTAACAGAGCAAACCATTAATAGATTGTAAACGTGGCAGATGCAGAGCTACCAGTACATACCATGACAGCGATTCCACTCTCACAAAATCTTGGAATGCTAATTAGCCTGACTTGCTGCTTTTCCGTTCCTGGATAACAGGGGTGTTTAGCTGGATGCTGAAACGACATATGGATTTTGCTTCAAATAGTACCTTTCAACAGTCGAGTCTCATATCTATCTTGATTCCCGACGAAGTAAACATGGGGGCAAGTTTCAACAAGGAAAGGGTCCTTGTCTGTGTATGGGTAACATCCTGAGCAAAACAGATAGGTATGTAAGGATCATCTAGCTTTAGATAACAAAACTACCAAATGATCATTAAAACATGAAATTCAGGTAAAATAAATGGATGATGATAATGGCACTAGGTCATTTTACCCAACAATATCATCATTACAACTAAGGCACTAAAGTTTGGAATGCCTAATGAGTTACCTAGGCTGTTCGGTGCAGTCGGAGCAAGATGGCGCCATTTCAGCGTCCTTTCCATGAACTCCAGCCTATCTTTGGCATCCGAGTACCTGTAGAGGTCATCTATGTTCTGCCCAGATGTTCCAATAAACCTGCATACATAATTTCATGCATAAAAATCTCCAAGTTGCTTTCATTTATAGAAAGTTAAAGAAGCAGTGCCACTCACTTGACATTGTCAAGATCAAATTGGTGTGGATTTGGACATGATGAGAACGTATTGTAGGTGGATGCTCCAGAGAAAAGGCATCTATGCAAAGGCTACAATAAATAAATTAAGATATGAGTTAGTCATGCATGCACAAAAGAAACTACACCCATTGATTGGTACTGATATACAATTCAATAGCTATTCATCAGCATCAAAGAACCCACCTGCTGAGGCAAAGCAAAATTCGCTGGATCATTACACCCTGGCATTATATCTACAGGTAATGACGCCACCAGCTGCAGAGGAAATGGATTACATCAAGATCTACAAGAGAGACTGGAGCAGTCACACTGGCAAAATTTGAAGGGAAAAGGTAAAACAGTTGAACCTGAGTCAGCATTATATCTAGTTCTTTGATTGGCTCAGCTATCCTTGGTTGATCTTTTGCAGCTACTGTCTGAAAGATTGATACATACTACTAAGCAATTTCACAAAGTAGCCAGAAAACATGTGAAATGCAATGTCATTACCTGGCCATTCAAGAACCTTGGTGCAATATGTACTGAATTTCCAGCAACCACAACACGAACTATCTTCGATGCTATGGCTTGCTCCTAATTAATTTCAAGAGAGATCACCAGAATTAGTGTCTCGCTTGAGTATAATAATTCTTATATTTATGATGACAAATGACATACATTCTCATCACCCAAATGCCCAGTGATATGGTCAATAAGAAGTTGGAACTGCAAAGGATTGAATGTGCTGCTCCCAACACTTAATCCCGACACGAAAACAACATACTTGTCCTCATCTGCAACAGAAATGAATGTGATTCCAGAGCAATTTTAACACAACTAGAAATTTGTAGCAACATGGAACAATATTCAGGAATGAGTGCCACAGGATCTGGAAAATATTACTTATGCTAGGCAACACAGTTTGAGGAGGAAGACCAGCCTCCATGACATCTTCAACAAGAAAGTTGCCAGCACTTGTTTCCTTCCCGTGAAGAGCTACTACAACTCCTGTAGATGATCAAGTGTTATTCCGAAGCATGACATGCTGCTTAAAAGGACCAAACAAATTGTACAGCACTAAAGAAAAAAGCAATGATTTCGCAGTGTGCCAAGTCTTTTAAGTGACAGTCAAACTTACCAGTCACATAAGCTGCTGGAGGTATGGCTCCTGCAAGTGCAACTCTTCCACTTTCATCTTCCAGAATAAGATTATCATCAGAATGCATGAAATTGTGTGGCTTAACAAGAGGTATTGCCGACCTCTGCAGCACAGACAGTTCATGCAGAAGCACATCAGTTTTTTTACACACATGCATCATATATGAACGCGTGGAAGCACTACCATAATGTTACATTACCTCCTTTGAGTATTCATCGAGAATAGAAGGCTTCAGTTTCATGTGCTTGTATAAAGTCCCAACAAGCACACAATCTTTTCCTTCTTCGAGTCCAAGCACCGTAGTGACTGTAACGTAGGAAAAAGGAGTGACTACAATTCATTCTTAATTCACAAAAGGAGAGCAAATGTTGTGCGATCCACTAGCATGAAGAAAATGTAACTACACAACACCAAAACTCATGTTGAGGATTCGAATCAGTAAAAAACCCCGGAAACTGGACCCAAATTTCCAATCTTGCTAACAAGGAGGCGGACTGTAAACATACTCCTAGATTCGAACTACAAAATGATGGTGCTCTTAGCAATATTAACTCCATTGAAAAGATCATATGCCACAGAGATATACAAAATGATGGTGCTCTTAGCAATATTAACTTCAATTGCACACTAACCAAAGCATTTGATAGCTACCAGTTCCGGAACATTATGAAAGCAGACAAACTAAATTGGACATGAGCCTGAACACACACAGGAGACCCTACTCCCTCCTTCCATCTATATAGGGCCTAATGCGTTTTTCAAGACCGCCTTTGACTATTGATAAAATTAATACTACATGACATGCATAATGTGAAAATTATATCATTGAAAGCTCCTTTCACATACGAATTTGATGATGTGCTTTGTGTAAGTTGCATGTCATATATTATTGCTCTAACATTTGGTCAAAGTTAGCCTCGAAAAACGCATTAGGCCCTATATAGATGGAAGGAGGGAGTAATTGGCTAATCAATGTCCGAAGCTGCTTAACCTAAACAGAGCTCAAAGGGCCTAAAATTGGACATCCACAAGTGAAAACTGCACTTGCCAAATCTTGTGGAGCCACCAATAATCAAACTGTCCATGGATTAGAGAGCAACATTTCAGCAGAGAAACCCTAACTCAACAAGCCATACATACTGCACCACAAATTCACAGCAAACACCGAAATCAAGCAATACTCTGGAAACAATTTCTGTCCATGACCACCCCCAGACAAGTCATGCTCAACTCTCCTAAGCATCGATGGGTGGGGGGGGGGGGGGGGGGGGGGGGGGGGGTCCGTACCGGGGAGGTGCGGCTTCCGGGAGGGGACGAGGGCGTGGAGGAGGGTGCGCATGTGGTGGAGGCGGGTGTAGTAGATGTGGCTGTACTGCTGGCCCTGGTACCTCTCCCCCTGGATGGTGTACCTCTCGTCCTGCACGCGCACGGCCGCCGCTCGCCAAATCAGTCAGGTCCACGGCCCCGAACGGGGGGAATCGAACCGGATGGGGGCGGCGGGGTGCTTACCAGGTTGCTGTAGTCGGCCTGCTTCCTCTCCATGGCGACCGGCGGCGGCGGCGGCGGCGGAGTTCTGGGGGAGGGGCGTGGGTGGGGTTTGGAGCGGTCTGTGGGGTTTCTCTCTCGTCTCCTTCCCGCCCGCGCCCAAATTTATCCGCCGCGGGCGCGCTCCGTGGTTTCGTCGGCGATGGAAGCGGTGCGGCGTCACCGTGGCAGCAGAGTGACGCTGGCCTGGCTCAGGCCGGAAGATCTAGCACTTTTGCGGCCCAACCCGATAGACTCCCTCACGGTGCGCTCGGCCCAGCTAGAATGATTTCGTGGGGCGCTCGGCCTACCTAGAATCATTTCGTGGGGCGAGTGCGAGTGACTGTCAGTCTGTCTTTTGCTCAAAAAAACGAGACTGTCAGTCTGTCACGAACCACTCTCCGATATACTGGATTTCTTTTTTTTGCGGTTGATATATACTGGATTTCAGCATAATTTGTCTTTCTTACAATTACAAATCTCAGAGGAGAAGGAAACGGAGAAAGGGAATCAGAACCAGAGAGAGAGAGAGAGAGAGACGTACAAAGTACTCTGGACGAAAATCCAATTGGGTGCCCTGGTCCAGATGAACCCGATGAACAGTAACATGATAAAAAATAGAAAAAAAATCAATTTTTTTCTTGGAAGATGTTTGAGTGCATGATGTGCGTGCAAAATTTCACCCCGTTTCGAAATCTATGGAGCTCAGTGGCAAAAAAGAGAAAACCGGCCAAAACAGTGCGTGAAAAGTAACCTTTCTCACAGAGCCAATTTTTGTATTTTTTGTTGTGTGCTCCTCAAATGTTGAAACACCATCAAATTTTGCACGAACATCACGCACATATGCATCTTGCTTGGAAAAAAATCAGATTTTTTTTGTGTTAATATTTTCTTTTACCCGGGCGCTGAGACGCTGCTCTCTCCCTGTGGATGTGAATATAAATTGGACACAGATTTTTAGGCCTCGTTTGACTAGCAAAACATGTGTTGTATGTCATAAAAAATATATATGTAGAATCCTTGTTGAATGCCCCCGCAAAAAAAAAGAATCCTTGCAGAATGAACTTCCTGAAGGAAATATGCCCTAGAGGCAATAATAAAGTTATTATTTATTTTCTTATTTCATGATAAATGTTTATTATTCATGCTAGAATTGTATTAACCGGAAACTTAGTACATGTGTGAATACATAGACAAACAAAATGTCACTAGTATGCCTCTACTTGACTAGCTCGTTAAATCAAAGATGGTTAAGTTTTCTAGCCATAGACATGAATTGTCATTTGATTAACGGGATCACATCATTAGGAGAATGATGTGATTGACTCGACCCATTCTGTGTAGCTTAGCGCTTGATCGTTTAGTATGTTGTTATTGCTTTCTTCATGACTTATACATGTTCCTATGACTATGAGATTATGCAACTCCCGTTTACCGGAGGAACACTTTGTGTGCTACCAAACGTCACAACGTAACTGGGTGATTATAAAGGTGCTCTACAGGTGTCTCCGAAGGTACTTGTTGAGTTGGCGTATTTTGAGATTAGGATTTGTCACTCTGATTGTCGGAGAGGTATCTCTGAGCCCTCTCGGTAATGCATATCACTATAAGCCTTGCAAGCAATGTGACTAATGAGTTAGTTGCGGGATGATGCATTACATAACGAGTAAAGAGACTTGCCGGTAACGAGATTAAACTAGGTATTGAGATACCGACGATCGAATCTCGGGCAAGTAACATACCGATGACAAAGGGAACAACGTATGTTGTTATGCGGTTTGACCGATAAAGATCTTCGTAGAATATGTGGGAGCCAATATGAGCATCCAGGTTCCACTATTGGTTATTGACCGGAAATGTGTCTCAGTCATGTCTACATAGTTCTCAAACCCGTAGGGTCCGCACGCTTAAATTTCGGTGACGATTTATATTATGAGTTGTGTGTTTTGATGTACCGAAGGTAGTTCGGAGTCCCGGATGAGATCGGGGACATGACGAGGAGTCTCTAAATGGCCGAGACGTAAAGATCGATATATTGGACGACTATATTCGGACATCAGAAAGGTTCCGAGTGATTCGGATATTTTCGGAGTACCGAGGAGTTATGGGAATTCACCAGGAGAAGTATTGGGCCTTATTGGGCCATACGGAAATAGAGGAGAGAGGCCAAAAGGAAGGAGGCGTGCACCCCCCCTCTAGTCCGAATTGGACAAGGGGTGCAGCTGTTGGGGAACATAGTAATTTCAAAAAAATTCCTACGCACACGCAAGATCATGGTGATGCATAGCAACGAGAGGGGAGAGTGTGTCCACGTACCCTCATAGACCATAAGTGGAAGCGTTAGCACAACGCGGTTGATGTAGTCGTACGTCTTCACGATCCGACCGATCAAGTACCAAACGCACGGCACCTCCGAGTTCAGCACACGTTCAGCTCGATGACGTCCCTCGAACTCCGATCCAGCCGAGCTTTGAGGGAGACTTCCGTCAGCACGACGGCGTGGTGACGATCAGGGGCGGAGCTGCATCTGCATCTACCCTGTTGCACCATTTCTAGTTTAGCCTGATGCACTCATGCACACGGTTGATCCAAGTGCTAAACTATCAGTAGAAACCAACTTGACCCTGTTGCCGGTGCAACAGGGTAGCTCCATGCAGCTCCGCCCCTGGTGATGATGATGATGTTCTACCATTGCAGGGCTTCGCCTAAGCACCGCTACGATATTATCGAGGTGGATTATGGTGGAGGGGGTGATGTCTACTACACAACCTTCTTCTTGTAGACGTTGTTGGGCTTGCAAGTGCACAGTTAGTAGGACAGTAGCAAATTTCCCTCAAGTGGATGACCTAAGGTTTATCAATCGGTGGGAGGCGTAGGATGAAGATGGTCTCTCTCAAACAATCCTGCAACCAAATAACAAAGAGTCTCTTGTGTCCCCAACACACCCAATACAATGGTAAATTGTATAGGTGCACTAGTTCGGCGAAGAAATGGTGATACAAGTGCAATATAGATGGTAGATATAGGTTTTTGTAATCTGAAAATATAAAACAGCAAGGTAACTAATGATAAAAGTAAGCGTAAACGGTATTGCAATGACAGGAAACAAGGCCTAGGGTTCATACTTTCACTAGTGCAAGTTCTCTCAACGATAATAACATAGATAGATCATATAACAATCCCTCAACATGCAACAAAGAGTCACTCCAAAGACACTAATAGCGGAGAACAAACTTAGAGATTATGGTAGGGTACAAAACTTATGGCTGCCTCGAGGATCTTCTGACGTAAACTCCAAGTCTCCAGGATTATATTCTTCGAAAAAATCACGCTGTCGAAGGTTTCATTCCGTTTGGACTCCGTTTGATATTCATTTTCTTCAAAATACTGAAACAGGCAATAAAACAGCAATATGGGCTGGGCCTCCGGTTAATAGGTTAGTCCCAAAAGTAATATAAAAGTGTATAATAAAGCCCGTAATCATTCAAAACAAATAATAAAATAGCATGAATGCTTCATAAATTATAGATACGTTGGAGACGTATCAGCATCCCCAAGCTTAATTCCTGCTCGTCCTCGAGTAGGTGAATGATAAAAGAAAGAATTTATGAAGTGTGAATTCTAAAAGGTGCACAAGTTTGATCAATGATAATTTCAATCACCTTTTCTAGCATGATAATATGTCATAACAGTAGTTCATCTCATAAAACTTATCATGATAAAGTAACAAGCAATTCACATGTTAAAGCATAGACCATAAACTTTCTTGAAAACTAGCAAACTTCATTCTCAGTCATCAAACAATTGCAATTCATCTTATTTTCAGGAATAGCAAACTCCACATACTCAACTATCGTATAGTCTTCTACAATTGCTAACACTCACGCAATACTAATGGTTATGGAGTTTCAATCGGACACTGAGAAAGATAGGGGCTTATAGTGTTGCCTCCCAACGTATTCACCTTTGGGTGATGTCAACAATAATAGTTTATGCTAACTTACATCCAATTGGATATATATATATCAGGATCTTCCCAACACGAGGTGCTTGCCAAAGGATAAAATGAAAAAGGGAAAGGTGAAGATCACCTTGACTCTTGCATAAAAGTAAAAGACATAAAGTAAAAGATAGGCCCTCCGCAGAGGGAAGCATAGGTTGTCATGCGCTTTCAAGGTTGGATGCACAAAATCTTAATGCGAATGAACGTCACTTTATATTGCCACTTGTATATGGACCTTTAATATGCAGTCCGTCGCTTTTATTGCTTCCATAACAAGAGATCGTATAAAGCTATTTTCTTCACATCAAAAGATCATACATATTTAGAGAGCAATTTTTATTGTTTGCACCGATGGCAACTTACTTGAAGGATCTTACTCAATCCATAGGTAGGTATGGTGGACTCTCATGGCAAAACTGGGTTTAAGGATATTTGGAAGCACAAGTAGTATCTCTACTTGGTGCAAGGAATTTTGGCTAGCATGAGGGGGAAAGGCAAGCTCAACATGTTTGAATGATCCATGACAATATACTTTAACTGAGATGTCGGAAAACATAAACCATTACATTGTCTTCCTTGTCCAACATCAACTCTTTAGCATGTCATACTTAATGAGTGCTCCCAATTATAAAAGATGTCTAGGATAGTATATTTATATGTGGAATCTCTCTTCCTTCAATATTCTTTCATGAATTGTTCGAATGACCAATACAATGCTTGCTAACCTTCAATAAATTTACAACCTCTACCTTTTTAGATGTGAAGTCATTACTCCCCATGGGATAAGCAAATGAAACATATATAATTTCAGATTTATGACATTCAACTCATTCAACCATTTACTCATAGGATATAAGTGAAGCACACGAGTAAATAACAAACTACTCCAAAAAGATATAAGTGAAGATCAATGAGTAGCTAAATAATTATGTAACTATGTGAAGACTCTCTCCCATTAAAGAATTTCAGATCTTGGTATTGTATTCAAACAGCAAGCAAAACAAAATAAAATGACAATGCAAGGATAGCACAACTCATGTGAAGAAGCAAAAACTTAGGCTCAACCGATACTAACTGATACTTGTTGAAGAAGAAAGGTGGGATGCCTACCGGGGCATCCCCAAGCTTAGATGTTTGAGACTTCTTGAAATATTATCTTGGGGTGCCTTGGGCATCCCCAAGCTTTAACTTTTGTGTCTCCTTAATTCCTCTCATATCATGGTTTCTCTTTTTATCAAAAGCTTCATCCACACCAAATTCAACAAGAACTCGTGAGATAGATTAGTATAAACCAATGCAAAACTTTATCATTTTCTACTGTAACAAATCACTAAAATTATTATTCCACATTGCATACTAAATGCCTCTGCATATTTAATACTCCTAACCTCAAATAGAATCATTAAACACGCAAACATATGCAAACAACAGCAATCTACCAAAACGGTACAGTATGTAAAGAATGCAAGATTCATCATATTTCCTAACTCCAAAAATTATGAGAGAAAATTCCCACTGTAGTAAATTTATCAGAGCTCATTATGCAAAACGTTTCAACATTATATCATGCTCTGACTTTTCTAGGGAATTTTTGCAACAGCGGTAAACTTTCTGTTTTCAAACAGCAACATGTATACTAGCAAAATAAGCATGGTAAAGGCTATCCTTGACAATTTTATTGAAACTAAAGATGCAAAACATTAATCTAAATAACATCAAGCAAATACTAACAAAATAAAATGACGCTCCAAGCAAAACACATATCATGTGGTGAATAAAAATATAGCTCCAAGTAAAGTTTACCGATGAACGAAGACGAAAGAGGGGATGCCATCGGGGGCATCCCCAAGCTTAGGCTCTTGGTTGTCCTTGAATATTAACTTGGGGTGCCTTGGGCATCCCCAAGCTTTGTCTCTTTCCACTCCTTATTCCATAGTCCATCGAATCTTTACCCAAAACTTGAAAACTTCACAACACAAAACTCAACAGAAAACTCGTAAGCTCCGTTAGTATAAGAAAATAAAACAACCACTTAGGTACTGTAATGAACTCATTCTAAATTCATATTGGTGTAATATCTACTGTATTCCAACTTATCTATGGTTCATACCCTCCGATACTACTCATAGATTCATCAAAATAAGCAAACAACACATAGAAAACAGAATCTGTCAAAAACAGAACAGTCTGTAGTAATCTGTATCAAACGTATACTTCTGGAACTCCAAAAAATCTACCAAATTAGGAAGTCCTAAGAAATTTGTGTACCAATCCAGATAAAAAATAATAAGATCAAGAGCACGTTTCTGTGAATTAACAAAACTAATTTACTGGGTGCAAAAGTTTCTGATTTTCAGCAGGATCAACACAACTATAACCGTAAGCTATCCTAAAGGTCTTACTTGGCACTTTATTGAAACAAAAGCTATAAAACATGATTACTACAGTAGCATAATCATGTGGACACACAAAAACAGTAAGGATAAATATTGGTTTGTCTCCCAACAAGCTCTTTTCTTTAATGCCTTTCTAGCTAGGCATGATGATGACAATGATGCTCACATAAAAGATAAGAATTGAAACATAACGGGAGCATCATGAAGCATATGACAAAGCCTAACCCACTTCCTATGCATAGGGATTTTGTTAGAAAATAACTTATGGGAACAATAATCAACTAACATAGGAAGGTAAAACAAGCATAGCTTCAAGATTTTCAACACATAGAGAGGAAACTTGACATTGTTGCAATTCCTACAAGCATATATTCCTCCCTCATAATAATTTTCAGTAGCATCATGAATGAATTCAACAATATAACCAGCACCTAAAGCATTCTTTTCATGATCTACAAGCATAGAAAATTTACTACTCTCCACATAAGCAAAATTCTTCTCATTCGGAATAGTGGGAGTATCATAAGAGACTTGAACACAAAAAATTGTTTCCACATTAAAAGAGTAATGTTCAGAAAAAGGGTAATCATAATCATGACAAGTTTTATAAATATAATCATTACTAGTTTTTATAGCATAAGTTTCATCACAATAATCATCATAAGTAGCAACTTCGTTCTCATCATAATCGATTGAAACCTCTCCCAAGATAGTGGAATCACTAAATAAAGTTGACACTCTTCCAAATCCACTTTCGTATTCATCACAATAAAATTCAACATCCTCCAAAATAGTAGGATCACTACTTTCTAAAGTTGACACTCTTCCAAACCCACTTTCATCAATATATCATAAATAGGAGGCATGTTTCATCATAATAAATTTGCTCATCAAAACTTGGGGGACTAAAAAATATCATCTTCATCAAACATAGCTTCCCCAAGCTTGTGGATTTGCATATTATAAGCATAATCACTCTCATCATTAATAGTATGGATAGCACCAATAGTATAGCAATTATCATCATCACAATGAGTAGTAGGAGCAACATCATTTGGGAGGGATACCTTTTTACCTTTGTTGCCCCTTCTTTTCCTTTTCTTTCTCACATTATGTGTGGGTTCAACCTTCCTCTTTGAGCTCCTTATTGACGAAATTAGTTGAATAGAAAGCTCCTCCTCGTTACCTGATTCATCATAAGAAATAATAGGAGGATATTGGGAAGTCTCTTCCCTTTCATGAGTATTCTCATCATCTTCTATTTGCTTTCTTTTCCTTATGTAATTGGCAATATAAGGATTTTCAATGCAATTCACCGCACAATATAAATAAATCTTCTCTAGATCAATATCAAGGAATTTCTTATGGGCAAATTCTAGAAGGTCCTTAATTAAACGTTTCAATTCTTCATAACCCAAAAGTAAACTAAGCTCATTGTAATGTGCAAGGGAGATCAAATCATCACAATTTTTGGACACGATTCGATCATGAAACAATTTGCATAGGAGATGTAAGTGACCACATTCATTGCAGAGTTCACAAGTACGGCAAAGGAAATTCAAATTTTCAGCACTCACATTTAGCCTTTCTTGCAACCATTTAGTTTCTAAATGCTTATGCCTCTTGCAATATATATATTCTCTATTTGGTGTGTTCATGCAAACATGCACTCCACAAAAGTTGACATGCTTATAAGAGATATTTTCATCATGACTAGAGCAATCATCATTAGTACTAAGGATATTCAAGGAGTTCATACTAACAACATTGCAATCATGCTCATCATTCAAAGATTTAGTACCAAGCATTTTAATGCATTCTTCTTCTAGCAATTGAGCACAATTTTCCTTTCCATCATACTCACGAAAGATATTAAAAAGACGAAACGTATGAGACAAACTTAACTCCATTTTTTTTGTAGTTTTCTTTTTTAGACTAAACTAGTGATAAAACAAGAAACAAAAAGATTCAATTGCAAGATCTAAAGATATACCTTCAAGCACTCACCTCCCCGGCAACGGCGCCAGAAAAGAGCTTGATGTCTACTACACAACCTTCTTCTTGTAGACGTTGTTGGGCCTGCAAGTGCACAGGTTTGTAGGACAGTAGCAAATTTCCCTCAAGTGGATGACCTAAGGTTTATCAATCCATCGGAGGCGTAGGATAAAGATGGTCTCTCTCAAACAACCCTGCAACCAAATGACAAAGAGTCTCTTGTGTCCCCAACACACCCAATACAATGGTAAATTGTATAGGTGCACTAGTTCGGCGAAGAGATGGTGATACAAGTGCAATATAGATGGTAGATATAGGTTTTTGTAATCTGAAAATATAAAACAGCAAGGTAACTAATGATAAAAGTAAGCGTAAACGGTATTGCAATGATAGGAAACAAGGCCTAGGGTTCATACTTTCACTAGTGCAAGTTCTCTCAACGATAATAACATAGATAGATCATATAACAATCCCTCAACATGCAACAAAGAGTCACTCCAAAGACACTAATAGCGGAGAACAAACTTAGAGATTATGGTAGGGTACGAAACCACCTCAAAGTTATTCTTTCTGTTCTATCTATTCAAGAGTTCATAGTAAAATAACATAAAGCTATTCTTTCCGCTCAATCTATCATAGAGTTCATACTAGAATAACACCTTAAGACACAAATCAACCAAAACCCTAATGTCACCTAGATACTCCATTGTCACCTCAAGTATCCGTGGGGATGATTATACGATATGCGTCACACAATCTCAAATTCATCCAACCAACACAAAGTACTTCAAAGAGTGCCCCAAAGTTTCTACCAGAGAGTCAAGAAAATGTGTGCCAACCCCTAATCATAGGTTCATGGGCGGAACCCGCAAGTTGGTCACCAAAACATACATCAAGTGGCACGTGATATCCCATTGTCACCACAGATAAACACGGCAAGACATACATCAAGTGTTCTCAAATAAAGACTCAGTCCGATAAGATAACTTCAAGAGGGAAACTCAATTCATCACAAGAGAGTAGAGGGGGAGAAACATCATAAGATCCAACTATAATAACAAAGCTCGCGATACATCAAGATCGTGCCATAGAGAGAACACGAGAGAGAGAGAGATCAAACACATAGCTACTGGTACATACCCTCAGCCCCGAGGGTGAACCCCTCCTCGTCATGGAGAGTGCAGGGATGATGAAGATGACCACCGGTGATGGGTTATCCCTCCGGCAGGGTGCCGGAACGGGCTCCCGAGAGGTTTTTGGTGGCTACAGAGGCTTGCGGCGGCGAAACTCCCGATCTATCTTGATATTCGATGGTTTTAGGGTACGTAGGCTTATATAGGCAAAAGAAGTCGGTCGGGGGCTGCTCGAGGGGCCCACGAGACAGGGCGCGCCCTACAGGGGGGGGCACGCCCTCCTATCTCGTGGCTGCCTCGAGGATCTTCTGACATGAACTCCAAGTCTCCATGATCATATTCTTCCAAAAAATCACGCTGCCGAAGGTTTCATTCCGTTTGGACTCCGTTTGATATTCATTTTCTTCGAAATACTAAAACAGACAATAAAACAACAATATGGGCCGGGCCTCCGGTTAATAGGTTAGTCCCAAAAGTAATATAAAAGTGTATAATAAAGCCCATAATCATTCAAAACAGATAATAAAATAGCATGAATGCTTCATAAATTATAGATACGTTGGAGACGTATCAGGGGGCGCCGCACACGGCTAATAGATCTCAAGGATCAATTGTTGTGTCTCAAGGGGGTGGCTCCCTCCCCATATATAAAGGAGTGGAGGAGGGGGTGGGGGCCGGCCACCCTTGGTGCGCCCCATGAGGAGTCCTACTCCCACCGGGAGGACTCCCCCCTTCCTTGTTGGAGTAGGAGAGGAGAGGGAAGGAGATAGAGGGGGGAAGGAAAGGGGGGGGGGGGGCGCTGCCCCCCTCCTTGTCCAATTCGGACTTGGGGGGAGGGGCACGCGGCTGCCCCTTGGCCGCTGATGAAGTCATGTACCTAGGGTAGGGTCATGGACCTGTCCAAGGTACTCTCCCCAAGGACATCTGTAGAAGAAGCTTCCTTCCAGTCGACCAAGAGGGATTCCACTCGACGGACTCGAAGACACTTGACCATGAAGACTCACTCGACCACCAGGAGACCAAGAGCCACTCTGTATCCAAACGGTCTGTAATTAAGTAGTCTTTATGGCCATGATGACACTTTATGTAAGGCGTTACCAGTAACGCCAGGCCTTAATGTACTTTAAACCCTCCGCTATGTGGGCTGGCTGGGGTCCTGGCAGACACTATATAAGCCACCCCCTTCCACTGGCAGAAGGGTTCGCACCCCTGTAACTCATACGCATATAATCCAGTCGACCGCCTCCGGGCTCCAAGACGTAGGGCTGTTACTTCCTCCGAGGAGGGCCTGAACTCGTAAATCCCTTGCGTATACAACTACTCCATAGCTAGGATCTTGCCTCTCCATGCCTACCCCCTATTCTACTGTCAGTCTTAGTACCACGACAGTTAGTGTCCACCGTGGGGCAGGTGTCTTAGCGACTTATTGGAGAAGTTGCAATTGTTCCGATCGCCTTCGTCATGGTTTCTGGCAGAGTTCTGGTCGAGGGCCGCGAGATCCATCTCGGCGCGCTCACATTCATCGCCGACGACTTTGCTTGGCTCCAGGAGGCTCCACTCGACATCGATGCTCTGCCCGTCCGCGGGGCGATGCACTTTCGTGCATGTGTCCGTGGTGTCCTGCTGCGACAACCGTCGGCTCCGTATCGGTCGACTCCTGTGTCGTCCTGCCTCCCTGTCTCCCGCCAACGCAAGCGCTCTGGTCGGTCGAGGCTTCAGCGGTGGGTGAGACACGCAGTGGCTCGCCAATCGTCCACCACCCAAGTCACGGCAATCGAGCCCGATGAATCTCTCTACGGCCTGTTCGATCTGTCGACTAGCTCCATAGAGACTGCATCCGAGTGCGACAGCAGTGATCCAGCGGTGGAAGTCCTGATGGTCAATGGGCCTCGTAGTCCTCCCGACTTCCCCCGCGCTGATGGGCGGACGGCGGAGGCAACCCCGCTCAGGTCCACGAGGAATATCAACCCGAGCCACTCACTTCTCTGCAAAGGGAAGATCTTCGCCGCCGGAATGTGGATGCTCTGCATACTCCCATCATTGGAGAAGCCCCCGAGGCTCGTGCCTTGGAGGATGCGTGTTTGGCCAACTTGGCTGAGCGCACTCGACTGGAGAACCTCCAGCGAGCACTCGGCGAATGCGCGCGGAAACGAGTACCCAACTCCAGTCGACGTGAACTCTTTCCGCAACCAACTCAGGTATATCGAACCCCGATTCAGAATCTAGCAGCTGCAGCCCGTATAGTAGAGTCAATTCAGCCCTCTTAGTCGGAGGCTGGCAGAGGCTTGATGCAGATCCGAGATTTGCTCCGGGCACCAGGAGATCAGAATTCAACTGTGTCACAGTCACGCAATAGGATTCACAGTCGATCCGTCATTGCGAATACAGTCCAGTCGGCTCATAGCCCAAGATCGCCTCCGCGGCGTGAGGGACGTGGAGGTCGACATGATCAGTATGATGAACGATTCGATCGCGATGATCAGCGTCGAGTGCCCACTCCTCCCCCAAGGGGTGGGTCTTACGCCCCTCGACAGCAAGATGACAGGCGCCAGCTCAGTATTGGGCGGAGAGCTCCGGTCGACCCCAGGGAACCAGGCTTTGACGCGAGATCCATCATCGTGCAAGGTTTGGTCGACCGGAACAGAGCTCATCGAGAAGGCCACGACAGAGATGCGCCCACCAGCAGCCGAGTCCATGTTTCAGGACCAGAATGTTTTAGGAGAGCCATCAGAGCCGCGGTGATCCCTCCCAACTTCAGGTTGGCGACTGGGGTAAGTAAGTTCACTGGTGAGTCCAAGCCCGAAACTTGGCTCGAGGACTACCGAGTGGCTGTGCAGATTGGTGGCGGCAATGATGATGTGGCCATGAAACACCTACCACTCATGTTGGAGGGTTCGGCCAGGGCCTGGTGGAATCAGCTAGCTCCTAGCAGCATCTACACTTGGGAAGATCTTTCTCGAGTGTTCGTCAGGACGTTTGAGGGAACTTGCAAGCGACCAGCAGGACTGACAGAGCTGCAGGTCTGCGTGCAAAAGTCGAATGAGACCCTGAGAGATTACATCCAGAGATGGATCAAATTGCATCATACGATGGAGAACGTATCTGACCATCAAGCAGTCTGTGCCTTCAAGGATGGCGTTAAGAACAGAGAGTTAAGTTTGAAGTTTGGTCGGACCGGAGATACGACTCTGAGTCGAATGATGGAGATTGCCACCAAATACGCCAATGGTGAAGAAGAGGATCGACTACGGAGTGGCAAGTACAAGCCGAGTCAGTCGGAAAAAGGAAACTCCAGTCGAAAGCAGAAGCGGAAAGCCGAGCCAGCTGCTCCTGGAGAGGCCCTGGCCGTGACTCAGGGCAAATTCAAAGGGAAGCCCAAAGGATCTTGGAACCCCAAGAAGGTAAAGGATAAGGAAGGAAATGACGTGATGGATCTGCCATGTCACATCCACACGAAGAAAGACGAAGAGGGTAACTTCATCTACCCAAAACATACCACTCTCCAGTGCCAGCTCTTAATTCAGCAGTTTCAAGGGAAAGAGTCCAAGGATAAGGAGGAGTCAGACAAGGCTGTGGACAAAGAGGACTGTCGGTGTCAAAACCGGCGGATCTCGGGTAGGGGGTCCCGAACTGTGCGTCTAGGCGGATGGTAACAAGAGACGAGGGACACGATGTTTTTACCCAGGTTCGGGCCCTCTCGATGGAGGTAAAACCCTACGTCCTGCTTGATTAATATTGATGATATGGGTAGTACAAGAGTGGATCTACCACGAGATCAAGGAGGCTAAACCCTAGAAGCTAGCCTATGGTATGATTGTTGTAATGTATGTTGTCCTACGGACTAAAGCCCTCCAGTTTATATAGACACCGGAGGAGGCTAGGGTTACACAGAGTCGGTTACAATGGTAGGAGATCTATATATCCGTATTGCCAAGCTTGCCTTCCACGCCAAGGAAAGTCCCATCCGGACACGGGACGGAGTCTTCAATCTTGTATCTTCGTAGTCTTGGAGTCCGGCGGATATTGATAGTCCAGCTGTCCGGACACCCCCTAGTCTAGGACTCCCTCAGTAGCCCCCGAACCAGGCTTCAATGACGATAAGTCCAGCGTGTTTATAGGCTTCGGCGTTGCAAGGCGGGTTCTCCCTTCAAATCCACGTACTTGCCGAACAGTGTCTGGCTTCATCTTGAATACTGTGTTCCTTGGCTTCTACGCCAAATAATGGCCCTCTTCCACGCGTCGCACGAATGCGAAAAGCCAGGGTGTCTTTTGCATTTCACCCCCTAATTGTGCGAGTCGCCCCCTATAAAAGAGGCAAGAATCCAGATCCAAACCACACCGCCTTCCTCCCGCGAATACTCCATCGAAGCGCCTTTGACCTAGAAATCCTTTCCACCATGGATCGTCAACGCGGCTCTTCTTCACGCGCTCCCAGCCCACCGCCGGGGAATTGGAGGAGGTGCTCTATTTCGCACAACGAGCTAGTGAAGCTCCAAACGGGGGGATTCCTCCCTCCGGCCTTCATGGTCCCAGTCCGGGCCGGACTGGTTACTTATCAAGGTGGGAGATAGGCGGAGGACACCCCAAGCCCCAATAAGGGGGAGCGAGTATGTTTTGTCCCTTATTTGATAAGGGGACTCGGATTTCCAATACATCCGTTCCTCCGCGGGCTCCTGAAGTTCTACGGACTCCAGCTCCACCACCTCACGCCCGCCTCTGTCCTGCATATCGCGGGCTACGTAGCTCTTTGCGAGCTATTCCTAGGCATCGAGCCCCATTTTGCATTGTGGAAGAGGCTGTTTTGCCTCGTACCCCGTTCTCACCAGGGGTCCATATATCAAGTGGGCGGCGCGAAATATGGCGCATCGCCGGGACCGGATACCTATCCGGTACTCCCAAGAAGGCGTCCGAAGACTGGCCCTCGGAGTGGTTTTATATAGGAGACGCTCCGCTGCCAGACCCAGTTCGGATCGGCCTCCCGGAGTTTAGTGCTGCTCCCTTGAAGAAACGCCTCAGCTGGCGCCCGCGGAGCCCCCGATTGGAGGAAGACAAGAGTGTCCATTACTTGATGGGCCGGATAAGATTAATGGCTCATTCCGGCTTGACCATGATCGGAGTCATGGCGACATGCATCAAGCGAGGGGTACAGCCACTGCAATACATAGGCCACCCCATGTGGGATTTCAACGGGGAAGACGATGCTACCCGGCACGGCCGCAAAGGGTCGGATTCGACCGAGGATCTGGTGAAGATCCTGTCCAGCCTGTACAAGGGGGAGAAGGAGGACTTCCTTCGAACGAACCCTTTGAATGGGTTTTCCATGATCAACCCCAGAGGATGGGTAAGTGAACACCTTGAAGGGCTCAACCCATGCTTTCGAAGTTTAAGCTTCTTACATTATATCTTCGGCGCAGGATCTACGCCGGACTGTGGAGGACATGGTGAGTCCTGCTCCGCAACCCGAGGATCCAGAAGGATCCCTGGATCTGGCCTCCGAAGAGGACCCGGACATCGAGGTAGAGCTGATCGACGGGGTGTATCACCAGCTCAGCATAGACAATGCTTTGGTCGCCATTGCGGCGGACTACCCCGGGCTAAGTCCGGCTTCCCAGGTGACCGCGACCGAAGTCCGGACACCATTATCTCATCCCTGCCCATTTCTGACCTTCGCGAACGATGGTATTTTGCAGGAAGCGCCTTTACGGCAGGAGGCCGAGCCCGCGGCGGCTGACCAACAGAGGTCAGTCCGAACCAGCAGGCGGAAAAGGAGCGCAGTGCGGGCGGAAACGTCGCCGCAAAGGTATAGCTCATATTTGAATTTTCAGAGCAACGTTCCGAGGAAACGTCTGAGTGCTCATGATCTTTGTAGGAGAAAAATCGCTCGCCGGACTGCGAGCGCAGGAATTGCCGATCCGACCAACACCGGCCAGGCTCCAGCACCCGGCCTGGAGGGGGAGGCAAGCGCAAGACGTGAGCCGGATCCTTCTCCAACGGAGGATACTGACAGATTGTCCGCCACCAAGTCTGAGGTGGAGAGCGCTATGAACCATAGGCGCCGCCGGACAGTATTTCATGAAGCGTGCTTTTCCCCTGAGGCATTGGATGCTTTTAACGCAGGGACGCGCATCTCCGTGCCGCTCAAAATGGTTTTACCCGAGCCACGGAGCAGTATGTGAAAGACATACGGGTAAGGGAATTTTAACGGTTGTATATACCAGTAGCCCCCGAGACTTAAAGTAGTTATGCTAACTGATTTAAGGATCATTGGAAATTTCAGGCACTTAACGAGAAGAACGCCCAGCTGTCTCGGGAGCTGCAAGATTGCAAGGCCCAACTTGAGGCCGCACTTGCTGCCGCAGGAGGAGACAGAAAGACCCCTCCTGGTAACACATTTTTATTAATAAATATAAGCGCTGTGCGGCATGCGCGCGAGTCTAATAATGACATTGCAGGTACCGCCGGACAAGATCCGGACAGGCAAGCATTGCTACGCCAGCTAAAGGCCGGCGAGAGTGTGCTGAATAGGGTTCAGCAGGAAAGGAACAAGCTCCATGATGCCAATGCCAAGCTCGGAGAAGAGCTGAAAGGCGCTCAGGCCGAGCTGTCCGGCTTCGTTAAGGAGAATCAGCGGCTTCGTTGCGGCATATATAGTAAGTGCTTGAGCGAACTCTTTTGAAAAGAAGAGTTCGGCGAGGAAGTATTTTGACATGATATGTCTTGTAGGTATACTCACGGGTCGTCCTGCAGAGGAGATGCCCATATCAATGGGTGATCAACTTCCCGAACTGTTGCAGCTACTCGAACGAGTTCGGCAGGCAATGAGCGGCGTCGTTCAGGCTTTATGGCCAGCCCTCACCCTACCCGAGGGCCTCGGGGAGCTTGCGGAGAAGCTGCAGGGAGTGCGGCAATGCTTCCGTTTGTGGAAGATTTCGGCTTGCCGTCAAGGTGCTAGGGAGGCTTGGGCCATGGTGAAGACGCGGTACAAGAAGGCGGATCCCAACCACATGGCCGAAGTTGGACCGGTGGGGCCCGATGGGAAGGAGATCCCTGTGAGTTTAGTATACAGCCAAGTAGAGTTGGCTGCTAAATTTTCCCAATGGGACTGTAAACTAGACAGCCTGTTAGACGGGATTGAGGAGGAATACAATCAGTAAATGTGACAATGTATGTTATCCTTTAAAGTGACATGTGAAATGCCTTCTAGCCGGATTGTAGATCGTTTGTCTTTGCCGACCTTTTCGCTTCGACTTCGGGACCCTAGAGTCTGGAGTGTGTCCGAATACCTTTTTGGTTTAAGAAATAACCGTGGTATGCATGGAGACCAGGCGTAGGGGTCATTAGTGCTTTATCAGACAAGTGCCCAACTAGTTATGTTATATTACATGGTTAGTAAGAAACATCTTCCAGGGAGAATAGTTCCGTTAAGGGTTCCTTTCCCTGGGAGGCATGCCCTAAAGTGCATGTCCGGACTGCAAAGAAAGCAGTAAAACATCTGGGGGCAAATAGATAAATAGATAAAGAGTCATCTTTTAAGTCACCGACCGAATATTCCCTTAAGAACGCTAGCTTTCGGCTTCACCCAGTCTGAGGTACACATCCGGCTGACCCGGCAGTAACAATTGCAGAGGTGCTCCCTTTACCTCCTAGCCGAACAATCGGGAACGTAGGGGTAAGCACAGGAGCCAGGCAACCCAGCTTGGCCAAAACTTAAGTCATATCGATGCATATAATGGCGAGTAAAAGGTACATGTGGAAGCTTGACACATGTGCTGGGTATAAAACCCGTATAATTGAGCTTCTGTAAAAGAAGCCCCCATGAATAATGAGTGCGGATGGCACATCATGCGTATGCAAAAAATGCGAAAATAGGCCCGGAAGGGCTTTTAAGTAAAAAGGATAAAAAGAGAAACAAAAGACAGCCGAAGTGTAAAAGTTTGGACGGGGGAAGGGGACGAACTCTTAGTCCGGCACTAGGCATAGAATCGTCGGAGGCGGGCTGCGTTCCATGGGTTCGGCTCGAGTCGGTTATCCGACGCATTTCGTAGACGGTATGCTCCGCCGGTCAGTACTTGATCGATAATGAAGGGGCCCTCCCATTTGGGCTTGAGCTTGTCCTTTTTCTTGTCCGGCAGGCGTAGAACTAGTTCACCAACGTTGTAAGTCTTGGCCCGTACTTCTCTGCTTTGATATCTTCGGGCCTGCTGCTGATAGAATGCGGAACGAGCCTTCACGACGTCACATTCTTCCTCCAATGTGTCCAAGCTGTCCTACCGATCAAGCTCGGCCTCTCTTTCCTCATACATGCGCACTCGAGGTGAGTCATGAATAATGTCACAGGGCAAGACTGCCTCTATGCCGTATACCATAAAAAATGGTGTGAATCCGGTAGTACGGTTAGGCGTTGTCCGCAGCCCCCAGAGTACGGAGTCGAGCTCCTCGACCCATTGTGTGTCGGATTTAGTAAGTGACCTCACTAATCTGGGTTTAATGCCGCTCATGATTAGACCATTTTCTCTTTCCACTTGACCATTGGTTTGAGGGTGATAAACTGAAGCATAGTCGAGCTTGATGCCCATATTTTTGCACCATGACTTAACCTCGTCGGCTGTGAAGTTCGTGCCGTTGTCGGTGATGATGCTGTGGGGGACTCCGTAACGGTGTACCACCCCTGATATAAAGTCTATCACTGGTCCGGACTCTGCCGTTTTGACCGGTTTGGCCTCTATCCATTTGGTGAATTTATCCACCATGACCAATAGGTACCTTTGCTTGTGGGATCCCCCTTTAAGGGGTCCAACCATGTCAAGCCCCCAGACCGCGAACGGCCAGGTAATGGGTATGGTTTTGAGGGCGGTGGGTGGCATATGGCTCTGATTAGCAAAGAGCTGACAACCAACACATCGCTGGACCAAGTCCTGTGCGTCTGCCCGAGCCGTCGGCCAATAAAATCCTATACGGAATGCCTTTCCTACAAGGGCCCGGGCTGCTGCGTGGTGTCCGCCTAGTCCGGCATGAATTTCAGCCAGGAGGTTTCGCCCTTCTTCTTCGGAGATACACCTTTGAAGGACTCCGGTGGTACTTTTCTTATAAAGTTCTCCCTCATGGACCTTGTAGGCCTTCGATCGCCGGACTATGCAGCGGGCCTCATTTTGGTCTTCGGGAAGTTCCTGCCTAAGTAAGTAGGCTAGGAAAGGTTCTGTCCACGCGGCGATTACTGCCATTATGACGTGGGCGGAGGGTGTTATGTCATCTGCCGAATCACCGGTTGGTGCGGT
Organism: Triticum timopheevii; assembly: GCA_963921465.1. Lineage (NCBI taxonomy): Eukaryota > Viridiplantae > Streptophyta > Magnoliopsida > Poales > Poaceae > Triticum > Triticum timopheevii. The sequence continues at coordinate 578,835,860 of OY997268.1, forward strand.
TTTCTCCGGTTTGTCACTACCGGGCTCCTCTTCCCATAGTACGGATGGCTTGAAGAGCCGTTCCAGGAAGATATTAGGAGGGACGGCATCACGCTTCGCACCGATGTGTGCCAGTACGTCGGCCGCCTGGTTATTATCTCGAGCTATGTGATGGAATTCCAGTCCTTCAAACCGAGCTGACATTTTTAGGACAGCGTTGCGATATGCTGCCATTTTCGGATCCTTAGCGTCAAAGTCTCCATTTATTTGGGATATTGCAAGGTTTGAATCCCCGCGCACTTCTAGGCGTTGAATGCCCATGGAGACTGCCATCCGGAGACCATGTAACAGGGCCTCGTATTCGGCTGCATTGTTGGAGTCCGTGTACATTATTTGAAGTACATACTGGACTGTATCTCCGGTTGGGGACGTCAGTACGACGCCAGCCCCAGTCCGGCCAACATTTTGGAGCCGTCGAAATGCATAATCCAATTGGAGTATGCGCCGTAATCTTTAGGGAGTTCGGCTTCAGTCCATTCGGCGACGAAGTCAACCAAAACTTGTGACTTTATAGCTCGTCGAGGTTTATAAGTTATGTCGAATGGTAAGAGCTCAATGGCCCATTTTGCAATCCTTCCCGTTGCGTCGCGGTTATTTATAATGTCATTGAGTGGTACTTCAGAGGCCACTGTTATCGAACACTCTTGAAAGTAGTGCCAGAGTTTCCGGGACGCCATGAACACCGCGTATGCTATCTTTTGATAGTGCGGGTAACGGGATTTGCAGGGGGTTAACACAGTGGATACATAGTACACTGGTTTTTGAAGAGGGAATTTATGCCCTTCTGTCACTCGTTCGACGACGAGGACCGCGCTTACAACTTGATGCGTTGCTGCGATGTATAACAACATTGGTTCGCCCAAAGTGGGCGCAGCCAGGACCAGATTTGTTGCCAATATGGCCTTTATTTCTTCGAGTCCGGCAGTGGCGGCATCCGTCCACTCGAAGTGTTCGGTGCGCCTGAGGAGGCGATAGAGGGGCAGCGCCTTTTCTCCTAAACGGGAGATAAAGCGGCTTAGGGCTGCCACGCATCCTGTTAATTTTTGTATTTGTTTGAGGTCTTTTGGAATATCCAGCTGTGACAGAGCTCGGATTTTAGCCGGATTTGCTTCAATTCCTCTACCGGATACGATGAAGCCCAGCAGCTTTCCGGCTGGTACGCCAAAAACGCATTTTTCCGGATTCAGCTTGATGTCATATGCTCTGAGGTTGTCGAATGTGAGCCTCAAATCGTCTACTAAAGTTTCGACGTGTTTTGTTTTGACGACTACGTCGTCTACGTATGCCTCGACTGTTTTGCCGATCTGGGTGGCCAGACATGTTTGAATCATGCGCTGATATGTTGCGCCGGCATTTTTAAGTCCGAAAGGCATCATGTTGAAGCAGAATGGTCCATATGGAGTGATGAATGCCATTGCGGTTTGGTCTGCTTCCGCCATCTTGATTTGATGGTAGCCAGAGTATGCGTCTAGGAAGCACAACGAATCGTGCCCTGCTGTAGCATCGATAATTTGATCGATGCGGGGGAGAGGGAAGGGATCCTTTGGGCAAGCTTTATTGAGGTCTTTAAAATCGACACAGAGGCGCCAGGATTTATCCTTCTTTGGTACCATCACCAAATTTGCTAGCTAGTCCGGATGTTTGATATCTCTAATGAATCTGGCTTCCAATAGTTTGGCTAGCTCTTCTCCCATTGCCTGTCTTTTGGGCTCGGAAAATTGTCGAAAAGCCTGTTTGACTGGCTTGAATCCTTTTAGGATGTTTAGGCTGTGTTCTGCCAACCTGCGAGGGATTCCGGGCATGTCCGAAGGATGCCAGGCGAAGATATCCCAATTTTCCCGAAGGAATTCACGCAGTGCGGCATCTACTTCGGGGTTCAATTGTGCCCCGATGGAGGCCGTCTTTGTTGGGTCCATTGGATGGACCTGGAATTTTATTATTTCATCTGCTGGTTTGAAGGAGGTGGACTTGGATCTTTTGTCGAGTATCACATCGTCCCTGTTCACCGTAGAGCGCAGCGCGGTGAGTTCTTCTGCCGCTAAGGCTTCGGATAGTGCCTCGAGGGCTAGTGCGGCTGTCTTGTTTTCGGCGCGGAGTGCTATGTCCGGATCACTAACGAGAGTGATTATTCCGCTGGGCCCGGGCATTTTGAGCTTCATGTACCCGTAATGAGGTACTGCTTGAAAAATTGTGAATGCCTCTCGTCCTAATATGGCTTGATACCCGCTGCTGAACGGGGCCACCTGGAACGTGACTTCTTCGGATCTGTAATTGTCCGAGAGCCGAACACCACATCGAGTGTGATTTTTCCGGTGCAGCGCGCTTCCCGGCTAGGGATTATTCCTCTAAAGGTTGTGCTGCTTCGCTCAATACGGCTCCAATCGATTTCCATTTTTCGCAGAGTTTCCTCATAAATGAGGTTTAGTCCGCTGCCGCCATCCATGAGGACTTTTGTCAGTCGAAAGCCGTCCACTATGGGACTAAGTACCAGTGCGGCTGGGGCTCTGGTTGTTCGGAATGTGGGCTCGTCGCTGGCATTGAAGGTAATAGCTGTGTCGCTCCATGGATTTGCTGTTGCTACTTGGTAGACTTTGGCGAGTTCGCGGATTGTTCGTTTTCGCATATTATTTGATGCGAAAGTCTCGAAGACTGTTGATACCGTGCTGGTATTGTTGGAATGGTTTCCCGGAGCTAGAAGCTCTTCGCCACTTTTGGCCACCTGCCGTAATATCCAACATGCTCGAAGGCTATGTGTTGGGACGGCTCCCTCTGTACTATGAAGCTTACAGGGTCCATTGAGCCATCCCTCCAGTAAGGTTCCTTTTCCCTTATTGGGTTTTTGTTTTTTCGTTTTTGCATCTGGGGCCTGAGTGTAAGGCGCCCTTTTACTGCGGACTGGGTTTGGGGCCGGATTATCCCAAAATTGATTTTCGGTTTTCCAGAAACTCTCCATCGCACAGTACTTTCGTACAATGGATGCCAGATCGGTGAAGCGCGTAATTTTGCGACGATCAATGGCGTTTAGTATTCCCTTGTCCGTGCAGTTATTGCAGAAGATTGATATTGCGTTTTCCTCTCGGCAGTCCTTTATCCTGTCCATAACCAGGAGGAATCTGGCCCAGTAGTGATGTACTGTTTCAGTAGGCTCTTGCCGTATTAGAGATAGATCGCATATGTCTGGGCGGGTGGGTGGAATAAAATCCGGATCCCTGCCCATCTTGAGGCTCAAAGGCCAAGGGGTTTCCGAATTCGGAAGTTTGGTTTGCTGGGCACAATCCAGCGAGTCCGGGGCGATGCATGATTTTAAGTTCAATGCTCGATCGAAGTCCGTCCCTCCGCGGGAATCCGGCATGGAGGGTTCGGGAATCCGGACATGAATTGTTTTCAACACTGGCAAAGAGTTGCCGTATTGCTCCTCTACCACTGCGACGTGGTGGGTGGCCTGGGGAGAGTTAATCTCTCTCAGATCGGTTTTAAGCCCAATCTGGTTGTAGTCCGTAGCGACTCCCAGGGCGGCGATGCGATCCAAAATCTCGTTAACAGACGAGAGCTCTGTTGGATCTAACTGTTCGGCAGCTTTAGGGCTGACGTGAAGATTGCTTCCGACAACTTGAGAAGTCATTGCCGAAGCGGCGGCCGGACAGGCGGTCATGAAAAAACCACCAAGCCGGATAGTTTGGCCGGCAGCCAAGGCCCCTCCAGCGAAAACACCGTCTTTGAAGACGGGTGGAGCCATCCGCTCTATCGGTGACGACATAGAGGAACTCTCAATGAAAGCACCAATGTCGGTGTCAAAACCGGCGGATCTCGGGTAGGGGGTCCCGAACTGTGCGTCTAGGCGGATGGTAACAAGAGACGAGGGACACGATGTTTTTACCCAGGTTTGGACCCTCTCGATGGAGGTAAAACCCTACGTCCTGCTTGATTAATATTGATGATATGGGTAGTACAAGAGTGGATCTACCACGAGATCAAGGAGGCTAAACCCTAGAAGCTAGCCTATGGTATGATTGTTGTAATGTATGTTGTCCTACGGACTAAAGCCCTCCGGTTTATATAGACACCGGAGGAGGCTAGGGTTACACAGAGTCGGTTACAATGGTAGGAGATCTACATATCCGTATTGCCAAGCTTGCCGTCCACGCCAAGGAAAGTCCCATCCGGACACGGGACGGAGTCTTCAATCTTGTATCTTCGTAGTCTTGGAGTCCGGCGGATATTGATAGTCCGGCTGTCCGGACACCCCCTAGTCCAGGACTCTCTCAAGGACAGTGACGAATGGTACCCCCATGTCAATTCCACCTTGATGATTTTTTCTGATGTGGAGAGCAAAAGTCGATTGAAAGTTATCAACCGTGAGGTGAATATGGTCGCTCCGGCGACACCCAACTATCTGAAATGGTCTCAGACCGCCATTACATTCGACCAGTCCGATCACCCGACACACATAGCCACCCCTGGGAGGCAAGCTTTGGTGGTCGACCCAGTCGACGAAGGCACTCGACTGACTAAGGTTCTGATGGATGGTGGCAGTGGATTGAATATATTGTATGCGGAGATGCTGAAAGGAATGGGCATTCCAATGTCCAGACTCAGTTCCAGCAACATGAGTTTCCATGGAGTCATTCTTGGAAAGAAGGCTGAGTCACTCGGCCAAATAGCTCTAGATGTGGTTTTGGGTGATTCGAAGCATTTTCGCAAAGAGAAGCTGACATATGAAGTCGTGGATTTCCAGAGCGCTTATCACGCTATTTTGGCCAGGCCAGCTTATGCACGGTTCATGGCTCGACCATGTTACGTATACCTCAAACTGAAAATGCCTGGCCCCAAGGGTGTGATCACCATCACTGGCAATCGGAAAAAGGCATAAGAGTGCTTTCAGAAGGGCTCAAAGATTGCCGATGCTCAGATAACAGTGGTGGAACTGGAAGAGTATCAGAAAAATACAGACCCAAGTGATTCATTGCGGGCCAAGAAGCCCGCCACAGAGTCAGCGTTCCAGTCGTCTAGAGAGATGAAACCCGTTCACATTCACCCGACCGACCCCGATGCTGCTCCAACTCATATTTCCACAACACTCGACTCTAAATAGGAAGAAGCGCTCATCCAGTTCCTCCGTGAGAACTTGGACATCTTCGCATGGAAGCCTGCTGACATGCCGGGTGTTCCCAGGGGGCTGGCTGAGCATCGTCTATGAGTCGACTGTCGGTGTCAAAACGGGCGGATCTTGGGTAGGGGGTCCCGAGCTGTGCGTCTAGGCGGATGGTAACAAGAGACGAGGGACACAATGTTTTTACCCAGGTTCGGGCCCTCTCGATGGAGGTAAAACCCTACGTCCTGCTTGATTAATATTGATGATATGGGTAGTACAAGAGTAGATCTACCACGAGATCAAGGAGGCTAAACCCTAGAAGCTAGCCTATGGTATGATTGTTGAGATGTATGTTATCCTACGGACTAAAGCCCTCCGGTTTATATAGACACCGGAGAGGGCTAGGGTTACACAGAGTCAGTTACAATGGTAGGAGATCTACATATCCGTATCGCCAAGCTTGCCTTCCACGCCAAGGAAAGTACCATCCGGACACGAGCCGGAGTCTTCAATCTTGTATCTTCGTAGTCTTGGAGTCCGGCGGATATTGATAGTCCGGCTGTCCGGACACCCCCTAGTCCAGGACTCCCTCGGTAGCCCCTGAACCAGTCTTCAATGACGATAAGTCCGGCGTGCGCAATGTTCGGCATTGCAAGGCGGGTTCCTCCCTTGAATAATCCAGAGGAGATCATGAACACCAGGATAGTGTCCGGCTCTGCAAAATAAATTCCACATTCCACCGTAGAGAGAGTAAAATACACACTTAACTCAATCTGCTGACGTATTATGCGGCGTGACATCACACCGCAGCCAAGCCTTTGTTTGAATCATTTTTTACTATACCACCTCGGCACGTTTAGCGAAGCGGTTTCCTTGGCACGTCCTGTCGAAGCAGAGATCGTGTTCCCCTTATTCCGGGATTCTCATCAATACGTGTGCGGGTAACCCAACCGCGCCATTGATGGTGGCGCTTGGGAGATAAGCGAGTTTTACCAGGCTGGTGGGGGACGCATAGTTTTGTCCGCCTATATATAAGGGATAAGGATTCACCTTCTCACCTACGCCTTCTTCCTCCTTTGCTTATCCATCCCTGCGAACTCAAGCTCCAACGCCCGAGCTCGCGCATCTCGCCTCGACCTCCTACGAATATGTCCGGAGCGGGAGGTAAATGGTTGGCCTCCACCGCTAAGGAGGAGGACATCACCAAGCTGCGCAGCGCCGGATACCTTTCCGGCGATATCGCGCATCGGCTGCCCGACGAGGGGCAGCTCGTCCCTACCCCAGGGCCTCATGAGAGGGTTGTCTTCCTCCCCCACTTCCTCCGCGGACTGGGCTTTCCGCTCCATCCATTTGTCCGGGGGCTCATGTTTTACTACGGCCTGGATTTCCACGATCTGGCGCCGAACTTCATCCTCAACATCTCGGCGTTTATCGTCGTGTGCGAGGCCTTCCTCTGCATCCAGCCCCACTTCGGCCTGTGGCTCAAGACCTTCAACGTCAAGCCGAAGGTTGTGAAGGGCACGCAAGCGGAATGCGGCGGCGCCATGTTGGGCAAATTGCCCAACGTCCCTTGGCTAGAAGGGACCTTCGTGGACTCCGTCAAGGGGTGGCAATCGGGGTGGTTCTACATCACCGAGCCGCGCAAGCCCACATGGGCGGCGGCCCCCGAGTTCAGATCTGGTATCCCCACGCAGCTCACCTCCTGGAAAGAGAAGGGCTTGCAGTGGGGCAATCCGGTGGAGGTGACGGGACTCCGAGCCTGCATCAAGAAGATGGTGAGCAATAAGCTCAGGCTTGTCGACGTGGTCCAGGTCATACTCATCCGGCGGATCCTCCCATGCCAAGAACGGGCATTCAATTTGTGGGAGTTCAATCCGGAATAGCACCAGGCGCTAAGCGGGCTCTTCGATACAACTTACGAAGGCGCCTGGAGGGTGCTGTTCAAGGGCGCTGAAGCCCCCGCATCCGCGACCGAAGACCGCGGATTCAGCTCGCAGTCTTCGACTGACGAGGTAAGTGATTCAACCCCATTACAGGACACTTGTGGTAATTAGATTGACTCTAGTGAGGCTTTAATCTGCCTCTTCCTTTGACAGGAATGGATGGAGAAAGCCAAGCTGCTCATCAGCCCGGCTCCCATGCCAGAAGATCCAGTGGATGCCCGCTTAGCAGGGCTGCTGGTTCCGGCACCGCACGTGGTGCCGGAGAAGAAGGCCAAGAAGGTGGCCGCGGGGACTCGAAAGAGTTCCCACAATCAGGCGTCTGACGACGACGAAGACTCCTCCCCTGAAGACGAGGAGGAGGAGTATTCTCTCCCGGAGGAGGGAGAGAAGAAGAGGAAGGCTTCCCCAATCGGGGAGGCCGAAGGATCCAAGAGGGGGAGAACTATCCCCCCGGACAGTTTCGCCAACATCAGCGTTGGCGAGGACGAGTGGCCTCCGAGGGCCAGGCGTCCGGCAGGATCGTAAGTATCCGGATCCTTGATGTGTAATTTCTTTTATGTCGCGTAGTATCCTTCTAACGCCGCATTATGTCCGTAGTCCGGCCAAGGATGATCTCCCTGACTTATCGAGCGGGTCCTTGGCCTCGTCGGATGTGAATTCCATCCCGACTGCCTCTACCCCACGCGCCGACGAGGACGCCGAGGTGGGATCCCAAAGAGGGACCCATCAGGAGGAGGCTCCGGAGGCGCCGTCAGGCGACCTCCCGGACTTCGTGCCGGACTCTACACCGGAACCCGCAGTGGTTCCAGAGTCCGGCAAGCGGCCCCTTCGAAAGAAGGGCAGGACCGTGACGCCGGCGGCCTCCGTCCAACCGGAGGCGCCGGATAACCTGTTGGAGGCGCTTAAAGGCGCTTCCATCGAGGAAGAACACCGCACTATCATGAGTGCGGTGATTGAGAAGGTTCAGCTTGCCAAGGGTGGGCTGACCGAAGCCTGCAGTAGTCTTCTAACAGGCTTTGAGGTAAGAAGTTAAATTTATATAATGTAATACCGCATAGACAGTAGCCCCTGATGCTTAGTTCGGTGTTCGGAAAGAAAAGCCGGACTGAGGATCTAATAAGATATTCGCAGGGTTGCTAAAAATATGTCAATATGGGTTTGCAGGCTGCGCTGCTGGCCTCTGCCGCATTAACGGCGGAGGTTGATAAGTTAAAGCAGGATCTCGAGCGGTCCGAGCAAGAGCTCGGCCATGCCAAGAGGCAGCTCGAGGAAAAAGAAGGTGAGTAACACCTCTTTGAATAAGTACCTTACAGAAAAGGATTGTGGTTGCAATAAAATTAACAAGGATAATCTGTGCATCACAGGGGCCACTAACGAGGTGGCGGCCCTGAAGGATGCTGTGTCCGCGGCCAAACGCAGTGCGGCCGCGGAACGGACTGAGCGAGAAAAGCAAGAGGCACGGGTGGCGGAAGTTCGGCAAGAGCTCCAGGCTCTCATGGAAAAACATGAGAGTTTGGAGCGTGACTCCAAGACTCGAGAGTCCGAGCTTGCCTCAGCTCTCAAAAGTGCCAAGTCCGCCAAGGCCGAGGCCCGTAAGGCCCTTCAGGAGGTTGAGGACATAAACAAGATAGCGGCGGGTAAGGCATTTTTCATGCAAAGCAGGCATGTTAATGTAAACTACCTGACACTTACCCGAATTCGGAGCTCTCCAGGGGCGTTTGCAGATCTGCTGCGTAGTGCGTCTGATGCCGCCGCATTCTATCATGGCGAGGAGGGGAGCTCGACGGAGTAGGTCTTCTGGTCTCAGTACGCTGAGGCCGGCCATCCGGTGCCCCAAGCGACCAGCTGAAGCAGCTGGTCGAACTCCACAAGGTAGCTGAGGAGGCCATGAAGGGCCTCATAGTCCGGCTGTGGCCTGGACAGGCCATGCCTGGTAGCTACTTTGGCCTAGTGCGGCGGCTGGTGGATGCGTTCCCTAGGCTGGATGTAGTCAAGCGCTCCGCCTGCATTGAAGGCGCTCGTCGTGCCCTTGCCCGCATAAAGGTGTAGTGGGGCAAATTGGATGCGGAGAAGCTTCTCACGTACCCACCGCCGCCGGGCAAGGAGTATCGCACGCCGGAGAAGTACTATAAAATTGTCCTGAAGGGAGCCTGCGATATTGCAGATGAGTGCTCCCGAGATGTAATTTTTGAGTGAACTCGCTGTATATTTATCCTGTGCGCTGAAAACTTCGTTCATATGCGCCATGAGCAACACTTGTTTAATTTAAAATATTACCTTTTGTGCGGCCGTTTATAAAATCTGAGAGATGGCAAGTCGTTGGCTTCAGCCCCCAAGCCGCGAGTGCTGGGGTGTTCGGGATAAACATGAGCACTCTTGTTCCCATTGTTGGGTCCATCGAGGGAGGCGCTCAACACAACGAACGAGGCGACCGGACTTATAATGCTTGAACACTCTCACTTAGCCATAGAATTCTATAATTTTAAATTTCGGCGAAGCCCCTGGTATTCGGAAGACCGAATCCGGGGCGCTATCCACGCCTTCGTCGGACATTATCCGGAACTTCGCTCGAAGCGGCGTGAGTCTTGAAGGACCCGAAAAAACCTCTTGAACAGCGACCAGTCTCTCGCCTTATCATGCCAGTCAGTTTTAGCTTTCTCCACTGAGGCGTTAACCCGGCTCAACCGGGGCGCAATCGCAGTGGTTCTCCCAGTGCTACCTTAGCCGACGGAACGGAACGTAAGGCACCAAAACATGGGAGCCGGGCAAACCCAACTATTGACCCAAGACATGATTCGGAGCCGATTCATATAATGCTATAAGTTCGGGGTGCCGCACTTGTGAAAGTGTTCGGACTTAATCACACCATAATGTGGGGAACAGAAGCCCCTGGCGTATTCGGCCGTACCAAAATATACTGGTGCAAGATGTCATATAATGAACATATATAAAAGATAACGCAATTGCAATAAAAAGGTGCTGCATTATTGATAAAAGAAAGTCTGATAGTAGATCGGACTGATACAAATAGTGCGGTAAGCAAGGGATTTGGACTAAATAAACGTGTCCCCCTCCAGGGATGAGTTGCAGACTTGGTGTATATAATCGAATTTAATGCTCATAATTAAGACCACCTGAATGTTCGTCGCGGCCTTCTTTAGTCCCTGACTGTTGTATCATGAGTTCGGCAGGTTCGCCACCGGACAGGGCTTCTGATTGACAGAGTCCTGTGTACATAAAAGGATAAGAAAAAATAAAAAGGAAGGGAGGCGCACTTGTGAGCCCCTTGTGTGGTCGAGCCGCACTCTGGGTCCATTGTGATCGTGCCCCTTTTCCTGCACCCATGGTATCTCCAAAGCGTAATGATGTACGCGGAGTGTTATTCTTGCGGTTATGCGCGGGTGAGGGTTGGGGCCGCATTGCTACGCGTGCTCTGATCGCACCAGGTGGTCTTGGTTGGTGTTGCTCCGAGCGCGCTTTGTTGTATCCGGCTTTTTAACTGCCGGACTTGAGAATTGCCTGAGAAGGCTGCTCTGTACTTCTGCCGCGAGAGCCGCTGTATGTTCCTCCGTTCGGAGGGAGCGTTCCGTATTCCCATTGACCGTGATGACTCCACGAGGGCCGGGCATCTTGAGCTTTAGGTATGCATAGTGCGGCACCGCGTTGAATTTTGCGAACGCGGTTCGTCCTAGCAGAGCGTGATAGCCGCTGCGGAACGGGACTATATCGAAGATTAACTCTTCGCTTCGGAAATTATCCGGGGATCCGAAGACCACTTCCAGTGTGACTAAGCCTGTACAGTTGGCTTCCACTCCTGCGATGACACCTTTAAAGGTTGTCTTTGTAGGTTTAATCCTTGATGGGTCTATGCCGATTTTGCGCACTGTATCCTGATAAAGCAGGTTCAGGCTACTACCGCCGTCCATCAGGACTCTCGTGAGGTGGAACCCATCGACGATCGGGTCTAAAACCAATGCGGCGAATCCGCCATGGCGTATGCTAGTCGGATGGTCTCTTCGATCGAAAGTGATCGGGCAAGAGGACCATGGGTTGAACTTTGGGGCGACTGGTTCCATTGCATAGACGTCCCGTAGTGCGCGTTTCCTCTCCCTCTTGGGTATATGGGTCGCGTATATCATATTCACCGTCCGCACTTGTGGGGGAAAACCCTTCTGTCCTCTATTGTTCGGCGGCCGGGTCTCTTCCTCGTCGTCGCTATTTAGCCCCTTGTCATTTTTTTCGGCAATTAACTTGCCAGCCTGCTTGAACACCCAACAATCTCTATTGGTGTGATTAGCTGGCTTTTCAGAGGTGCCATGTATCTGGCATAAGCGGTCGAGTATTCGGTCCAGATTGGACGGACCCGGAGTGGTTCTTTTAAATGGCTTCTTCCGCTGACCGGGTTTAGAGCCTCAGAATCTGGCATTGACTGCCGTATCCTCCTTATCATCGCTGTTAATGCGGCGCTTGTTTTTGATTCGACGTGAGCTGCCACTGTTGTCCTTAGTATCCGGACTGCCAGAATTTTTGCGGAGATTGTTGCTGCGGGCTAGCCAGCTGTCCTCTCCCGCACAAAAGCGGGTCATTAATGATGTGAGGGCTGCCATGGATTTCGTCTTTTCCTGCCCCAGGTGCCGGGCTAGCCATTCGTCTCGGATGTTATGTTTGAAGGCTGCAAGGGCCTCTGCATCCGGACAATCGACGATTTGATTTTTCTTCGTCAAGAACCGTGTCTAGAATTGTCTGGCCGATTCGTCTGGCTGCTGAATGATGTGGCTTAGGTCATCGGCGTCTGGTGGTCGCACATATGTGCCTTGGAAGTTATCAAGGAACGCGACCTCCAGGTCTTCCCAACATCCGATTGACTCTGCGGGCAAGCTGTTAAGCCAATGCCGAGCAGGTCCTTTAAGCTTGAGTGGGAGATATTTGATGGCGTGTAGATCGTCGCCGCGGGCCATATGGATGTGGAGAAGGTAGTCTTCGATCCACACCGCGGGGTCTGTTGTGCCATCGTAAGATTCGATGTTTACGGGTTTAAACCCTTCGAGGATCTGATGATCCATTACTTCGTCAGTGAAGCATAACGGGTGTGCGGCGCCCCTGTATTGAGCGATATCGCGACGCAGCTCGAGAGAGCGCTGTCTGCTGTGTTCGGCCCGGCCGGGGTTATTGTATCCGGCACGATGGTATTCGTCGTGGGTCGTAGGGCGCCCACGTGATCCATAGATGGATCTGGATTGCCTTGCTTTGTCCTCCAATATGTCTCGCAAGTCCGGCGCGTTCCCTCTTGGCTTCGTACTTTTGGAGCGATGCCGGGGTACGGTCTTGGCTGGGGGCCTGGATGCCTCTCTGTCATGACCACGGGATGGTCGGTCAGCCATATCGTGCGTTGGTGATGGAGTTATGTATGCTTCCTCCTCCAATCGGGGGAGCAGCTTGCGTCTTGGGTAACTTTTGGAGGGACGCTCGAGTTTATACTCTTCGGCCGTGAGGACCTCGGTCCATCGATCGGCCAACAGGTCCTGATCAGCTTGAAGCTGCTGCTGCTTTTTCTTTAGGCTGTTTGCTGTGGCGATAAGCCTGCGCTTGAAGCGCTCTTGTTCGACGGGATCCTCTGGTACGACGAATTCGTCATCGTTGAGGCTTGCTTCGTCTTCGGAGGGAGGCATATAGTTATCATCCTCAACCCCTTCGTCTGCCGCCCTCTCGTGGGGGCTTGCTTCTGCATCCTCCTGCGCTGAGTCTTGCTGGAGGGGATTGTCTTCGGCGCTCTCTGGAGTGTTATTGTCTCCTATGCCGGAATCTCCATTCTTGCTGTGGCGGGATTTAGAGCGGCGCCGCTGACGCCGGCGTTTGGGCTGCTTCTTTAAAGAGTCTGCCTCCGCTGCTTCTTCGCCATCCCCTTCTTTTGGGGTATCCACCATGTATACGTCATATGACGAGGTGGCCTTCCAGTGCCCTGTAGGCGCTAGTTCCTGTTCGTCTCCGGCATCATCGTCCATAGCGTCGATGTCGTCGGAGTCGAAGTCTAGCATGTCGGTTAAATCCTCGACAGTGGCTACAAAGTGGGTGGTGGGTGGGCTCTGAATTTCTTCGTCGTTCGAATCCCAACCATCCGGGCCATAGTCTGGCCAGGACTCTCCTGATAGCGAGAGATGCTTTAGTGAATTCAGGATATCGCCAAAAGGCGAGTGTTGGAAGATGTCCGTGGCGGTGAATTCCATAACCGGCGCCCAATCTGGATCGATTGGTAGGGGCGCGGGAGGTTCGGAGTCCGGCGAGGAGTCCGGCGCCTCGGGATCACGAGTTTCGCAAGGGACAAGATTGGTGTTCGGCTCCATCGCCGTGGATATTGAAGCCCCCAGGGCGGCGTCTATCCACCGACCCTCGATCTGGGCGATCGGCTCCAGACTAATGGCCGAAGCAGATCCATGTGCGGCCACCAAGGCACTGTTCGGCGGCAGAGCTAGATCGTGCCCATCGTCACAGTGCGGCGCGCTCGGCTGTGGCTCGGGTCCGTCGAAGATCAAGTCCCCGCGGACATCGGCCGTGAAGTTTAAGCTTCCAAATCTGACCTGACGGCCAGGGGCGTAGCTTTCGATCTGCTCCAGATGGCCAAGAGAATTGGCCCGCAGTGCAAAGCCGCCGAATACGAAGATCTGTCCGGGGAGAAAAGTCTCACCCTGGACAGCGTTGTTGGTTGAAGATGCCATCAAGCCTATCGGTGACGACACAGAGGAACTCTCAATGAAAGCACCAATGTCGGTGTCAAAACCGGCGGATCTCGGGTAGGGGGTCCCGAACTGTGCGTCTAGGCGGATGGTAACAAGAGACGAGGGACACAATGTTTTTACCCAGGTTCGGGCCCTCTCGATGGAGGTAAAACCCTACATCCTGCTTGATTAATATTGATGATATGGGTAGTACAAGAGTAGATCTACCACGAGATCAAGGAGGCTAAACCCTAGAAGCTAGCCTATGGTATGATTGTTGAGATGTATGTTGTCCTACGGACTAAAGCCCTCCGGTTTATATAGACACCGGAGAGGGCTAGGGTTACACAGAGTCGGTTACAATGGTAGGAGATCTACATATCCATATCGCCAAGCTTGCCTTCCACGCCAAGGAAAGTACCATCCGGACACGAGCCGGAGTCTTCAATCTTGTATCTTCGTAGTCTTGGAGTCCGGCGGATATTGATAGTCCGGCTGTCCGGACACCCCCTAGTCCAGGACTCCCTCATCGACCCAAAAGCAAAACCTGTCAAAGAACATCTTCGACGGTCCGCCATCCAGAAGAGAAAGGCCATTGGCGAGGAGGTGGCTTGGCTCCTGGCAGCAGAGTTTATCCGAGAGGTTTACCACTCCGAGTGGCTCGCCAATGTTGTCATGGTCCCCAAGAAGGACAAGTCACTTCACATGTGCATTGATTTCAAACATATCAATCGGGCCTGCCCGAAAGATCATTTTCCTGTCCCTCGCATCGACCAAATTGTCGACTCGACTGCGGGATGTGAGAGGTTGTCTTTTTTAGACGCCTATTCAGGGTACCATCAGATCCGTCTGTATGGACCCGACGAGATCAAAACAGCTTTCATCACTCCATTCGGGTGCTTCTGCTATGTCACCATGCCATTCGGCCTCAAGAATGCCGGAGCCACGTTTATGAGGATGATTCAGAAGTGTTTACTCACTCAAATCAGTCGGAACGTGGAAGCGTACATGGATGATATTGTGGTCAAGTCATGGAAGGGTTCCGACCTGCTGACTGACCTCGCTGAAACATTTGCCAATCTCAGGAGATATGATATCAAGCTCAATCCATCAAAGTGCACATTCGGAGTTCCTGGTGGAAAGTTACTCGGTTTTCTCGTTTCCGAACGAGGAATCGACGCTAACCCACAAAAAGTCGGCACTATACTCCGAATGAAACGCCCTGTGTGTATGCACGATGTCTAGAAGCTTACTAGATGCTTGGCCGCGTTAAGTCGATTCATCTCTCGCCTCAGTGAAAAGGCATTGCCTCTTTACCGACTGATGAAGAAGTCAGACAAGTTCGAGTGGACTCCAGAAGCTGATGCAACATTTGCCGAGCTAAAAGCTCTGCTATCCACCCAGCCGGTGCTTGCTGCTCCGATCAGCAAAGAGCCTCTGTTACTTTACATTGCAGCCACAGGACAAGTCGTCAGTAAAGTACTTACGGTCGAGCGGGAAGAAGAAGGGAAAGCCTTCAAAGTTCAGCGCCCAATATATTATCTTTCCGAAGTGTTAACCCCATCGAAGTAAAGATACCCCCATTACCAGAAGCTCGTGTATGGGATCTACATGACCACAAAGAAGGTTGCTCATTATTTCTCTGATCATTCCATTACAGTTGTCAGCGACGCCCCACTGTCAGAGATTCTGCACAACAGAGATGCAACTGGTCGAGTGGAGAAATGGGCGATTGAACTCCTTCCCCTTGATATCAAGTTTGAGGCAAAGAAAGCCATTAAGTCCCAAGCAATAGCAGATTTCCTTGCCGAGTGGATTGAACAACAGCAGCCGACTCAAGTTCACTCGGAGCATTGGACCATGTTCTTTGATGGCTCTAAGATGTTAAATGGTTCCAGTGCTGGGGTAGTATTGGTTTCCCCCCGAGGAGATAAGCTCAGATATGTGCTCCAGATCCACTTTGATTCCTCCAATAATGAAGCAGAATGCGAGGCACTTTTGTATGGGTTGCGCATGGCCATTTCACTCGGCATCCGTCGCCTTATGGTTTATGGCGACTCAGATTTGGTGGTTAATCAGGTGATGAAGGAGTGGGACGTTAGAAGCCCAGCCATGACTGGATACTGCAATGTAGTGAGAAAGCTTGAAAAGAAATTTGAAGGGTTAGAGCTCCATCATATACCCCGACTGAAGAATCAAGCGGCTGATGATTTGGCGAAGATAGGTTCCAAGAGAGAAGCCATCACCAGTGACGTGTTCTTGGAGCATATCCATACTCCATCAGTTAAAGAAGATCCTTTTACCGAAGAAGCTCCGTAGACTAAAAGTGTCACAGATCCGACTGAATTTGAAGCTCCAGCAGTGGTCGACCTGATCATGGAAGCATTGGTGATCACTCCCGATTAGACAGTGTCGTACATCGCATATATCTTAAGGAAAGAGCTCCCAGAGGATGAAGAAGAGGCTCGACAGATCGTCCGCCGATCTAAGGCCTTTACCATGATAAGGGGATAGTTGTACACAGAAAGCGCGACTGGAGTTGGTCAGAAATGTATAATGCCAGAAGAAGGTCGGATAATCCTTGACGATATCCACTCGGGGACCTGTGGCCATCATGCGTCCTCTCGGACCATTGTGGACAAAGCATACCGAGCGGGATTTTACTGGCCAAGAGCGAATGAAATGGCAAAGGAGATAGTCGATAAGTGTGAAGGATGCCAATTTTACTCCAATATGTCGCACAAGCCCGCCTTAGCCTTAAAGACCATTCCACTCGTTTGGCCTTTCGCTGTATGGGGATTGGATATGGTTGGAACTCTAAGAACAGGCAGAAGCGGCTTCACCCATGTGCTGGTAGCAGTCGACAAGTTCACCAAGTGGATTGAGGCTAAACCCATCAAGAATCTTGATGCTGGTACTGCTGTCAGCTTCATCAGGGAGTTGATATTCAGATATGGAGTTCCACACAGCATCATCACTGACAATGGGTCAAACTTCGATTCCGAGGAATTCAGAGCCTTCTGCACATCTCAGGGCACACGAGTCGACTATGCTTCAGTCGCTCACCCTCAGTCGAATGGACAGGTAGAACGAGCAAATGGCTTAATTCTCAAAGGGTTGAAACCCCGATTGATGCGCGATCTCAAGCACGCAGCTGGTGCATGGGTCGACGAACTTCCGTCAGTGCTTTGGGGATTAAGGACCACACCTAACCGGTCGACTGGGAGAACTCCGTTCTTCTTGGTCTACAGAGCTGAAGCAGTCTTGCTGAGCGACCTGCTTCACAACGCACCCCGAGTCGAACTCTACACCGAAGCTGAAGCAGAGCAAGCCCGGCAGGATGCAGTCGACCTTCTAGAAGAAGAAAGGGAGATGGCCTTGATCCGATCGACCATTTATCAGCAGGACTTGCGTCGCTTCCACGCCAAAAACGTGAAGAGTCGAGCCTTCCAGGAAGGAGATTTGGTTCTCCGAGTGGATCAGCAGAAACCACACAAGCTTGCTCCTACTTGGGAAGGTCCCTTCATCGTCACCAAGGTTCTCCACAATGGAGCATATCGTCTTTACAATGTCGAGCACAAGATCGATGAGCCCCGAGCTTGGAACGCGGAGCTGCTCCGCCCCTTTTACACTTAAGTATGCACTCGGATGAGATGTAATAAAAGTACTTCTGTAGTTCATTTTTCAAGGACAATAGTATTATAATTTTCCGAGTGATTGTTGTTACTTTTGTTCACATAAAGGTCCCCCAGTGGATGGCTTAGCTGCGAATCCGTTTCGCCTAAGTTTGTAAAAAAATCCTTGCCGAGTGGTGAGCCAGCCTCCCACTCGGGGGCTTAGCTGCGAATCCGTTTCGCCTAAGTTTAACAAAATCCTGCTGAGTGGTGAGCCAGCCTCCCACTCGGGGGCTTAGCTGCAGTCCAAGTACTCGCCTAAGTTCAACAAAATCCTGCCGAGTGGTGAGCCAGCCTCCCACTCGGGGGCTTAGCTACAGTCCAAGTACTCGCCTAAGTTTAAACAAAATCCTGCTGAGTGGTGAGCCAACCTCCCACTCGGGGGCTTAGCTGCAGTCCAAGTACTCGCCTAAGTTTAAACAAAATCCTGCCGAGTGGTGAGCTAGCCTCCCACTCGGGGGGCTTAGCTGCAGCATAGCGCTCGCCTAAGTACAAACACAATGTGCGCTCCGCAAGGAGGACGAGGCGCAGGTCGACTGCTATCCTCTCCTTCCGAGCTATGCCACAAACACAACGTGCGCTCCGCAAGGAGGACAAGGCGCAGGTCGACTGCTACCCTCTGAGCTACACCACAAATACAACATACTACGACCCGCGAGGATGACGAGGCGCAGGTCGACTGCTACCCTCTCCTTCCGAGCTACGCCACAAATACAACGTACGACCCGCAAGGATGACGAGGTGCAGGTCAACTATTACCTTCTCCTTCAGAGGTACGCCACAAAAATCCTACCGAGTGAAGAGCAGACCTCCCACTCGGGGGCTTAGTTGCAGCCCAGTGCTCGCCTAAGTTTGTGAAAATCCTACCGAGTGGAGAGCAGACCTCCCACTCGGGGGCTTAGCTGCAGCCCAGTGCTCGCCTAAGTTTTTGAAAATCCTTCCGAGTAGAGAGCAGACCTCTCACTCGGGGGCTTAGCTGCAGCCCAGTGCTCACCTAAGTTTTTGAAAATCCTACCGAGTGGAGAGCAGACCTCCCACTCAGGGGCTTAGCTGCAGCCCAGTGCTCGCCTAAGTTTTTGAAAATCCTATCGAGTGGAGAGCAGACCTCTCACTCGGGGGCTTAGCTGCAGCCCAGTGCTCGCCTAAGTTTTTGAAAATCCTACCGAGTGGAGAGCACGCTTTCCACTTGGGGGCTTAGCTGCGGTCCAGTACCAGCCTAAGTATGACGAGGTACAGGTCGATTGCAACCTGTGCCTCATTCCTACCTGCAAAGGAACATCACAAACACTTGCATATATACTGAGCGAGGAATAATGTTTGTTCGAAGGCAAATGCAAACATATTCAAATGGCGAATTCAAGTTCAGATAACGGCTTACGGAACCAGAAGTGCTCAGGCGCTAAGCCTGTTAAAGTTTATCGGTTACAAAAACCACTCGGCATACCGAGGCAAATTTAAAGCATTAAGCATGGAGGTTTTTTACCCCTCCTGTGGAGGGCTGGAAGACGCGACGAACTCGTCCAGGTCGATTCCATCCGCGATCCGAGTGGCAGCAGCGATGAAGGTCTCCATGAAGGATCGGAAGTCATGCTTCTTGCTATTGGCCACCTTGAGAGCTGCCAGCTTGTCCTCTCACGCGTCCTTGCAGTGAACGCGGACCAGAGATAGAGCAACATCCGCGCCACACCTGGCAGAAGACTTCTTCCATTCTTGCACTCGACTTGGAACTTTGTTCAGTCGAGTCATCAGAGATTCAAGATCATTCTGAAGTGTTTCCCCTGGCCAGAGTGCTGTGTCGATGCGAGAAGTTGCAACCTTCAGCCTTGCAAGATAATCGACAACAGCAGCGACGCGAGACTCGAGTCGAAGCACATTCATGGCGGCTTCGTCCTTCACAGGAGAGTTGATGGGATCTAGGCTCGTCTCCAGTCGACCAGTTTCCTCCTCAAAGTTCTGGCAGAATTCTGCAGACACAACCCCAAAGTTAAGGCAGCAGTTTGATGGCAAGATTATAGTTAAAAAACCTGTCTGATACAAAAGATTACCTTCTAGCATGAGGAATAGCTTCTTGGCGAGTCCTCCCAGATAAGCCTCCAGATCATTCTTCTTTCCCGCCAACTCACTGGCCTTGTCACTCAAGGCAATCTTGTCATTCTTCAGTCGACTGACCTCCTTGTTGGCCGCATCAAGAGCAGCTTTCAGATTGGTATTCTCCTCTTCAAGTTTGCTGATTGAAGCCAGCTTTTCTTCTGCGAGCTTGGTCTTCTCTGAAGCTGCTTTCTGCACCTCAGCGAGGTCAAGATCCTTCTTATTCAGAGAATCCCTCAGTTTATCTGCAAAACCACAGTGAGATCAGGCTCGGGAGTGGACAAGAAACAAAGGCAGTCGTCAAGGTCCTCACCAAACATACCTTTTGCCTCCTCCTTCGCCTTCGTGAAGTTCTCCTGGACAAGCTTCAGATCAAGCTCAAGTTGGATATGCTTGTTCTCCAACTCAGTATAACGAGCTGCAAGCTCGCAAGATTTCTGCGAAGGACCAATCGACAGACGTCAAAGATAGGTCACTTCCGAGTGACTAAGGAAAAAAATCATAGTATCTCTAAGACTACAGCCGAATTTAAACATTCGACTGTAGTCTCGGGGACTACACCCAGTGGGTGCACTCAGCGTGCCCCCACTAGTTCTATGAGATAGTGTCGATCAGTCGACCAAAAAAGACAGAAAGGCTAACCACCGGTAGTTAGCCACAGTAAAAAAAAGAGAGAGAGGTGTTCTTCAGACCGTAGTCGACTGCCAGCAGTCGACCACGGTCTCGGGGATTACACCCAGTGGGTGCACTCAGCGTGCCCCCACCGGTTCTATGATTTCATTCGACCAGATCGAGCATAGAAAGTAATGAGAAAAGGTTCAAGACATAAAGACTATGGTCGACTGCCCGCAGTCCACCATAGCCTTGGGGACTACACCCGGTGGGTGCACTCAGCATGCCCCCACTAACCCAGATATTCAATCGACACACCCAGTGGGTGTACGACAGATACTAAGATTTTCAGAAAAGTTTTCAGGTATCATATCCTAACAGAACAGGAGGTGATCGACTAACCTAAACATTGCTCTGAAGGGCCGAACTGGCGTCGTAAGCTGCTTGGCTGGCGTCTCGGTTCGCCTTCACTTGCTCCATCATGACCCCCGCCTGGCGTATGGCTTCCTTAGCAGCGCTTGCTTGGTCCTCTGGGACGTGGTGGGTGGAGAAAAGTGAAGGCTGATCAGCACTCGACGATGAAGGGCGAGCACTCGTCAGCGGCACCGCAAAGGATACGGTAGGCCGAGTGATGTTGTCCCCCTCCACAACCAACGTCTCAGGTGCTGATGCGACCCGAGCTGTCTTACCAGCAGACGCTCTCCTATTCCTCCTCTGCCTCAGTGGTTCCACGTCATCATCATCAGGAAGATCAATGATGATATTAGATGGAGCTGCAGAAAAGATTCAAAGTTAAAAATGAAGATCCTACCGACTGAAAACGAAACTACAAAGGCCATACCAGGGTTGGAAGTGACAGCATCCTCCATTTCGTGATCTTCAGAACTGGTCGAGGTATCAGAAGTAGCAGCACTGCAGTTTCAGGAGTCGGCCGGTCAGCTCACGAATCGACCAAGAATAAATCCATGTGAAACAAGAAAACTCAAGTTACGCCATTACCCAGAGATAGTGGGGATCACCATCTTCATCTTCGGCAAGGCCTTCATCGGCTTCGACGATGCCACTCGAGATTACTTTGGCGCTTTCTCAGTCGGCACCGGAGAAGTCGTCCGAGGACGCTTGGTCGACTGCATGACAGGAGCGACCCCCTTACCGCGCTCAGCTGCAGGGTCATGGACAAGCTTCGATCGTCTTTCAGAACGGGGAGGTGCAACTTCCTCCTCCTCCTCCTCCTCTTCTTCCTCATAAGAGCCATCATCTTCATCATCATCATCACCATCCGATTCCCACTCCTCCGGGCTCTCGCCTCCACTTCCTTCTTCTTCCTCGGTGTGTGCTTGCGCCCCGTTGGGCATCGAATACAACTCAGTAGTGATCTGAAAGACAACAATACAAGATAAAAGTCAGTCGACTGAATTGCAGCAAAACAGAATGAACAGAACATGATTACAGTCGGAGATAAGTGGTGATACCTTGTCTGGTTCATAAGACTGGTCGAGTGGTGGGATCCTCCTAGCCCCACGAGGGTTATCTTTGTTCCCTGTGATGGCAGTCATCCACCTCTCCAATGTGGCGTCGTCGACCTCCTCCGGGTGGACCCGAGTGGTGTCTTCGGTACCAGAGTACAACCACATCGGGTGGCCTCGGTATTGGAGTGGCTGAATGCGCCGTCGAAGAAAAACCTCCAAAAGATCCATGCCAGTGACCCCGTCGCGAATGAGTTGGACTACACGCTCCATCAACATTTTAACCTGAGCCTTCTCCTCCGGAAGCACCTTTAGGGAAGATGGCTTGTTTACTCGGTCCATGGAGAACGGAGGGAGACCAGTCGACTGCCCCGGCGTCGACTCGTCTTGGCAGTAGAACCAGGTCGACTGCCACCCTCTAACAGACTCGGGAAGGGTCATGGCTGGAAAGGCACTCTTACTCCTCATCTGGACCCCAAGACCCCCACACATCTGTATTACTTTGGTCATCTCGTCATTCAGACTCGCCTTTTTCACCATCTGAGAACGACAAGTGAATATGTGCTTGAAGAGACCCCAATGCGGCCGACAACCCAAGAAGTTTTCGCACAAAGACACGAAAGCGGCGAGATAGGCAATGGAGTTGGGAGTGAAGTGATGGAGTTGTGCCCCAAAGAAGTTCAGAAACCCTCGAAAGAAAAGATTCGGCGGCAGAGAGAACCCGTGATCTACATGGGTGGCTAAGAGGACACACTCACCCTCCTGTGGCTGCGGTTGCCACTCCGTCCCCGGAAGCCTTGCTAACCCATGGGAGATCAGTCCCTCATTGGCCAGATCGTCGAGGTCCTTCTGGGTGATGGTCGAGCGGATCCAGTCTCCCTGGATCCAGCCTTGCGGCAAGCTAGACCGCGATGAGGATCCGCCCCGACTGGTCGCTCTCCCCTTCGCTTTTGCCTTCGCCGTTGCATTCTTCGCCCGCTCTAGGGCCGCCGTCTTCTCCTTCACCATCATCGCCGACGAAGGCGTGCGAGGAGCAGATGAGCGGAGATAGAAGTGGGCGCAACGGGAGAATTTGAGGAAGAGGGAGAGGGGAATGAGGACGCACTATTCAAAAAACCTCTGTCCGGCGCCTTATATAAGGTCACTTCCGAGTGACTGACGGGTAGGCCCGGATAATCCTGTCAAATCCCGCAACAGTCACGCGAGCGATACACGGCGAAAAAGGCGGCACGGAGATCGAGGCGTCTCTGCCTTATCCCATCCGAGTACCGCGGTCCTCTCTGCTTCGCGCGCTTCCCAAAATTCGGATCCCGCTAAATCCATCAACAGCAGAGCAACTTGTCGGACGGTAGATTTCCTACGATCCGTCGCTCGGAAATCCACCAAGTTCAAAAAGTTCACTCGAGAGAGGAAAAGAATGGATCAAGGCGATTGAAAGAAAAGTTGATGCCATCGCTAAAAAGTCATTGATCCAGAGTGAGACATACTCAGAACACAAAAAACAGGTTGGAAAGATTATCAACTCCTTCCTTACTCAAACCTCGATCCATTCGGGGGCTAATGATGAAGTCATGTACCTAGGGTAGGGTCATGGACCTGTCCAAGGTACCCTCCCCAA
This sequence comes from Triticum timopheevii, assembly GCA_963921465.1. Lineage (NCBI taxonomy): Eukaryota > Viridiplantae > Streptophyta > Magnoliopsida > Poales > Poaceae > Triticum > Triticum timopheevii. The sequence continues at coordinate 578,859,105 of OY997268.1, forward strand.
GGACATCTTTAGAAGAAGCTGCCTTCTAGTTGACCAAGAGGGATTCCACTCGACGGGCTCGAAGACACTCGACCATGAAGACTCACTCGACCACCAGGAGACCAAGAGCCACTCCGTATCCAAACGGTCTGTAATTAAGTAGTCTTTATGGCCATGATGACACTTTATGTAAGGCGTTACCAGTAACGCCAGGCCTTAATGTAGTTTAAACCCTCCGCTACGTGGGCTGGCTGGGGTCCTGGCAGAAGGGTTCGCACCCCTGTAACTCATACGCATATAATCCAGTCGACCGCCTCCGGGCTCCGAGACGTAGGGCTGTTACTTCCTCCGAGGAGGGCCTGAACTCGTAAATCCCTTGCGTATACAACTACTCCATAGCTAGGATCTTGCCTCTCCATACCTACCCCCTATTCTACTGTCAGTCTTAGTACCACGACAGCCGCCTCTCCTCTTCCACCACTTGGGCCCATGAGGCCCAATAACCTCCGGGGGGTTCCGGTAACCCCCAGTACTCTGGTATGTATCCGATAACCCCCAGAACCATTCCGGTGTCTGAATATAGTCGTCCAATATATCAATCTTCATGTCTCGACCATTTCGAGACTCCTCGTCATGTCCGTGATGACATCCGAGACTCCGAACTACCTTCGGTACATCAAAACATACAAACTCATAATATAATCGTCATCTAACTTTAAGCGTGCGGACCCTACGGGTTTGAGAACTATGTAGACATGGCCGAGACACGTCTCCGGTCAATAACCAATAGCGGAACCTGGATGCTCATATTGGCTCCTGCATATTCTATGAAGATCTTCATCAGTCAAACCGCATAACAACATACGTTGTTCCCTTTGTCATTGGTATGTTACTTGCTTGAGATTCGATCATTGGTATCTCAATACCTAGTTCAATCTCGTTACCGGCAAGTCTCTTTACTCGTTACATAATGCATCATCCCATAACTAACTCATTAGCTACATTGCTTGCTAGGCTTATAGTGATGTGCATTACCGAGAGGGCCCAGAGATACCTCTCCGACAATCGGAGTGACAAATCCTAATCTCGAAATACGTCAACTCAACAAGTACCTTCGGAGACACCTATAGAGCACCTTTATAATCACCCAGTTACGTTGTGACGTCTGGTAGCACACAAAGAGTTCCTCCGGTAAACGGGAGTTACATAATCTCATAGTCATAGGAACATGTATAAGTCATGAAGAAAGCAATAACAACATACTAAACGATCAAGCGCTAAGCTAACGGAATGGGTCAAGTCAATCACATCATTCTCCTAATGATGTGACCCCGTTAATCAAATGACAACTCATGTCTATGGTTAGGAAACTTAACCATCTTTAATTCACGAGCTAGTCAAGTAGAGGCATACTAGTGACACTATGTTTGTCTATGTATTCACACATGTATTATGTTTTCGGGTAATACAATTGTAGCATGAATAATAAACATTTATCATGATATGAGGAAATAAATAATAACTTTATTATTGCCTCTAGGGCATATTTCCTTCAGTCTCCCACTTGCACTAGAGTCAATAATCTAGATTACACAGTAATGATTCTAACACCCATGGAGCCTTGGTGCTGATCATGTTTTGCTCGTGGAAGAGGCTTAGTCAACGGGTCTGCAACATTCAGATCTGTATGTATCTTGCAAATCTCTATGTCTCCCACCTGGACTTGGCCCCGAATGGAATTGAAGAGTCTCTTCATGTGCTTGGTTCTCTTGTGAAATCTGGATTCCTTTGCCTAGGCAATTGCACCAGTATTGTCACAAAAGATTTGTAACACCCCGGATTCGATGCGCTAGGTGTCTGCTAGTTATTCGTCGTTGTTGCCATGTCATTTGCTTGCGTGTTGCATTTTATCATGTCATCATGTGCATCTCATTTCGCATACGTGTCCGTTTCATGCATCCGAGCATTTTCCCCGTTGTCCGTTTTGCAATCCGACACTCCTATGTCATCCGGCGTCCCCTTTTTGCCTCTTCTCTTGTGCGGGTGTTAAACTTTCTCGGAATGGACCGAGTCTTGTCAAGCGGCCTTGGTATAGCACCGGTAGACCGCCCGTCAAGTTTCGTGCCATTTGGAGGTCGTTTGATACCCCAACGGTTAACTGGGTAACCGTAAAAGCCCCCTTCTCTTTGCAGCCCAACACCCCTTCCAAAGTGGCCCAAAACCCAGCAAACTCCTCTCCATGTTCTCCGTCGTTCGATCACAATTGCGTGGCCGAAAACCGCTCCTCATTTGGACTCTCCTAGCTCCCTCTACCTATAAATATGCCCTCCCTGTCCAAATTCGCGGATGAATCCCCCCGAAACCCTAGCCCCGCTCCCTCTCCGCCGCCGGACACGTCCGGATCGGACCGGACATGTCCGCGCCGCCGCCGTCAGCGAACCGGAGGCCGCCACGTGGCACCCGGCCACCGCGCGCGCCGCCGGCCCGCCGAGCCCGCAGCCGGCCCCCGCGGCCCGCGCCTGCTCCGCCGCCGCCCGCCGCCCGCGCTCGCCCTCCTCTCCGGTAGGGTCGCCCGCGCCGCCGCTCGCCGGTGTCCCCCGCCGGAGCAGGACGCCGCCGCCGTCCTGGAAGCTCCGCGCCCCCGCGCCCGAGCTCCGCCGTCGCCTCCGCCTCGCCTCCCGCCGGCCCTCCTCCGGCCAGATCCGGGACGGCGCTGCCCGGATCCGGTCGCCCGCGCCTCCCCGGCCTCTTCCTCCTGCTCCGGCCGCCTTCTCCGACGAGCTCTCCGCCTCGCCTCGAAGTCCGTGCAGATCCAGAGGTTGCCCCGTTTTCACTAAGTCCCTGACATTTGACATTATCATGCCATGTTCATCGCATTGTATCTCTGCATCCGTAGCTCCGTTTCGTGCGTATAATAAGTCAAATTCTTCGTCTCGACGAGTACTTCATTTCATCCCATTGCATCATTTTCATTTGAGCTCATCTTGATGCCCGAAATGCTGTTGGAAGAGTGCATGTTGATGTTAATCTGCTGAAACTGTTATAACTTGCTCATTTGTCATTTTTGCCATGATTGATGTGTGCATCCTATGAGGTTGATGTCTACATGTGTTTTGATCTATGTTATGTCATCTTTCCAGAGGTGCTAACCATGTATTTTTGTGATTTGTGTGCTGAGTGCATCAAGCTTGTTAAGTATGGTACTTGCTGTTGCTGTTTTGCTAGGCAGATTCTGTTATATTTTGTTGCCATGTTAACATGCTTCTACTAATCGTTCTATGCATAATCTGGAGATGTTCTATAAACATGTTTTGATCTACATGTCTTGCTATATCCATTCATGCCTCTGGTTGCATTTATAGCTTGCTGTAGCATGTTGTAATCTTGCTCCAAAGTTGCTAAATGATGTTGCTGTCAGCCTGTTAACATTAAGTTCAATGTTTCCATGATTGTTTGCTAGTGATCCATGTACCCTATGAACTTGATCTTGCCATGCTTAGCTTCATAAACATGCCTTCTTACTGTTGGTTGCCTTTCCATGCCATGTATTGCTCTGTGGTGAGTGGTTCAAGCTCACGAACATGCCTACTTATTGTTGTTCCTGCCATGTATGAATCTGTAATATAACTTGCCATGTTTACATGGGTGCCATCATATTGTCTGATCCTTTTTGGCTCATGGTCAGTAAGGGACTCTTGTTCTATGCATTTAGTAGTATCATGCCATGCCTTTGTTTGCCATGTTAAGTTCCTGTAACATGTTGTTTGATAGCTCTAAACATTGCAACCTGATGTTATTTCTGCAAAGTCTGAAACTGTTATTATTTGCAATCTTACCATGTCTTTTTGAGCATGTTCTAGTGATTTCTGGAGATAGCTCAGTGTTCATGTTTTGATATGCTTTACCTGTACATCATGCTCATGCCTTTTGTTCTTATGTTGGGGTGCTGTAGCTTGTTGTTTTGATGCTTGTAATATGCCTAGTTGCTGTTATGGACAGATTGTTGTTGTATTCATGTGGCATTGTATGCCTTATGTATGTATCCCCATCTATTTTGTAATGTTGATGTAATGATATCCACCTTGCAAAAGCGTTTCAATATGCGGGTCTATCCTTGGTGGGACCTTCGAGTTCCTTTTGGATAGGGTCGCATATTGGGCGTGACAAGTTGGTATCAGAGCCTCGACCGACCTTAGGAGCCCCCTTGTTTGATCGTGTAGTTTGGCCATTGTCGATCTAGAAAAAAACTGTTTTCGGAGTCTAGTTATAACGGAGAGTAGGAATTCTTTTTACTGCTCTGCCTCTTCGTCGCTCTGGTAAGGAATCTTGACGTAGGTGTTTTGAACTACTTCTCTTCTCTTCAAAATTTTCTTTAGGTTCACGCAGTTGGTTTCCCGATCGTTGGTTCTCAGCTCTTTTCATCCGATGCATTTCTCATCAAGTTGACTCGAGCCTCTTCATCTTTGAGTTCAATCCTCAGTTGTTTTCTTTTCCCACCCGCCCTCCCTTCTTCTTCTCGAATCCGGAGTCCGTAATCGAGTATCCTTCTACTCGTGCGAAGTTTTTGTTTCTTTCCTCAATGATTTCAACCGGTGTTTTCTCTTGAAGTTATTCATCGGTTTCCCCTTCCAGTTGTCTTTGTTTTTCCCGCCCTCCCACCCTCTTCTTCCCGGAGCCTGAGTCTCTTTCGAGCTTCAATTTATTTCGTGCGGAACCTCTTCAGTCTTTCGTCAATTGTTTCAACCGGTGAATTCTCGTCTCGTTCGTCATTCTTCAACTCTTTTCCTTCTCCGGTGGACTCAATTCAAGTTTTTCGGGTTGATTATATTCTTTCCCTCGGCTTAAGTGTTCTCCTTGCTCGTTCGCCTCTCGCCAGTTCTCCTTCCGGAGTGCTCAAGACATCTCAGGAGATGCGTCTGTGTTTGAATTAATTCGAGGTTGTCACCTCATTCAAATATTTCAATTCTTCCGGTGCATCATCTACCTCTTCAACAATCCTTTTTCAACGGTGTTATCTCTTCAGTAGGCCCTAACCCACAGGTCATTTCCCAGGATCTTACCAGACTCTTCCAATTCCCCCAGAGTTATTCTCAAATTCTTTTCAAAGTTTGACGTAAGTATGAATTTCATCAGTCAGATGCTTTCCCAAGAATGATTTCAAATCATTTTCATTGTTGACTCAACCTTTTTGGTTTTTCATTCTCCCAGAGTATTTCAACAATTTTGGTGGCGTTTCTCGTCGTCATTTGAAGAACGAAGAAGAGTTTTTCCTCTAAATCTTGTCCGTTCTCCCAGAGATTCGCGGTTCTAGCTTCTGGTTATCCTCGTAAATTATTCCATTTGTCAGTTATTCTTTTCATCCATCCGGAGTATTTCAGGAGTTGCTTTCTCTCTTAATCATCCGGAGGCCATCTTTTTCGGAAGATTTCTTCGTTCTAAGTTTTTCAGATTCGATCTCCAATTATTCTATAATTGTGCCCTTTCGTTTGTCTCAATATTCTCCCGGTGTTTCATTCAAGTGTTCTTTAATCAGCTCATGATCTCTTTGTTCTTTTGCATCTAAATCCCCTCTAGCATATTTGGTTTTCTGATTCTTCCCGGTGATTCATTCTTTTTCATCAGTCATTTCCGAATTCTAACGGTGGTTGTTTCAGATTCTTTTTCCTTGTTTATCATTTTAAATCCATTCGTTCTTTTCAATCCTACCGGTGGTTCATGAAGACTTTCTCAAGTGTTTCGCCATATTTCCCTTAATCCTTTCCAAGAAGAATAAGTAGTATGCAAAATCCATTGCTTGTCATCAATTTCATTTGATGAAGGATAAACATACAATAAATCTTATTCTCATTTCATCGAAGTGAGTAATCCCTTCCTTCGGAGTTTGTTCTTGGTGAATAAATTCTAGTTCCAAGCGTTTTCATCTTTTCTTTTCCCGGAGTTCAAATTTCCTCGGCCATCTCGTCGGAACCCCCATCTAAATTACCGCAAGGCTTATCTTATTCTTTCTTCCTTCATTCTATCTCATCATCCTTTTGTCACCAGAGTTCTTCATGGTGGTTCTTCATGATTTAATTCATTCTTCAAGAGTTCATCAAGTACCATTCCATCCTCTCAAGTTCGTTCTAATCCTCCCATTTTCAGCCGGAGTGCTACCTAAATTCTTTCAGTCTTATTCGTTTCTTTTCTCATTCTAACCACTCCGGTTAGAACGAGTCGTTTCACAGTCTATCTGATTCCATGAGCTTTCGATTCTCGTCATTCTCGTTGTTCCTCTCTTCTTTTCGAGTCCTCTCGATTCTTTGCTGCTTCTGTTGAGTTCTTGTTTCACCTCATCCCTTTTCCCTTCCGTCTCGGTCCTAAGATCTCGGGACGAGATCTCTTGTTAGTGGAGGAGTGTTGTAACGCCCCGGATTCGATGCGCCAGGTGTCTGCCAGTTATTCGTCGTTGTTGCCATGTCATTTGCTTGCGTGTTGCATTTTATCATGTCATCATGTGCATCTCATTTCGCATACGAGTCCGTTTCATGCATCCGAGCATTTTCCCCGTTGTCCGTTTTGCAATCCGACACTCCTATGTCATCCGGCGTCCCCTTTTTGCCTCTTCTCTTGTGCGGGTGTTAAACGTTCTCGGAATGGACCGAGTCTTGTCAAGCGGCCTTGGTATAGCACCGGTAGACCGCCCATCAAGTTTCGTGCCATTTGGAGGTCGTTTGATACTCCAACGGTTAACCGGGTAACGGTAAAAGCCCCCTTCTCTTTGCAGCCCAACACCCCTTCCAAAGTGGCCCAAAACCCAGCAAACTCCTCTCCATGTTCTCCGTCGTTCGATCACGATCGCGTGGCCGAAAACCGCTCCTCATTTGGACTCTCCTAGCTCCCTCTACCTATAAATATGCCCTCCCCGTCCAAATTCGCGGATGAATCCCCCCGAAACCCTAGCCCCGCTCCCTCTCCGCCGCCGGACACGTCCAGATCGGACCGGACATGTCCACGACGCCGCCCTCAGCGAACCGGAGGCCGCCACGTGGCACCAGGCCATCGCGCGTGCCGCCGGCCCGCCGAGCCCGCAGCCGGCCCCCGCGGCCCGCGCCTGCTCCGCCGCCGCCCGCCGCCCGCGCTCGCCCTCCGCTCCGGCAGGGTCGCCCGCGCCGCCGCTCGCCGGTGTCCCCCGCCGGAGCAGGACGCTACCGCCGTCCTGGAAGCTCCGCGCCCCCGCGCCCGAGCTCCGCCGTCGCCTCCGCCTCGCCTCCCGCCGGCCCTCCTCCGGCCAGATCCGGGCCGGCGCTGCCCGGATCCGGTCGCCCCGCGCCTCCCCGGCCTCTTCCTCCTGCTCCAGCCGCCTTCTCCGGCGAGCTCTCCGCCTCGCCTCGAAGTCCGTGCAGATCCAGAGGTTGCCTCGTTTTCACTAAGTCCGTGACATTTGACATTATCATGCCATGTTCATCGCATTGTATCTCTGCATCCGTAGCTCCGTTTCGTGCGTATAATATGTCAAATTGTTCGACTCGATGAGTACTTCACTTCATCCCATTGCATCATTTTCATTCTTGATGCCCGAAATGCTGTTGGAAGAGTGCATGTTGATGTTAATCTGCTGAAACTGTTATAACTTGCTCATTTGTCATTTTTGCCATGATTGATGTGTGCATCCTATGAGGTTGATGTCTACATGTGTTTTGATCTATGTTATTGTTGGAAATATGCCCTAGAGGCAATAATAAAAGCATTATTATTATATTTCCTTGTTCATGATAATTGTCTTTATTCATGCTATAATTGTGTTATCCGGAAATCGTAATACATGTGTAAATAACAGACACCAACATGTCCCTAGTAAGCCTCTAGTTGACTAGCTCGTTAATCAATAGATAGTCGTGGTTTCCTGACTATGGACATTGGATGTCATTGATAACGGGATCACATCATTGGGAGAATGATGTGATGGACAAGACCCAATCCTAAACATAGCACAAGATCGTATAGTTCGTTTGCTAGAGTTTTCCAATGTCAAAGTATCTTTTCCTTAGACCATGAGATCGTGTAACTCCAGGATACCGTAGGAGTGCTTTGGGTATACCAAACATCACAACGTAACTGGGTGACTATAAAGGTAGACTACGGGTATCTCCGAAAGTGTCTGTTGGGTTGACATGGATCAAGACTGGGATTTGTCACTCCGTATGACGGAGAGGTATCACTGGGCCCACTCGGTAATGCATCATCATAATGAGCTCAGAGTGACCAAGTGTCTGGTCACGGGATCATGCATTACGGTACGAGTAAAGTGACTTGCCGGTAACGAGATTGAAAGAGGTATTGGGATACCGACGATCGAATCTCGGGCAAGTAACATATCGATTGACAAAGGGAATTGAGTACAGGGTTGATTGAATCCTCGACATCGTGGTTCATCCGATGAGATCATCGTGGAGCATGTGGGAGCCAACATGGGTATCCAGATCCCGCTGTTGGTTATTGACCGGAGAGTCGTCTCGGTCATGTCTGCTTGTCTCCCGAACCCGTAGGGTCTACACACTTAAGGTTCGGTGACGCTAGGGTTATGAAGATATGTATATGCAGAAACCCGAATGTTGTTCGGAGTCCCGGATGAGATCCCGGACGTCACGAGGAGTTCCGGAATGGTCCGGAGGTAAAGAATTATATATAGGAAGTGTTGTTTCGGCCATCGGGACAAGTTTCGGGGTTATCGGTATTGTACCGGGACCACCGGAGGGGTCCCGGGGGCCCACCGGGTGGGTCCACCTGTCCCGGGGGCCACATGGGCTGTAGGGGGTGCGCCTTGGCCTTCATGGGCCAAGGGCACCAGCCCCTATAGGCCCATGCACCTAGGGTTCCCACCATGGAAGAGTCCATGTGGTGGAAGGCACCCCTAGGTGCCTTGGGGGGGAGGGAAACCTCCCCTTGGCCGCCGCCCCCTCCCTAGTAGATCTCATCTACTAGGGCCGGCGCCCCCCCATGGCACCCCTATATATAGTGGGGGGGAGAGGAGGGAAACAGACCAGCCCCTGGCGCCTCCCTCTCTCCCCGTTACGTCTCTCCCTCGTAGTATTGGCGAAGCCCTGCTTCTGTGACGCCCTGCATTCACCACCACGCCGTCGTGCTGCTGGATCTTGATCAACCTCTCCTCCCCCCTTGCTGGATCAAGAAGGAGGAGACGTCTCCCGTCCCGTACGTGTGTTGAACGCGGAGGTGCCGTCCGTTCGGCGCTTGGTCATCGGTGATTTGGATCACGTCGAGTACGACTACATCATCACCGTTCTTTGAACGCTTCCGCTCGCGATCTACAAGGTACGTAGATGCATCCGATGACTCGTTGCTAGATGAACTCCTAGATGGATCTTGGTGAAACGAGTAGGAAATTTTTTGTTTTCTGCAACGTTCCCCAACAGTGGCATCATGAGCTAGGTCTATGCGTAGTTCTTCTTGCGCGAGTAGAACACAATTTGCTGTGGGCGTAGATTTGTCAACTTTCTTGCCGTTACTAGTCCTTTCTTGCTTCAGCGGTATTGTGGGATGAAGCGGTCCGGACCAACCTTACACGTACGCTTACGTGAGACCGGTTCCACCGACTAACATGCACTAGTTGCATAAGGTGGCTGGCGGGTGTCTGTCTCTCCTACTTTAGTTGGAGCGGATTCGATGAACAGGGTCCTTATGAAGGGTAAATAGAAGTTGACAAATCACGTTGTGGCTTTAACGTAGGTAAGAAGACGTTCTTGCTAGAACCCTAATTCAGCCACGTAAAACTTGCAACAACAATTAGAGGACGTCTAACTTGTTTTTGCAGCAAGTGGTTTGTGATATGATATGGCCAAAGTTGTGATGAATGATGAATGATCTATATGTGATGTATGAGATGTTCATGCTATTGTAATAGGAATCACGACTTGCATGTCGATGAGTATGACAACCGGCAGGAGCCATAGGAGTTGTCTTTATTCTTTTATATGACCTGCGTGTCATTGAGAAACGCCATGTAAATTACTTTACTTTATTGCTAAACGCGTTAGCCATAGTAGTAGAAGTAATAGTTGACGAGCAACTTCATGGAGACACGATGATGGAGATCATGATGATGGAGATCATGGTGTCAAGCCGGTGACAAGATGATCATGGAGCCCCAAGATGGAGATCAAAGGAGCTGTGTGATATTGGCCATATCATGTCACGTTTATTATTTGATTGCATGTGATGTTTATCATGTTTTGCATCTTGTTTACTTAGAACGACGGTAGTAAATAAGATGATCCCTCATACTAATTTCAAGAAGTGTTCCCCCTAACTGTGCACCGTTGCGACAGTTCGCTGTTTCAAAACACCACGTGATGATCGGGTGTTTTATTCAGACGTTCACATACAACGGGTGTAAGACAGATTTACACATGCAAACACTTAGGTTGACTTGACGAGCCTAGCATGTACAGACATGGCCTCGGAACACAGAAGACCGAAAGGTCGAGCATGAGTCGTATAGAAGATACGATCAACATGAAGATGTTCACCGATGTTGACTAGTCCGTCTCACGTGATGATCGGACACGGCCTAGTTAACTCGGATCATGTAATACTTAGATGACTAGAGGGATGTCTAATCTAAGTGGGAGTTCTTTAATAATTTGATTAGTTGAACTTAATTATCATGAACTTAGTCTAAATATTTTACAATATGTCTTGTAGATCAAATGGCCAACGTAGTCCTCAACTTCAACGCGTTCCCAGAGAAAACTAAGCTGAAAGACGATGGCAGCAACTATACGGACTGGGTCCGGAACCTGAGGATCATCCTCATAGCTGCCAAGAAAGATTATGTCCTACAAGCACCGCTGGGTGACGCACCTGTTCTCCCTGCAGAACAAGATGTTATGAACGCTTGGCAGGCACGTTCCGATGACTACTCCCTCGTTCAGTGCGGCATGCTTTACAGCCTAGAGCCGGGGCTCCAAAAGCGTTTTGAGAGACATGGAGCATATGAGATGTTCGAAGAGCTGAAAATGGTTTTCCAAGCTCATGCCTGGGTCGAGAGATATCAAGTCTCCGACAAGTTCTTCAGCTGTAAGATGGAGGAAAATTGTTCTGTCAGTGAGCACATACTCACTATGTCTGGGTTGCATAACCGCTTGACTCAGCTGGGAGTTAATCTCCCGGATGATGCGGTCATTGACAGAATCCTCCAGTCGCTTCCACCAAGCTACAAGAGCTTTGTGATGAACTTCAATATGCAGGGGATGGAAAAGACCATTCCTGAAGTATTTGCTATGCTGAAATCAGCAGAGGTAGAAGTCAGAAAGGAACATCAAGTGTTGATGGTCAATAAAACCACTAAGTTCAAGAAAGGCAAGGGTAAAAAGAACTTCAAGAAGGACGGCAAGGAGGTTGCCGTGCCCGGCAAGCAAGCTGCCGGGAAGAAGCCAAGGAATGGACCCAAGCCCGAGACTGAGTGCTTTTATTGCAAGGGCAGCGGTCACTGGAAGCGGAACTGCCCTAAATACTTAGCGGACAAGAAGGCCGGCAAAACAAAAGGTATATGTGATATACATGTAATTGATGTGTACCTTACTAGTGCCCGTAGTAGCTCCTGGGTATTTGATACCGGTGCAGTTGCTCACATTTGTAACTCAAAGCAGGGGCTGCGGAATAAGCGGAAACTGGCAAAGGACGAGGTGACGATGCGCGTCGGGAATGGTTCCAAGGTCAATGTGATCGCCGTCGGCACGCTACCTCTGCATATCCCTTCGGGATTAGTTTTAAACCTTAATAATTGTTATTTAGTGCCAGCTTTGAGCATGAACATTGTATCGGGATCTCGTTTAATTCGAGATGGCTACTCATTTAAATCCGAGAATAATGGTTGTTCTATTTATATGAGAGATATGTTTTATGGTCATGCTCCTATGGTGAATGGTTTATTCTTTATGAATCTCGAACGTGATGCTACACATGTTCACAATGTGAGTACCAAAAGAAGTAAGGTTGATAATGATAGTCCCACATACTTGTGGCACTGCCGCCTTGGTCACATAGGTGTCAAACGCATGAAGAAGCTCCATGCAGATGGACTTTTAGAGTCTCTTGATTATGAATCATTTGACACGTGCGAACCATGCCTTATGGGAAAAATGACCAAGACTCCGTTCTCAGGAACAATGGAGCGAGCAACCAACTTATTGGAAATCATACATACTGATGTGTGCGGTCCAATGAGTGTTGAGGCTCGCGGTGGCTATCATTATGTTCTCACCCTCACTGATGATTTAAGTAGGTATGGGTATACATACTTAATGAAACACAAGTCTGAAACCTTTGAAAAGTTCAAGGAATTTCAGAGTGAGGTTGAAAATCAACGTGACAGGAAAATCAAGTTTTTACGATCAGATCGTGGAGGAGAATACTTGAGTCATGAGTTTGGCACACACTTAAGAAAATGTGGAATAGTTTCACAACTCACGCCGCCTGGAACACCTCAGCGTAATGGTGTGTCCGAACATCGTAATCGCACTCTATTAGATATGGTGCGATCTATGATGTCTCTTACTGATTTACCGCTATCTTTTTGGGGCTATGCTTTAGAGACTGCTGCATTCACTTTAAATAGGGCTCCGTCGAAATCCGTTGAGACGACACCGTATGAATTATGGTTTGGGAAGAAACCTAAGCTGTCGTTTCTAAAAGTTTGGGGATGCGATGCTTATGTCAAGAAACTTCAACCTGAAAAGCTCGAACCCAAGTCGGAAAAATGCGTCTTCATAGGATACCCAAAAGAAACTATTGGGTACACCTTCTACCTCAGATCCGAAGGCAAGATCTTTGTTGCCAAGAATGGGTCCTTTCTAGAGAAAGAGTTTCTCTCGAAAGAAGTAAGTGGGAGGAAAGTAGAGCTTGATGAAGTATTACCTCTTGAACCGGAAAATGGCGCAACTCAAGAAAATGTTCCTGAGGTGCCTGCACCGACTAGAGAGGAAGTTAATGATGATGATCAAGATACTTCTGATCAAGCTCCTACTGAAATTCGAAGGTCCACAAGGACACGTTCCGCACCAGAGTGGTACGGCAACCCTGTCTTGGAAATCATGTTGTTAGACAATAGTGAACCTTCGAACTATGAAGAAGCGATGGCGGGCCCGGATTCCGAAAAATGGCTAGAAGCCATGAAATCCGAGATAGGATCCATGTATGAGAATGAAGTATGGACTTTGACTGACTTGCCCGTAGAACGGCGAGCCATAGAAAATAAATGGATCTTTAAGAGGAAGACAGACGCGGATGGTAATGTGACCATCTATAAAGCTCGACTTGTCGCTAAGGGTTATCGACAAGTTCAAGGGGTTGACTACGATGAGACTTTCTCACCGGTAGCAAAGCTAAAGTCCGCCCGAATCATGTTAGCAATTGCCGCATTCTATGATTATGAAATATGGCAAATGGACGTCAAAACGGCATTCCTTAATGGTTTCCTTAAGGAAGAATTGTATATGATGCAGCCGGAAGGTTTTGTCGATCCTAAGAATGCTGACAAAGTGTGCAAGCTCCAACGCTCGATTTATGGGCTGGTGCAAGCATCTCGGAGTTGGAACATTCGCTTTGATGAGATGATCAAAGCGTTTGGGTTTACGCAGACTTATGGAGAAGCCTGCGTTTACAAGAAAGTGAGTGGGAGCTCTGTAGCATTTCTCATACTATATGTAGACGACATACTTTTGATGGGAAATGATACAAAACTCTTGGACAGCATCAAGGACTATTTGAATAAGAGTTTTTCAATGAAGGACCTTGGAGAAGCTGCTTATATATTAGGCATCAAAATCTATAGAGATACATCGAGACGCCTCATAGGTCTTTCACAAAGCACATACCTTGATAAGATATTGAAGAAGTTCAATATGGATCAATCCAAGAAGGGGTTCTTGCATGTATTACAAGGTATGAAATTGAGCTCAGCTCAATGTCCGACCACGGCAGAAGATATAGAAGAGATGAGCGTCATCCCCTATGCATCAGCCATAGGTTCTATTATGTATGCCATGCTGTGTACCAGACCTGATGTAAACCTTGCCGTGAGTTTGGTAGGAAGGTACCAAAGTAATCCCGGCAAGGAGCACTGGACAGCGGTCAAGAATATCCTGAAGTACCTGAAAAGGACCAAGGAAATGTTTCTCGTTTATGGAGGTGACGAAGAGCTCGTCGTAAAGGGTTACGTCGACGCTAGCTTCGACACAGATCTGGATGACTCTAAGTCACAGACCGGATACGTGTATATTTTGAATGGTGGGGCAGTAAGCTGGTGCAGTTGCAAGCAGAGCGTCGTGGCGGGATCTACATGTGAAGCGGAGTACATGGCGGCCTCGGAGGCAGCACATGAAGCAATATGGGTGAAGGAGTTCATCACCGACCTAGGAGTCATACCCAATGCGTCGGGGCCGATCAAGCTCTTCTGTGACAACACTGGAGCTATTGCACTTGCCAAGGAGCCCAGGTTTCACAAGAAGACAAGGCACATCAAGCGTCGCTTCAACTCCATTCGTGAAAATGTTCAAGATGGAGACATAGAGATTTGTAAAATACATACGGACCTGAATGTAGTAGATCCGTTGACTAAACCTCTCCCTAGAGCGAAACATGATCAACACCAGAATTCCATGGGTGTTCGATTCATCACAATGTAACTAGATTATTGACTCTAGTGCAAGTGGGAGACTGTTGGAAATATGCCCTAGAGGCAATAATAAAAGCATTATTATTATATTTCCTTGTTCATGATAATTGTCTTTATTCATGCTATAATTGTGTTATCCGGAAATCGTAATACATGTGTGAATAACAGACACCAACATGTCCCTAGTAAGCCTCTAGTTGACTAGCTCGTTAATCAATAGATAGTCGTGGTTTCCTGACTATGGACATTGGATGTCATTGATAACGGGATCACATCATTGGGAGAATGATGTGATGGACAAGACCCAATCCTAAACATAGCACAAGATCGTATAGTTCGTTTGCTAGAGTTTTCCAATGTCAAAGTATCTTTTCCTTAGACCATGAGATCGTGTAACTCCCGGATACCGTAGGAGTGCTTTGGGTATACCAAACGTCACAACGTAACTGGGTGACTATAAAGGTAGACTACGGGTATCTCCGAAAGTGTCTGTTGGGTTGACATGGATCAAGACTGGGATTTGTCACTCCGTATGACGGAGAGGTATCACTGGGCCCACTCGGTAATGCATCATCATAATGAGCTCAGAGTGACCAAGTGTCTGGTCACGGGATCATGCATTACGGTACGAGTAAAGTGACTTGCCGGTAACGAGATTGAACGAGGTATTGGGATACCGACGATCGAATCTCGGGCAAGTAACATATCGATTGACAAAGGGAATTGAGTACGGGGTTGATTGAATCCTCGACATCGTGGTTCATCTGATGAGATCATCGTGGAGCATGTGGGAGCCAACATGGGTATCCAGATCCCGCTGTTGGTTATTGACCGGAGAGTCGTCTCGGTCATGTCTGCTTGTCTCCCGAACCCGTAGGGTCTACACACTTAAGGTTCGGTGACGCTAGGGTTATGAAGATATGTATATGCAGAAACCCGAATATTGTTCGGAGTCCCGGATGAGATCCCGGATGTCACGAGGAGTTCCGGAATGGTCCGGAGGTAAAGAATTATATATAGGAAGTGCTGTTTCGGCCATCGGGACAAGTTTCGGGGTTATCGGTATTGTACCGGGACCACCGGAGGGGTCCCGGGGGCCCACCGGGTGGGGCCACCTGTCCCGGGGGGCCACATGGGCTGTAGGGGGTGCGCCTTGGCCTTCATGGGCCAAGGGCACCAGCCCCTATAGGCCCATGCGCCTAGGGTTCCCACCATGGAAGAGTCCATGTGGTGGAAGGCACCCCTAGGTGCCTTGGGGGGGAGGGAAACCTCCCCTTGGCCGCCGCCCCCCCTAGTAGATCTCATCTACTAGGGCTGGCGCCCCCCCATGGCACCCCTATATATAGTGGGGGGGGGAGAGGAGGGAAACAGACCAGCCCCTGGCGCCTCCCTCTCTCCCCGTTACGTCTCTCCCTCGTAGTATTGGTGAAGCCCTGCTTCTGTGACGCCCTGCATTCACCACCACGCCGTCGTGCTGCTGGATCTTCATCAACCTCTCCTCCCCCCTTGCTGGATCAAGAAGGAGGAGACGTCTCCCGTCCCGTACGTGTGTTGAACGCGGAGGTGCCATCCGTTCGGCGCTTGGTCATCGGTGATTTGGATCACGTCGAGTACGACTACATCATCACCGTTCTTTGAACGCTTCCGCTCGCGATCTACAAGGTACGTAGATGCATCCGATGACTCGTTGCTAGATGAACTCCTAGATGGATCTTGGTGAAACGAGTAGGAAAATTTTTGTTTTCTGCAACGTTCCCCAACAGTTATGTCATCTTTCCAGAGGTGCTAACCATGTATTTTGGTGATTTGTGTGCTGAGTGCATCGAGCTTGTTAAGTATGGTACTTGCTGTTGTTGTTTTGTTAGGCAGATTCTGTTATATTTTGTTGCCATGTTAACATGCTTCTACTAATCATTCTATGCATAATCTGGAGATGTTCTATAAACATATTTTGATCTACATGTCTTGCTCTATCCATTCATGCCTCTGGTTGCATTTATAGATTGCTGCAGCATGTTGTAATCTTGCTCCAAAGTTGCTAAATGATGTTGCTGTCAGCCTGTTAACATTAAGTTCAATGTTTCCATGATTGTTTGCTAGTGATCCATGTACCCTATGAACTTGATCTTGCCACGCTTAACTTCATAAACATGTCTTATTACTGTTGGTTGCCTTGTCATGCCATGTATTGCTCTGTGGTGAGTGGTTGAAGCTCACGAACATGCCTACTTATTGTTGTTCCTGCCATGTATGAATCTGTAATATAACTTGCCATGTTTACATGGGTGCCATCATATTGTCTGATCCTTTTTGGCTCATGGTCAGTAAGGGACTCTTGTTCTATGCATTTAGTAGTATCATGCCATGCCTTTGTTTGCCATGTTAAGTTCCTGTAACATGTTGTTTGATAGCTCTAAACATTGCAACCTGATGTTATTTCTGCAAAGTCTGAAACTGTTATTATTTGCAATCTTACCATGTCTTTTTGAGCATGTTCTAGTGATTTCTGGAGATAGCTCAGTGTTCATGTTTTGATATGCTTTACCTGTACATCATGCTCATGCCTTTTGTTCTTATGTTGGGGTGCTGTAGCTTGTTGTTTTGATGCTTGTAATATGCCTAGTTGCTGTTATGGACAGATTGTTGTTGTATTCATGTGGCATTGTATGCCTTATGTATGTATCCCCATCTATTTTGTAATGTTGATGTAATGATATCCACCTTGCAAAAGTGTTTCAATATGCGGGTCTATCCTTGGTGGGACCTTCGAGTTCCTTTTGGATAGGGTCGCATATTGGGCGTGACAAGATTTTCATTGGACCCGATGCACTAGGTATGACACCTAGATCGGATATGAACTCCTTCATCCAGATTCCTTCATTTGCTTCTTCCGAAGCAGCTATGTACTCCGCTTCACATGTATATCCCGCCACGACGCTTTGTTTAGAACTGCACCAACTGACAGCTCCAATGTTCAATATAAACACGTATCCATTTTGCGATTTAGAATCGTCCGGATCAGTGTCAAAGCTTGCATCGACGTAACCATTTACAACTAGCTCTTTGTCACCTCCATAAATGGGAAACATATCCTTAGTCCTTTTCAGGTATTTCAGGATGTTCTTGGCTGTTGTCCACTGATCCACTCCTGCATTACTTTGGTACCTCCCTGCTAAACTAACAGCAAGGCACACATCAGGTCTAGTACACAGCATTGCATACATGATAGAGCCTATGGCTGAAGCATAGAGAACATCTTTCATTTTCTCTCTATCTTTTGCAGTGGTCGGGCAATGAGTCTGACTCAATTTCACACCTTGTATTACAGGCAAGAACCCTTTCTTTGCTTGATCCATTTTGAACTTTTTCAAAACTTTATCAAGGTATGTACTTTGTGGAAGTCCAATTAAGTGTCTTGATCTATCTCTATAGATCTTGATGCCCAATATATAAGCAGCTTCACCGAGGTCTTTTATTGAAAAACTTTTATACAAGTATCCTTTTATGCTATCCAGAAATTCTATATCATTTCCAATCAACAATATGTCGTCCACATATAATATTAGAAATGCTACAAAGCTCCCACTCACTTTCTTGTAAATAAAGGCTTCTCCAAAAGTCTGTATAAAACCATATGCTTTGATCACACTATCAAAGCGTTTATTCCAACTCCGAGAGGCTTGCACCAGTCCATAAATGGATCGCTGGAGCTTGCACACTTTGTTAGCACCCTTTGGATCGACAAAACCTTCTGGTTGCATCATATACAACTCTTCTTCCAGAAATCCATTCAGGAATGCAGTTTTGACATCCATTTGCCTAATTTCATAATCATAAAATGGGGTAATTGCTAACATGATTCGGAAAGACTTAAGCATCGCTATGGGTGAGAAAGTCTCATCATAGTCAACCCCTTGAACTTGTCGAAAACCTTTTGCAACAAGTCGAGCTTTGTAGACAGTAACATTACCATCAGCGTCAGTCTTCTTCTTGTAAATCCATTTATTCTCGATGGCTTGCCGATCATCGGGCAAGTCAACCAGAGTCCATACTTTGTTCTCATACATGGATCACATCTCATATTTCATGGCCTCAAGCCATTTTGCGGAATCTGGGCTCATCATCGCTTCCTCATAGTTCGTAGGTTCGCCATAGTCAAGTAACATGACCTCTAGAATAGGATTACCGTACCACTCTGGTGCAGATCTTACTCTGGTTGACCTACGAGGTTCGGTAGTAACTTGATCTGAAGTTTCATGATCAATATCATTAGCTTCCTCACTAATTGGTGTACTCGTCACAGGAACCGGTTTCTGTGATGAACTATTTTCCAATAAGGGAGCAGGTACATTTACCTCATCAAGTTCTACTTTCCTCCCACTCATTTCTTTTGAGAGAAACTCCTTCTCTAGAAAGGATCCATTCTTGGCAACGAATGTCTTGCCTTCGGATCTGTGATAGAACGTGTACCCAACAGTTTCCTTTGGGTATCCTATGAAGACACATTTCTCCGATTTGGGTTCGAGCTTATCAGGTTGAAGCTTTTTCACATAAGCATCGCAGCCCCAAACTTTAACAAACGACAACTTTGGTTTCTTGCCAAACCACAGTTCATAAGGTGTCGTCTCAACGGATTTTGATGGTGCCCTATTTAACGTGAATGCGGCCGTCTCGAAAGCATAACCCCAAAACGATAGCGGTAAATCTGTAAGAGACATCATAGATCACACCATATCTAGTAAAGTACGATTACAACGTTCGGACACATCATTACGTTGTGGTGTTCCGGGTGGCGTGAGTTGCGAAACTATTCTGCATTGTTTCAAATGTAGACCAAACTCGTAACTCAAATATTCTCCTCCACGATCAGATCGTAGAAACTTTATTTTCTTGTTACGATGATTTTCAACTTCACTCTGAAATTCTTTGAACTTTTCAAATGTTTCAGACTTATGTTTCATTAAGTAGATATACCCATATCTGCTTAAATCATCTATGAAGGTGAGAAAATAATGATACCCGCCGCGAGCCTCAACATTCATTGGACCACATACATCAGTATGTATGATCTCCAATAAATCAGTTGCTCGCTCCATAGTTCCGGAGAACGGCATTTTAGTCATCTTACCCATGAGGCATGGTTCGCAAGTACCAAGTGATTCCAAAAGTCCATCAGTATGGAGTTTCTTCATGCGTTTTACACCAATATGACCCAAACGGCAGTGCCACAAATATGTTGCACTATCATTATCAACTCTGCATCTTTTGGCTTCAACATTTTGAATATGTGTATCACTACTATCGAGATTCATCAAAAATAGACCACTCTTCAAGGGTGCATGACCACAAAAGATATTAGTCATATAAATAGAACAACCATTATTCTCAGATTTAAATGAATAACCGTCTCGCATCAAACAAGATCCAGATATAATGTCCATGCTCAATGTTGGCACCAAATAACAATTATTTAGGTCTAAAACTAATCCCAAAGGTAGATGTAGAGGTAGCGTGCCAACGACGATCACATCGACTTTGGAACCATTTCCCACGCGCATCGTCACCTCCTCCTTTGCCAGTGTCCGCTTAATCCGTAGTCC
The DNA here is from genome assembly GCA_963921465.1 of Triticum timopheevii. Lineage (NCBI taxonomy): Eukaryota > Viridiplantae > Streptophyta > Magnoliopsida > Poales > Poaceae > Triticum > Triticum timopheevii. The sequence continues at coordinate 578,879,355 of OY997268.1, forward strand.
CTGTTTTGAGTTGAAAATATTAGCAACAGAACCAGTATCAAAAACCCAGGTGCTACTGCGAGCTCTGGTAAGGTACACATCAATAACATGTATATCACATATACCTTTGTTCACCTTGCCATCCTTCTTATCCGCCAAATACTTGGGGCAGTTCCGCTTCCAGTGACCAGTCTGCTTGCAGTAGAAGCACCCAGTATCATGCTTAGGTCCAGACTTGGGTTTCTTCTCTTGAGTAGCAACTTGTTTGCCGTTCTTCTTGAAGTTCCCCTTCTTCTTCCCTTTACCCTTTTTCTTGAAACTGGTGGTCTTGTTGACCATCAACACTTGATGCTCCTTCTTGATTTCTACCTCCGCAGCCTTTAGCATTGCGAAGAGCTCGAGAATTGTCTTGTTCATCCCTTGCATATTATAGTTCATCACAAAGCTCTTGTAGCTTGGTGGCAGTGATTGAAGAATTCTGTCAATGACACTATCATCCGGAAGATTAACTCCTAGTTGAATCAAGTAATTGCAATACCCAAACATTTTGAGTATATGTTCACTGACAGAACTGTTCTCCTCCATCTTGCGGCTGTAGAACTTATTGGAGACTTCATATCTCTCAACCCGGGCATTTGCTTGAAATATTAACTTCAACTCCTGGAACATCTCATATGCTCCATGACATTCAAAACGTCGTTGATGTCCCGACTCTAAGCCGTAAAGCATGACACACTGAACTATTTAGTAGTCATCAGCTTTGCTCTGCCAAACATTCTTAACGTTGTCAGTTGCATCTGCAGCAGGCCTGGCACCCAACGGTGCTTCCAGGACGTAATTCTTCTGTGCAGCAATGAGGATAATCCTCAAGTTACGGACCTAGTCCGTGTAATTGCTACCATCATCTTTCAACTTTGCTTTCTCAAGGAACGCATTAAAATTGAACGGAACAACAGCACGGGCCATCTATCTACAACAAACATAGACAAGCAAAATACTATAAGGTACTAAGTTCATGATAAATTGAAGTACAATTAATCATATTACTTAAGAACTCCCACTTACATAGACATCCCTCTAATAATCTAAGTGATCACGTGATCCAAATCAGCTAAACCATAACCGATCATCACGTGAAATGGAGTAGTTTTCAATGGTGAACATCACTATGTTGATCATATCTACTATATGATTCACGCTCGACCTTTCGGTCTTAGTGTTCCGAGGTCATATCTGCATACGCTAGGCTCGTCAAGTTTAACCTGAGTATTCTGCGTGTTGCTACGTGTTGAGCTTACGTTGGTTTTCCTCGAAGAGGAGAGGGTGATGCAGCAATAGTAGCGTAAGTATTTCGCTCAGTTTTTGAGAACCAAGGTATCAATCCAGTAGGAGGCTCCTCAAAAGTCCCACGCACCTACACAAACAAACAAAGAACTCGCAACCAACGCAATAAAGGGGTTGTCAATCCCTTCATGGCCACTTGCGAAAGTGAGATCTAATAAACATAGTAAGATAAGATAAATATATTTTTGGTATTTTATAATATAGATGCAAATAAAAGTAGATTGGAAGCAAATATGATAAGAGATAGACCCGGGGGCCATAGGTTTCACTAGTGGCGTCTCTCAAGATAGCATAAGTATTACGGTGGGTGAACAAATTACTGTCGAGCAATTGATAGAAAAGCGAATAATTATGAGATTATCTAGGCATGATCATGTATATAGGCATCACGTCTGCAACAAGTAGACCGACTCCTGCCTGCATCTACTACCATTACTCCACACATCGACCGACTCATGCCTGCATCTAGAGTATTAAGTTCATAAGAACAGAGTAACGCATTAAGCAAGATGACATGATGTAGAGGGATAAACTAAAGCAATATGATATAAACCCCATCTTGTTATCCTCGATGGCAACAATACAATACGTGCCTTGCAACCCTTTCTGTCACTGGGTAAGGACACCGCAAGATTGAACCCAAAGCTAAGCACTTCTCCCATGGCAAGAAAGATCAATCTAGTAGGCCAAATCGAACTGATAGTTTGAAGAGACTTGCAAAGATAACTCAATCATACATAAAAGAATTCAGAGAAGATTCAAATATTATTCATAGATAAACTTGATCATAAACCCACAATTCATCGGATCTCGACAAACACACCACAAAAAGAGTTTACATTGAATAGATCTCCACAAGAGAGGGGGAGAACATTTTATTGAGATCCGAAAAGAGAGAAGAAGCCATCTAGCTAATAACTATGGTCCTGTAGGTCTGTGGTAAACTACTCACAACTCATCGGAGGGGCAAGGATGTTGATGTAGAAGCCCTCCATGGTCGATTCCCCCTCCGGCAGAGTGCTAGCGAAGGCTTGAAGATGAGATCTCGCGGATACAGAAGGTTACGGTGGTGGAAATTGTGTTTTGTCTTGCTCCTGGATGTTTTCGGGGTACGTAGGTATATATAGGAGGAAGAAGTACATCAGTGGACGCCCGAGGGGCCCACGAGATAGGGGGCGCGCCCTATAGGGGGGGCACCCTCCTATCTCGTGGGAGCCTCGGCTGCTTCTTGACTTGCACTCCAAGTCCTCTGGATCACGTTTGTTCCAAAAATCACGCTCCCGAAGGTTTCATTCCGTTTGGACTCTGTTTGATATTCCTTTTCTTCGAAATACCGAAATAGGCAAAAAAATAGCAATATGGGCTGGGCCTCCGGTTAGTAGGTTAGTCCCAAAAATGATGTAAATGTGTAAAATAAAGCCCATAAACATCCAAAAGGGGTAATATAATAGCATGGAACAATAAAAAATTATAGATATGTTGGAGACGTATCAAGCATCCCCAAGCTTAATTCCTGCTCGTCCTCGAGTAGGTAAATGATAAAAAAAGAATTTTTGATGTGGAATGCCACCTAACATAATTCTCAATATAATTTTCTTTATTGTGGCATTAATGTTCAGATCCAAATGATTCAAAATAAAAGTTCATATTTATAAAAGAAATAGTAACACTTCAAGCATACTAATCAAAGTAATCATGTCTTCTCAAAATAACATGGCAAAAGAAAGTTCATCCCTACAAAATCATATAGTTAGGCTATGCTTCATTTTTGTCACACAAAGATGTTCCCAACTTCTATACCCCCAATGACAAGCCAAGCAATTGTTTCATACTTACATAATCTCAAACTTTTTCAACCTTCACGCAATACATGAGCGTGAGCCATGGATATAGCACTATGGGTGGAATAGAATATGATGATGGGGATTGTGTGTAGAAGACAAAAAAAGAGAAAGTCTCACATTGACGACGATAATCAACGGGCTATGGAGATGCCCATCAATTGATGTCAACGTGAGGAGTAGGGATTGCATGATGGGAAACGTTGCAGAAAATAAAAAATTTCTACGCATCACCAAGATCAATCTATGGAGTCATCTAGCAACGAGAGAGAGGAGTGCATCTACATAACCTTGTAGATCGCGAGCGGAAGCATTCAAGAGAACGGGGTTGATGGAGTCGTACTCGTCGTGATCCAAATCACCGATGATCCTTCCGCCGAACGGATGGCACCTCCGCGTTCAACACACGTACGGTTGGGGAAGACGTCTCCTCCTTCTTGATCCAGCAAGGGGGAAGGAGAGGTTGATGGAGATCCAGCAGCACGACGGCGTGGTGGTGGAAGCAGCGGCAATCTCGGCAGGGCTTCGCCAAGCTCAACGAGAGGTAGAGGTGTTACGGGGGAAGAGGGAGGCGCCAGGGGCTTGGGTGCGCAACCCTCCATCCCCCCTCTTTATATAGGGGCCCTGGGGGTGGGGGCCGGCCCCCTAGAGATCCAATCTCAAGGGGGGGGGGCAAGGGGGGGGGGGGGCTTTCCCCCCAAGTCAGGTGGGGCGCCCCCCACCCCCAGGGTTTCCAACCCTAGGCGCAGGGGGAGGCCCAAGGGGGGCACACCAGACCACCAGGGGCTGGTTCCCTTCCCACTTCAGCCCATGGGGCTCTCCGGGATAGGTGGCCCCACCCGATGGACTCCCGAGACCCTTTCGGTGGTCCCGGTACAATACCGGTGACCCCCGAAACTTTCCCGGTGGCCGAAACTGGACTTCCTATATACAAATCTTTACCTCCGGACCATTACGGAACTCCTCGTGACGTACGGGATCTCATCCGGGACTCCAACCAACTTTCGGGTGACCGCATACTTATATCTCTACAACCCTAGCGTCACTGAACCTTAAGTGTGTAGACCCTACGGGTTCGGGAGACACGCAGACATGACCGAGACGACTCTTCGGTAAATAACCAATAGCGAGATCTGGATACCCATGTTGGCTCCCACATGCTACTCGATGATCTCATCAGATGAACCACGATGTCGAGGATTCAAGTAATCCCGTATACAATTCCCTTTGTCAATCGGTACGTTACTTGCCCGAGATTCGATTGTCGGTATCCCAATACCTCGTTCAATCTTGTTACCGGCAAGTCACTTTACTCGTACCGTAATGCATGATCCCGTGACCAACCACTTGGTCACATAGAGCTCATTATGATGATGCATTACCGAGTGGGCCCAGAGATACCTCTCCGTCATACGGAGTGACAAATTCCAGTCTCGATTCGTGTCAACCCAACAGACACTTTAGGAGATACCTGTAGTATACCTTTATAGCCACCCAGTTACGTTGTGACGTTTGGTACACCCAAAGCACTCTTACAGTATTCGGGAGTTAAACGATCTCATGTTCTAAGGAAATGATACTTGACATTAGAAAAGGTCTAGCAAACGAACTACATGATCTTGTGCTATGCTTAGGATTGGGTCTTGTCCATCACATCATTCTCCCAATGATGTGATCCCATTATCAATGACATCCAATGTCATGGTCAGGAAACCATAACCATCCATTGATCAATGAGCTAGTTAACTAGAGGCTCACTAGGGACATGTTGTGGTCTATGTATTCACACATGTATTACGATTTCCGGATAACACAATTATAGCATGAACAATAGACAATTATCATGAAGAAGGAAATATAATAATAACCATTTTATTATTGCCTCTAGGGCATATTTCCAACAGTCTCCACTTGCACTAGAGTCAATAATCTAGTTACATTGTGATGAATCAAACACCCATTCATGTTTTGCTCGCGGAAGAGGTTTAGTCAACGGATCTGCGACATTTAGATCCATATGTACTTTGCAAATATCTATCTCCATCTTGAACATTTTCACGGATGGAGTTGAAGCGACGCTTGATGTGCCTGGTCTTCTTGTGAAACCTGGGCTCCTTGGCAAGGGCAATGGCTCCAGTGTTGTCACAGAAGAGAGTTATCGGCCCCGACGCATTGGGAATAACTCCTAGGTCGGTAATGAACTCCTTCATCCAGATTGCTTCATGTGCTGCCTCTGAGGCTGCCATGTACTCCGCTTCACATGTAGATCCCGCCACAATGCTCTGCTTGCAACTGCACCAGCTTACTGCCCCACCATTCAAAATATACACGTATCCGGTTTGTGACTTAGAGTCATCCAGATCTGTGTCGAAGCTAGCATCGACGTAACCCTTTATGACGAGCTCTTCGTCACCTCCATATACGAGAAACATTTCCTTAGTCCTTTTCAGGTACTTCAGGATATTCTTGACCGCTGTCTAGTGTTCCATGCCGGGATTACTTTGGTACCTTCCTACCAAACTTACGGCAAGGTTTACATCAGGTCTGGTACACAGCATGGCATACATAATAGACCCTATAGCCGAGGCATAGGGGATGATACTCATCTTTTCTCTATCTTCTGCAGTGGTTGGGCATTGAGCCGAGCTCAATTCACACCTTGCAACACAGGCAAGAACCCCTTCTTGGACTGATCCATATTGAACTTCTTCAATATCTTATCAAGTTATGTGCTTTGTGAAAGACCTATGAGGCGTCTCGATCTATCTCTATAGATCTTGATGCCTAATATGTAAGCAGCTTCTCCAAGGTCCTTCATTGAAAAACACTTATTCAAGTAGGCCTTAATGTTGTCCAAAAGTTCTATATCATTTCCCATCAAAAGTATGTCATACATATAATATGAGAAATGCTACAGAGCTCCCACTCACTTTCTTGTAAACGCAGACTTCTCCATAAGTCTGCATAAACCCAAACGCTTTGATCATCTCATCAAAGCAAATGTTCCAACTCCGAGATGCTTGCACCAGCCCATAGGTGGATCGCTGGAGCTTGCATACCTTGTTAGCATTCTTAGGATCGACAAAACCTTTCGGCTGCATCATATACAATTATTCCTCAAGATAGCCGTTAAGGAATGCCGTTTTGACGTCCATCTGCCATATCTCATAATCATAGTATGCGGCAATTGCTAACAGGATTCGGACGGACTTCAGCTTCGCTACGGGTGAGAAGGTCTCATCGTAGTCAACCCCTTGAACTTGTCGATAGCCCTTAGCGACAAGTCGAGCGTTATCGATGGTAACATTACCATCCGCGTCCGTCTTCTTCTTAAAGATCCATTTATTTTCTATCGCTCGCCGATCATCGGGCAAGTCTATCAAAGTCCATACTTTGTTTTCATACATGGATCCTATCTCGGATTGCATGGCTTCAAGCCATTTGCTGGAATATGGGCCCGCCATCGCTTCTTCATAGTTCGAAGGTTCACCGTTGTCTAACAACATGATTTCTAGGACAGGGTTGCCATACCATTCTGGTGTGGAACGTGTCCTTGTGGACCTACGAAGTTCAGTAGCAACTTGATCCGAAGTACCTTGATCATCATCATTGACGTCCTCTCTATCCGGTGCAGGCACCACAGAAACATTTTCTTGAGCTGCGCTACTTTTTGGTTCAAGAGGCAATACTTCATCAAGTTCTACTTTCCTCCCACTTACTTCTCTTGAGAGAAACTCTTTCTCCAGAAAGGACCCGTTCTTGGCAACAAAGATCTTGCCTTCGGATCTGAGATAGAAGGTATACCCAATTGTTTTCTTAGGGTATCCTATGAAGACGCACTTTTCCGACTTGGGTTTGAGCTTTTCAGGTTGAAGTTTCTTGACATAAGCATCGCATCCCCAAACTTTTAGAAACGACAGCTTAGGTTTCTTCCCAAACCATTATTCATACGGTGTCGTCTCAACAGATTTAGACGGTGCCCTATTTAATGTGAATGTAGCTGTCTCTAGAGCGTATCCCCAAAATGATAGCGGTAAATCAGTGAGTGACATCATAGATCGCACCATATCCAATAGAGTGCGATTACGATGTTCGGACACACTGTTACGCTAAGGTGTTCTAGGCAGCGTGAGTTGTGAAACGATTCCACATTTCCTTAAGTGCATACCAAATTCGTGACTTAAATATTCTCCCCCACGATCTGATCGTAAGAACTTTATCTTTCGGTCACATTGATTCTCTACCTCACTCTGAAATTCCTTGAACTTTTCAAAGGTCTCAGACTTGTGTTTCATCAAGTAGACATACCCATATCTACTTAAGTCGTCAGTGAGAGTGAGAACATAACGATAGCCTCCGCGAGCCTCAACGCTCATTGGACCACACACATCAGTATGTATGATTTCCAATAAGTTGGTTGCTCGCTCCATTGTTCCAGAGAACGGAGTCTTGGTCATTTTGCCCATGAGACATGGTTCGCATGTGTCAAATGATTCGTAATCAAGAGACTCCAAAAGTCCATCAGCATGGAGCTTCTTCATGCGTTTGACACCAATGTGACCAAGGCGGCAGTGCCACAAGTATGTGGGACTATCATTATCAACCTTACATCTTTTGGTATTCACACTATGAATATGTGTAACATCACGTTCGAGATTCATTAAGAATAAACCATTGACCAGCGGGGCATGACCATAAAACACATCTCTCATATAAATAGAACAACCATTATTCTCGGATTTAAATGAGTAGTCATCTCGTATTAAACGAGATCCAGATACAATGTTCATGCTCAAAGCTGGCACTAAATAACAATTATTGAGGTTTAAAACTAATCCCGTAGGTAAATGTAGAGGTAGCGTGCCGACGGCGATCACATCGACCTTGGAACCATTCCCGACGCGCATCATCACCTCGTCCTTCGCCAGTCTCCGCTTATTCCGCAGCTCCTGTCTTGAGTTACAAATATGAGCTACCGCACCGGTATCAAATACCCAGGAGCTACTACGAGTACTGTTAAGGTACACATCAATTACATGTATATCACATATACCTTTGGTGTTGCCGGCCTTCTTGTCCGCTAAGTACTTGGGGCAGTTCCGCTTCCAGTGTCCGCTTCCCTTGCAATAAAAGCACTCAGTCTCAGGTTTGGGTCCATGCTTTGGCTTCTTCCCGGCAACTGGCTTACTGGGCGCGGCAACTCCCTTGCCGTCCTTCTTGAAGTTCTTCTTACCCTTGCCTTTCTTGAAACTAGTGGTTTTATTGACCATCAACACTTGATGTTCCTTTTTTATCTCCACCTCCGCTGATTTCAGCATTGAATATACCTCAGGAATGGTTTTCACCATCCCCTGCATATTGAAGTTCTTCACAAAGCTCTTGTAGCTAGGTGGGAGCGACTGGAGGATTCTATCGACCACCGCGTGATCCAGGAGATTAACTCCCAGTTGAGATAAGCGGTTGTGTAACACAGACATTTTGAGTATGTTCTCGCTGACAGAACCATTCTCCTCCATCTTACAACTGTAGAACTTGTCGGAGACTTCATATCTCTCGACCCGGGCGTGAGCTTGGAAAACCATTTTCAGCTCTTGGAACATTTCATATGCTCTGTGCTGCTCAAAACGCTTTTGGAGACCCGGTTCTAAGCTGTAAAGCATGCCGCACTGAACCAGGGAGTAATCATCACTATGCGACTGCCAGGCGTTCATAACATCTTGAGTTGCTGGGAAAACGGGTGCTTCACCTAGTGGTGCGTCTAGGACATATGCTTTCTTGGCAGCAATGAGGATGATCCTCAAGTTCCGGACGCAGTCCGTATAGTTGCTGCCATCGTCTTTCAGCTTGGTTTTCTCTAGGAACGCGTTGAAGTTGAGGGCAACATTAGCGTGGGCCATTTGATCTACAAGACATATTGCAAAGATTTTAGACTAAGTTCGTGATAATTAAGTTCATCTAATCAAATTATATAATGAACTCCCACTTAGATAGACATCCCTCTAGTCATCTAAGTGATCCATGATCCGAGTCAACTAGGCCGTGTCCGATCATCACGTGAGACAGACTAGTTATCATCGGTGAACATCTTCATGTTGATCGTATCTGCTATACGACTCATGTTCGACCTTTCGGTCTCTTGTGTTCCGAGGCCATGTCTGTACATGCTAGGCTCGTCAAGTCAACCTAAGTGTTTTGCATGTGTAAATCTGGCTTACACCCGTTGTATGTGAACGTTAGAATCTATCACACCCGATCATCACGTGGTGCTTCGAGACAACGAACTTTCGCAACAGCGCACAGTTAGGGGGAACACTTTCTTGAAATTATTATGAGGGATCATCTTATTTACTACCGTCGTTCTAAGCAAATAAGATGCAAAAACATGATAAACATCACATGCAATCAAATAGTGACATGATATGGCCAATATCATTTTGCTCCTTTTGATCTCCATCTTCGGGGTGCCATGATCATCATCCTCACTGGCATGACATCATGATCTCCATCATCATGATCTCCATCATCGTGTCTTCATGAAGTTGTCACGCCAACGATTACTTATACTTCTATGGCTAACGGTTTAGCAATACAGTAAAGTAATTACATGGCGTTATTCAATGACACGCAGGTCATACAAAAACTAAAGACAACTCCTATGGCTCCTGTCGGTTGTCATACTCATCGGCATGCAAGTCGTGATTCCTATTACAAGAACATGATCAATCTCATACATCACATATATTTCATTCATCACATCCTTTTGGCCATATCACATCACAAGGCATATGTTGCAAAAACAAGTTAGACGTCCTCTAATTGTTGTTGCACGTTTTTACGTGGCTGCTATAGGTTTCTAGCAAGAACGTTTCTTACCTACGCCAAAACCACAACGTGATATGCCAATTTCTATTTACCCTTCATAAGGACCCTTTTCATCGAATCCGATCCGACTAAAGTGGGAGAGACAGACACCCGCTAGCCACCTTATGCAACTAGTGCATGTCAGTCGGTGGAACCTGTCTCACGTAAGCGTACGTGTAAGGTCGGTCCGGGCCACTTCATCCCACGATGCCGCCGAAACAAGATAAGACTAGTAGTGGCAAGTAAATTGACAAAATCGACGCCCACAACAATCTTGTGTTCTACTCGTGCATAGAAACTACGCATAGACCTAGCTCTGATACCACTGATGGGGAACGTTGCAGAAAATAAAAAATTTCTACGCATCACCAAGATCAATCTATGGAGTCATCTAGCAACGAGAGAGAGTAGTGCATCGACATACCCTTGTAGACCGCGAGCGGAAGCGTTCAAGAGAACGGGGTTGATGAAGTCGTACTCGTCGTGATCCAAATCACCGATGATCCTATCGCCGAACGGACGGAACCTCCGCGTTCAACACACGTACGGTTGGGGAAGACGTCTCCTCCTTCTTGATCCAGCAAGGGGGAAGGAGAGGTTGATGGATATCCAGCAGCACGACGGCGTGGTGGTGGAAGCAGCGGTGATCTCGGCAGGGCTTCGCCAAGCTCAGCGAGAGGGGGAGGTGTTACGGGGGAAGAGGGAGGCGCCAGGGGCTTGGGTGCGCAGCCCTCGCTCCCACCTCTTTATATAGGGGCCCTGGGGGCGCTGGCCCCCTAGAGATCCAATCTCAAGGGGGGGCAAGGGGGGGGGGACTTTCCCCCCAAGTCAGGTGGGGCGTCCCCCACCCCCAGGGTTTCCAACCCTAGGCATAGGGGGATGCTCAAGGGGGGCGCACCAGCCCACCAAGGGCTGGTTACCTTCTTCCCACTTCAGCCCATGGGGCCCTTCGGGATAGGTGGCCCCACCCGGTGGACCCCCGGGACCCTTCCGGTGGTCCCGGTACAATTCCGGTGACCCTCGAAACTTTCCCGGTGGCCGAAACTGGACTTCCTATGTACAAATCTTTACCTCCAGACCATTCTGGAACTCATCGTGACGTCCAGGATGTCATCCGGGACTCCGAACAACTTTTGGGTTACCGCATACTTATATCTCTACAACCCTAGCGTCACCAAACCTTAAGTGTGTAGACCCTACGGGTTTGGGAGACACGCATACATGACCGAGACGACTCTCCGGTCAATAACCAACAGCGGGATCTGGATACCCATGTTGGCTCCCACATGCTCCTCGATGATCTCATCGGATGAACCACGATGTCGAGGATTCAAGTAATCCCGTATACAATTCCCTTTGTCAATCGGTACGTTACTTGCCCGAGATTCGATCATCGGTATCCCAATACCTCGTTCAATCTCGTTACCGGCAAGTCGCTTTACTCGTACCGTAATGCATGATCCCGTGACCAACCACTTGGTCACATAGAGCTCATTATGATGATGCATTACCGAGTGGGCCCAGAGATACCTCTCCGTCATACGGAGTGACAAATCCCAGTCTCGATTCGTGTCAACCAACAGACACTTTCCGAGATACCTGTAGTATACCTTTATAGCCACCCAGTTATGTTGTGACCTTTGGTACACCCAAAGCACTCTTACGATATCCAGTAGTTACACGATCTCATGGTCTAAGGAAATGATACTTGACATTAGAAAAGCTCTAGCAAACGAACTACATGATCTTGTGCTATGCTTAGGATTGGGTCTTGTCCATCACATCATTCTCCCAATGATGTGATCCCATTATCAATGACATCCAATGTCATGGTCAGGAAATCGTAACAATCCATTGATCAACGAGCTAGTTAACTAGAGGCTCACTAGGGACATGTTGTGGTCTATGTATTCACACATGTATTACGATTTCCAGATAACACAATTATAGCATGAACAATAGACAATTATCATGAAGAAGGAAATATAATAATAACCATTTTATTATTGCCTCTAGGGCATATTTCCAACATTGCCATGCAACGGATGCATTAGAGCTATAAATGAATGCTCAACAAAAGAAAACTAGTGGGTGTGCATCCAACTTGCTTGCTCACGAAGACCTAGGGCATTTGAGGAAGCCCATCGTAGGAATATATAAGACAAGTTCTATAATGAAAAATTCCCACTAGTATGAAAAAGACAACTTATGAGACTCACTATATGAAAAACATGGTGCTACTTTGAAGCACAATATATGAGACTCACTACATGAAGAACAAGGTGCTACTTTGAAGCACAAGTGTGGAAAAAGAGATAGTAACATTGCCCTTTTTATTTATTTTCTTTTTATTTATTTTTTTCTTTATTTTTTATTTTTTTGGACCTTTCTTTTTTTGGCCTTTCTTTTTTTTTCTTTGGGCAATGCTCTAATAATGATGATCATCACACTTTCATTGATTACGACATATGAATTACAACTCGAAACTAGAACAAGATATGACTCTATATGAATGCCTCCGGCGGAGTACCGGGCTGGTGCAATGAATTAAGAGTGACATGTATTAAAAATAATGCATGGTGGCTTGCCACAAATACGATGTCAACTACATGATCATGCAACGGCAATATGACAAAAGTAAAGTATGTCATGATGATGAACGGAATGGTGGAAAGTTGCATGGCAATATATCTCGGAATGGCTATGGAAATGCCATAATAGGTAGGTATGGTGGCTGTTTTGAGGAAGATATAAGGAGGTTTATGTGTGATAGAGCGTATCGTATCACAGGGTTTGGATGCACCGGTGAAGTTTGCACCAACTCTCAAGGTGAGAAAGGGCAATGCAGGGTACCGAAGAGGCTAGCAATGGCGGAAAGGTAAAAGTGCGTATAATCCATGGACTCAACATTAGTCAACAGAACTCATATACTTATTGCAAAAATTTAGAAGTCATCAAAAATCAAGTACTACGCGCATGCTCCTAGGGGGGTAGATTGGTAGGAAAAGACCATCGCTCGTCCCCAACCGCCACTCATAAGGATGCACAAGCCAGGTACACTTCATGTTTCAAATTTGTTACACAACTTTAAACATACGTGCATGCTACGGGACTTGCTAAATTCAACACAAGCATTCTTTAAATTCATAATCACCCAACTAGCATGACTTTAATATCACTACCTCCATATCTCAAAACAATTATCAAGTATCAAATTGATCATAGCATCCAATTCACTTTCTATGATAGTTTTTATTATACCCAACTTGGATGCCTACCATTCTAGGACCAATTTTATAACCATAGCAAATAACATGCTGTTCTAAAAGACTCTCAAAAAGATATAAGTGAATCATGAGAGACTAGAAATTTCTACAAAAATAAGACACCACCGTGCTCTAAAAGATATAAGTGAAGTACTAGAGCAAAAACTATCAAGCTCAAAAGATATAAGTGAAGCACATAGAGTATTCTAGCAAATTCTAATCAAATAGGCTTCTCCCAAAAGGTGTGTCCAGAAAGGATGATTGTGGTAAACTAAAAATCAAAGACTAATATAATACACGACGCTCCAAGCAAAACACATATCATGTGGCGAATAAAAATATAGCTCCAAGTAAAGTTACCAATGAACGGAGACGAAAGAGGGGATGCCTTCCCGGGGCATCCCCAAGCTTAGGCTTTTGGCTATTCTTGAATATCTTGGGGTGCCTTGGGCATCCCCAAGCTTAGGCTCTTGCCACTCCTTATTCCATAGTCCATAAAAGCTTTACCCAAAACTTGAAAACTTCACAACACAAAACTTAACAGGAAATCTTATAAGCTCCGTTAGTGAAAGAAAACAAAACCACCACATAAGGTACTGCAATGAACTCATTCTTTATTTATTTTGGTGTTAAACCTACTGTATTCCAACTTCTCTATGGTTTATGAACTAGTTTACTAGCCATAGATGCATCAAAATAAGCAAACAACACACGAAAAACAGAATCTGTCAAAAATAGAACAGTCTGTAGCAATCTGTAACTAACGCAAACTTCTGGAACCCTTAAAATCCTACCAAAATAGGAAGTCCTGGAATTTTTTTATTGATCAGTAGCAAAAATAATCAACGCAAAATCATGCTCTTGTGATTTAATAAAATTATATTCATGCGTGCAAAGTTTCTGTTTTTCAGCAGAATCAAATCAACTATTGTTGGGGAACGTAGCAGACATTCAAAATTTTCCTACGTGTCACCAAGATCTATCTATGGAGAAACCAGCAACGAGGGGAAGGAGAGTGCATCTACATACCCTTGTAGATTGCTAAGCGGAAGCGTTCAAGAGAACGGGGTTGAAGGAGTCGTACTCGTCGTGATCCAAATCACCGGAGATCCTAGTGCCGAACGGACGGCACCTCCGCGTTCAACACACGTACAGCCCGGTGACGTCTCCCATGCCTTGATCCAGCAAGGAGAGAGGGAGAGGTTGAGGAAGACTCCATCCAGCAGTAGCACAACGGCGTGGTGGTGATGGAGGAGCGTGGCAATCCTGCAGGGCTTCGCCAAGCACCGCAAGATATGAGGAGAAAGAGAGGTAGGGCTGCACCAACAGGAGAAGAACTTCGTGTGTTGGCTTGCTCCTTAGCCTCCACTATATATAGGGGGAGAGGGGGCTGCACCCCCACCTAGGTGTTGGGTCACGTAGTAATTTCAAAAAAAAATCCTACGCACACGCAAGATCATGGTGATGACATAGCAACGAGAGGGGAGAGTGTTCGTCCACGTACCCTCATAGACCGTAAGCGGAAGCGTTAGCACAACGCGGTTGATGTAGTCGTACGTCTTCACGATCCGGCCGATCCAAGCACCGACCGTATGGGGCCTCCGAGTTCAGCACACGTTCAGCTCGATGACGATCTCTGGCCTCTGATCCAGCCGAGCTCCGGAGAAGAGTTCCGTCAGCACGACGGCGTGGTGACGATGATGATGTTCTACCGGCGCAGGGCTTCGCCTAAACTCCGCTACGATATGACCGAGGTGGAATATGGTGGAGGGGGGCACCGCACACGGCTAAGGAACGATCCGTAGATCAACTTGTGTGTCTATGGGGTGCCCCCCGCCCCCGTATATAAAGGGGGAGAGGAGGAGGGGGCCGGCCTAAGGGGAGGAGCGCCCTAGGAGGGGGAAACCTACTCCAAGTAGGTTTCCCCCTCCCTTTCCTATTCCAAGAAGGAGGGGGAAGGAAGGAGTGGGAGAGGGGGAAGGCAAGGGGGGCGCCTCTCCCCCCTTCCTTGTCCTATTCGGACTCAAGGGGAGGGGGCGCGCCACTTGCCCTGGCCGGCCCCTCTCTCTCTCCAATAGGGCTCATCAAGGCCCATTACTTCCCGGGGGGTTCCGGTAACCCTCCGGTACTCCGGTTTTTCTCCAAAATCACCCGGAACACTTCTGGTGTCCGAATATAGTCATCCAATATATCAATATTTATGTCTCGAACATTTCGAGACTCCTCGTCATGTCCGTGATCACATCCGGGACTCCGAACAAACTTCGGTACATCAAAACTTATAAACTCATAATAAAACTGTCATCGTAACATTAAGCGTGCGGACCCTACGGGTTCGAGAACTATGTAGACATGACCTAGAACCATTCTCGGTCAATAACCAATAGCGGGACCTGGATGCCCATATTGGTTCCTACATATTCTACGAAGATCTTTATCGGTCAAACCGCATAACAACATACGTTGTTCCCTTTGTCATCGGTATGTTACTTGCCCGAGATTTGATCGTCGGTATCCAATACCTAGTTCAATCTCGTTACCGGCAAGTCTCTTTACTCGTTCTGTAATACATCATCTTATAACTAACTCATTAGTTACAATGCTTGCAAGGCTTACGTGATGAGTATTACCGAGAGGGCCCAGAGATACCTCTCGACAATCAGAGTGACAAAACCTAATCTCGAATTATGCCAACCCAACATGTACCTTCGGAGACACCTGTAGAGCACCTTTATAATCACCCAGTTACGTTGTGACATTTGGTAGCACACAAAGTGTTCTTCCGGTAAACGGGAGTTGCACAATCTCATAGTTGCAGGAACTTTGTATAAGTCATGAAGAAAGCAATAGCAGTATACTAAACGATCAAGTGCTAGGCTAACGGAATGGGTCATGTCAATCACATCATTCTCCTAATGATGTGATCCCACTAATCAAATGACAACACATGTCTATGGTTAGGAAACATAACCATCCTTGATTAATGAGCTAGTCAAGTAGAGGCATACTAGTGACTATAGTTTTGTCTATGTATTCACACATGTATCATGTTTCCGGTTAATACAATTCTAGCATGAATAATAAACATTTATCATGATATGAGGAAATAAATAATAACTTTATTATTGCCTCTAGGGCATATTTCCTTCAGTCTCCCACTTGCACTAGAGTCAATAATCTAGATTACATAGTAATGATTCTAACACCCATGGAGTCTTGGTGCTGATCATGTTTTTCTCGTGAGAGAGGCTTAGTCAACGGGTCTGCAACATTCAGATCCGTATGTATCTTGCAAAATTCTATGTCTCCCACTTGGACTTGGTCCCGAATGGAATTGAAGCGTCTCTTGATGTGCTTGGTCCTCTTGTGAAATCTGGATTCCTTTGCCAAGGCAATTGCACCAGTATTGTCACAGAAGATCTTCATTGGTCCCGATGCACTAGGTATGACACCTAGATCGGAAATGAACTCCTTCATCCAGACTCCTTCATTCGCTGCTTCTGAAGCAGCTATGTACTCCGCTTCACATGTAGATCCCGCCACGATGCTTTGTTTAGAACTACACCAACTTACAGCTCCACCGTTTAATAAAAACACGTATCCGGTTTGCGATTTAGAATCGTCCGGATCGGTGTCAAAGCTTGCATCGACGTAACCATTTACGACTAGCTCTTTGTCACCTCCACATACGAGAAACATATCCTTAGTCCTTTTCAGGTATTTCAGGATGTTCTTGACCGCTGTCCAGTGATCCACTCCTGGATTACTTTGGTACCTTCCTGCCAAGCTTATTGCTAAGCATACGTCAGGTCTGGTACACGGCATTGCATACATGATAGAGCCTATGGCTGATGCATAGGGAACATTTTTCATTTTCTCTCTATCTTCTGCTGTGGTTGGGCATTGAGTTTGACTCAACTTCACACCTTGTAGTACAGGCAAGAATCCTTTCTTTGCCTGATCCATTTTGAACTTTTTCAAAATTTTGTCAAGGTATGTGCTTTGTGAAAGTCCTATTAAGCGTCTTGATCTATCTCTATAGATCTTGATGCCCAATATGTAAGCAGCTTCATCGAGGTCTTTCATTGAAAAAACTTTTATTCAAGTATCCCTTTATGCTATCCAGAAATCCTATATCATTTCCAATTAATAATATGTCATCTACATATAAAACTAGAAATGCTACAGAGCTCCCACTCACTTTCTTGTAAATACAGGCTTCTCCAAAAGTCTGCGTAAAACCATATGCTTTGATCACACTATCAAAGCGTTTATTCCAACTCCGAGATGCTTGCACCAGTTCATAAATGGAACGCTGGAGCTTGCACACTTTGTTAGCACCTTTTGGATCAACAAAACCTTCCGGCTGCATCATATACAACTCTTCTTCTAGAAATCCATTCAAGAATGCAATCTTGACATCCATTTGCCAAATTTCATAATCATGAAATGCAGCAATAGCAAACATGATTCGGACAGACTTAAGCATCACTACGGGTGAGAAAGTCTCATCGTAGTCAACCCCTTGAACTTGTCGAAAACCTTTTGCAACAAGTCGAGCTTTATAGACAGTTACATTACCATCAGCGTCAGCCTTCTTCTTAAAGATCCATTTATTCTCAATGGTTTGCCGATCATCGGGCAAGTCAACCAAAGTCCATACTTTGTTTTCATACATGGATCCCATCTCCGATTTCATGGCCTCTAGCCATTTTGCGAAATCTGGGCTCATCATCGGTTCCTCATAGTTCGTAGGTTCATCATGATCAAGTAACATGACTTCCAGAATAGGATTACCGTACCACTCTGGTGCGGATCTTACTCTGGTAGACCTACGAGGTTCAGTAGAAACTTGATCTAAAGTTTCATGATCATTATCATTAGCTTCCTCACTAATTGGTGTAGTTGTCACAGGAACCGGTTCTCGTGATGAACTATTTCCAATAAGGGAGTAGATACAGTTATCTCATCAAGTTATACTTTCCTCCCACTCACTTCTTTCGAGAGAAACTCCTTCTCTAGAAAGGATCCATTCTTAGCAACGAATGTCTTGCCTTCGGATCTGTGATAGAAGGTGTACCCAACAGTCTCTTTTGGGTATCCTATGAAGACACATTTCTCCGATTTAGGTTCGAGCTTTATCTGGTTGAAGTATCTTCACCTAAGCATCGCAGCCCCAAACTTTAAGAAACAACAACTTTGGTTTCTTGCCAAACCACAGTTCATAAGGCATCGTCTCAACGGATTTTGATGGTGCCCTATTTAACGTGAATGCGGCCGTCTCTAAAGCATAACCCCAAAATGATAGCGGTAAATCAGTAAGAGACATCATAGATCGCACCATATCAAGTAAAGTACGATTACGACGTTCGGACACACCATTTCGTTGCGGTGTTCCGGGTGGCGTGAGTTGTGAAACTATTCCGCATTGTTTCAAATGTAGGCCAAACTCGTAACTCAAATATTCTCCTCCACGATCAGATCGTAGAAACTTTATTTTCTTGTTACGATGATTTTCCACTTCACTCTGAAATTCTTTGAACTTTTCAAATGTTTCAGACTTGTGTTTCATCAAGTAGATATACCCATATCTGCTCAAATCATCTGTGAAGGTGAGAAAATAACGATATCCGCCACGAGCCTCAACATTCATCGGACCACATACATCTGTATGTATGATTTCCAACAAATCTATTGCTCTCTCCATAGTACCGGAGAACGGTGTTTTAGTCATCTTGCCCATGAGGCACGGTTCACAAGTACCAAGTGATTCATAATCAAGTGATTCCAGAAGTCCATCAATATGGAGTTTCTTCATGCGTTTTACACCGATATGACCTAAACGGCAGTGCCACAAATAAGTTGCACTATCATTATCAACTCTGCATCTTTTGGCTTCAACATTATGAATATGTGTATCACTACTATCGAGATTCAATAAAAATAGACCACTCTTCAAGGGTGCATGACCATAAAAGATATTACTCATATAAATAGAACAACCATTATTCTCTGATTTAAATGAATAACCGTCTCGCATTAAACAAGATCCAGATATAATGTTCATGCTCAACGCTGGCACCAAATAACAATTATTCAGGTCTAAAACTAATCCCGAAGGTAGATGTAGAGGTAGCGTGCCGACCATGATCACATCGACTTTGGAACCGTTTCCCACGCGCATCGTCACCTCGTCCTTGGCCAGTGCTCGCTTATTCCGTAGTCCTTGTTTTGAGTTGCAAATATTAGCAACAGAACCAGTATCAAATACCCAGGTGCTACTACGAGCTCTAGTTAGGTACACATCAATAACATGTATATCACATATACCTTTGTTCACTTTGCCATCCTTCTTATCCATCAAATACTTGGGGCAGTTCCGCTTCCAGTGACCAGTCTGCTTGCAGTAGAAGCACTCAGTTTCAGGCTTAGGTCCAGACTTGGGTTTCTTCTCTTGAACAACAACTTGCTTGCTGTTCTTTTTGAAGTTCCCCTTATTCTTCCCTTTGCCCTTTTTCTTGAAACTAGTGGTCTTGTTGACCATCAACACTTGATGCTACTTTTTGATTTCTACCTCCGCAGCTTTTAGCATTGCGAAGAGCTCGGGAATAGTCTTGTTCATCCCTTGCATATTATAGTTCATCACAAAGCTCTTGTAGCTTGGTGGCAGTGATTGGAGAATTCTGTCAATGACACTATCATCAGGAAGATTAACTCCCAGTTGAATCAAGTGATTATTATACCCAGACATTCTGAGTATGTGTTCACTGACAGAACTATTCTCCTCCATCTTGCAGCTATAGAACTTATTGGAGACTTCATATCTCTCAATCCGGGCATTTGCTTGAAATATTAACTTCAACTCCTGGAACATCTCATATGCTCCATGACGTTCAAAACGTCGTTGAAGACCCGGTTCTAAGCCATAAAGCATGGCACACTGAACTATAGAGTAGTCATCAGCTTTGCTCTGCCATACGTTCTTAACGTCGTCAGTTGCATCAGCAGCAGGCTTGGCACCCAGCGGTGCTTCCAGGACGTAACTTTTCTGTGCAGCAATGAGGATAATCCTCAGGTTACGGACCCAGTCCGTGTAATTGCTACCATCATCTTTCAACTTTGCTTTCTCAAGGAATGCATTAAAATTCAACGGAACAACAGCACGAGCCATCTATCTACAAACAAACATAGACAAGCAAGATACTATCAGGTACTAAGTTCATGATAAATTTAAGTTCAATTAATCATATTACTTAAGAACTCCCACTTAGACAGACATCTCTCTAGTCATCTAAGAGATTACGTGATCCAAATCAACTAAACCATAACCAATCATCACGTGAGATGGAGTAGTTTTCAATGGTGAACATCACTATGTTGATCATATCTACTATATGATTCACGCTCGACCTTTCGGTCTTCGTGTTCCGAGGCCATATCTGCATATGCTAGGCTCGTCAAGTTTAACCTGAGTATTCCGCGTGTGCAAAACTGGCTTGCACCCGTTGTAGATGGACGTAGAGCTTATCACACCCGATCATCACGTGGTGTCTGGGCACGACGAACTTTGGCAACGGTGCATACTCAGGGAGAACACTTCTTGATAATTTTAGTGAGAGATCATCTTAAAATGCTACCGTCAATCAAAGCAAGATAAGATGCATAAAGGATAAACATCACATGCAATCAATATAAGTGATATGATATGGCCATCATCATCTTGTGCTTGTGATCTCCATCTCCGAAGCACCGTCGTGATCACCATCGTCACCGGCGCGACACCTTGATCTCCATCGTAGCATCGTTGTCGTTACGCCATCTATTGCTTCTACGACTATCGCTACCGCTTAGTGACAAAGTAAAGCAATTACAGGGCGTTTGCATTTCATACAATAAAGTGACAACCATATGGCTCCTGCCAGTTGCCGATAACTTCGGTTACAAAACATGATCATCTCATACAATAAAATATAGCATCACGTCTTGACCATATCACATCACAACATGCCGTGCAAAAACAAGTTAGACGTCCTCTACTTTGTTGTTGCAAATTTTACGTGGCTGCTACGGGCTTAGCAAGAACCGTTCTTACCTATGCATCAAAACCACAACGATAGTTCGTCAAGTTGGTGCTGTTTTAACCTTCGCAAGGACCGGGCGTAGCCACACTCGATTCAGCTAAAGTGAGAGAGACAGACACCCGCCAGCCACCTTTAAGCACGAGTGCTCGTAACGGTGAGACCAGTCTCGCGTAAGCGTACGCGTAATGTCGGTCCGGGCCGCTTCATCTCACAATACCGCCGAACCAAAGTATGACATGCTGGTAAGCAGTATGACTTGTATCGCCCACAACTCACTTGTGTTCTACTCGTGCATATAACATCAACGCATAAAACCTAGGCTCGGCTGCCACTGTTGGGTAACGTAGTAATTTCAAAAAAAATTCCTACGCACACGCAAGATCATGGTGATGACATAGCAACGAGAGGGGAGAGTGTTCGTCCACGTACCCTCGTAGACCGTAAGCAGAAGCATTAGCACAACGCGGTTGATGTAGTCGTACGTCTTCACGATCTGACCGATCCAAGCACCGAACGTACGAGGCCTCCGAGTTCAGCAGACGTTCAGCTCGATGACGATCTCCGCCTCCGATCCAGCCGAGCTCCGGAGATGAGTTCCGTCAGCACGACAGCGTGGTGACGATGATGATGTTCTACCGGCGCAGGGCTTCGCCTAAACTCCGCTACGATATGACCGAGGTGGAATATGGTGGAGGGGGGCACCGCACACGGCTAAGGAACGATCCGTAGATCAACTTGTGTGTCTACGGGGTGCCCCCCGCCCCCGTATATAAAGGGGGAGAGGAGAAGGGGGCCGGCCTAAGGGGAGGCGCGCCTTAGGAGGGGGAAACCTACTCCAAGTAGGTTTCCCCCTCACTTTCCTATTCCAAGAAGGAGGGGGAAGGAAGGAGTGGGAGAGGGGGAAGGCAAGGGGGGCGCCGCCCCCCCTTCCTTGTCCTATTCGGACTCAAGGGGAGGGGGCGCGCCACTTGCCCTGGCCGGCCCCTCTCTCTCTCTCCAATAGGGCTCATCAAGGCCCATTACTTCTCGGGGGGGTTCCGGTAACCCTCCGGTACTCCGGTTTTTCTCCGAAATCACCCGGAACACTTCCGGTGTCCGAATATAGTCGTCCAATATATCAATCTTTATGTCTCGAACATTTCGAGACTCCTCGTCATGTCCGTGATCACATCCGGGACTCTGAACAAACTTCTGTACATCAAAACTTATAAAGTCATAATAAAACTATCATCGTAACGTTAAGCGTGCGGACCCTACGGGTTCGAGAACTATGTAGACATGACCTAGAACCATTCTCGGTCAATAACCAATAGCGGGACCTGGATGCCCATATTGGTTCCTAGATATTCTATGAAGATCTTTATCGGTCAAACCGCATAACAACATACGTTGTTCCCTTTGTCATCGGTATGTTACTTGCCTGAGATTTGATCGTCGGTATCCAATACCTAGTTCAATCTCATTACCGGCAAGTCTCTTTACTCGTTCCGTAATACATCATCTTATAACTAACTCATTAGTTACAATGCTTGCAAGGCTTAGGTGATGAGTATTACCGAGAGGGCCCAGACATACCTCTCCGACAATCGGAGTGACAAAACCTAATCTCGAATTAAGCCAACCCAACATGTACCTTCGGAGACACCTGTAGAGCACCTTTATAATCACCCAGTTACGTTGTGACGTTTGGTAGCACAAAAAGTGTTCTTCCGGTAAACGGGATTTGCACAATCTCATAGTTGCAGGAACTTTGTATAAGTCATGACGAAAGCAATAGCAGTATACTAAACGATCAAGTGCTAGGCTAACGGAATGGGTCATGTCAATCACATCATTCTCCTAATGATGTGATCCCACTAATCAAATGACAACACATGTCTATGGTTAGGAAACATAACCATCTTTGATTAATGAGCTAGTCAAGTAGAGGCATACTAGTGACTATAGTTTTGTCTATGTATTCACACATGTATCATGTTTCCGGTTAATACAATTCTAGCATGAATAATAAACATTTATCATGATATGAGGAAATAAATAATAACTTTATTATTGCCTCTAGGGCATATTTCCTTCACTAGGTTTCCACCCCTAGGGCCGGCGGCCAGCCCTAGATCCCATCTAGGGGGCGGCCAAAGGGGGGAGAGGGGAAACTTGCCCCCCAAGTCAGGTGGAGACGCCCCCTCCCCAAACCCTGAATGAGGAAGTAGAGTCAGTTTCGTCCATAAACTGGGCCGAAGATCTGACAGAGGTTGACTTGCTGGCTTGTGAGTTGCCAGCTCCGTAGTTGATTGCTAACCAGAGGATAGTGACAGCCAATATTCCTATTCCTGCTTGTGTGCCGCCTTGGGACCTTGTAGGGGGGCGCACCAGCCCACCTGGGGCTGGTCCCCTCCCACACTTGGCCCAGGCAGCCCTCCGGGGATGGTGGCCCCACTTGGTGGACCCTCGGGACCCTCCCGGTGGTCCCGGTACGTTACCGATAAAACTCGAAACTTTTCCGGTGACCAAAAAAGGACTTCCCATATATAAATCTTTACCTCCAGACCATTCCAGAACTCCTCGTGACGTCCAGGATCTCATCCAGGACTCCGAACAACATTTTGTAACCACATACAAACTTCCTTTATAACCCTAGCGTCATCGAACTTTAAGTGTGTAGACCCTACGGGTTCGGGAGACATATAGACTTGACCGAGACGTTCTCCGGTCAATAACCAACAGCGGGATCTAGATACCCATGTTGGCTCCCACATGTTCCACGATGATCTCATCGGATGAACCACGATGTCAAGGACTCAATCGATCCCGTATACAATTCCCTTTGTCTAACGGTATTGTACTTGCCCGAGATTCAATCGTTGGTATGCCGATACCTTGTTCAATCTCGTTACCGGCAAGTCTCTTTACTCGTTCCGTAACACATCATCCCGCAATCAACTCTTTGATCACATTGTGCACATTATGATGATGTCCTACCGAGTGGGCCCAGAGATACCTCTCCTTCACACGGAGTGACAAATCCCAGTCTCAATTCATGCCAACCCAACAGACACTTTCGGAGATACCTGTAGTGCACCTTTATAGCCACCCAGTTACGTTGTGACATTTGGTACACCCAAAGCATTCCTACGGTATCCGGGAGTTGCACAATCTCATGGTCTAAGGAAAAGATACTTGACATTAGAAAAGCTTTAGCATATGAACTACACGATCTCTGTGCTAGGCTTAGGATTGGGTCTTGTCCATCACATCATTCTCCTAATGATGTGATCCTGATATCAACGACATCCAAAGTCCATGGTCAGGAAACCGTAACCATCTATTGATCAACGAGCTAGTTAACTAGAGGCTTACTAGGGACATGGTGTTGTCTATGTACCCACACATGTATCTGAGTTTCTTGTCAATACAATTATAGCATGGATAATAAACGATTATCATGAACAAGGAAATATAATAATAACTAATTTATTATTGCCTCTAGGCCACATTTCCAACAGTCTCCCACTTGCACTAGAGTCAATAATCTAGTTCACATCGCCATGTGATTAACACTCACACGTCACATCGCCATGTGACCAACATCCCAAGAGTTTACTAGTGTCATTAAACTAGTTCACATCATCATGTGATTAAGACTCAATGAGTTCTGGGGTTTGATCATGTTTTGCTTGTGAGAGAGGTTTTAGTCAACGGGTCTGCAACATTCACATCTCTAGGTCATATTGTAAATGCTGCTTCCACAGTCCAGTTGGAGCTATTCCAAATGGTTGCTCCACTATACGTATCCGGTTTGCTACTCAGAGTCACTCGGATAGGTGTTAAAGCTTGCATCGACGTAACCCTTTACGCCAAACTCTTTATCACCTCCATAATCGAGAAACATGTCCTTATTTACTCCAAGGACAATTTTGACCGCTGTCTGGTGATCCACTCCTTGATCAGCTTTGTACCTTCTTGCCAGATATGTAGCAAGGCACACATCAGGTGCGGTACACAGCATAGCATACTGTAGAGCCTACGTCTAAAGCATAGGGGACGACCTTCGACCTTTCTCTCTTTTCTGCCATGGTCGAGCTTTAAGTCTTAACTTCATACCTTACAACTCAGGCAAGAACTCCTTTGACTGATCCATCTTGAACACCTTTAAGATCATGTCAAGGTATGTGCTCATTTTGAAAGTACCATTAAGCGTTTTTGATCTATCATTATAGATCTTGATGCTCAATGTTCAAGTAGCTTAATCCAGGTTTTCCATTGAAAAACACTTTTCAAATAACCCTATATGCTTTCCAGAAATTCTACATCATTTCTGATCAACAATATGTCAATAACATATACTCATCAGAAATTCTATAGTGCTCCCACTCACTTCTTTGGAAATACAAGTTTATCATAAACTTTGTATAAACCCAAAATCTTTGATCATCTCATCAAAATGCACATGCCAACTCCGAGATGCTTACTCCAGTCCTTAGAAGGATTGCTGGAGCCAGCATACCTTTTAGCATCCTTAGGATCGACAAAAACTTTCTGATTGTATCACATACAACCTTTTCTTATGAAGACTGGTAAGGAAACTCGTTTTGACATCCATCTGCCAGATTTCATAAATGTAGCTAATGCTAACATGATTTCGACGGACTTAAGCATCGTTACGGATGAGAAAATCTCATCGTAGTCAACTCCTTGAACTTGTGAAAAACTCTTCACCACAAGTTGAGCTTCATAGATGGTGACATTACCATCCACGTCCGTCTTCTTCTTAAAGATCCATTTATCTCAATGGCTTGCCGATCGTCGGGCAAGTCCACCAAAGTCCATGCTTTGTTCTGATACATGGATCCTATCTCGGATTTCATGGCTTCTAACCATTTGTCGGAATTTGGGCTCACCATTGCTTCTCCATAGCTCGTAGGTTCATTGTTGTCTAGCAACATGACCTTCAAGACAGGATTACTGTACCACAAGGACCCGATTCAAGAAACAATCCCTATTGCTTTCGGATCTGAATTAGGAGGTATACCCAACTGTTTTGGGTGTCCTATGAAGATGCATTTTATCCGCTTCGGGTTCGAGCTTATCAACCTGAAACTTTTTCACATAAGCGTTGCAGCCCCCAAACTTTTAAGAAATGACAACTTAGGTTTCTCCAAACCATAGTTCAAACGGTGTCGTCTCAACGGAATTACGTGGTGCCCTATTAAAGTGAATGTGGTTGTCTCTAATGCCTAACCCATAAACGATAGTGGTCATTCGATAAGAGACATCATGGTACGCACCATATCCAATAGGGTGCAACTATGATGTTCGGACACACCATCAAACTATGGTATTCCAGGTGGTATTAATTGTGAAACAATTTCCACAATGTCTTAATTGCGTGCCAAAGCTCGTAACTCAGATACTCATCTCTATGATCATATCATAGACATTTTATCCTCTTGTCACGATGATCTTCAACTTCACTCTGAAATTACTTGAACCATTCAATAATTCAGACTTGTGTTTCATCAAGTAAATATACTCAACATCTACTCGAATCATCTGTGAAGTAAGAACATAACGATATTCACTGCATGCCTCAGCACTCATTGGACTGCACACATCAAAATGTGTTACTTCCAACAAGTTGCTATCTTGTTCCATCTTACTGAAAACGAGGCTTTTCAGTCATCTTGCCCATGTGGTATGATTTGCATATCTCAAGTGATTCAAAATCAAGTGAGTCCAAACAATCCATCTGCATGGAGTTTCTTCATGCTTATACACCAATAGACATGGTTCGCAAGTCTCAAACTTTTCAAAAACGAGTGAGTCCAAAGATCCATCAATATGGAGCTTCTTCATGCGTTTTATATAGCGCTGGAAAAAAAGCTCGAAGCTCGCGAGCTAAACAAGTAGCTCGTGACTCGGCTCGAATCGACTCGAACTCGAAGAATAAAGAGTCGAGCCGAGTTTTAATTTAAGATCGTTTACAGACCAAGTTAAACGAGCCAATCTCACGAGTACTCGTGTAACTCATTAGGCTTGATACAATAGATCAGCCACTCTCAATACAAAGAAAGATCAGCCACTCAAGAGCCTACGTCCCAGGCGCACAACACAAGGCCCAGCCGTTGAAGGCCTAGACTCCTAGGAGACTCATACGTTATAAGGAAATTACAATTGTTTAGTGATATATATGTTTAACATATACATAACTTTTTTTTAACATTTTGAGGGCTTTATGTTTATATCTTTAACGAGCTTAACAAGCTAAATGAGCCAGCTCGCGAGTTATACGATTCGAGCCAATCTTGAGTTTGAGCTCGTTATAGTAATGAGTCGAGTCGAGCTAGCTCGTTAACAAAACGAGCTCTAGCGAGTCAAGCCGAGCTGGCTCGACTCGACTCGAATTCCAGCCCTAGTTTTATACCAAGATGACTTACATGGCAGTGCCACAAGTAAGTGGTACTATCATTACTATCTTATATCTTTTGGCATGAAACTGTGTATCACTACGATCAAGATTCAATAAACCATTCCTTTAGGTGCAAGACCATTGAAGGTATTATTCAAATAAATAGAGTAACCATTATTCTCCTTAAATGAATAACCGTATTGCAATAGACATAATCCAATCATGTCTATGCTCAACGCAGACACCAAATGACAATTATTCAGGTTTAATACTAATCTTGATGGTAGAGGGAGCGTGCGATGTTTGATCACATCAAACTTGGAAACACTTCCAACACATATCGTCAGCTCACC
This sequence comes from Triticum timopheevii, assembly GCA_963921465.1. NCBI lineage: Eukaryota > Viridiplantae > Streptophyta > Magnoliopsida > Poales > Poaceae > Triticum > Triticum timopheevii. Next base: position 578,907,486 of record OY997268.1, read on the forward strand.
TTTAGCTAGTCTCCGTTTATTCCGTAGCTCTTTTATTTCGAGTTACTAACACTTAGTAACCGAACCGGTATCTAATACCCTGGTGCTACTAGGAGTACTAGTAAAGTACATATTAACATAATGTATATCCAATATACTTCTATCGACCTTGCCAGCCTTCTTATCTACCAAGTATCTAGGGTAATTTTGCTCCAGTGGCTGTTCCCCTTATTACAGAAGCACTTAGTCTCGGGTTTGGGTTCAACCTTGGGTTTCTTCACTAGAGCAGCAGCTGATTTGCCGTTTCATGAAGTATCCCTTCTTGCCCTTGCCCTTCTTGAAACTAGTGGTTTCACCAACCATCAACAATTGATGCTCCTTCTTGATTTCTACTTTCGCGGTGTCAAACATCGCGAATACCTCAAGGATCATCATTTCTATCCCTGATATGTTATAGTTCATCATGAAGCTCTAGCAGCTTGGTGGCAATGACTTTGGAGAAACATCACTATCTCATCTGGAAGATCAACTCCCACTCGATTCAAGTGATTGTTGCACCCAGACAATCTGAGCACAAGATCAACGATTAAGCTTTTCTCCCTTAGTTTGCAGGCTAAGAAAATCGTCGGAGGTCACATACCTCTTGACGTGGGCACGAGCCTGAAATCCCAATTTCAGCCCTCGAAACATTTCATATGTTCCGCAACGTTTTGAAAACATCTTTGGTGCCTCAACTCTAAACCGTTTAACTGAACTATCACATAGTTATCAAAACGTGTATGTCCGATGTTTGCAACATCCACAAACGACGTTTGGGGTTCATCACACTGAGCGGTGCATTAAGGACATAAGCTTTCTACTGTCCGCATAATCGCTACTGTCAACTTTCAACTATATTTTCTCTAGGAATATATCTAAACAGTGGAACTAAAGCGCGAGCTTACGACATAATTTGCAAAGATCTTTTGACTATGTTCAGGATAATTAAGTTCATCTTATGAACTCCCACTCAGATAGACATCCCTCTAGTCATCTAAGTGATTACATGATCCGAGTCAACTAGGCCATGTCCGATCATCACGTGAGACGGACTAGTCATCATCGGTGAACATCTTCATGTTGATCGTATCTACTATACAACTCATGCTCGACCTTTCGGTCTCTTGTGTTCCGAGGCCATGTCTGTACATGCTAGGCTCGTCAAGTCAACCTAAGTGTTTCGCGTGTGTAAATCTGGCTTACACCCGTTGTATGTGAACGTAAGAATCTATCACACCCGATCATCACGTGGTGCTTCGAAACGACGAACTTTCGCAACGGTGCACAGTTAGGGGGAACACTTTCTTGAAATTTTAATGAGGGATCATCTTATTTACTATCGTCGTTCTAAGCAAATAAGATGTATAAACATGATAAACATCACATGCAATCAAATAGTGACATGATATGGCCAATATCATTTTGCTCCTTTTGATCTCCATCTTCGGGGCTCCATGATCATCATCGTCACCGGCATGACACCATGATCTTCATCATCATGATCTCCATCATCGTGTCTCCATGAAGTTGTCTCGCCAACTTATTACTTCTACTACTATGGCTACCGGTTAGCAATAAAGTAAAGTAATTACATGGCATTGTTCAATGACACGCAGGTCATACAATAAATAAAGACAACTCCTATGGTTCCTGCCGGCTGTCATACTCATCGACATGCAAGTCGTGATTCCTATTACAAGAACATGATCAATCTCATACATGACATATCATTCATCACATTCTTTTGGCCATATCACATCACATAGCATACCCTGCAAAAACAAGTTAGACGTCCTCTAATTGTTGTTTGCATGTTTTACGTGGCTGTTATGGGTTTCTAGCAAGAACATTTCTTACCTACGCAAAAACCACAACGTGATATGTCAATTGCTATTTACCCTTCATAAGGACCCTTTTCATCGAATCCGATCCAACTAAAGTGGGAGAGACTGGCACCCGCTAGCCACCTTATGCAACAAGTGCATGTCAGTCGGTGGAACCTGTCTCACGTAAGTGTACGTGTAAGGTCGGTCTTCATCCCACAATGCCGACGAATCAAGATTGGACTAGTAATGGTAAGCATATTGAACAAAATCAACGCCCACAACTACTTTGTGTTCTACTCGTGCAAAGAATCTACGCAATAGACCTAGCTCATCATGCCACTGTTGGGGAACGTAGCAGAAATTCAAAATTTTCCTACGTGTCACCAAGATCTATCTATGGAGAAACCAGCAACGAGGGGAAGGAGAGTGCATCTACATACCCTTGTAGATCGCTAAGCGGAAGCGTTCAAGAGAATGGGGTTGAAGGAGTCGTACTCGTCGTGATCCAAATCACCGGAGATCCTAGTGCCGCACGGACGGCACCTCCGCGTTCAACACACGTACAGCCCAGTGACGTCTCCCATGCCTTGATCCAGTAAGGAGAGAGGGAGAGGTTGAGGAAGACTCCATCCAGCAGCAGCACAACGGCGTGGTGGTGATGGAGGAGCGTGGCAATCCTGCAGGGCTTCGCCAAGCACCGCGAGATATGAGGAAAAAGAGAGGTAGGGCTACGCCAATAGGAGAAGAACTTCGTGTGTTGGGCTGCTCCTTAGCCTCCACTATATATAGGGGGAGAGGGGGCTGCGCCCCCACCTAGGTTTCCACCCCTAGGGGCGGCGGCCGGCCCTAGATCCCATCTAGGGGGGCGGCCAAAGGGGGGAGAGGGGAAACTTGCCCCCCAAGTCAGGTGGAGGCGCCCCCTCCCCAAACCCTGAATGAGGAAGTAGAGTCAGTTTCGTCCATAAACTGGGCTGAAGATCTGACAGAGGTTGACTTGCTGGCTTGTGAGTTGCGAGCTCCGTAGTTGATTGCTAACCAGAGGATAGTGACAGCCAATATTCCTATTCCTGCTTGTGTGCCGCCTTGGGCCCTTGTGGGGGGGGAGCGCACCAGCCCACCTGGGGCTGGTCCCCTCCCACACTTGGCCCAGGCAGCCCTCCGGGTATGGTGGCCCCACTTGGTGGACCCCCGGGACCCTCCCGGTGGTCCCGATACGTTACCGATAAAACTCGAAACTTTTCCGGTGACCAAAACAAGACTTCCCATATATAAATCTTTACCTCCGGACCATTCCGGAACTCCTCGTGACGTCCAGGATCTCATCCAGGAATCCGACCAACATTCAGTAACCACATACAAACTTCCTTTATAACCCTAGCGTCATTGAACCTTAAGTGTGTAGACCCTACGGGTTCGGGAGACATATAGACATGACCGAGACGTTCTCCGGTCAATAACCAACAGCGGGATCTGGATACCCATGTTGGCTCCCACATGTTCCACGATGATCTCATCAGATGAACCACGATGTCAAGGACTCAATCGATCCCGTATACAATTCCCTTTGTCTAACGGTATTGTACTTGCCCGAGATTCGATCGTCGGTATGCCGATACCTTGTTCAATCTCGTTACCGGCAAGTCTCTTTACTCGTTCCGTAACACATCATCCCGCGATCAACTCTTTGATCACATTGTGCACATTATGATGATGTCCTACCGAGTGGGCCCAGAGATACCTCTCCTTCACACAGAGTGACAAATCCTAGTCTCGATTCGTGCCAACCCAACAGACACTTTCGAAGATACCTGTAGTGCACCTTTATAGCCACCCAGTTACGTTGTGACGTTTGGTACACCCAAAGCATTCCTACGGTATCCGGGAGTTGCACAATCTCATGGTCTAAGGAAAAGATACTTGACATTAGAAAAGCTTTAGCATACAAACTACACGATCTCTGTGCTAGGCTTAGGATTGGGTCTTGTCCATCACATCATTCTCCTAATGATGTGATCCCGATATCAACGACATCCAATGTCCATGGTCAGGAAACCGTAACCATCTATTGATGAACGAGCTAGTTAACTAGAGGCTTACTAGGGACATGGTGTTGTCTATGTACCCACACATGTATCTGAGTTTCCTGTCAATACAATTATAGCATGGATAATAAACGATTATCATGAGCAAGGAAATATAATAATAACTAATTTATTATTGCCTCTAGGGCATATTTCCAACAACTATCATCATAGGTTATCCTATAGGTTCTACTCGGTACAAACACAAAGTAAAAGATAAAAACACATCTAAACAGAAGGTAGATGCAAGATTTATTACTAAACAGGAGCAAAAACAAAAAAACATAAAGAAAATTGGGTTGCCTCCCAACTAGCGCTATCGTTTAACACCCCTAGCTAGGCATAAAAGCGAAGATAGATCTAAGGAGTGCCATCTTTGGCACTAAGTTCATAAGTAGCCCGCATGATAGATTCATAAGGTAATTTGACTTTCTTTCTTGGAAAGTGCTCCATGCCTTTCTTTAATGGAAATTGGAATCTAATATTCCCTTCCTTCATATCAATAATCGCGCCAATCATTCTAAGGAAAGGTTTACCAAGAATAATAGGGCAAGAAAGATTGCAATCTATATCATGAACGATAAAATCTACGGGCACCAAATTTCTATTTGCAACAATGAGAACATCATTTATCCTTCCCATTGGCTTTTTAATGGTGGAATCTGCAAGGTGCAAATTTAAAGAGCAATCATCAAGATCATGGAAACCTAGAATATCACATAAAGTTTTCGGAATCGTGGAAACACTAGCACCCAAATCACACAAAGCAAAACACTCATGATCTTTAATTCTAATCTTTATAGTAGGTTCCCACTCATCATTAAGTTTTCTAGGTATAGAAACTTCCAAATTAAGTTTTTCATCATAAGATTGCATCAAGGCATCAACGATATGTTTGGTAAAAGCTTTGTTTTGACTATAAGCATGAGGAGAATTAACAACGGATTGCAACAAGGAAATACAACCTTCTAAAGAACAATTATCATAATTAAATTCCTTGAAATCTGAGATAGTGGGTTCAACGCTATTTAAAGTCGTGACCTCTCCAATCCCACGTTTACCAAATTTAGCATCAAGATATAAAAACTCCAAATTCTTGGGACGCCTTCTAGGCAAAGTTGATTCATCATCAGCCCCATAATCATCAAAATTCATATTGCAAAACATAGATCTAATAGGAGATGCATCAATAACTTTAAGATCCTCATCATTATTTAAATCTAACTTTTCTGGTTTAGCGGCCATCTTATTGACTAAGGTGGCTTGCTTATCAGAAATTTTGGCTATAGCATTTTCAAGCCAGGTAATTTGAGCATTAACACCATAAAATTCTTTATTCATACCATCAAGCTCTTTGTTCATAAACCCCAAAAACATTTTTGTTCCTTCAGCACTTTTCTAAAGAAATTATTATGCTCAAATTGCAAATTCATAAAGCTTCTAATATTTCATTCAATCTCTTCCATCCTTCTGAGAAGGTGGTCAGAACCCTTAGTCGAAGCCATAAGGTCAAACAAGCACACAAGCAAACAGAAAAAGGCAAGCGAAAAGAGAGGAGGAGATTGGGAAAGAGAGGGCGAATAAAATGGCAAGGGTGAAGTGGGAGAGAGGAAAACGGGAGGCAAATGGCAAATAATGTAGATGCGATGGAGATGGGTTTGTGATGGGTACTTGGTATGTCTTGACTTGAGCGAAGACCTCCACGGCAACGGCGCCAGAAATCCTTCTTGCTACGTCTTGAGCTTGCGTTGGTTTTCCTCGAAAAGGAGAGGGTGATGCAGCAATAGTAGCGTAAGTATTTCCCTCAGTTTTTGAGAACCAAGGTATCAATCCAGTAGGAGGCTCCTCAAAAGTCCCACGCACCTACACAAACAAACAAAGAAATCGCAACCAACACAATAAAGGGGTTGTCAATCCCTTCACGGCCACTTGTGAAAGTGAGGTCTAATAAAGATAGTAAGATAAGATAAATATATTTTTGGTATTTTATAATATAGATGCAAATAAAAGTAGATTGGAAGCAAATATGATAAGAGATAGACCCGGGGGCCATAGGTTTCACTAGTGGCTTCTCTCAAGATAGCATAAGTATTACGGTGGGTGAACAAATTACTGTCAAGCAATTGATAGAAAAACGAATAATTATGAGATTATCTAGGCATGATCATGTATATAGGCATCACGTCCGCAACAAGTAGACCGACTCCTGCCTGCATCTACTACTATTATGCCACACATCGACCGACTCCTGCCTGCATCTAGAGTATTAAGTTCATAAGAACAGAGTAACGCATTAAGCAAGATGACATGATGTAGAGGGATAAACTAAAGCAATATGATATAAACCCCATCTTGTTATCCTCGATGGCAACAATACAATACGTGCCTTGCAACCCTTTCTGTCACTGGGTAAGGACACCGCAAGATTGAACCCAAAGCTAAGCACTTCTCCCATGGCAAGAAAGATCAATCTAGTAGGCCAAACCAAACTGATAATTCGAAGAGACTTGCAAAGGTAACTCAATCATACATAAAAGAATTCAGAGAAGATTCAAATATTATTCATAGATAAACTTGATCATAAACCCAAAATTCATCGGATCTTGACAAACACACCGCAAAAAGAGTTTACATCGAATAGATCTCCACAAGAGAGGGGGAGAACATTGTATTGAGATCCAAAAAGAGAGAAGAAGCCATCTAGCTAATAACTATGGACCCCTAGGTCTGTGGTAAACTACTCACAACTCATCGGAGGGGCAAGGATGTTGATGTAGAAGCCCTCCGTGGTCGATTCCCCCTCCGGCAGAGTGCTGGTGAAGGCTCCAAGATGAGATCTCGCGGACACGGAAAGTTACGGTGGTGGAAATTGTGTTTCGTCTTGCTCCTGGATATTTTCAGGGTACGTAGGTATATATAGGAGGAATAAGTACGTCGGTGGACGCCCAAGGGGCCCACGAGACACGGGGGCGCACCCTATAGGGGGGGCGGCGTGCCCTCCTATCTTGTGGGAGCCTTGGCTGCTTCTTGACTTGCACTCCAAGTCCTCTGGATCACGTTCATTCCAAAAATCACGCTCCCGAAGGTTTCATTCCGTTTGGACTCCATTTGATATTCCTTTTCTTCGAAATACTAAAATAGGCAAAAAAAACAGCAATATGGGCTGGGCCTCCGGTTAGTAGGTTAGTCCCAAAAATGATATAAATGTGTAAAATAAAGCCCATAAACATCCAAAAGGGGTAATATAATAGCATGGAACAATCAAAAATTATAGATACGTTGGAGACGTATCACGTGTGCAGAACTGGCTTGCACCCGTTGTAGATGGACGTAGAGCTTATCACACCCGATCCACGTGGTGTCTGGGCACGACGAACTTTGGCAACGGTGCATACGCAGGGAGAACACGTTTATCTTGAAATTTAGTGAGAGATCATCTTATAATGCTACCGTCAATCAAAGCAAGATAAGATGCATAAAAGATAAACATCACATGCAATCAATATAAGTGATATGATATGGCCATCATCATCTTGTGCTTGTGATCTCCATCTCCGAAGCACCGTCATGATCACCATCATCACCGGCACGACACCTTGATCTATATCATAGCATCATTGTCGTCTCGCCAACTATTGCTTCTACACTATCGCTACCGCTTAGTGATAAAGTAAAGCAATTATAGGGCGATTGCACTGCATACAATAAAGCGACAACCATATGGCTCCTGCCAGTTGCCGATAACTCGGTTACAAAACATGATCATATCATACAATAAAATATAGCATCACGTCTTGACCATATCACATCACAACATGCCCTGCAAAAACAAGTTAGACGTCCTCTACTTTGTTGTTGCAAGTTTTACGTGGCTGCTATGGGCTGAGCAAGAACCGTTCTTACATACGCATCAAAACCACAACGATAGTTCGTCAAGTTAGTGCTGTTTTAACCTTCTCAAGGACCGGGCGTAGCCACACTCGGTTCAACTAAAGTTGGAGAAACTGACACCCGCCAGCCACCTGTGTGCAAAGCACGTTGGTAGAACCAGTCTCGCGTAAGCGTACGCGTAATGTCGGTCCGGGCCGCTTCATCTAACAATACCGCCGAACCAAAGTGTGACATGTTGGTAAGCAGTATGACTTTTATCGCCCACAACTCACTTGTGTTCTACTCGTGCATATAACATCAACGCATAAAACCAGGCTCGGATGCCACTATTGGGGAACGTAGTAATTTCAAAAAAATTCCTACACACACGCAAGATCATGGTGATGCATAGCAACGAGAGGGGAGAGTGTGTCCACGTACCCTTGTAGACCGTAAGCGGAAGCATTAGCACAACGTGGTTGATGTAGTCGTACGTCTTCACGATCCGACCGATCAAGTACCAAACGCACGGCACCTCCGAGTTCAGCACACGTTCAGCTCGATGATGTCCCTCGAACTCCGATCTAGCCGAGATTTGAGGGAGAGTTCCGTCAGCACGACGTCGTGGTGACGATGATGATGTTCTACCGATGCAGGGCTTTGCCTAAGCACCGCTACGAGATTATCGAGGTGGATTATGGTGGAGGGGGGCACCGCACACGGCTAATAGATCTCAAGGATCAATTGTTGTGTCTCAAGGGGGTGCCTCCCTCCCCGTATATAAAGGAGTGGAAGTGGGGGAGGGGGCCGGCCACCCTTGGTGCGCCCCCATGAGGAGTCCTACTCCCACCGGGAGTAGGACTCCCCCCCTTCCTTGTTGGAGTAGGAGAGGAGAGGGAAGGAGAGAGAGGGGGGAAGGAAAGGGGGGCACCGCCCCCCCCCCCTCCTTGTCCAATTCGGACTTGGGAGGGGGAGGGGCGCGCGGCTACCCTGGAACCATTCCAATGTCCGAATATAGTCGTCCAATATATCAATCTTCATGTCTCGACCATTTCGAGACTCCTCGTCATGTCTGTGATGACATCCGAGACTCCGAACTACCTTCGGTACATCAAAACATACAAACTCATAATATAACCGTCATCTAACTTTAAGCGTGCGGACCCTACGGGTTCGAGAACGATGTAGACATGACCGAGACACGTCTCCGGTCAATAACCAATTAGCGGAACCTGGATGCTCATATTGGCTTCTACATATTCTACGAAGATCTTTATCGGTCAAACTGCATAACAACATACGTTGTTCCCTTTGTCATCGGTATGTTACTTGCCCGAGATTTGATCGTCGGTATCTCAATACCTAGTTCAATCTCGTTACCGGCAAGTCTCTTTACTTGTTATGTAATGCATCATCCCGTAATTAACTCATTAGCTACATTGCTTGCAAGGCTTATAGTGATGTGCATTACCGAGAGGGCCCAGAGATACCTCTCCGACAATCGGAGTGACAAATCCTAATCTCGAAATACGTCAACTCAACAAGTAACTTCGGAGACACCTGTAGAGCACCTTTATAATCACCCAGTTACGTTGTGACGTTTGGTAGCACACAAAGAGTTCCTCCGGTAAACGGGATTTACATAATCTCATAGTCATAGGAACATGTATAAGTCATGAAGAAAGCAATAGCAACATGCTAAATGATCAAGCGCTAAGCTAACGGAGTGGGTCAAGTCAATCACATCATTCTCCTAATGATGTGATCCCATTAATCAAATAACAACTCATGTCTATGGTTAGGAAACTTAACCATCTTTGATTCATGAGCGTCAAGTAGAGGCATACTAGTGACACTATGTTTGTCTATGTATTCACACATGTATTATGTTTCCGGGTAATACAATTGTAGCATGAATAATAAACATTTATCATGATATGAGGAAATAAATAATAACTTTATTATTGCCTCTAGGGCATATTTCCTTCAGCAGCCCCCTTTTCCTTCTCCCTCTCCCCCTCTTTCCTTCTCTCCTACTTCGGAAAGGAAAGGGGAATCCTAGTAGGACTTGGGAGTCCTAGTAGGACTCCCCACACTTGGCGCGCCCCCTCTAGGGTCGGCCTCTCCCTCCCTCCTTTATATACGGGGGCAGGGGCCACCTCTAGACACAACAATTGATCTCTTGGTCTCTTAGCTGTGTGCGGTGCCTCCCTCCACCAGATTCCACCTCGGTAATATCGTAGCAGTGCTTAGGCGAAGCCCTGCATAGGTATCATCATCAACACCGTCATCACACCGTCGTGCTGACGGAACTCTCCCGCAAAGCTCTGCTGGATTGGAGTTCGTGGGACGTCATCGAGCTGAACGTGTGCTGAACTCGGAGGTGCCATATGTTCGGTACTTGATCGGTCGGATCGTGAAGACGTACGACTACATCAACCGTGTTGTGCTAACGCTTCCGCTTTCGGTCTACGAGGGTACGTGGACAACACTCTCCCCTCTCGTTGCTATGCATCACCATGATCTTGCGTGTGCGTAGGAAATTTTTGAAATTACTACGTTCCCCAACAGTGGTATCCGAGCCAGGTTTATGCGTAGATGTTATATGCATGAGTAGAACACAAGTGAGTTGTGGGGGATACAAGTCATACTGCTTACCAGCATGTCATACTTTGGTTCGGCGGTATTGTTGGATGAAGTGGCCCGAACCGACATTACGCGTACGCTTACGCGAGACTGGTTCTACCGACGTGCTTTGCACACAGGTGGCTGGCGGGTGTCAGTTTCTCCAATTTTAGTTGAACCGAGTGTGGCTACGCCCGGTCCTTGAGAAGGTTAAAACAACACTAACTTGACGAAATATCGTTGTGGTTTTGATGCGTAGGTAAGAATGGTTCTTGCTCAGCCCATAGCAGCCATGTAAAACTTGCAACAACAAAGTAGAGGACGTCTAACTTGTTTTTGCAGGGCATATTGTGATGTGATATGATCAAGACATGATGCTAAATTTTATTGTATGAGATGATCATGTTTTGTAACAGAGTTATCGGCAACTGGCAGGAGCCATATGGTTGTCGCTTTATTGTATGCAATGCAATCGCCCTGTAATTGCTTTGCTTTATCACTAAGCGGTAGCAATAGTCGTAGAAGCAATAGTTGGCGAGACAACAACGATGCTACGATGGAGATCAAGGTGTCGCGCCGGTGATGATGGTGATCATGACGGTGCTTCGGAGATGGAGATCACAAGCACAAGATGAGGATGGCCATATCATATTACTTATATTGATTGCATGTGATGTTTATCCTTTATGCATCTTACTTTGCTTTGATTTACAGTAGCATTATAAGATGATCTCTCACTAAATTTCAAGGTAAAAGTGTTCTCCCTGAGTATGCACCGTTGCCAAAGTTCGTCGTGCCGAGACACCACTTGATGATCGGGTGTGATAAGCTCTACGTTCATCTACAATGGGTGCAAGCCAGTTTTGCACACGCAGAATACTCGGGTTATTGACGAGCCTAGCATATGCAGATATGGCCTCGGAACACTAAGACCGAAAGGTCGAGCGTGAATCATATAGTCGATATGATCAACATAGTGATGTTCACCATTGAAAACTACTCCATCTCACGTGATGATCGGACATGGTTTAGTTGATTTGGATCACGTGATCACTTAGATGATTAGAGGGATGTCTATCTAGGTGGGAGTTCTTAATTAATATGATTAATTGAACTTTAATTTATCATGAACTTAGTCCTGATAGTATTTTGAAAATTATGTTGTAGATCAATAGCTCGTGTTGTTGCTTCCCTATGTTTTATTTTTGATATGTTCTTAGAGAAAAGCTATGTTGAAAGATGATAGTAGCAATGATGCAGACTAGGTCCATGATCTAAGGATTGACCTCATTGCTGCACAAAAGAATTATGTCCTTGGTGCACTGCTAGGTGACGGACCTATTGCAGGAGCAGATGCAGACGTTATGAACGTTTGGCAAGCTCGGTATGATAACTACTTGATAGTTTAGTGCACCATGCTTTACGGCTTAGAACCGGGACTTCAAAGACGTTTTGAACGTCATGGACCATATGAAATGTTCTAGGAGTTGAAGTTAATATTTCAAGCAAATACCCAAGTTAAGAGATATGAAGCCTCTAACAAGTTCTATAGCTAAAAGATGGAGGAGAATAGCTCAAGCAGTGAGCATGTGCTCAGATTGTCTAGGTACTACAATCGCTTGAATCAAGTGGGAGTTAATCTTCCAGATAAGATAGTGATTGGCAGAGTTCTCTAGTCACCATCACCAAGTTACTAGAACTTCGTGATGAACTATAGTATGCAAGGGATGACGAAGACGATTCCCGAGCTCTTCGTGATGTTGATATCGATGAAGGTAGAAATTAAGAAAGAGCATCAAGTGTTGATGATTGACAAGCCCACTAGTTTCAAGAAAAGGGCAAAGGGAAAGAAAGGGAACTTCAAGTAGAATGACAAGCAAGTTTTCACTTCCACAAAGAAGCCCAAAGCTAGACCAAAGCCTGAAACTGAGTGCTTCCACTGCAAAGGAAATGGTCACTGGAAGCGGAAATGCCCTGAAATTTGGTGGATAAGAAGGATGGCAAAGTGAACAAGGGTATTTTTGATATACATGTTATTGATGTGTACCTTACTAGTGTTTATAGTAGCCCCTGGGTATTTGATACTTGTTCAGTTGCTGAAAATTAGTAACTCGAAACAGGAGTTACAAAATAAACAGAGACTAGTTGAGGGTGAAGTGACGATGTGTGTTGGAAGTGGTTCCAAGATTGATATGATCATCATCGCACACTCCCTATACTTTCAGGATTAGTGTTAAACCTAAATAAATGTTATTTGGTGTTTGCATTGAGCATGAATATGATTTGGTCATGTTTATTGCAATAAGGTTATTCATTTAAAGTCAGAGAATAATTGTTGTTCTATTTACATGAATAAAACCTTCGAGTCATATATCCAATGAAAATAGTTTGTTGGATCTCGATCGTAGTGATACACATATTCATAATATTGATGCCAAAAGATGCAAAGTTGATAATGATAGTGCAACTTATTTGTGGCACTGCCTTTTGGGTCATATCGGTGTAAAGCGCATGAAGAAACTCCATAAAGATGGATTTTTGGAATCACTTGGTTATGAATCATTTGATGCTTGCGAACCGTGCCTTTTTGGCAAGATGACTAAAACTCCGTTCTCCGGAACAATGGAACAAGCTACTGACTTGTTGGAAATAATACATACAGATGTAAGCGGTCCAATGAGTGTTGATGCTCGTGGCGGGTATCGTTATTTTTCTGACCTTCACAGATGATTTGAGCATATATGATTATGTCTACTTAATGAAGCATAAATCTAAAACATTTGAAAAGTTCAAAGAATTTCAAAGAGAAGTGGAGAATCATCGTAACAAGAAAATAAAGTTTCTACAATCTGATCATAGAGGATAATATTTGAGTTACGAGTTTGGCCTTCATTTAAAAACAATATGGAATAGTTTCACAGCTCACACCACATGGAACACCACAGCGTAATGGTGTGTCCGAACGTCGTAACAGCACTTTATTGGATATGGTGCGATTTATGATGTATCTTACTGATTTACTACTATCGTTTTGGGGTTATGCATTAGAGACAACTGCATTCACTTTAAATAGGGCACCATCAAAATCTGTTGAGACGACGCCTTATGAACTATGGTTTGGCAAGAAGCCAAAGTTATCATTTCTTAAAGTTTGGGGCTGCAATGCTTATGTGAAAAAGTTTCAACCTTATAAGCTCGAACCCAAATCGGAGAAGCGCGTCTTCATAGAATATCCAAAGGAAACTATTGGGTACACCTTCTATCACAGATCCAAAGGCAAGATATTCGTTGCTAAGATGGATCCTTTCTAGAGAAGTAGTTTCTCTCGAAAGAAGTGAGTGGGAGGAAAGTAGAGCTTGATAAGGTAATTGTACCTTCTCCCGAATTGGAAAGTAGTTCATCACAGAAATCAGTTCCAGTGATTCCTACACCAATTAGTGAGGAAGCTAATGGTGATGATCATGAAACTTCAGATTAAGTTACTACAGAACCTCGTAGGTCTTCCAAGGTACAGTCCGCACTAGAGTGGTATGGTAATCTTGTTTTGGAAATCATGTTACTAGACCATGATGAACCTACGAACTATGAGGAAGCGATGATGAGCCCAGATTTCGTGAAATGGCTTGAGGCCATGAAATCTGAGATGGGATCCATGTATGAGAACAACGTGTGGACTTTGATTGACTTGCTCGATGATCGGCAAGCCATAGAAAATAAATGGATCTTAAAGAGGAAGACGGACACTGATAGTAGTGTTACTATCTACAAAGCTTGACTTGTCGAAAAAGGTTTTTGACAAAGTTCAAGGTGTTGACTATGATGAGATTTTCTCACTCGTAGCGATGCTTAAGTCTGTCCGAATCATGTTAGAAAATTGCCACATTTTATGAAATCTGGCAAATGGATGTCAAAACTGCATTCATTAATGAATTTATTAAAGAAGAGTTATATATGATGCAACCAGAAGGTTTTGTCAATCCTAAAGGTGCTAACAAAGTGTGCAAGCTCCATTGATCCATCTATGGACTGGTGCAAGCATCTCGGAGTTGGAATATATGCATTGATGAGTTGATCAAATCATATGTTTTATACAGACTTTTCGAAGCCTGTATTTACAAGAAAGTGAGTGGGAGCTCTGTAGCATTTCTAATACTATATGTAGATGACATATTGTTGATTGGAAATGATTTTTGGATAGCATAAAAGGATACTTACATAAGAGTTTTTCAATGAAAGACCTCGGTGAAGCTGCTTACACATTGAGTATCAAGACCTATAGAGATAGATCAAGACGCTTGGTAAGATTTTTCAGTGAGTACATACCTTGATAAGATTTTGAAGTAATTCAAAATGGAACAGTCAAAGAAGGTGTTCTTGCCTGTGTTGCAAGGTGTGAAGTTGAGTAAGACTCAAAAACCCGACTATGGCAGAAAATAGAAAGAGAATGAAAAGTCATTCCCTATGCCTCAGTCATAGGTTCTATAAAGTATGCTATGCTGTGTACCAGACATATTGTATACCTTGCTCTGTGTTTGGCAAGGGAGTATAATTTTGATCTAAGAGTAGATCATTGGACATCGGTCAAGAATATCCTTAGTGAGGACTAAGGAAATATTTTTCGATAATGGAAGTGATAAAAGAGCTCGTCGTAAAGAGTTACTACAATGCAAGATTTTACACCAATCCAGATGACTCTAAGTCTCAATCTGGATACATATGGAAAGTGGGAGCAATTAGCTAGAGTAGCTCCATACAGAGCATTGTAGACATAGAATATTTTGCAAAATATATACGGCTCTGAATGTGACAGACCCATTGACTAAACTTCTCTCACGAGCAAAACATGATCACACCTTAGTACTCTTTGGGTGTTAATCACATAGCGATGTGAACTAGATTATTGACTCTAGTGAACCCTTTGGGTGTTGGCCACATGACGATGTGAACTATGAGTGTTAATCACATGCAGATGTGAATATTAGTGCTAAATCACATGGTGATGTGAACTAGATTATTGACTCTAGTGCAAGTGGGAGACTGAAGGAAATATGCCCTAGAGGCAATAATAAAGTTATTATTTATTTCCTTATTTCATGATAAATGTTTATTATTCATGCTAGAATTGTATTAACCGGAAACTTAGTACATGTGTGAATACATAGACAAACAAAATGTCACTAGTATGCCTCTACTTGACTAGCTCGTTGAATCAAAGATGGTTAAGTTTCCTAGCCATAGACATGAGTTGTCATTTGATTAACGGGATCACATCATTAGGAGAATGATGTGATTGACTCGACCCATTCCGTTAGCTTAGCACTTGATCGTTTAGTATGTTGCTATTGCTTTCTTCATGACTTATACATGTTCCTATGACTATGAGATTATGCTCCCATTTACCGGAGGAACACTTTGTGCGCTACCAAACGTCACAACATAACTGGGTGATTATAAAGGTGCTCTACAGGTGTCTCCGAAGGTACTTGTTGAGTTGGCGTATTTCGAGATTAGGATTTGTCACTCCGATTGTCGGAGAGGTATCTCTGGGCCCTCTCGGTAATGCACATCACTATAAGCCTTGCAAGCAATGTGACTAGTGAGTTAGTTGCGGGATGATGCATTACATAACGAGTAAAGAGACTTGCCGGTAATGAGATTGAACTAGATATTGAGATACCGACGATCGAATCTCGGGCAAGTAACATACCGATGACAAAGTGAACAACGTATGTTATTATGCGGTTTGACCGATAAAGATCTTCGTAGAATATGTGGGAGCCAATATGAGCATCCAGGTTCCGCTATTGGTTATTGACCGGAAACGTCTCTCGGTCATGTCTACATAGTTCTCGAACCCATAGGGTCCGCATGCTTAAAGTTCAGTGACGATTTATATTATGAGTTATGTGTTTTGATGTACCGAAGGTAGTTCGGAGTCCCGGATGAGATCAAGGACATGACAAGGAGTCTCGAAATGGTCGAGACGTAAAGATCGATATATTGGATGACTATATTCGGACATCGGAAAGGTTCCGAGTGATTTGGGTATTTTTGGAGTACCGGGGAGTTACGGGAATTCACCGGGAGAAGTATTGGGCCTTATTGGGCCATACGGGAATGGAGAAGAGAGGCCAAAAGGAAGGAGCCGCGTGCCCCCCCTCTGGTCCGAATTGGACAAGGGGTGCATCCCCCTTTTCCTTCTCCCTCTCCCCCTCTTTCCTTCTCTCCTACTTCGGAAAGGAAAGGGGAATCCTACTAGGACTTGGGAGTCCTAGTAGGACTCCCCACACTTGGCGCGCCCCCTCTAGGGCCTGCCTCTCCCTCCCTCCTTTATATACGGGGGCAGGGGGGCACCTCTAGACACAACAATTGATCTCTTGATCTCATAGCCGTGTGCGGTGCCTCCCTTCACCAGATTCCACCTCGGTAATATCGTAGCAGTGCTTAGGCGAAGCCCTACATCGATAGCATCATCAACACCGTCACACGCCGTCGTGCTGACGGAACTCTCCCGCAAAGCTCTGCTGGATCAGAGTTCGTGGGACGTCATCGAGCTGGACGTGTGCTGAACTCGGAGGTGACGTACGTTCGGTACTTGATTGGTCGGATCGTGAAGACGTACGACTACATCAACCGCGTTGTGCTAACGCTTCCGCTTTTGGTCTACGAGGGTACGTGGACAACACTCTCCCCTCTCGTTGCTATGCATCACCATGATTTTGCGTGTGCGTAGGAAAATTTTGAAATTACTACGTTCCCCAACACTTCCTAAACACATATTTTTTGGGATGAATATTATACATATATCACAAGTTAAATTCATGCCCTAAATTTCGGTGCTCAACTTATATTCTCATATGAAGGGACTAGGTGGGAGGGAGGGAGAGAGTCGTTACAGCATTTCCTTTCTTGCCATCTTCAGAGTCTTCATCGTTGCTTAGGGCCAGTTCTTTTGCCCCCTAACCGGGTTATTCTAGAAGCCACCAGAAGAACTAGCCTTAATTAGTTTACAAGCTTGTCCGCTGGATGGTCGCGAGACTCTTTTGAGGCGTTGATTTGGCACACTAGGCTGGGGTGGGCCCATGACATTGTTTCCTCTTTTATAGGCGGCTTGTGCCCAAGTCAAATCATGTCACCACTGAGTAAAAGTGTACTCCTTGCATAGGTCACCACCATCTCCGCTTCCGGTGATGAGTGATGCACTGCATGTGTGATAATTGTCGTAACCTATGATTATTGTACGAAAAGTCGTATAATTTTTGTTTTAACATTTTATCTCTTGAACTATGCGTCCAAATCACAACCATTTAACCGTTGCATGTCTCACATCGAGTTTTTGAAATTAAGTCCATGTTAATATGTTTAGACCAACTTTTTTCCAAAAAACAGAAACAGGGAAAAAAAGGTGAAAACCAAAAAACAAATACAGAAAACAAAAGCACAGTCGTGTTTTTTCACTTTTTGGAGGTACACATGTGTTTTTTTTTTACATTTTGGGAAGCAAATTATGTTTTTCACTTTCTGGGAAGCACACCTACGCTTTTCACTTTTCAGGAAGCTCAACTGTGAACAATGATTTTTCACACGTTGCTTCACCAGAGAAAATAAAACAACAACAAAAACTCAAGAAAACATAGGAAAAAACAAAATCATGGAAAAAATGTGTGCAAAAAATGAGTTTCCACGAGCGTATCCGGCGCGCGGCACATGGCCGTGGCTAGGCACACCATGCAGCCGCCCCTCGCGCGTTTGTGTGTAGCCCTAGGGAGGCCCATCCAGCCGGTACCCCTTTGATTACTTGGTCTCAAATCCTAATTGGTGCTTACTATAGAGGCTTATTGGTATGGGGCGGACACCTCCGAGGTAGCTAAATGCTAAGTGTGCCGCTGACCCATATTATCTTCTCCATCGGTTTCCTCTGGTTTTACTGGGGGGGGGGGGGGGGGGGGGGTATTTGGTTTTGTTTCAATGGTTTTCCGGGTGGTTAGTTTTTTTTAATAAAATCCTTTTCTTCACGAACTTTTTTCAAATGTGCTAACATTTTAAAAATTTATGAACTTTTTCAAATATGAGATTTTTTGTAAATCATGTTATTTTCTCAAATTTTTGAACCTTTTAAAATCACAAGTTGTTCCAGAAAAATGTTAAATTTTTAGATTTTTTCCAAAATTAGGAACTTTCCAAAAATTACAAAGTTTTATAATTTTTATGATTTTTTAAAAATTACTAATTTTAAAATTCACAAACCCTCTTCAAATTTGCAAATAAATAAATAAATTTTGTGCACTTTTACAAATTTACAAAGAAGAACAGATTTTTTTTTTGAGACAACCGCATAACCAAGCCTAGCTGGGCCGGCCTGCAGCGCGCTGGCGTGAGCGCCAGTTGAGTGAGTAGAAGCTCTCCGTTCCCAAGCCGCATCGCGAGGGAACCACCGAGCACGCAGACAGAGTTCATTCTCCCAAAGGAGTATGACCAATGTGGTGTAGGATAGGAATTATTATTTTTAGGATTGTTGGTTAGGTAAGTACAATTCTACCTCACACGCAGGGACGGTGCTGGAAGCCGGAAATATTTTCTCCGCGTCCGGTCGCTGTCGATATTTCGCACGACTCACACGCAGGGACCGTGCTGGAGGCCGGACGGTGCTGGTGTCCCCACGAGACCGCACACGTCGATCTTCAGCTCTAAATTCAGACAACACGCGGCTCTTCAATCTTCATCTTCCATATTCAAATGCAAAAACAAACAAGCCCTTGATTACGCCGTCCATCCCAAGCTCCCAACCACATTCCTTCTCCCACTCCACTCGTTAAATACCCCTTGAAAATACATTCCCTCTCCAGACCAACAGAGAAGTGCAAGGAACCCCAGCCTCCAGCCATGGCGACCACCGACAGCATCAAGCTCTCCGCCGCCCAGCAGACGAGCTTTGCCCTGCGCCTCGCCTCCGCCATCTCCTCCCCCTCCAACGCCGACGACGCACGCGGAAACGTTGCTTTCTCTCCGCTGTCCCTCCACGTCGCGCTCAGCCTCGTCGCCGCCGGCGCCGGCGGCGCCACCCGCGACCAGCTCGTCGCCACGCTCGGCGCAGCCGGGGCCGAGGGGCTCCACGCGTTCGCCGAGCAGGTGGTGCGGCTCGTGCTCGCCGACTCCTCGGGCGCTGGCGGCCCGCGCGTCTCGTTCGCCAATGCCGTCTTCTCCGACGCGTCGCTGCCGCTCAAGCCGTCCTTCAAGGAGGTGGCCGTGGGGAAGTACAGAGCCGAGACCCACTCTGTCGACTTCAAGACTAAGGTAATCAAAGCCAAGACCCCCTGTCGTATTTCAATCAAATTCTACAACGATGTTAAAAGCTCGGACATATACAAACTTTTTTTTTAATTTTCTTAAATTTATAACTTTGTTTTCATCATTCATCTTGGGCGCACCCATAATTGAAACAATGGTGCAGCCATTAGTTTTTTTTTAGACAAACTCCGAAGCTTTATTTATAACGTCACAATGTTTACATGGACGAAAGAGAGTCCGTCCGGCTGACCCAACCACACATGTCGGCCAGCTGGAAGGGATAATGCATGCTTCGCGAGCTTGTGAGCCTCGATATTCGAACTCCTAAATTCATGACAAAAATTACACAACTGGAAAGTTGAACTATGCTCTATTATTTCAAGTATAATCGCTCCATACGCCGTCGGGTTCTTGTCTCGGATGTCATCAACCACCACCTTCGAGTCCGACGCCACTTGTATGTTTGCCTCATTCAGATCATCGGCGAGGGCTAGTGCCTCCCTGACCGCCATGCATTCAAGTGTCGCTGGATCAGATATGCCACCGAAAACCACTGCCGATGCCCCCGAAAAATTGCCAGTGAAGTCTCTCGATATGGCCGCAACAGCTCCGTATTTCCTTCCCCTCCCCACTGCAGCATCAACGTTTATTCTTGTCAGCCCCGCCGGTGGGGCGATCCAGCCCGTTGGACGCTGCGCAGGAACGCCAGTTTGCCTCGTCGTGACTGATTGAACAGCCTTAAGCTCATTGATATAAGACTGAACGAAGGCATGGATTGAAAAAGGATTCTGATAAATTTGCTCATGGATCGCCTTGCGACGAGCACCCCACAATGCCCAAAGTGTAACCACCAGGGTAGTAAACTCATCCCGCGATAAAGCATTGTGCATGGAAAAGAGCCAACTTTTTGCATCAGTTTCTTCGTTCCTGCTCAATACACCGATGATCTGCTCAGAAGACATTGCCCACGTGCTTCGGGAGACTGTGCAATGTAGCAAAGCATGCCTCCAAGTATCTTCTGCTCCGCAAAGACAACACGCAGGTGTGTCCGCCATATTACGGTGATGTAAAAGTGCCGCAGTCGGGGTGGTGTTCTTCGCCAATCTCCATAGGAAAATCTTCAACTTCGAGGGTACTCTAATCCTCCAGAGTTTAGTCCATCCCTCACTATCTCCATGTGAATGAGATGACCCTCCTTGCTCATACAACCAGGCTTCTCTGCTTAGTTTCTTCTGCTGAATCATACGGTAAGCAGTTCTTACCAAGAAGATGCCTCTTCTATCCTCACTCCAGGCCGAAAAATCCTCAATTTGTCTAGTGCAAAGAGGAATTTGTAATATAGTCTCTGCATCGAGTGGAATAAAGGTTGCCCGAACAAGCTGTTCATTCCAAGAGCATGTGGTGTGATTGATAAGTTCTGACACTAGGTGAGGTGGATCATGAACCAGAGATGTAATTGGTCTCTTCATTACCGTGCGGGGTAGCCAGTTGTCATGCCATATATCCGTGGTTTCCCTGTTCCCTATTCTCCTCACTAGTCCCTGCACCATTATGTCCCGCCCATCCAAGATAGCTCGCCAAATTTGTGAAGTGTGACTACCCAGCCGTGCTTCAAACAGAGAATCATCTGGGAAATAGACCCCCTTGAGGATGCGCGCGCTCAGCGATGTGGGGTTTTGAAGCATCCTCCATGCTTGTTTCGACAGTAGGGCAAGGTTGAAAATCTCCAAGTCCCTTAAGCCGAGCCCACCAAGGTGTTTTGGCTTTGTCATCTCGTCCCAGGCTATCCAGCTTGGCTTGCACTTCCCCTGC
This sequence comes from Triticum timopheevii, assembly GCA_963921465.1. NCBI lineage: Eukaryota > Viridiplantae > Streptophyta > Magnoliopsida > Poales > Poaceae > Triticum > Triticum timopheevii. The sequence continues at coordinate 578,929,006 of OY997268.1, forward strand.
TTGCTTCCCCACCAGAATTGTCTAACCAGCGATGTGACGTTCTCGCATAAGCCTCTTGGGAGGCGGAAACATGACATAGAAAAAACTGGTATAGACTGCGCCACTGACTTAATGAGCACTTCCTTTCCTGCTGCAAACAAGAGTTTTTCCATCCACCCTCTGATTTTATCCCACACCCGATCTCTCAGATATCGAAAAGTGCCATTCTTTGCATGCCCAACACCAGTAGGCATCCCCAAGTACCTGTCACTGAGAGATTCATTCTGCACGTTCAAAGTGTTCTTGATACTTTCTCTCATGACCTGTGGGCAACCTCGACTAAAAAAGATAGAAGATTTCTCATGATTTATCCGTTGTCCTGATGCCATACAGTAACGTTCCAACAAGTTTGATGCTGCAACAGCCCCTTCAACGCTCGATTTAAACACCAACAGGCTATCATCGGCAAAAAGGAGGTGGTTCACGACTGGAGCCGTGTCTGCCACCTTGATCCCTTCTAGCTGAGACGACGAGGAACTGGATTTCAGTAGGCACGAAAGGCCCTCTGCTGTGATTAAAAGGAGATATGGGGATATCGGATCTCCCTGCCGAATACCTCTGGATGGGTAAAATGTGTCGAGTCTCTCATCATTAAACATCACTGAAAAAGAAACTGACCTCACCATGTTCATAACTATCTGAACCCAAGAAGGAGCAAAGCCAAGCTTTATCATCATCGCATGTAAATAATGCCTTCATCATATCGAGTTTTAGGGCACAGAAGCTATTAACCTTGGCCTTGCTGCGTTTCTTAAAGTGAAGACACTCGTATGCACTGATGATATTGTCTGTAATATTTCTGCCTGGCACAAAGGCCGATTGCTCCTCTGAAATAATGTCCGGAAGAATCTGCTTCAATCTGTTCACAATCACCTTGGGCGCAATCTTATATAACACGTTACATAAACTGATTGGTCAGAATTGAGTGAGCATGGAAGGGTTCATTACCTTAGGGATAAGAACCAAGACAGTGTCATTAATGCTTTCCGGACTATCCTCTCCCCGAATTATCCTGAGGACCGCCTCTGTCACCTCGGCACCGCACAGGTCCCAATGATGCTGATAGAAATGAGCTAGAAATCCGTCAGGTCCCGGTGCTTTGGTGGGGAACATCTGAAACAGGGTTGCATTTACTTCTTCTCCCTTGTATGGTGCAGTGAGTAATATGTTCATCGCATTGGTAACTTTGGTTGGTACACAATTGAGGACCGCTTCCATATTGTTCACCCCCTCTGAAGTATACAGAGTTTCATAAAAATCTTGTACGAATGCTTTTAGTTCCTCCGGATCATCTGACATGACACCAAGAGAGTTTTTAAGGGCCTTTATCATGTTCTTCTTTCTCCGAATGCTTGCTCTCAAGTGGAAAAACCTTGTGCTTCTATCGCCCGATGTTAGCCACTCTATCCTGGACCGCTGCCTCCATAAAATCTCCTCCCGATGGTAGAGTTCCACTAGATTTTCATTTATCTTCAGCTCCACATGGGAGGGAGCCATTCGGTTTGGGTCAACATGAAGCTTCTCCAGCTCTGTTTTCAGACTTTTAATCTCTTTCGGAACGTTCCCGAAGGTCTCATTGTTCCAGCGCCCCAAGTCATGAGATATTGCTTGCAGTTTAGCTCGCAGCTCCTCCACTCTGTTGCTGATCCCCCCACCTGTCCATGCTGAATTAATGGTGTCACTCCAGGATTCGTGCCCTTCCCACATTACCTTGTACCGGAAGGGTTTTGGCTGCCGACTGCTGGGCTGCTCTCTGTTCAGACGCATCAAAATCGGACTGTGGTCAGAAGATGCTGCTGTGAGATGTGTCAAGTCAGCAAGCGGGAACCTTGCTCGCCAATCCACATTGGCAAGTGCACGATCCAGCCGGACCTTAGTATAGGATCCTCCCCTTACTTTCTTTTCAAAGGTCCAGAAACGGCCGAATAGCCTATGTCTAGCAACATGCAGACATCAACCACATCACGAAAATGTTGTATTTGTGCGTTGCTCCTCTCTCCAACCCCTTCATGTTCATCGGGACACAAAACTTCGTTAAAATCACCAATGCAGAGCCAAGGGAGGCTACTCAAAGTACTGCTGTTTTTGAGTGTATCCCACGTTTTATATCGAAGATGTGTTTTCGCCTCACCATAAACCACTGTAGCTCTCCATGGATCATGGCCCACCTCCATAATCGAGCAATCAACATGGTAATCCGAATAACCAAGAATTTCCAATTTTCTTTCATTATTCCAAAAAAATGTCAATACCTCCACTTCTACCACAACTATCAATCGCAAAATAATTATCATAACCAAAGGTGCCTGCTAGCGCTTCTACCCTTGTACTCTCTAGCTGAGTTTCAACAATACATAAGAGGGTAGGGGCAAATTTGTTCGCAAACTCGCGAACCTCTCGAAGTATCACGGGATTGCCCACTCCACGACAGTTCCAACAGAGCGCACTCATTGGGCCCGGCGGTGCTCCTCGAAGGAGCCCGCCAAATTCTTCACTGTTGAGATTACACCCTCTGAGTCCTCGCCCGTCTTCTTGGTTCTCTTCAGGTCCCGTTTCAGTGGTGGACTCGCAGCCGTCAAGCCCGCCAGAACAATAGCAAGAGAGTTCATGTTGGCCTCTGCTGTTTCAGAGACTTGTTGGGAGATGACATCCTTAGCCCCCAGCTCGTTTCCTGCATTCCTCTTTCTGCTCCCCTCCTCCATATCTACATTAGTAGCCACCTTGCTCGGGTCCACGTGAACATGGTATGCGCTAACAGAGTCTGTCATGTTGCCTCGGCCTCCCTCGGAGCGCCCACTCGAGCGGCCACCTGATCGGCCACCTCTACGTCCCCCTCTCTGGCTCCTTCCTTCCCCCGGACCTCGTCCAGTGCGCATAGCCCAACTGGCACGAAGATCCTTGAACACCAGGGCCGATGGGGGGTGAATACCACTGCCATGTGAAGGAAATATGCCCTAGAGGCAATAATAAAGTTATTATTTATTTCCTCATATCATGATAAATGTTTATTATTCATGCTAGAATTGTATTAACCAGAAACATGATACATGTGTGAATACATAAACAAACACATAGTCACTAGTATGCCTCTACTTGACTAGCTCATTAATCAAAGATGGTTATGTTTCCTGACCATAGACATGTGTTGTCATTTGATTAATGGGATCACATCATTAGGAGAATGATGTGATTGACATGACCCATTCTGTTAGCCTAGCACTTGATCGTTTAGTATAATGCTATTGCTTTCTTCATGACTTATACAAAGTTCCTACAACTATGAGATTGTGCAACTCCCGTTTACCGGAAGAACACTTTGTGTGCTACCAAACGTCACAACGTAACTGGGTGATTATAAAGGTGCTCTACAGGTGTTTCCGAAGGTACATGTTGGGTTGGCATAATTCGAGATTAGGATTTGTCACTCCGATTGTCGGAGAGGTATCTCTGGGCCCTCTCGGTAATACTCATCACCTAAGCCTTGCAAGCATGTAACTAATGAGTTAGTTATGAGATGACGTATTACGGAACGAGTAAAGAGACTTGCCGGTAACGAGATTGAACTAGGTATTGGATACCGACGATCAAATCTCGGGCAAGTAACATACCGATGACAAAGGGAACAAAGTATGTTGTTATGCGGTTTGACCGATAAAGATCTTCGTAGAATATGTAGGAACCAATATGGGCATCCAGGTCCCGCTATTGGTTATTGACCGAGAATGGTTTTAGTTCATGTCTACATAGTTCTCGAACCCGTAGGGTCCGCACGCTTAACGTTTCGATGACAGTTTTATTATGAGTTTATAAGTTTTGATGTACCGAAGTTTGTTCGGAGTCCCGGATGTGAACATGGACATGACGAGGAGTCTCGGAATGGTCGAGACATAAAGATTGATATATTGGACGACTATATTCGGACACCGGAAAGGTTCCGGGAGTTTCCGGAGAAAACCGGAGTGCCGGGGGGGTTACCGGAACCCCCCGGGAGAGTTAATGGGCCACATGGGCCTAGGTGGGAAGAGAGAGGGGCGGCCAGGGTCGGCCGCGCGCCCCCTCTCCCTCTGGTCCGAATTGGACTAGGAGGGGGGGCGCCCCCCTTTCCTTCCCCCTCTCCCCCTTCCTTCCCCCTCCTAGTAGGAGTAGGAAAGGAGGAATCCTACTCCTACTAGGAGGAGGATTCCTCCTCCCTTGGCGTGCCCAAAGGGGCCGGCCGGCCTCCCCCCTCCCTCCTTTATATACGGGGGCAGGGGGCACCCCATAGACACACAAGTTGATCTACGGATCGTTCCTTAGCCGTGTGCGGTGCCCCCTTCCACCATATTCCACTTCGGTCATATCGTCGCGGAGTTTAGGCGAAGCCCTGCGCCGGTAGAACATCATTATCGTCACCACGCCGTCGTCCTGACGGAACACATCTCCGGAGCCTTTGCTGGATCGGAGGGCCGGAGATCCTCATCGAGCTGAACGTGTGCTGAACTCGGAGGCTCCGTACGTTCGGTGCTTGGATCGGTCGGATCGTGAAGACGTACGACTACATCAACTGCGTTGTGCTAACGCTTACGCTTACGGTCTACGAGGGTATGTGGACAAACACTCTCCCCTCTCGTTGCTATATCATCACCATGATCTTGCGTGTGCGTAGGAAATATTTTGAAATTACTACGTTCCCCAACAGTGGTATCAGAGCCAGGTTTTATGCGTTGATGTTATATGCACGAGTAGAACACAAGTGAGTTGTGGACGATGTAAGTCATACTGCCTACCAGCATGTCATAGTTTGGTTCAGCGGTATTGTGAGATGAAGCGGCCCGGACCGACATTACGTGTACGCTTACGCGAGACTGGTTTCACCGTTACGAGCACTCGTGCTTAAAGGTGGCTGGCGGGTGTCTGTCTCTCTCACTTTAGTTGAACCGAGTGTGGCTACGCCCGGTCCTTGCGAAGGTTAAAACGGAGTCTATTTGACAAACTATCGTTGTGGTTTTGATGCGTAGGTGAGAACGGTTCTTGCTAAGCCCGTAGCAGCCACGTAAAATTTGCAACAACAAAGTAGAGGATGTCTAACTTGTTTTTGCAGGGTATGTTGTGATGTGATATGGTCAAGACGTGATGCTATATTTTATTGTATGAGATGATCATGTTTTGTAACCGAAGTTATCGGCAACTGGCAGGAGCCATATGGTTGTCGCTTTATTGTATGAAATGCAAACGCCCTGTAATTGCTTTACTTTATCACTAAGCGGTAGCGATAGTCGTAGAAGCAATAGATGGCGTAACGACAACGATGCTACGATGGAGATCAAGGTGTCGCGCCGGTGACGATGGTGATCATGACGGTGCTTAGAAGATGGAGATCACAAGCACAAGATGATGATGGCCATATCATATCACTTATATTGATTGCATGTGATGTTTATCCTTTATGCATCTTATCTTGCTTTGATTGACGGTAGCATTTTAAGATGATCTCTCACTAAAATTATCAAGAAGTGTTCTCCCTGAGTATGCACCGTTGCCAAAGTTCGTCATGCCGAGACACCACGTGATGATCGGGTGTGATAAGCTCTACGTCCATCTACAACGGGTGCAAGCCAGTTTTGCACACGCAGAATACTCAGGTTAAACTTGACGAGCCTAGCATATGCAGATATGGCCTCGGAACACAGAGACCGAAAGGTCGAGCGTGAATCATATAGTAGATATGATCAACATAGTGATGTTCACCATTGAAAACTACTCCATCTCACGTGATGATCGGTTATGGTTTAGTTGATTTGGATCACGTGATCACTTAGATGACTAGAGAGATGTCTGTCTAAGTGGGAGTTCTTAAGTAATATGATTAATTGAACTTAAATTTATCATGAACTTAGTACCTGATAGTATCTTGCTTGTCTATGTTTGTTTGTAGATAGATGGCTCGTGCTGTTGTTCCGTTGAATTTTAGTGCGTTCCTTGAGAAAGCAAAGTTGAAAGATGATGGTAGCAATTACACGGACTGGGTCCGTAACCTGAGGATTATCCTCATTGCTGCACAGAAGAGTTACGTCCTGGAAGCACCGCTGGGTGCCAGGCCTACTGCTGATGCAACTGACGACGTTAAGAACGTCTGGCAGAGCAAAGCTGATGACTACTCTATAGTTCAGTGTGCCATGCTTTACAGCTTGGAACCGGGTCTTCAACGACGTTTTGAACGTCATGGAGCATATGAGATGTTCCAGGAGTTGAAGTTAATATTTCAAGCAAATGCCCGGATTGAGAGATATGAAGTCTTCAATAAGTTCTACAGCTGCAAGATGGAGGAGAATAGTTCTGTCAGTGAACACATACTCAGAATGTCTGGGTATAACAATCACTTGATTCAACTGGGAGTTAATCTTCCTAATGATAGTGTCATTGACAGAATTCTCCAATCACTGCCACCAAGCTACAAGAGCTTCGTGATGAACTATAATATGCAAGGGATGAACAAGACTATTCCCGAGCTCTTCGCGATGCTGAAAGCCGCGGAGGTAGAAATCAAAAAGGAGCATCAAGTGTTGATGGTCAACAAGACCACTAGTTTCAAGAAGAATGGCAAAGGGAAGAGGAAGGGGAACTTCAAGAAGAACGGCAAGCAAGTTGCTGCTCAAGAGAAGAAACCCAAGTCTGGACCTAAGCCTGAAACTGAGTGCTTCTACTGCAAGCAGACTGGACACTGGAAGCGGAACTGCCCCAAGTATTTGGCGGATAAGAAGGATGGCAAAGTGAGCAAAGGTATATGTGATATACATGTTATTGATGTGTACCTAACTAGAGCTCGTAGTAGCACCTGGGTATTTGATACTGGTTCTGTTGCTAATATTTGCAACTCGAAACAGGGACTACGGAATAAGCGAGCACTGGCCAAGGACGAGGTGACGATGCGCGTGGGAAACGGTTTCAAAGTCGATGTGATCGCGGTCGGCACGCTACCTCTACATCTACCTTCGGGATTAGTTTTAGACCTGAATAATTGTTATTTGGTGCCAGCGTTGAGCATGAACATTATATCTGGATCTTGTTTAATGCGAGACGGTTATTCATTTAAATCAGAGAATAATGATTGTTCTATTTATATGAGTAATATCTTTTATGGTCATGCACCCTTGAAGAGTGGTCTATTTTTATTGAATCTCGATAGTAGTGATACACATATTCATAATGTTGAAACCAAAAGATGCAGAGTTGATAATGATAGTGCAACTTATTTGTGGCACTGCCGTTTAGGTCATATCGGTGTAAAACGCATGAAGAAACTCCATACTGATGGACTTCTGGAATCACTTGATTATGAATCACTTGGTACTTGCGAACCGTGCCTCATGGGCAAGATGACTAAAACACCGTTCTCCGGAACTATGGAGAGAGCAACAGATTTGTTGGAAATCATACATACAGATGTATGTGGTCCGATGAATGTTGAGGCTCGTGGCGGATATCGTTATTTTCTCACCTTCACAGATGATTTGAGCAGATATGGGTATATCTACTTAATGAAGCACAAGTCTGAAACATTTGAAAAGTTCAAAGAATTTCAGATTGAAGTGGAAAATCATCGTAACAAGAAAATAAAGTTTCTACGATCTGATCGTGGAGGAGAATATTTGAGTTACGAGTTTGGTTTACATTTGAAACAATGTGGACTAGTTTCGCAACTCACACCACCCGGAACACCACAACGAAATGGTGTGTCCGAACGTCGTAATCGTACTTTACTTGATATGGTGCGATCTATGATGTCTCTTACCGATTTACCGCTATCGTTTTGGGGTTATGCTTTAGAGACGGCCGCATTCACATTAAATAGGGCACCATCTAAATCCGTTGAGACGACGCCTTATGAACTGTGGTTTGGCAAGAAACCAAAGTTGTCCTTTCTTAAAGTTTGGGGCTGCGATGCTTATGTGAAGAAACTTCAACCAGATAAGCTCGAACCCAAATCGGAGAAATGTGCCTTCATAGGATACCCAAAAGAGACTGTTGGGTACACCTTCTATCACAGATCGGAAGGCAAGACATTCGTTGCTAAGAATGGATCCTTTCTAGAGAAGGAGTTTCTCTTGAAAGAAGTGAGTGGGAGGAAAGTAGAACTTGATGAGATAACTGTATCTACTCCCTTATTGGAAGGTAGTTCATCACGAGAACCGGTTCCTGTGACGACTACACCAATTAGTGAGGAAGCTAATGATATTGATCATGAAACTTCAGCTCAAGTTTCTGCTGAACCTCGTAGGTCTACCAGAGTAAGATCCGCACCAGAGTGGTACGGTAATCCTATTCTGGAAGTCATGTTACTTGACCATGATGAACCTACGAACTATGAGGAAGCGATGATGAGCCCAGATTCCGCAAAATGGCTAGAGGCCATGAAATCTGAGATGGGATCCATGTATGAAAACAAAGTATGGACTTTGGTTGACTTGCCCGATGATCGGCAAGCCATTGAGAATAAATGGATCTTTAAGAAGAAGACTGACGCTGATGGTAATGTTACTGTCTATAAAGCTCGACTTGTTGCGAAAGGTTTTCGACAAGTTCAAGGGGTTGACTACGATGAGACTTTCTCACCCGTAGCGATGCTTAAGTCTGTCCGAATCATGTTGGCTATTGCTGCATTTCATGATTATGAAATTTGGCAAATGGATGTCAAGACTGCATTCTTGAATGGATTTCTAGAAGAAGAGTTGTATATATGATGCAGCCGGAAGATTTTGTTGATCCAAAAGGTGCTGACAAAGTGTGCAAGCTCCAGCGTTCCATTTATGGACTGGTGCAAGCATCTCGGAGTTGGAATAAACACTTTGATAGTGTAATCAAAGCATATGGTTTTATACAGACTTTTGGAGAAGCCTGTATTTACAAGAAAGTGAGTGGGAGCTCTGTAGCATTTCTAGTTTTATATGTTGATGACATATTATTAATTGGAAATGATATAGAATTTCTGGATAGCATAAAGGGATACTTGAATAAAAGTTTTTCAATGAAAGACCTCGGTGAAGCTACTTACATATTGGGCATCAAGATCTATAGAGATAGATCAAGACGCTTAATAGGACTTTCACAAAGCACATACCTTGACAAAATTTTGAAAAAGTTCAAAATGGATCAGGCAAAGAAAGAATTCTTGACTGTGCTACAAGGTGTGAAGTTGAGTCAAACTCAATGCCCGACCACAGCAGAAGATAGAGAGAAAATGAAAAATGTTTCCTATGCTTCAGCCATAGGCTCTATCATGTATGCAATGCTGTGTACCAGACCTGACGTATGCTTAGCAATAAGTTTGGCAGGAAGGTACCAAAGTAATCCAGGAGTGGATCACTGGACAGCGGTCAAGAACATCCTGAAATACCTGAAAAGGACTAAGGATATGTTTCTCGTATATGGAGGTGACAAAGAGCTAGTCGTAAATGGTTACGTCGATGCAAGCTTTGACACTGATCCGGACGATTCTAAATCGCAAACCGGATACGTGTTTTTATTAAACGGTGGAGCTGTAAGTTGGTGCAGTTCTAAACAAAGCATCGTGGCGGGATCTACATGTGAAGCGGAGTACATAGCTGCTTCTGAAGTAGCGAATGAAGGAGTCTGGATGAAGGAGTTCATTTCCGATCTAGGTGTCATACCTAGTGCATCGGGACCAATGAAGATCTTCTGTGACAATACTGGTGCAATTGCCCTGGCAAAGGAATCCAGATTTCATAAGAGGACCAAGCACATCAAGAGACGCTTCAATTCCATTCGGGACCAAGTCCAAGTGGAAGACATAGAGATTTGCAAGATACATACGGATCTGAATGTTGCAGACCCATTGACTAAGCCTCTCTCACGAGCAAAACATGATCAGCACCAAGACTCCATGGGTGTTAGAATCATTACTATGTAATCTAGATTATTGACTCTAGTGCAAGTGGGAGACTGAAGGAAATATGCCCTAGAGGCAATAATAAAGTTATTATTTATTTCCTCATATCATGATAAATGTTTATTATTCATGCTAGAATTGTATTAACCGGAAATATGATACATGTGTGAATACATAAACAAACACATAGTCACTAGTATGCCTCTACTTGACTAGCTCATTAATCAAAGATGGTTATGTTTCCTGACCATAGACATGTGTTGTCATTTGATTAATGGGATCACATCATTAGGAGAATGATGTGATTGACATGACCCATTCTGTTAGCCTAGCACTTGATCGTTTAGTATAATGTTATTGCTTTCTTCATGACTTATACAAAGTTCCTACAACTATGAGATTGTGCAACTCCCGTTTACCGGAAGAACACTTTGTGTGCTACCAAACGTCACAACGTAACTGGGTGATTATAAAGGTGCTCTACAGGTGTTTCCGAAGGTACATGTTGGGTTGGCATAATTCGAGATTAGGATTTGTCACTCCGATTGTCGGAGAGGTATCTCTGGGCCCTCTCGGTAATACTCATCACCTAAGCCTTGCAAGCATGTAACTAATGAGTTAGTTATGAGATGACGTATTACGGAATGAGTAAAGAGACTTGCCGGTAACGAGATTGAACTAGGTATTGTATACCGACGATCAAATCTCGGGCAAGTAACATACCGATGACAAAGGGAACAAAGTATGTTGTTATGCGGTTTGACCGATAAAGATCTTCGTAGAATATGTAGGAACCAATATGGGCATCCAGGTCCCGCTATTGGTTATTGACCGAGAATGGTTTTAGGTCATTTCTACATAGTTCTCGAACCCGTAGGGTCTGCACGCTTAACGTTTCGATGACAGTTTTATTATGAGTTTATAAGTTTTGATGTACCAAAGTTTGTTCGGAGTCCCGGATGTGATCACGGACATGACGAGGAGTCTCGGAATGGTCGAGACATAAAGATTGATATATTGGACGACTATATTCGGACACCAGAAAGGTTCCGGGAGTTTTCGGAGAAAACCGGAGTGCCGGGGGGGTTACCGGAACCCCCCGGGAGAGTTAATGGGCCACATGGGCCTAGGTGGGAAGAGAGAGGGGCGGCCAGGGTGGGCCGCGCACCCCCTCTCCCTCTGGTCTGAATTGGACTAGGAGGGGGGGCGGCGCCCCCCTTTCCTCCCCCCCTCTCCCCCTTCCTTCCCCCTCCTAGTAGGAGTAGGAAAGGAGGAATCCTACTCCTACTAGGAGGAGGATTCCTCCTCCCTTGGCGCGCCCAAAGGGGCCGGCCGGCCTCCCCCCTCCCTCCTTTATATATGGGGGCAGGGGGCACCCCATAGACACACAAGTTGATCTACGGATCGTTCCTTAGCCATGTGCGGTGCCCCCTTCCACCATATTCCACTTCGGTCATATAGTCGCAGAGCTTAGGCGAAGCCCTGCGCCGGTAGAACATCATCATCGTCACCACGCCGTCGTGCTGACGGAACTCATCTCCGGAGCCTTTGCTGGACCGGAGGGCCGGAGATCGTCATCGAGCTGAACGTGTGCTGAACTCGGAGGCTCCGTACGTTCGGTGCTTGGATCGGTCGGATCGTGAAGACGTACGACTACATCAACCGCGTTGTGCTAACGCTTCCGCTTACAGTCTACGAGGGTACGTGGACGAACACTCTCCCCTCTCGTTGCTATATCATCACCATGATCTTGCGTGTGCGTAGGAAATTTTTTGAAATTACTACGTTCCCCAACACCATGTTCCTTAAATAGGTGGCCTAGCATGCCACACACCGCGCACCAGTCAGGTAACTTCTCATACTTAACTCTGTAAATCTGCCTCTTCCCCTCTCTTATCATCGAAACCGCATTCTTGAGGGGTTTGTAGACATTGATTCTGACCCACACTTGATGGAAGTTTCCAACAAAATCATGCGAGTTTGGTTCTGAAAACAAAACTTCCCCCACTTTCGCTGCCAGCAGAGTCACCATATGGGCATAAAGTTCTGGTACGTCATGGATTTGGATCCATATGTCGATTGTCTCAAGCTTAACAATGGAAGGCTTCGAGATTCCATCATACGGCAACAGAATCACCGCATCCCCCCTGAAGTTGCATGGACCCTCGTTCATGACCCTCTCCCAATCACCAAGGCAAGTGAACTGGATCAGGTACAGGTTTTCCTCGAGAGGTTTGAACCTAGCCTCTTGTGCGATATCCCACGCTGCTCTCATGTTTCTGTAAAACCAAGTCTAGCTGTAGATCTTTGTGGTGTTAACCCTAGCTAGGGTTGTCCATCTCGGTCCCTCCGGCGGCGCAGTTTGCTCGTCGAAGATCACATCATCCAAATCCTCTTCCCTCAATCCCAGCTCTCGCATCATCTGCTCAAGTTCACTTGTTCCCGAAGAGCTCGAGTCTCCGAAAGCCGCCATTAGATCTCTCACCCGAAGAAACAGATCGGGTCGATTGGGGAAAACCCTAATTCCACCGGCCCCTTCCTTCGCCACGGGCTTGAGGACAGCCTGGGTGGCCGCCCCCAAAGCCAACTCGGGCGAGAGAGGGGTTAATCGGTGATAAGGGAGCAAGGACCTCGACGATGGCAAAGATCGCCCCGGGAGAAGAAACTCGAAACCTTAACTAGAGGGAAAAACAACCGGACTGCTGCTGGTGCAGCCATTAGTCGAAACAATGAACATGAATAAGATATATAAAAAGACACATGCACATGTACTCTCTCCATCGAAATATATGGGCCCAATATGTTTTTTGAAGTTGTCTTTGACAGTTGATAAGATTAATAATTATATCACTAAAAATTCCTTTCACATAAAAATGTGATGATATGATTTGTGTAACATCCATGTTATGTATTATTTTTTTAACCCGTGGTCAAAGGTAACCTCAAAAAAACTGACACATGCACATGTATTATATCACTAAAGATTAATATATTTGTATGGGGGGGGGGGGGGGGGTACATGTTCTTGCCCTTTACTCGAAAAAAAACATATTCTTGTCATTTATATGTTCGTAAAAATCTCATGAATAAGAAGTTAACCACTTGCATTTTTAGGGGTTTACACAAACATGTACACAACTATAAAAATTTCTTCGTATTAATGAAAATTTACACAAACATGTGCGCATGTATAAACATTCAGATTTTTTTGACACCTGCATTTTGATTTTATTTTGTGGACTTTTTGTTCATCTCGAGAGCTTATTTTTTTAACCTAAGAGCTTATTTCTAGTAAAAACAATCCCTGGTGGCTTTGGTCCAATCGGTCTCAGTCCGGCCCATACAAGGCCCATCATCCCACCCTCTCCTAGCACATTGCCCGTAGAAAAACCTAACCCATTGTCTTTTTTTTCTCAAAAAAAAAAACATATCCCATTGTCTAAAAAAACCCTATTCCTCCAAGTTTCATCTCACTCCCTCGTATAGCCTATATTTTTTTCACTCCCTTCCCGTGTGCCACACAGGTCCCATAAAACTCTCTAACACTAACAAGTCATTACCCTTCCGTGAAAATAAATCTGATATTCACTGTTCAGTCCAACCAATTACAAAATAATGGAAGTTCTAATTTATTACCCTGTGGTGCAATTTTGCTTCATCTGTTTCACAGTAGCGTATGCTTCTCTAGTGCTGCAGTTATACTTCTGTCTAATCATGGTAAATTCGATCTTAAGAGATACCTATATGAAGTAGTATATGGTGATTTGCAAGTGTGTGAGGCCCTACTAATTAATCAGCATAACTTAGAGATACATAGCATGTTATTTTTATGAGCAAAGATGCCTTTCAGAAGTATTGGTGTGTCTAGTTGAACCACTGTCAATGGTGCAAGTGTGATCACGATGGTGTTGCCACATGAAGGTCTTTTTCCATCCCGTTGCAAGTTCAATAAATGTACGTAGTAGCACATCTTTATTTTACAAAACTAAGAGCTGCTCGACGTGTGATGTTTTGACTTTAAAACTGCGCCTTGCTCGGTGTATGTATGAAATATTGCTAGTCTTCCGGTATGAATTTTCATAGAAAAGCAGCTAGGCGCACTCCATTCTACGGTGGAGGTTTACAGATGTTAGAGAATTTGAAACCTGCTCCGCTTTGGAACATAACACTGTAATTTGACCACAAGGTAAGTCCCACGCAGCATGACACTGATGCAAATCCCGTTTATGCAGTGCCACGCAAAGCTCCTTATCAGTAAAAACTTTACACACTTGCATCATAATCCCAAGCTTGGACTCTAGTACTAATCAGTTGTGTGATCTTTAGAAAACACCATGCATCTAAAGCAAACACCTAAAAGGCCACGAGGTGTGCAGTGATACCCATAGAAATCAGATGTTGTACAGTACAAAATTCGGATAGAAGGACAAATTAGACCAACGCGATCAGCTTGTTTATTAAAGAACTGATTCAGTCCGGCTGACAGCAACTCTGGCGTGCTAGCTGCCGCGACAAGGAGACTGATAGCGTCACTTGCATAGTCGCCCGATGTGCATGCCTGCTTTATTTGCGTATATAGCGGCGGACCAATCATGTGCTCTGCGGTGCTGGAGCCTACGTGGACGGATAGCGCAGAGTATCGTTTTCCTCTCCTGCCGGCCGGTGGTGTCAAGATCAGACGCCACGGGGCACAGTTAAGTGTACAGCAGTAGACTGCTATAAACAGCTGCTTGCAATTTCACCGGTACATTTCCCCTCTCTAGAAATGAAGCACTGTGGCACATGTTTCCACCAGAAATCAGATTTTCTTCTTCCTTTTTGAGTTTAACCTGCTCGAACAGTATATATACTGTATACGGCTGCATTCACGTTCTACGGGTGCAGCGTAAAGGTTTTCGTCTAGTCACACGCAAATGGTAAGACTGTTCGCGTTGACAGGGCACCGGCCAGAGCGCTAATCACGCCGGGAGGGGAGGAATTGTTTAGACCTGGGATTGCTTTGCCACTCCGCCTGGTTTGTTTTTTGCCTGGCGGCGGATCCAGCAAAGAAATTTCGTGTGGGGGATACCCTTGCAAATCAGAGGAAATGCAGGGGTTTGGTAGCGGATAGAGGGAAAATTAGAGCATCTTCAACGTTGTCCTTAAAACGAACACAATATAAGTTACGGTTCCTACTGAAGAATGATCTTGGTCAGCTTCGGTTTTGGATGGCAATCGATGAAAGTGAGGTGGTTCTAGGATGGGTACATGTTCTGATTACTTCTCATATTATGTATTCCTTCGCTTGCCATGGTCATGTTATGCTTGACTTTGTTTGACATTGTAAAAAAAATGAGACCAACATCTCTCCCTAATAATAAGGGAAAATTTTGTTTTTGCCACTCTAGATTTTGCCAATTTTCCTTATGGCACTCAAGATTTTGACATTTCACTTTTGCCACTCTTAGTTTTTGACAATTATCACAATTACCATTCCCGTGGCAAAAGCAAAATTTTTAGAGTGGCAATTGTGATAATTATCAAAAGCTAAGGGTGGCAAAAATGAAATAAAATTATTTTGATTTTGCCACAAAATGGCAATTGTGATAATTGTCAAAAACAAAGAGTGGCAAAAGTGAAGTGTCAAAATCTAGAGTGGCATAAGGAAAATTGGCAAAATCTAGAGTGGCAAAAACAAAATTTTCCCTAATAATAAAGCACGGATTGGGTCTTCGGGTTCACCGTCGCGGCGTTTTTATAAAAAGGTCCCTATAGTTTTGGAATTCAACCCGCAGTACAGATCGAATCGAACCGGTACGAAGGGAAAAAAACGCAGCCAAGCTCTGCCTCGTGGCGCTCCGCTCCGCCCCACCCACCTCCTGCCGCGCCCCGCACGCCGCCGGCCGCCTCCTGCCCGGCCCTGCCCCGCCTCACCGCTCGCCGTCGGCCACCTCCTGCCTCCTAATCCCATCTCCTCCTCACATGCCGCCATCTTCGCCGTTCACGGCTCCCCTCCACCTAATGGTCGCGACCTCGCGGGAGGAAGAGGATGGGAGGGTGCGGCGATGGCGTCCGGCTCCCGAGCACCTATTGTGCTCGACGGCAAGGAAGGCAGGGCGCAGGGTCCTTCGGCGTGCGGTGGCGCATGGGATGGCGCAAGTGGCTAAGCGCGTGGATCTAGGAGGGGTCCAGATCCGGTGGAGGACGGGGTGACCGGCAGCGGCGCCTGGAACTCTGGGGTGGCGAGCTTGCATCCTGAGAGAGCAAAGAGTGATTTGAGAGAGATGTAGAGAGAGCACGGGAGGGAAGGAGAAAGGAAGAGGAGTAGGCGTGGCGGTAGTTGGTTCTCCGGTGGCGCTGGATCGGGGCACAGACGCAGAGGTCCTGCTCGGGGACGCGAAGATCCAGAGAGGCACCCGGGCGTGAGGCTGCTCGGTGAGGCTGCGCTTCCTCTCCCAGTCGTTCAGGAAGCAGGATGGCCACCTCTGCTGGACGCCCTTCCCTGGTTAACGACGGGCCAGTGTGGGCGCCCTTCCCTGGTTAACGACGGGCCAATGTGGGCTGACACGGTGGCGCCCTTCCGTTGTGGCAGTACCGTAGTAGGACGACGGCGGTCAAGGTCAACGCCCTGCTCGACGCCCCCATCCCCTCGCTGGTTCAGCTCAAGGCCACCTTCCTCCGCCTCCGGCAGTCCAGCTCATCCAATCAGGCCGGTCCGCTCCTCAGCAAGGCGGCTCCTTCAGTCCGCAGCACACCACGCTCAAGCCTCCACCACCTCGACTCCTCAAGGTGTAAGCTTTGTTTTTTGATTATACAGAAGATGCAAGATTCTTCTGCTGCCATGTAAGTAGCACTTACAGTTACAGTAGACAAGGAGCTTGGCTTTGGATTATAGACTAGCTAAAAAGTATTTCAAACAAATTATTCACTAGCAGCATCTCAAATAGTACATAGTATTTTGATCTTGTCTATACACATATATTGTCCTTCCTGTATAATGCCCCTGTAAATAGATTATGCTTACAGTACATAGCTCAGTTTTACTTTTAGTTTCACTACTTGATGGTTATGAGAATAACAACCGCAGATAGAGTAAATAATCTTGCTTCTTTGCTAGATGAATAGCTTCATTATGGGTTGTATTGTCCGAGGTAAATTGGTACTACCTGCTGTAGGAAAATTCCAGATGCATTATGAGGCGAGTGGCGAAGCCGGAGGGGCCAAGGTATTTTCGACATGGGTGCTTGAAGGCGTGCCGTAGACCAGGAGGAGGATCTCCTGGTGGAGCTTGGCAGAAGCGAGACACTTGGATGTAACTTCAGTACACTGAGTACAGCACTGCACTATAATTGCAATTTTGGCAGATCATATATATTGAAGCATGTGAAAGTAGCAGTATCTTTGAGGGATTAATGCCACAATATCTCAATATTTATGTTACAACAGCAGCAAATGCGGAAGAAAGTAGCTGGGGAGCATACTGCCCTGGGATGGAAACACCACCTCTTCCTGAATATGTGACCAGCTTGGGCGACACATACATTGTTTCTTGGATGGAATGGAAGACAGGTAACAAGCATCAGCTGTAATATTAATGCTCTGTATGTTGTCTTGCTATTCTGAACCATGGGATCCTACTGTGCAATGGAACTCACAATCTACCGAAGGAAACCATCAAGCAACAGTACAAGGTGGCTAAAACGAGAACGACACCCCCAAATGACTCCAGTATCGGTTCTCATGTCATGGAGTATGGTGAAAGACATTCAGTAAAATCCCAGTTATATATTTCTTGTCTAGCTCATCTTCTCGGTTACTACTAATTTTCATGCATTTTGTTTTGCCAAATTTGTTTGCTAACATTGTATCTTTTCACTTTCAGTATGAGCAGTTAAATGTTGGGTCAGAGGAGAAGCACAGGGCTCTCAGGGAGGTCAAAGAAACTGTGTTACACAGGAAGCATCTCGACAGCAGTATCGATTTCATCGGGAAGCTTGTCTTTGGATTTGAAAAGGGGCCTTCGGTGCTTGAGGCTACTAAAGGCCCTGGCCAGCCATTAGTAGACGATTGGGATTGTCTGAAGACGATGGTGAGGGTAACAATTCCTTGTTTACAATCCCATAAATATGCAACACCCTGCAGTACTCTTTCTGTTTCCGGTTGAGCTTAAGTTTACTGTGTACTGATGCCAACCACTACTGTCAGGTGCGAGTTTTTGAGTCCCAATGCGGATCACTCTCTCAGTAAGTCAGTATGGCATGAACACATGAGGGCGTTCGCAGACATCTGCAACAATGGCGTCTCTGAGACAGAGATGAAGGTGGCCACCATCAGCGGTTGCGACGGCTACAACATGGGGAAGTGGAAGTCTGGAACCCGCTGGTTCTAGGGCACAGCGCCTGATCGGCAGCACTGCAGTAGTACATGCATGGGAGCAGTACCAAATGCTCCAGAGGTTCCTAGCTAGACCTCGTATACGGTGTGTGTGTACAGTGTACATATATACTCCCTCCGTTCCTAAATGTAAGTTTTTTTTAGAGATTTTAATGCGAACTACATACGGATGTATATAGACGTACTTTAGAGTTTAGGTTCACTCATTTTGCTCCGTATGAAATCTCTAGAAAGACTTATATTTAGGAATGGAGGGAGTACATTGGCGTAAACATGCAATAAACAAGCCGACGATGTGCCCCATGTGGCATCGGGTCAATCAGTAGTTTATGATCGTGCTCGTGATTTGACTGCAGTCAGTTGAAAGGCAATGATTGTTGTGCTTGCTATGCATATGATTCGTATTTGCGGATTTTAACACAGTTAGTTTATCAAAAGAAATATTGTAAATCGTACAAAAGAGCCGACTAAAGTTTCATTTAAAAAAATACTCCCTCCGTTGCTAAATATAAGTCTTTTTAGAGATTTCAAAACAAACTAATGCATATAGACATATGTCAAGACTGTAGATTCACTTATTTTGTTTCATAGGTAGTCCCTTATTGCATTAGCTATACGGATCTAGAGAGGGGAGTTGGATTGTGCCTTACTAGAGCTAGACAAACCGATGAAGGTAAAAAGAGAAGAAAAAAAACTATTACCAGTCAAAAAACCAACTGTCTGTAAAAATTACCAAACAAAAATGCCCAAAAAGTTAGTACCTAAAAATAGTTTAAAACTAATTCAAAAAATATGCCCCCCTCCCCCCAAAATCACTTTTTACTAAAAAAAACATTTTGAAATGTACAACAGGAAAATATTCTTTTCAATAGAGAAATGTTCCAATTTTCATAAAAATGTTAACTATTTTTCAGAAGGTGTTACATTTTTAATGAAAACATTAACTTCTATTAAAAATAAGAAAATTTCCATGTTTAACATTATTATCGACGTTTATTAAAATTGGATATAAAAAATGGTGCAAAATTACACACGAAGCATGTTGTTTCCCTTTTATAGCCCGGTGCAACGCACGGGCATTTGTACTAGTAAAGGCTAATCCTCGTTGGCATTTTTTTATAGGAGAAACTCCGCGAGCACCACGCGTCAAAGCCAGGACTTGAACTCGGGTGGGCTGGCAGCTACCCCAGCTGCCCAGCCAACGGGTCGACGCCACGCCCTCCTTGTTCGACATTGTGATGTTTACTGTTTTGACATGTGATGCTCATTGGAGGACTTCTAGTCTCATTGTGAGAGATTCTCCTCTCATGGATCGTCGACGCATGATGTGGCTTACACGAATAGTGTTATGGAGCAAAACTCGCCTTCACCTTGATTTGCCTCTAGATGCCCAAATATTTGTCTGGCACATAGCCAAAGAAGACATTTCTAGGTGTATAGGGGAGATCAAACACATCGTCTAATCTATCGGTGGTAGCTGGGGCCCCAACTTTTTAAAAGCTTCGGTTAGAGAAAATGCATTGTTTGTAAGCTTCTATTGTGCTCGTTGCAGTAGTGTGCACTCGGCAGCGAAATGATTCTTTGTCTTGCACTCTTGTGTAAATGAGACTAACTGTTCACCAGTTCCATACCTTTGTTGATCCCACCCCCTCCCCCCTACTCGCCTTTCTCTCTAGCAATGAAAAGAATGGGGAACCCTGTTGAAGTGTATGTGTGGATTTTTTTTTAACAAAGGGTAATATTTTAATATCAAGATGATATCAAGTACACCCGGCCTCTGTAACAACTCAATGCCACGAGCAACTCGAGGCATCAAGGATGCACACTGTTGGAGAACGTTGCAGAAAATAAAAAATTTCTACGCTTCACCAAGATCAATCTATGGAGTCATCTAGCAACGAGATAGAGGAGTGCATCTACATACCCTTGTAGATCGCGCGGAAGCGTTCAAGAGAACGGGGTTGAGGGAGTCGTACTCGTCGTGATCCAAATCACCGACGATCCTAGTGCCGAACGGACGGCACCTCCGCGTTCAACACACGTATGGTTGGGAAGACGTCTCCTCCTTCTTGATCCAGCAAGGGGAGGGAGAGGTTGATGGAGATCCAGCAGCACGACGGCGTGGTGGTGGAAGCAGCAGCGATCTCGGCAGGGCTTCGCCAAGCTCTACGAGAGGGAGAGGTGTTGCAGAGGGAGAGAGAGGCACCAGGAGCAGGGGTGCGCAGCCCTCCCTCCCCCCTCTTTATATAGGGGCCCTGGCCCCCTAGAGATTGGATCTCAAGGGGGGGCGGCGGCCAAGGGGGGTGGCTTGCCCCCCAAGCCAAGTGGGGCACCCCCACCCCTAGGGTTTCCAACCCTAGGCGCAGGGGGGGCCAAGGGGGCGCACCAGCCCACCAGGGGGCTGGTTCCCTTCCCCACGTCAGACCATGGGGCCCTCCGGGATAGGTGGCCCCACCCGATGGACCCCCGGGACCCTTCCGGTGGTCCCGGTACAATACCGGTGACCCCCGAAACTGGACTTCCTATATATAATTCTTCACCTCCGGACCATTCCGGAACTCCTCGTGACGTCCGGGATCTCATCCGGGACTCCGAAAAACTTTTGGGATACCGCATACTAGTATCTCTACAACCCTAGCGTCACCGAACCTTAAGTGTGTAGACCCTACGGGTTCGGGAGACATGCAGACATGACCGAGACGACTCTCCGGCCAATAACCAACAGCAGGATCTGGATACCCATGTTGGCTCCCACGTGTTCCATGATGATCTCATCGAATGAACCACGATGTCGAGGATTCAAGTAATCCCGTATACAATTCCCTTTGTCAATCGATACGATACCTGCCCGAGATTCGATCGTCGGTATCCCAATACCTCGTTCAATCTCGTTACCGGCAAGTCACTTTACTCGTACCGTAATGCATGATCCCGTGACCAACCACTTAGTCACTTTGAGCTCATTATGATGATGCATTACCGAGTGGGCCCAGTGATACCTCTCCGTCATACGGAGTGGCAAATCCCAGTCTCGATCCGTATCAACCCAACAAACACTGTCGGAGATACCTGTAGTATACCTTTATAGCCACCCAGTTACGTTGTGACGTTTGGTACACCCAAAGCACTCCCACGGCATCCGGGAGTTACACGATCTCATGGTCTAAGGAAATGATACTTGACATTGGAAAAGCTCTAGCAAACGAACTACACGATCTTGTGCTATGCTTAGGATTGGGTCTTGTCCATCACATCATTCTCCTAATGTTGTGATCCCGTTATCAATGACATCCAATGTCCATGGTCAGGAAACCGTGACCATCTATTGATAAACGAGCTAGTCAACTAGAGGCTCACTAGAGACATGTTGTGGTCTATGTATTCAGACATGTATTAAGATTTCCGGATAACACAATTATAGCATGAATAAAAGACAATTATCATGAACGAGGAAATATAATAATAACCATTTTAGTATTGCCTCTAGGGCATATTTCCAACAGTCTCCCACTTGCACTAGAGTCAATAATCTAGTTACATTGTGATGAATCAAACATCCATAGAGTTCTGGTGTTGATCATGTTTTGCTCGCGGAAGAGGTTTAGTCAACGGATCTGCGACATTCAGATTCGTATGCACTTTGCAAATATCTACGTCTCCATCTTGAACATTTTCACGAATGGAGTTGAAGCGACGCTTGATGTGCCTGGTCTTCTTGTGAAACCTGGGCTCCTTGGCAAGGGCAATAGCTCCAGTGTTGTCACAGAAGAGTGTGATCGGCCCCGACGCATTGGGTATGACTCCTAGGTCGGTGATGAACTCCTTCACCCATATTGCTTCATGCGCTGCCTCCGAGGCTGCCATGTACTCTACTTCACATGTAGATCCCGCCACGACGCTTTGCTTGCAACTGCACCAGCTTACTGCCCCACCATTCAAAATATACATGTATCCGGTTTGTGACTTAGAGTCATCCAGATCTGTGTCGAAGCTAGCGTCGACGTAACCCTTTACGACGAGCTCTTCGTCACCTCCATAAACGAGAAACATATCCTTAGTCCTTTTCAGGTATTTTAGGATATTCTTGACTGCTATCCAGTGTTCCATGTCGGGATTACTTTGGTACCTTCCTACCAAACTTATGACAAGGTTTACATCAGGTCTCGTACACAACATGGCATACATGATAGACCCTATGGCTGAGGCATAGGGGACGAGACTCATCTTTTCTCTATCTTCTGCCATGGTCGGACATTGAGCTGAGCTCAATTTCACACCTTGCAACACAGGCAAGAACCCCTTCTTGGACTGATCCATATTGAACTTCTTCAATATCTTATCAAGATATGTGCTTTGTGAAAGACCTATGAGGCGTCTCGATCTATCTCTATAGATCTTGATGCCTAATATGTAAGCAGCTTCTCCAAGGTCCTTCATTGAAAAACACTTATTCAAGTAGGCCTTAATGCTGTCCAAAAGTTCTATATCATTTCCCATCAAAAGTATGTCATCCACATATAATATGAGAAATGCTACAGAGCTCCCACTCACTTTCTTGTAAACGCAGGCTTCTCCATAAGTCTGCATAAACCCA
The DNA here is from genome assembly GCA_963921465.1 of Triticum timopheevii. NCBI lineage: Eukaryota > Viridiplantae > Streptophyta > Magnoliopsida > Poales > Poaceae > Triticum > Triticum timopheevii. The sequence goes on from OY997268.1 coordinate 578,951,898, forward strand.
AACGCTTTGATCATTTCATTAAAGCGAATGTTCCAACTCCGAGATGCTTGCACCAGCCCATAGATGGAGCGCTGGAGCTTGCATGCCTTGTTAGCATTCTTAGGATCGACAGAATCCTCCGGCTGCATCATATACAGTTCTTCCTTAAGATGGCCGTTAAGGAATGCCATTTTGACATCCATTTGCCATATCTCATAATCATAATATGCGGCAATTGCTAACATGATTCGGACGGACTTCAGCTTCGCTACGGGAAAGAAAGTCTCATCGTAGTCAACCCCTTGAACTTGTCGATAACCCTTAGTGACAAGTCGAGCTTTATAGATGGTAACATTACCATCTGCGTCCGTCTTCTTCTTAAAGATCCATTTGTTTTCTATCGCTCGCCTATCATCGGGCAAGTCTATCAAAGTCCATACTTTGTTTTCATACATGGATCCTATCTCGGATTGCATGGCTTCAAGCCATTTGTTGGAATCTGGGCCCGCCATTGCTTCTTCATAGTTCGAAGGTTCACCGTTGTCTAACAACATGATTTCCAGGACAGGGTTGCCATACCACTCTGGTGTGGAACGTGTCCTCGTGGACCTATGAAGTTCAGTAGTAACTTGATCCGAAGTACCTTGATCATCATCATTAGTTTCCTCTCTAGTCAGTGCAGGAACCACAGGAACATCTTCCTGAGCTGCGCTACTTTCCGGTTCAAGAGGTAGTACTTCATCAAGTTCCACTTTCCTCCCACTTAATTCTTTCGAGAGAAACTCTTTCTCCAAAAAGGACCCGTTCTTGGCAACAAAGATCTTGCCTTCGGATCTGAGGTAGAAGGTATACCCAATGGTTTCCTTAGGGTATCCTATGAAGATGCATTTTTCCGACTTGGGTTCGAGCTTTTCAGGTTGAAGTTTCTTGACATAAGCATCGCATCCCCAAACTTTTTGAAACGACAGCTTAGGTTTCTTCCCAAACCATAATTCATACGGTGTTGTCTCAACGGATTTAGACGGTGCCCTATTTAACGTGAATGTAGATGTCTCTAGAGCGTATCCCCAAAATGATAGCGGTAAATCGGTGAGTGACATCATAGATCGCACCATATCCAATAGAGTGCGATTACGATGTTCGGACACACCGTTACGCTGAGGTGTTCCAGGCGGCGTGAGTTGTGAAACGATTCCACATTTCCTTAAGTGCGTACCAAATTCGTGACTTAAATATTCTCCCCCACGATCTGATCGTAAGAACTTTATCTTTCGGTCACGTTGATTCTCTACCTCATTCTGAAATTCCTTGAACTTTTCAAAGGTCTTAGACTTGTGTTTCATCAAGTATATATGCCCATATCTACTCAAGTCGTCAGTGAGAGTGAGAACATAATGATATCCTCCGCGAGCCTCAACGCTCATTGGACCGCACACATCAGTATGTATGATTTCTAATAAGTTGGTTGCTCGCTCCATTGTTCCGGAGAATGGAGTCTTGGTCATTTTGCCCATAAGGCACGGTTCGCATGTGTCAAATGATTCGTAATCAAGAGACTCCAAAAGTCCATCAGCATGGAGCTTCTTCATGCGTTTGACACCAATGTGACCAAGGCGGCAGTGCCACAACTATGTGGGACTATCGTTATCAACTTTACATCTTTTGGTATTCACACTATGAATATGTGTAACATCACGTTCGAGATTCATTAAGAATAAACCATTGACCAGCGGGGCATGACCATAAAACATATCTCTTATATAAATAGAACAACCATTATTCTCGGATTTAAATGAGTAGCCATCTCGCATTAAACGAGATCCAGATACAATGTGCATGCTCAAAGCTGGCACTAAATAACAATTATTGAGGTTTAAAACTAATCCCGTAGGTAAATGTAGAGGTAGCGTGCCGACGGCGATCACATCGACCTTGGAACCATTCCCGACGCGCATCGTCACCTCGTCCTTCGCCAGTCTCCACTTATTCCGCAACTCCTGTTTTGAGTTACAAATATGAGCAACCGCACCGGTATCAAATACTCAGGAGCTACTACGAGTACTGGTAAGGTACACATCAACTACATGTATATCACATATATCTTTGGTGTTGTCGGCCTTCTTGTCCGCCAAGTATTTGGGGCAGTTCCGCTTCCAGTGTCCCTTTCCCTTGCAATAAAAGCACTCAGTCTCATGTTTGGGTCCATTCTTTGGCTTCTTCCCGGCAACTGGTTTACCGGGCGCGGCAACTCCCTTGACGTCCTTCTTGAAGTTCTTCTTACCCTTGCCTTTCTTGAAACTAGTGATTTTATTGACCATCAACACTTGATGTTTCTTTTTGATTTCCACCTCTGCTGATTTCAGCATTGAAAATACTTCAGGAATAGTTTTCACCATCCCCTGCATATTGTAGTTCATCACAAAGCTCTTGTAGCTAGGTAGGAGCGACTGAAAGATTCTATCAATGACCGCCTCGTCAGGGAGGTTAATGTCCAGCTGGGACAAGCGGTTGTGCAACCCAGACATTTTGAGTATGTGCTCACTGACAGAACTATTTTCCTCCATCTTAGAACTGTATAACTTGTCGGAGACTTCATATATCTCGACCCGGGCATGAGCTTGGAAAACCATTTTCAGCTCTTCGAACATCTCATATGCTCCGTGTTGCTCAAAACGCTTTTGGAGCCCCGGTTCTAAGCCGTAAAACATGCCACACTAAACGAGGGAGTAATCATCAGCACGTGACTGCCAAGCGTTCATAATGTCTTGGTTCTCTGGGATGGGTGCTTCACCTAGAGGTCCTTCTAGGACATATGCTTTCTTGGCAACTATGAGGATCATATCTCAGGTTCCGGACCCAGTCCGAATAGTTGTTGCCATCATCTTTCAGCTTGGTTTTCTCTAGGAACGCGTTGAAGTTGAGGTTGACATGAGCGTTGGCCATTTGATCTACAAGACATTTTGCAAAGGTTTTTAGACTAAGTTCATGATGATTAAGTTCATCTAATCAAATTATTTAATGAACTCCCACTCAGATTAGACATCCCTCTAGTCATCTAAGTGACACATGATCCGACTCAACTAGACCATGTCCGATCATCACGTGAGACGGACTAGTCATCGTCGGTGAACATCTCCATGTTGATCGTATCTTCCATACGACTCATGTTCGACCTTTCGGTCTCTTGTGTTCCGAGGCCATGTCTGTACATGCTAGGCTCGTCAAGTCAACCTAAGTGTTTTGCATGTGTAAATCTGTCTTACACCCGTTGTATGTGAACATTAGAATCTATCACACCCGATCATCACGTGGTGCTTCGAAACAACGAACTTTCGCAACGGCGCACAGTTAGGGGAAACACTTTCTTGAAATTACTATAAGGGATCATCTTATTTACTACCGTCGTACTAAGCAAATAAGAAGCAAAACATGATAAACATCACATGCAATCAAATAGTGACATGATATGGCCAATATCATATTGCTCCTTTGATCTCCATCTTCGGGGCGCCATGATCATCTTCGTCACCGGCATGACACCATGATCTCCATCATCGTGTCTTCATGAAGTTGTCACGCCAACGATTACTTCTACTTCTATGGCTAACGTGTTTAGCAATAAAGTAAAGTAATTTACATGGCGTTATTCAATGACACACAGGTCATACAAAAAATAAAGACAACTCCTATGGCTCCTGCCGGTTGTCATACTCATCGACATGCAAGTCGTGATTCCTATTACAAGAACATGATCAATCTCATACATCACATATAGTTCATTCATCGCATCCTTTTTGGCCATATCACATCACAGGGCATATGCTGCAAAAACAAGTTAGACGTCCTCTAATTGTTGTTGCATGTTTTTACGTGGCTTCTATAGGTTTCTAGCAAGAACGTTTCTTACCTACGTAAAACCACAACGTGATATGACAATTTCTATTTACCCTTCATAAGGACCCTTTTCATCGAATCCGATCCGACTAAAGTGGGAGAGACAGACACCCGCTAGCCACCTTATGCAACTAGTGCATGTCAGTCGGTGGAACCTGTCTCAGGTAAGCGTACGTGTAAGGTCGGTCTGGGCAGCTTCATCCCACGATGCCACCGAAACAAGATAAGACTAGTAGTGGCAAGAAAATTGACAACATCTACGCCCACAACAAGTTTGTGTTCTACTTGTGCATAGAAACTACGCATAGACCTAGCTCATGATGCCACTGTTGGAGAACGTTGCAGAAAATAAAAAATTTCTATGCTTCACCAATATCAATCTATGGAGTCATCTAGCAACGAGATAGAGGAGTGCATCTACATACCCTTGTAGATTGCGCGGAAGCGTTTAAGAGAACGAGGTTGAGGGAGTCGTACTCGTCATGATCCAAATCATCGATGATCCTAGTGCCGAACGGACGGCACCTCCGCGTTCAACACACGTACGGTTGGGAAGACGTCTCCTCCTTCTTGATCCAGCAAGGGGAGGGAGAGGTTGATGGAGATCTAGCAGCACGATGGCGTGGTGGTGGAAGCAGCAGCGATCTCGGCAGGGCTTCGCCAAGCTCTACGAGAGGGAGAGGTGTTGCAGAGGGAGAGGGAGGCGCCAGGAGCAGGGGTGCGCATCCCTCCCTCCCCCCTCTTTATATAGGGGCCCTGGGGGGCGCCGACCCCCTAGAGATTGGATCTCAAGGGGGGCGGCGGCCAAGGGGGGTGGCTTGCCCCCAAGCCAAGTGGGGCGCCCCCACCCCTAGGGTTTCCAACCCTAGGTGCAGGGGGGGCAAGGGGGCGCACCAGCCCACCAGGGGCTGGTTCCCTTCCCCACTTCATCCCATGGGGCCCTCCAGGATAGGTGGCCCCACCCGGTGGACCCCCCGGACCCTTCCGGTGGTCCCGGTACAATATCGGTGACCCCCGAAACTTTCTCGATGGCTGAAACTGGACTTCCTATATATAATTCTTCACCTCCGGACCATTCCGGAACTCCTCGTGACATCCGGGATCTCATCCTGGACACCGAACAACTTTCGGGTTACCGCATACTAGGATCTCTACAACCCTAGCGTCACCGAACCTTAAGTGTGTAGACCCTACGGGTTCAGGAGACATGCAGACATGACCGAGACGACTCTCCGGCCAATAACCAACAGCGAGATCTAGATACCCATGTTGGCTCCCACATGTTCCACGATGATCTCATCAAATGAACCACGATGTCGAGGATTCAAGTAATCCCGTATACAATTCCCTTTGTCAATCGGTACGATACCTGCCCGAGATTCGATCGTCGGTATCCCAATACCTCATTCAATCTCGTTACCGGCAAGTCACTTTACTCGTACCGTAATGCATGATCCCGTGACCAACTACTTAGTCACTTTATGATGATGCATTACCGAGTGGGCCCAATGATACCTCTCCGTCATACGGAGTGACAAATCCTAGTCTCGATCCGTGTCAACCCAACAAACACTTTCGGAGATACCTGTAGTATGCCTTTATAGCCACCCAGTTACGTTGTGACGTTTGGTACACCCAAAGCACTCCTATGGCATCTTGGAGTTACACGATCTCATGGTCTAAGGAAATGATACTTGACATTGGAAAAGCTCTAGCAAACGAACTACACGATCTTGTGCTATGATTAGGATTGGGTCTTGTCCATCACATCATTCTCCTAATGATGTGATCCCGTTATCAATGACATCCAATGTTCATGGTCAGGAAACCGTGACCATCTATTGATAAACGAGCTAGTCAACTAGATGCCCACTAGGGACATATTGTGGTCTATGTATTCACACATGTATTACGATTTCCGGATAATACAATTATAGCATGAATAAAAGACAATTATCATGAACGAGGAAATATAATAATAACCATTTTATTATTGCCTCTAGGGCATATTTCCAACACACACAACCAAAAAAACAAAAGAAAAAACAAAGATCTAAGGCACGCCGTAACCAACAATGGTACCAAGCACTACCATGACAACACATGGGCTGCGAGTAGGTTCTCCAAAAGCAACGTCTTCAAGAAGATAAGGACACACAAGTGTCACCGTTGCCGGATTCAGTCAAATACTAAATTCTGAGTTTTCACCCTGAGAGAAGAACTGAGCAACACCATGCAATGCCTTCAACAAGGTAAAAATATCGAAATACCGCCATTGCGAGGTATGACCGGTGAAGGACACACCATGGGTTTTCACCCTGAAACTCCAGTCCCGGTACTGAAGTAGCACCACCAAACGCAACCACGAAGTGTTGTTGCAACCACGAAGTGTTGTTGCAACCACTGGACCACCCCCTTCATTCCTTCAATCATTGACAATGCCGAACACAGGCAAACGCCCACATGTGTCGTGTTCTAGACCACTCGGCAACGAATATGCATAATCTTCGTGCACAAGGACCATGGAACATCACATCTCAGAACGTCTTCTGCCTGCATGTTTGGCATTCCAACCATTGTCCATTTCTCTCACACACAGTTCTGATGGGAAAAGTTGTGCTCTGATGAGCTTGTTGACGGGCGACGACGCGACTGTTAGGAGCCACCGAAACCCACGATAAGGGCACCTTCGGCAGACCCATGCCATCCTCGCCATCAGCTGATGATGAACTTGGGAAAAGGATCCTTCGGTTGTCCAGTTGCAACCGTGGTCGCCCATGTCCCTGATCTGCATATTGGAATCAGATCGGATCACGGTCATACCACAAGTGACCGCCGCCGCCATGGATGGCGTCTCTGTCTTCAAATCTTGATCCAGCACCGCACAAGTCGTCGCGGCCAGCACAACCTAGATCCAAAGGCGGCCGGCGCGCTGCCCTCGCAGCCACTCCAGCCATGCCACCACCAGAAGGTTGAGGCCGCCGCGCCATTTCCAACCTCCGCCGAGCGCCAACGCCATCTAGGGCCGGCCCTCGCGCAAGGCCGGAGGTCCCCTCGGTAGGAGAGGACGAGAGCCCGCCACCGCCGTCACCCAACGGGCCTTGCCCGTCGGTTTCCTCCGGTGACGGCGGGGTGGATGGAGGAGAGGGGAGACGGGGGCGGCGGCTAGGGTTTCACCCGTGCCACCCCCTAGGAGCGGTGCGGGTGCAGCGGCTATATGTGGATTGTGTAGTCCTTTCCATCCGTTTAGACTTTTGTTGCGACGGGTTGTGCATGGAGCTTAACATGGTATCAGGGCATAAGGTCTTGAGTTCAAGTCGTGGCTTTCACAGTTTATCAAAACATTGTTGTTGCCCTCTGTGTCCACGCATAGGCCTCTTGAACCATATCTCTAAATCTATTCATGTGTTGACTACCTGTGTCACACGTGAGAAGGGGTGTTGAACTGTATATGTGGATTGCCTAACCCTTTTCATCAATTTGAACTTCTGATTGCGTTGGCTAGTGCATGGAGCTTAGCAAACCCAATGCTTCGGTGCGGGCCATAGATAGGTTAGGGTTAGGCTCCACAGTGGCGCAACATTGATGATGGCAGCAGCGTCAGCTTGGTGAATAACTTTCCCTCGAGCTACATAGGTGTCGTCTATAGTGGCGTCGATGATAGATTCCTGGCGTCATTTATTCAAGTGAGCCTAGCTTTGTAGGGTATGTTGATGCGGCAGCGACAACATCTTTCCTCAGTAGTTTGGTCCTCCATCCTCTTCTCCATCACATCGGTGCGACCTCTAGTGCCAGAGCAAGGCATGCGAGAAATAGTGGAGGCCTTGCTCTAGAATTTGCGTCTCTTCCAGCTGCGTTGGCTTCTTCTCCAGGACGCTGATCCAGCAAGACTGTGGCCTTGATGAATTCCCGTTCGCGATCAACAATGAAAGGCATGCGATAAATAGTGGAGGTCTTGCTCTAGAATCTGCGTCTCTTCCAGTTGCATCGACTTCTTCTCCAGGACGCTGATCCAACAAGACCGTGGCCTTGATGAATCCCAGTTCGCGATCAACAACGACAATCTAGCTACGGAGATGGAGCGGCTTTGGGGAAGAGCGTGGTCGGTCGCATTTACTCCGCAAAAAAAAAATAAAAAAATAGACGGGACAAACGTACGGGGTCGGTGGAAGAATATATTAACGGATATGACCATATGATTAGCCTTTGAAATTCCAGGAACAAACGCATAACTTTATCTTACTTTAGACACGAACCTAACATTTCTTCTTTCCCTAGTCCTAGAAAAAAGAGCCTAACCTTTTCAAGGCACCGCACGTACGTCGTCCATTTGTACATTTCTTTATATCGGAGGAATAGGTGCACGTACACCTGCCTACATCAACATCGCGCACCACGCACCGCACTTTACATCAGGCCAATCCTTTACTCCAGAAGCTTATTCGTGCCGTGGCGTTCGGCACCCACCTAATTCCCCCTATCATTTTGTGCAATGGCGATCTGTGCCTATTTCCACAAGTAATCCGTCTCCACCGCAGCAAATGCGGTGCGCCGTGCACAGAGTCTGGGTCACGTCACGTCCTCTCGACTCGACCTCGCGGTCGCTGTGGTGTGGGTTCAGGTCGGCCAGTCACCGCCTTTCGGGTCCAGCAGATCGTCGATCGCGATCGACGGATGGCGTGTGGAAAGCCAGCAGCGGAGCGACCCCTGGCCCGATCGTGTCCCGACGGCGACACCGGCCTAGCCATGCCTCCCTCACGTTACCCATCGCGGGTCGCTCGGCCGAGATCGGCACGAAAGCGGAGCGCCGACAGCAGCGCCGATCGGGTCGAGGCCGCGACGTCCTCGATGCCGAGCGTAGATCACGGTGCGTCGCTCCAAGTGAAGGGCGCGTTTTGCTTCACGGAAAAGCGAATTGACGGCTGTACACCACCAGGCCAGACCAGACCATGTGGCCGTGTGCGTGGCTCCGCCGCTCTGTCCCCGCTGCTCGAGTCCAGCCGGCGCATGTGGCCGTCGCGGCTCGCGAGGGCTTCAGGCAGTACGATGTGTCCAGCAAGCTCAAAACGCACCTCGCCCTCGTGCGTCCCAAGGGCGACCGGCACCGTCCACCCAACAGCTTGACTTGGAACACGCGACATCACACGCGTGCCGTACATTCGTACTAATCCCCTCCCTTGATGTGATCTTTCTCAAAATTATAAACTTTGATGAATTTGTTATTTGCAGAAATAACATCTACTCCCTCCGTTCCTAAACATAAGTCTTTTTAGAGATTTCAAATGAAGTACCACATACGGATGTATATAGATATGTTTTAGAGTGTAGATTCACTCGTTTTGCTTCGTATGTAATCACTTGTTGAAATATCTAGACAGACCTATATTTAGGAAACGGAGGGAGTACTTCTCAAATACCAAATATATATGCACACACATCAAGAGAAATAGTTTTCATATTGTAAATGTTTGTAGATATCGAGAGTTTTCTCTATATAAACTTAGTCAAAGTTTAAGCAGTTTTCTCCAAGTCAGGGTTTCTCTTTCCGTCTGCTGACTGGGGTGTCTATAGGACACTCATTCCCTCCAAACTTTGTCGACGAGCCTGTGGATCCACCCTCCATCTGCTTGCCGTTCAGACGGCCAGAGGTGAGTAAGGGGATCCCGGTGCCTTGGCTCCAACTAGTATTTTTTTTTTGCTTTGCAAGGCTGTGTTTGGACGGAGTTGATGCAGCTCCGGCGTAGATTCTTAACGCCTCATTGGCGCTGTGAGGTTAGAATCTCTCGCCGTACGGAAGCGGCAAGGACATTTGGTGTTAGGCGCTTCACACAGATTCAAGAGTTCAATGGCGATGACTGCAGTTCTGACGCACATGCTATGAGGGTTGGTGTTGTCGGAAATGTGGAGCTCAGGAAAGAATGCCGACGCCAATGGTTGGAGAGTATGATGGTCCGACCAAAGGCGACTACTTCATGGTGGAAGGGGATGGAGCCCCTTGGTGGAAGAAGACAAAATGAGGGTGATTAGCTGAACAAACCGACAATTAGTTTATAGCAACTCCAACAGATCCCGTTTCGTAAAATAACTACCGTTTAAGAGAAGTTTGGGAAGAAAATGTCTCCAACAAATCCTGTAAACGTGAAATAAATTTACAGGATCCTGTAAATTTGATCTCAATTTCACTTCGGTTTAGGCGAAGTTTTGCTTCCGACAAACTTTTGGCACAAGGTAACCGCCTGAAACCGTTGCGTCGTCGGCTCCCTGCCGGAAAGTCGTTGCGTCGCAGGAAAGCCACCGTGCCACCACCGCTTCGCCGAAAAGTCATTGTGTCGTTGCCGCCCCGCATCCCCGTAAAGCCATTGTGTCATTGCCGATTTGCCAAAAAACCGCCGTGTCGTTGCCGCCATGCAGACAACGGCTGCGTCGCCGAAAAGGCATCATGTCGCTGTCGCTTCATGAAAAAATGACCGCGTCGCCGCTGCCCCACCGGAAAGCCATTGTGCCGCCGTCACTTCACCGCAAAACCGCCGTGTCACCGCCGCGGCACAGCCATGTCGCTGGAATGCTGTCACGCGCGACACTGACCGACGGGCCCTAGATCATTATCTAGTTTTGTTTAATGAAAAATAAAATAAAATCATACTTAAGAGAAAAAGTTTACGGGATCTGATAAAAGTAGCTCTCAGGAAGCTTCCCCTAAAATGTATAGCCTATAGAAGCATTTTTACGGGATGTTTTTTAGGGGAATTATCTTTTGAGATGCAAACGTTCATACATGCGCATAGCCGGAAGGCCTGAAATAAATCACAAAAAACACGAGCTCCAATATCAAGTACACAACTAGAGCTTGATGGGCCGGGGATACCACTACTTTTCTAACCATCCAATCACAGGTTGGTTTGCTTGTAGAGAAGCGGTTGGAGTTGCTCTTACTATTTCTTTGACACACACTAAATAGTGTTAAATAGTTTTTTTCCAGATGCGGTCAGTATAATTTAGCAGGAAAAGTAATCATCGAGGAATAACTTTTTTTGCGACTAAAAAAATCGTGGAATAACCTTTTTTTGTGACTGAAAAAATCGTGGAATAACCTCGTTGTACTTTGCCACAGCTCCCTAAAAGTACAAACAATCATGGAATAACCTTTTTTTTTGCGACTGGAAAAATCGTGGAATAACCTTTGCTATGATATTCTGGCTTATCCAAACAAATCATCTCATATTCTGGACAGACACCTGTAATCCAATTCCAGCACGGCAGAAATGCTCCCTCTAAAATGTGGAAGCAGAAGTTTGAGCCAAAGTAGACAACAACTACTAGTAGTAACTCCAACCTCCAAACCAACCACCATAAAATCTTGTGCAACTCCAATCCACTGCCGTAGTTTCCCAATTTCCGAACGGCACGACACGCTTAGACAGCCGTCCCGGAGCACAGCTCAATGTTGACTTGCCGTGCAAATATAAATAGAAACATTCATCGGAGGAGCGAGACACGCTAACTTTGATTTGTACCGCGGATAAAGAAACCAGACCAAACCAAAAACACCTACAACAGAAATCCGAGGAGGAGATCACCGTTTGCGACCCGTGACGGAGACGGAGCCCGCCGTCTCATGCCGCCAAAGGCCAAATACTTTTACCACCCCCGGTTTCTGCCTTTTTTTTTCCTTGCTTGGCAAAGCCCCTGGTTTCTTTCTGCTGGCGTGGAGGAGAAATTAAAAAAAAGCTCCTGGACCGCGACCGCCGAATTCTAATTCTAGAAAAAAGAAAATCGGAATTGACTGGGGGATTCCAAGGAAAAGAATGGAATTGTCTGCGGAATTCAAAAAAATATATTGACTGCGAAATTCCGCCGAGTCGCACCTACCCCGCCGGCCGGGACTATAAAACCTGGCCCTCCCCCGCCTGCCCTCCTCTTCTCTCCTCTCTGCATTTTTTCCACCCACCCGTTTTGCGCTTTGGCCCCTCGGGAACACGAGAATCCGTGTCAGCCCCCTCGGCGTGATCCTCCCCGTGCTCGCTCGCTGCAGTCCAGCTCGCCGCCCGTCGTAAGGCCGTCCCGTCCCCGTGCGCGCCTCGGTTTAGCGTCCGTCCGGCGGAGATTTCGTGCTCCGCGGGCCAGATTCGCCGTGCGGCCAGCTGCTCCTCGTCGGTTTCCGCCGATCCGTGGTCGGGTCCAGCTGTTTGCGGCCGCGGGGTTCGGGCCGCGGCCAGGTGTGCGGCATTGGAGGCCCTCGGCGGAGGCCTCGTGTTTCGCGTGGGGTTTAGTTGGATTTCGTGTAGTGCGAGGCGGAGAAGCTTGGCCTATTTAGCGCGCCAGGCCCTGTGGTGGAAGGCCTCACACCGGAGATCTCCTCGCCCGAGAGGAGAGACGCCGTCGGAAGGGAATTCCTGCCAATCCCCAAGGTTTCCACTGACTTGCTCCTTCCCTGGTTAAATTTTTAGTTTTGCTCTGCTTTGCTTGCCGTCCAGTGTCACCCATAGGTTGCTGATCAAGTTTCTTATTGTGAAATGTCAGATTCAGGATTTCCTCCTCGGCGAGAAATCCTCGCAGTTCTCCAGGTTTGCAAGTAGTGTTATCTTGCTATTTAAGGGCCCGGCAATTGTGAGAGACTGGGAACTTTCAGCCTGCAGAGGGTGGTGTTATTGTCATGGGTAATCAGAATGGGACCCCCGGGAACGAGTACTACAGCCGGTTCCCCAGGGAGCATCCTGCTTCTAGGTATGCCGATGGGGTTGAAGATGATAGTTACTCAGACTTGAAGAAATCTGACAAGCCCTGGCCTGATGCTGACTCGTTTAGGCCCACCGCCGCTGGTATTCTGAGGCAAGGGTTGGATCTGACATCCATCTCTGTCCTCGGGCGCAAGACGGCGGACCTAAGGGAGCATTATATCATTGGCCGGAAGCTTGGGCAGGGCCAGTTTGGGACGACGTACCTCTGCACCGAGATAAGTACAGGGTGCGACTTCGCGTGCAAGACCATCCTCAAGCGCAAGCTCATCACTAAGGTGGATGTCGAGGATGTGCGCCGTGAGATCCAGATAATGCACCATTTGTCAGGACACAAGAACGTTGTCTCGATCAAGGATGTCTATGAGGACGTGCAGGCGGTGCACATTGTGATGGAGCTCTTGCCTGGCGGGGAGCTCTTTGACCGAATTCAGGGGAATGGGCATTACAGTGAGATGAAGGCTGCAGAGATTACAAGAATTGTTGTCAGCATTGTGGCTATGTGCCATTCACTTGGTGTGATGCACCGTGATCTCAAGCCAGAAAATTTCCTCCTCCTTGACAAAGATGATGATCTGTCCATAAAAGCAATTGATTTTGGCCTATCTGTCTACTTCAAGCCAGGTATGATATTGAATTTCGGTGCATAAAATGGACATATTTTTAAGCAACAAATAAATGCCATACTGTGCTTCTTCCTTTTTTTTGCTGCATAATATTCTGTTGACACTGGAAGGTGGACACATTCAGTTACATTCCTGCTGCACCCTTAACGATCATTATATGAACCGCCACTTCAACATTCAAACTAGTATATAACATCATGGCATGAATGTTGACTAACAAATCAGGAGTTGGTATATCTTGTTGATTCAACAACACATATGAATATTAGCTTATCATTGCTGCTTATTACGAGGATGAGGCAAGCGGGAGCTACATGCACCAGGTTGCCCTATTGCTGCTTATTACGAGGATGAGGCAAATTGAAAATGAAACTCTGTTTCTACCTCATTCATATTCGCATGTATCTGCATTATATGTACCCATCCCATGTGTGAAGTGTTGTTATTTTCTGAATAAATTATTGTTTTTCTTTATTAACTTGCTAATTTACCAATTCAGGCCAGGTTTTCAGCGAGCTAGTTGGCAGCCCGTTTTATGTTGCTCCTGAGGTGTTGCACAAACGCTATGGGCCAGAATCCGATGTGTGGTCAGCTGGAGTGATACTCTATGTGTTGCTAAGTGGGGTTCCACCATTTTGGGCAGGTGATTTCTTTAAACTCTGGTGTTAAATTTGAGTCTACTGTCTTCCTGGAATTGCTAAATGATCAATATTGATTTTATCAGATACACAGAAAGGCATATTTGATGCAGTTCTGAAGGGGCACCTTGATTTGGAATCAGACCCTTGGCCTAAGATATCTGACGGTGCAAAGGATCTTATAAGAAAAATGCTTTGCAATTGCCCTTCAGAGCGTTTGAAAGCCCATGAAGTGCTACGTAAGTGTATTTTATCTATTTCTTCACCCTTGCAAGTTGTTTTAGTAGTCACGAACATTTTCCTTTTGTACTTGTTTACCAATTATATGTTAATGCCAGGGCATCCCTGGATTTGCCAAAATGGGGTGGCCACTGATGGAGTTTTGGATCCTAGTGTTATCTCTCGTCTCAAGCGGTTCTCTGCAATGAACAATCTACAGAAATTAGCTCTGAGAGTGAGTTCTCTCTGCAATTTTTTCCATTTCACATCTTTGGATCTTTACAAGTGTAATAGTTGAAATTTTGGTAGAATATTAACTTTGTGGTATAATGGTCTCATGGGTCATGGCTCTGTTCTGTCTGGACTTTCCTATAATATGTTAGTCTACGGCACATACATAGTTACTGTGAATCATCAGTTGACATTACAGTTCACACGAACATGCCATTGGTCATGAATGGATTCTATTGCTGCCATGCGAGCAAGTTTCATTTGAGCTGTTGCTTTAGTCTCACTACATGAATTTCCTGCTGCGGAAAGGGAATATGCTTTTGTTTTTGGCATTCAACTGTGTGGGTTAGGCACTATGCTGGAATTTAATTTGTTTCATTATGTCCTGCACCTATCAATTTTGTAAACAGTATGGCTCTGTTTCTTCTGTGACACTTTATATGCTTCCAGGTGATAGCTGAGCGTCTTTCAGAAGAGGAAATTGCTGGATTAAGAGAATTATTCAAGACAGTGGACATAAAAAATAGAGGTGTAATCACTTTTGGTGAGCTTAGGAAAGGTTTGACAAGATATGGCAATGAATTGGTGGATACCGAGATTTGTGATATAATGGAAGCGGTAAGTGCATGCTTTTGATTATTACGAAGGCTCGTCCATATGTGTGGAATGTGTAAACGTTTTCCTGCTTCAAACACTGTTTAGCCACCACACACTATTCTTCAATTCTTATGTGGTTCTGGGATATCCTCTGTTGGAAAAGGCCTAATCAATATATATCATTGCTGTGATTACATATGGCATTTTTTGCTGAAAAATGCCTACGCTGTACATATATAGCATGCAGTAATAATATATATAACATGCATTACTTGATTTGTTGGTAGTAAATTGTCTGCATTGCTGTCCTACTTTATCTAATCTGTCTGAACCTTTTTCAGGCTGATACAGACACTGATGTAACCATAAACTATGAAGAATTTATTGCTGCAACCATGCCTCTAAACAAGATAGAGCGGGAAGAACACTTGAAGGCAGCTTTTACATATTTTGACAAAGATGGCAGTGGCTATATCACAGTCGACAAGCTTCAACGAGCCTGTGTGGAATATAACATGGAGGGCACTCTCCTTGAAGAGATTATTTTAGAGGCCGATCAGAACAATGTAAGTCGATTATCCCACTCTAAAATAACATGGCATGCCTGTTAATTGTTAGTATCATTTAACTGTGGTTCTGACTCATGAAGAACCTGTAACACTGTTTGCGAGGCACATTTAGTCAATTTAGACATGTATAGTGTTTTCGGACTTGCATCTTTGAAACCCACTGCAAGCGGCTCTGAATTCTAAAGACCTATTTAACTTGTGAAATTGTACCTTTGTCCTTGGTGGCATTGGGTATCTACCACCAGCTATGCCTAATACCCAGTGTCTCAACAGCTCAAAGATAAACCAAAATCTATATAGCAACAGCACGGAACACATAGATCTCAGATTACATACAGATTTTGGTATCTGCATAATGTTGCAAAAAAAGAAGTAATTACTCATTACTACTTAAAAATCAACTTTGCGATAGTGATGTTAGCTGGATAATACTATGAGAAAAATTGTAGTGTTACTTTCAGCATGACCTATATCACCGCTGATTTGTTTGTCAAAAACCAGCTGAATCTAATGAATGTGCATTATCTTTGTTTTTCAGGACGGTCAAATTGATTATGCCGAATTTGTAGCCATGATGCAAGGCAACACCAACGGTGGCAATATTGGACTTGGGCGTCCAACAATGGAAACCAGTCTGAATGTGACCTTGAGAGATGCAGCTCAAGTACATTAATGCGCAGATTTTGTTCTCTTCTCATTGCCATGATGTCCACGACCCAAATTGGGCTGTGGGCATGTACTTCCAAAGTACAAGAAGAGAACTAGTCGATTCTTTCGGCGGCATTTATCGAAAATAAGCTGGGCTAGCTAGCAGTACAGTCATTGTGAGAGACAGCGTCGTGGGTTACATATAGTAAGTGGTTGTGTCCTGGTTCATATGGCTGCAAGACTGGCTGCTATCCAGCAGTTGAAAGTAAGAGGGGGCGTGCGTCCAGTTCGTTTGTTCTTTGTGTGATCAGTTGTGTACTTTGTGTCCAATGAAAAACATGTCTCCATGAGATGCCATATTCCCCAAGTTTGATCGTCTGTCTCACTGTTATAATTCTGAAAACTTTGAATCTATATGCACAGATCATAATTAAGCACCCTCAGAAGCCTCTGTGGCTACCTTGGTAAACCAGAGCGGCCCATGATTTTGCAGAGACCAATTTGCTTAGTAGAGGACAGATTTACAGGATGAGTGTGGCTATTCTAGATGTGTAAGTATATTTGTCTTCACTTTCTATGTAAAGATGTGATGAAACCTGAAGGAGTCATGTCATGGCCCAGGTCAGGCGGCCTCCGGCACCCGGGTCTCCTGCGCGGCAGCTATCTCCTACAGACGAGCCAGGCAACACTGTAAGTATAGCACAAGAAAGAAGTGTACTTTCGCATAGCAGTAAGCGGCAATGTTTTTACCTTGACGTCTCCGTCTCTGGAGAGGACGCACGTCGAGGTGACCGCGCTGCCGTGGCCCAGCAGCCACCCGACCTCGCACACCACGTCGCCGTCGCCGCTCACCTTGAGCGAGCTCCACAGCTGCTTCGGCAGCAGCGTCACGACGCCGGCACCGTCCCTCGCCGTCCTCCGCGGCTCGTGCTCCGGCTCCAGCCCCGCCAACTTGCCCTGCACGTCAGACATGTCAGTGTCACGCACGGCTATCTTCTTCGATGGACTGTGCGGTACGGGCGGGAGAAGGGTGCTCACCGTCAACGGGTCCAGCGCGCCGGAGAACCTGGCGGCGCTCTCCCACTGCCCGACCACCTCGGACGCGGCGAGCCTCTCCCCGGCGGCGAAGGCCGACTCGCGGAGCGCGCAGCCGCCGAGCTGGTCGCCGTTGCGGTAGGGGCCGTACCACTGCTCGGAGAACACCTTGACGCCGCGCAGCCTCGCCGCGTCCTTGGCCAGCGCCACCGTCTGCACCAGCCTGACCCGCACCTCCGCGTTGTCCGGGTGGCAGATGCAGTGCTCCACCTCGAGCACCGCCGAGGGGCCCTTGGGCCACGTGGCCACGTAGGAGCCCCCGGCGCCGTAGGCGAAGGCCGTGGCGGAGGAGACGTGGCGCTGGTGGGAGGTGTGCACGGTGGCGGCGTCGGCCTCGCAGCCGACGGTGGGGAGGAGGCGGACGAGGCGGTAGTGGAGCGCGCCCGGCGCGGCGGGGTCGGCCAGGGTGGGGCACTGCGTCTGCCAGTCTAACACCTGGACCCCCCACTCGCGGTACGCGTCCGGGACCACGTTGCCCGGCAGCTCCACCGGGTCGCCGGCCACCGTGAAGTCCGCGCCGAAGCCGTCCCACTCGCCGGACACCCGCGCCGCGAACTCCGCCCACTTACCTGCGCACGCACGTACCAAGTTTCAGTGTCTAGTTCTTCAGTCATGGCATTGGGTGATTGTCAGTCAAAAGACATGAGCTAGTTCATGGTGGCTGCCAACTGACCTGGCTGCGCGCCGGCGTCCGGGTCGTTGGTGGCTGCGGTGGTTGGGGTCGCGGGCGAGACGGCGCGCGGCGCCGATCTGGCGGACGCCGAGGACCTGGTGCTGGTGCGTGGCCGAAGCTGCAGAGGAGACGGCGGGAGAAGCGCGCGCGGGTGGTTGGCGTTGGCGCTGGGGACGGGCGCCAGGCGTTGCGTCGACAGGGGATGCATCCGTTCCTTTTTTTCACTCGTCCTTACGTTATTTTTTCGGTGGATTGGTCTTTTCCCCGTGACCGGGCGATCCTGTTGCTCAAGGCCGATCGACGGCAAAGTAGATAAAAAACGTGTGGGCGTCGTTGGGATCAGGGAGTTCGTGGCCACGCCCGCCTGGGCCGTGAGCCGCTCGTTCAACATGTTGCGTCCCCGGACGGGCTTTGGCGACAACTATAACATCATCCATGGCTAAGTATGAAAACGACCAAAGATTCCGAAATCACTAATTAAGGAGTACTCCTTGCGGAGATCACTCCAACTCCTCCTGGTTGCAACAAGTGGCGCGCTGCATGTGTGCCACTTGTCGCAACCTGGGAGTTTTTCCTTTTTCCGTAGATTTGTTTATTCAAAACGTTTTATCTTTTTAACCGTGATTCCAAATCTCAAACCGCTTTCGTCATTGGATTCCTCGCGTCGAGATCCTCAAAACTAGATCCCATGTTGATAGGTTTTCACGAACTTTCTTTTCACGAAAAATCCGGACAAAAAAAGCAACAAAAAAACCGAACCGGGAACACGAGTTTTTTCCCTTTCCGAAAGAGGCACGCTCGTGCCTCTGACGAAATCACAACCGTGCCTCTCGCGGAAGCAAAACCGTGCCTCTCGCGAAAGAAAAACAAATAGAAAACACATTTTTTTCCTTTTCCGAAAGAGGCACGCCCGTGCCTCTCGCGAAAGCACAACCGTGCCTCTGGTGAAAGCAAAACCATGCCTCTCGCTTAAGAAAAAAAAACAGAAAACACGTTTTTTCCCTTTTCGAAAGAGGCACGCCCGTGCCTCTCGCGAAAGCACAACCATGCCTCTCGCGAAAGTAAAAAAAAACAAAATACGTGTTTTTTTCCTTTTCGAAAGAGGCACGCCCGTGCCTCTTTGCGAAAGCACAACCGTTCCTCTCGCGGAAGCAAAATCGTGCCTCTCGCGAAATAAGAAAAAACAGAAAACACGTTTTTTTCCGTTTCCAAGAGGCATGGTTGTGCCTCTCGCGAAAACAAAATCGTGACTCGCGAAAAAAATGCATTTTTTTGCGCAAAAAAAATATATATTTTTTAAAATTTTTGGTCGAAAAGCTAGGGAAGACCGGTAGAAAACCAGAACGTAAAAAAACCCGTAAAAACCCGTTTAAAAAGCCAAAAACGCGTGCGTAAAAATAAAAAAAACAAAATCCGAAGGGAGCGCCCAGAGCGCGACACGTGGCGAATGGCTGTGAGCGCACCAAGTGGCGCTGGTCGTTACGAGGCTCACAAAGGAGCGCTCGTTAATTAGTTGCTCCCCAAAGATTCTCTCCACAACATCTCCAATAGCGGATCAAATTTTTGCTACCCAAATCCATTTTGGATAGAGTAGAGAGAGAGAGAATTTAGCTGCCTACATTTTTTTTCGGCATACCCGTATTTTCAGAACCAAATAAACAAGTTATACTAAATTAGCGACACTTACAACCGCAAAAATACATAAAAAAAATTAGCGACACTTATTTCAGGAGGGAGTGAGTATTTCATTGCATCATTAGACACCCACTGCACATTAGACATAATAAAACATGTATAAACTGGAGGATACCCGAATTGGTTGATGAAAATTTGGGTTGATAATATGAGAAACAAAGTTAAAAATATGCATTTGGTTATGTATATTTGTAATAATATTTATAGATATGAGTAAACGAATTAAATGGAATTTTTTCCCATATATGGTTGCATGTTGTGCTTGGTCTTTTTCGATGCATGATTGCATGTCGAGGTGAGTCTTATCCCATTCATAATTGTACGATGAGTTAACATTTTTGCATGCTGAGATGAATAAGTTAGTGGGGATGACTTTTTTATGTATATAAAATTAAACACTACTACAATCACAATTAAACATCCCTACCACCACATTGAGACCAAAACTAGCTACACTACGACTAAAACTAGGTGTCGTAACGGCTGGCCTCGTCGTTGTCAAACATATCATCTTCCTCGTCAAGCTCATCAAACATCTTCTCACGCTCGGCAGGCACGCAAGCTCGTGGCGCTTGCGCCCGCTCTGCTCCTTGGCGCGCTCGGTCGTGACTTGCGCCTCAGCCAAGCGATGGTCCTTCTGTTGGAAATGTGAGCAAATCACTACGAGATTTAATCCGAATAAACAGAAGATAAATCATGACTACAGTAGCAGAGATTGAACAAATCATACGAACTAGCATAGTAGATGAACAGATCACATCTAGGGCACATACTAGAAACATGAATTCTACCACGATCTCGAACAGGAAAGATAGAATCACATACGGTGCAGCGGGAGAAGCACCGCCGGCGTTGACGTTGTCGTCCATGTCGTCGAGGATGAGGTTGCCGAGGTCGGGGAAGAAGTCGTCGCTGCCAGTAGTCGCGCGAGTGCGCTCCCCAAAAACTAGATCGCCCCTCTCCCGTACAGGATCACGAGAGGCGGGGTTCCGAAGGCCTGCTGTCCCTTCTCCCGGTGCACGCCGAAAGGAGGGATGGAGAAGACTTGCTTGGCGGCGCAATGGTCTGGAACGGTGGTGAGAAACCATACGAAGCGGTGGCTAGGGTAGATGTCTGCCTGACTATATAGTGCGGGCCGGGTAGGTCGTGGGAGTAAACCCCACGTCCGAGTCATCACGATCCAAAAGAATCGGAAACGGTTCAGTTCCGTTAATTATTAATTAATGACTCATTAATTTTCCCCGAGCAGCAAAAATATAGACAACGTGTATAGCTCTGTCCTCGGCTCGGCTCAATCCCGCAACCCGCGGCGCGTTGTGACGAGGTGTGGCGTGACGAGGCAAGCGAGGAGGAGGAGCGCGCGTGTAGGTCTCCTCTTCTCATGCTCATACAAGTGGTAGGAGAGCTCACCTTATAAAGAGGTGCAACTCTCTCTCAACTTATGAGGTGAGATTAACCTTTAGCCTCACTCACTCCACTCACATGTGTGCATGAATGGGCCAAGAGAATTTCAGAATTTTAGTTGGGCTTTGGGCCAAAAGCCCACTAGCAAATTCCAACAATCCCCCACAAAGTCTCATTGGCACATTTCACCATTTGGTCCAAAACATTGTTTATAACTGGTGCTTAGTGGAGACTGTGAAGTTGAACTTCCACTTAGAGATTTATGCTACACTAGATCACAACTTGAATAGTGCACTATGCCTTGAACTACAAGTTTTTTGCGAGACTAGTTTCACACAAATTCTTGACCGATACTGGGCTGCCGCAAGGCTTCCCCGCGGGTGGAGCGTATACGTCGTACTCCAGGTCCTTTCATGAATTTATTAGAGAGCACCCACTTCTCACAGACTGCGACGTTAACAGTCAAATTCATATAGGTGTGTTCCTCAGGAGATGCTCTGCAGGACAACATCTCTGCTTATTCAAATAAGCCACTTGGAACACATTAAGATAGATATCAACCTGCCATGCAGATCAGGAGAGTATTGCATCTTCACGGAGTGAGAGAATTAAAATAAGGATACTCTCTTCTCAGCTGACCAACAACTTGTCTTCCACTTCTACTTCACGGGATCTCCGATCACATAGAGTGGGTTACCACTATGGACAACTCATGCGGTGGGTCTCAAACCCATCTCCATCGATGCATTATCTATCACATTACGTGATAGACCCTTTGTGAAGGGATCTGCCAAGTTTTTCGACGTTTGGATATAATCCAACATAATAACTCCGGAGTTCCTCAGTTTCCTAACAGATTTTAATCTCCTCTTCACATGCCTTGAGGACTTCATATTGTCCTTAGAACTGTTTATCTTGACGATCACAGTTTGATTATCACAGTTCATCAGGATAGGGGGTATTGGTTTTACAACCATAGGTAAGTCCATCAATAGCTCACGAAGCCACTCTGCTTCAATAGTGATAGTGTCTAATGCTGTGAGTTCTGCTTCCATAGTTGACCTCGTTAAGATGGTCTGCTTGCAAGACTTCCAGGAAACAGCGCCACCACCAAGTGTAAAAACATAACCACTTGTGGCCTTAATCTCATCAGCATCAGATATCCAGTTCGAGTCACTATAATCCTCCAGTACCCTTGGATACCCGGTGTAGTGAATCCCATAGCTCGCAGTGCCCTTCAAGTAGCGCATAACTCTCTCAAGCGCACGCCAATGATCATCTCCCGGTTTTGACACAAACCGACTCAGCTTGCTCACAGCAAAAGAGATGTCAGGCCTCGTGGCACTCGCCAAATACATAAGCGAGCCAATAATTTGAGAATACCTCAGTTGATCTCTAGCAATCCGTCGATTCTTTCGAAGCAACACACTAGCATCATATGGAGTTGGAGAAGGCGTGCAGTCACTATACCCAAAACGACTCAAGACCTTTTCCACATAGTGAGACTGAAGGAATGTGATCCCACCATTCTCATCTCTCAACAGCTTGATGTTTAAGATAACATCAGCTACTCCTAGATCCTTCATCTCAAAACAACGAGATAAGAAATCCTTAACCTCCTTGATTAAATCAAGTTTGGTTCCAAAGATCAATATGTCGTCGACATACAGACAAAGAATAACTCCTTCGCCCCCACCATGGCGATAGTACACACACTTGTCACCATCATTTACTACAAAGCCGACAACAGTTAATGTTCTTTCGAACTTCTCATGCCACTCCTTAGGAGCTTGTTTAAGGCCATATAAAGAATTTAATAACTTGCACACCTTTCCTTCCTGACTAGGTACTACAAAACTGTCGTGGATTTGTCACGACAGATGTCCTAGTGAAAGGACTTAGTCGTGGAGCCATCGCTACGAGTTTACTTGAAGGGGTTAAAGCGGACACAAAGACACGAGGGGTTTATACTAGTTCGGCCCCTTCGATGAAGGTAAAAGCCTACGTCTAGTTGTGATGGAATTGATGTAGTCTCGATGGCTAGGGAGCAAACAAGCTTCGCCTAGGCTCGAGTTGTGGTTGTCTGTCTTTGAACCGCCGCCGGGTCGTCCCCTTATATACACGGGTGACGCTCGTCGGTCCATAGAGTCCCAACCGGTTCATACTCGTATCCCGATCGGTGTCTCTCTATTCCTAACTTACAATACAAGTTATACATCAGGCCGGTTTACGGCTACATGTTCTAAACCGACTACAGGCCTTGGGCCTTCATCTGCTTATACCACTAATGAAGTTAACCCGGCCCAAGTAGGCCGGTTTACGCCTAGTGGTAATATCCCCAACATTAGGCCCCAGATTGATTTGAACTGGTTCATGTCAATCCTTCAACAAATCTTGTGTCTTGGACATCTTTGATTAATTGGTAAACCGCCATGTCGTCATCATTTCTGGCTGCTGTAAACCGGCATGACGTCATCATGAAATTTATCACTTATAACGCCCTCTTTTAATAATAGCTCCTGGATCCACGCGCTTGACCTAGCTCTGTTGCCTTATAAATAAGACCGAAGGGTCATTTATTTCCTTTCTCCTTCGTCCCTTCTTCTTCTTCTTCCTCGCGTCGCCAGCTTTGGAGCTCCGCCACCGCCGTCGACCTCTGCCTCGTCTTGGGCCGCTGCATCAACCTGAACGTACCAGAGTATTGCGGCATCTTTCCGCACCTTCTCCGTTCCCGGTAAGCTTTCTCCTCTTCTTGACCTAAATCTGTTCTTAGAGTTCCATGTTCATGCTGTGTTCATCGCGCGCTCATATCTGTTCTCTGACCTTGAATGAATCCGTGAACTCCTGCTGTGTTTAGTAGTGATCTCTAAGCATCCGCCTGTAGTTTCTCATCTAAGCCCATAGATCTCCCGCACATATCCGCTCAATGGTTCACTTCTGTTTCTGCCTTGCTCTTCGAAATATTTTCTGTTTTTGTGAGCTCGCTGTAGATCCGCGGCTGTAACAAGATTTTGTGAAACTTGTTTCTACATACCTAGTTATCCATAGCTTCAATTGCTTCCGATGCTTAGGTCAGGCGGTTTAACTTTACCATAGAAAAAATTACTAAACCGGTATATATCATTAGTCCCCTGGTTGAACCGCCAGAATCCATATGATGCCGCGTTGTAGAAGACCGGTTTATAGGTACTGCCTCCGGTTTATCGTAGTTAGATCAACACCTTTTATCCAGCATGTTCTTGAACCGGATCAGCTATTTCTTGTAGATCTCGTCATGGCCAAACAAGTGTATGAGTGCAATTGGGTTCCCTCTCGCGTCACAGAATCACAGCTGGACGATCTAGTCTTGATCGGCGCTTTAGACAGTAAAAATACAATCCATTGGAGGGTTCCTGGAGATGAATGTCCTCCCACACCCCAGGAAGGAGAGGTTGTGGTCTTCGCAGATCACTTGGCCCGGGGCTTCAAACCGCCCGGTTCTAAGTTTTACCGGGATGTGTTGGCCAACTTTCAACTCCGTCCACAGGATATTGGCCCCAATTCTGTCACCAATCTATGCCACTTTCAAGTACTTTCTGAGGTATACCTTCAAGAGGAGCCTTCAGTCGAGCTGTTTAGAGATCTCTTTCATCTGAACCGTCGCACTGAATTCACCGACGGTCCCAATACTGAACTGGGCGGTATGGCCATTCAGAAGAGGAAGGAGATCACCTATCCCCACGTCAAACTCCATACTCACCCCAAGGAGTGGAATGCAACTTGGTTTTATTGCAAGGATACCTCCCCTGACAATGAAAATCCCTTGCCTGGCTTCCGTCCGGAACGGCTCAGTAGCACTCACCCTTTTTCACAAAGGCTAAGCGCCAAGGAGAGAATTAAATATGCTCCGCAACTGTCCAAGCTCCGGGCCTTTATGGCCAACGGTTTAATAGGAATAGACCTTGCACGCTGTTGGATATCATGGAGCATACTGCCTCTGAGCCGGCGCCCTAGTCTGATGTGCAAGTACACTGGTAGCGTCGATGACCCACTCCGACACATTAAAATCGAACTCTCCGACGACGAAATCACAGATTCTGTAAAGAAGATGTTGAATGAACCGGAGCACCTCTGTGCTCAAACCGGTCTGCTTCCTTACTGCACCACCAACAAACCGCCAGCGGTAAGATTTTAGTTGCTCTATTGTTGAATTTGTTGCTGCTTTATCTGTCTGACATTTAATTATTGTTGATCCAGGGTGACAATCCGTTTTGGAGCAAGAAGCTTCCACAAGATAAAACGGAGAAGGCAGGGCGGTCAACCCGGCCCAAAACCAAGGTTATCAAGAAGCCAGCTCATAAGAGAAAAACCACCGCCTCATCTGATCCAGCTATTGATGATGATGTGGGTAACCCGGACCTTGAGGTAGAATTTGATTCACTTGGCTTACTTTTTACACGCCTAATTGATGATGATGCTTGTCAGGACGACGCTGAAGCCAGCAATGCGGGATTCGTTGAGGTAACTATTCTCTCTTCCGATTCAGAAATCTTGCCTTTGCCAAAATTTCGCCAGGAAAACCGGAAAGTTAAATTTTCTCATCCTCTTGCTTATTTGGATCCCAAATTTCTTATGAAGACCCAGCAACATGAAGCTCGCCGCACAACCCGACACAGTGGCCAGGTAGTTACCTCTGCCGGTTTATCGAATAGCCCGGTTCGAAAACGCCGCTCCGAGGTCTTCGACCTTTTTATTGATTTAAATCCTAAAGCGGGTTTCTTCCGTCAACCTCTTAATCCATCCGACTCTGATTATCAGGTCACTTCTCATTCATCTTCTGGTGAATCGTCGGCCACTCAGCTACCACCATTGAAAATAGTTGCTGGGTAAGCTAAACTGAACATATGCTTCCAGTATACTGTGTAATGGCTTAGGTTTTTCCTTGACTCTTTGTTTTCCTTTCAGGGCCAAACCGAAACCAAGCAAGAAGGCCCGCCTGGACAAAGCGGCTGAAGAAGATGTAGCCCCAGAGCATGACCAAGCGCCAGATCTTGAAACGTTTGCTCCTAAGGATATTCCCAATGATCCTCCTTTGCAAGGCGATGTTATCCCCGAAGAAGGGCCTATTAACACTTCAGTCTCTGCTGACCCGCCTGCCAGCTCTGTCCGGATTGAGAAATCCCACACTCCTGCTGACAGACCGACCGCACCAACACAAACCGGCGAATCCAAAGATGATGATGTTGTGATTACCGGTGTAGGCCGCTTTGAGCCCGGGAATCCTGTCACCTTAACCAAACATACCGTAAAAGAAGATTTTTCCTCTCTGAACAAAGGGAAATGGGATATTGAACTGGAAACATATGCTGCTCTAAGTGCCCAAGATCTTCATTCCGACTATTTAAACCGGCTTTACACTAGCCGTGACTGTGAAGCTGGCCTGGTCAAGATGATGAGGGATAAATTTGAGGTAACTTACTTCTTTTCTTGCTGCCATTGTATCCATCCTTCTAGCCCCCAAGGGCCGGTTTGTAACCTTGGTCAAACCGGGACTTGAATATGATCCTGAACATTTTTTGAAATCCATCGGTATAACCCTCAAGGGCCAGTTTAACTTAGCATAAGTAAACCGGGGCTCCAATAGAAAACTGTCCTTGGAACATAATTTGATCAAATAGCCATTAGCCCCCAAGTGCCAAGTTGAATACTTGTATTGAGCTTGGGACTTTGCAATCTAGTAATATATAAAAATTGAAGGTGCATTAGCCCCCAAGTATCAAGCATATAACCCTGTTATGTGGTTGATACTTCAATTTCTTGGACCGCTTGTGTAAAGCTTAAACGCTGTCTGTATGCAGGCTGAGGTGAAAATCAAGGAGGACCGGATTGCCGATTTGCAGGAGGCCTTGAAAACCCAGCAGGCTGAAACAGATAAGGCAAAGGAAGAATTAACCAGCGCCTTGAGCACTGCTGAACAGCTGAAGGAAGGCTTCAAGAAAGAGCGGGCTGACTGGGCCACTGAGAAGGCCGCTTTAACCAAAAGAGCAGAAAATGCTGAAGCTGCCCTTAAACCGGTGGTGGATGAACTGACGGCCGTAAAGCGGCAAATACACTCCATGACCGCTGCGATCTTTGGTAAGCTCCTTTTAACTTCTGTGATAATTTGAACCTGCTGTAGCATAAATCCGGTTTGAGACTATTTCTATCTTGTTGTAGGCACACGCATCGGGCACTTAGGAAATGATGTGCGGAGGAAACTGAAGGCTGCCTACACCTTGGTGGAACAATTGTATACCGGAGCCCAGCGGATCATCACCACAGCTTTTCATAACAACCCGGCACCCTCTTTAATCCAGGACACTCTTAACAGGTTGTCAATGCTTCCAGCCCGGATTGAGAAGCTGAAAAAATCCGCTGCTCGAACCGGAGCTATTAATGCCTTGATCCGGGCAAAGGCATGGGTGCCAGATTTTGATCCCGTGGAAGCAGCTCAAGGCTATCCCAGCCTGAAGGAAGATGGCTCTGAATTCAACGAAGAGGATTTAAGGGCAATAAACCATGCAGTGCACCCTCTAGCTTGTCAGCTAGCTGAAGAGGCAGATTTGGCGCATTATCAAGCACAATACAATGATCAGAACAAGCGAGTGCCTGCCCCAACTGTTGAAGCAGAGAATCTGATCCCTCCAATCCGTAAGCACACTTATGCTCCTGATATTGAACCGTCTTCCCTGATCCATGAAGAGGCTGTTTTCCAAGCTTTAATGGGAATCGACTGGACCACTGTTGATTTCCAGCCAATGGGTAGAGACGAGGAAGCTGAAGCGGCGGAGGATGAGGAGCAGGCTTGAACCGGAAGCCGGTTTGGATAGCTGTCTTTGGCATCCTTCCAAAAGAACAATGATCTTATTTGGGCACCGTGCTGCCTTGTAATAGGATAGTTAATACTTCTGCCTTGAATATGCCTTCGTGCATAAGTACTGAAGCTTTTGTTTGAAAAACTTCAATTCATATTTCCTGCAATCAGAAAAATTTGAACTTCGGTGGCGGTTATACCGCCAGCCGGTTTATGATCTTTATATGTGTATCAGCAATATAACAAATAGGTGATACAGAAATACCTGCCATGTTTGGGCATGAAGCTGGCTTAGCCAAGCTTGAAGCGGCGGTTTTATAAACCATTACCGTCAATAAGGGGGGAGAAAACAGCTCCCGTATAAACCGTACTGAATCAATACGAGCCCCCTTGTTACTCCATGATGTTAACAGGAAAAGGTAAACCGGGCATACTTCTCCGGATTAAAGGGGAATCAAATCCATCGGCTGAACCGGAAAAAGGTGTTTGTTGACATAAAAGAAATCCAACAAAAACAAAGAACAAACAAACCATGAAAATAACATGGAAGCAAAGGCAATGATAAAAACCGTTTGCAAAAATATGCTATACTGAGCTGATCAGATGGTATTACCATGGTCGGACAGGACCAAGCCCCCGATAGGAGTGACAATGATTCAAGTCAGCCAAGGTCCCCAAATGATTTGTGGCATATATGCCAGATCAAGAGGCGTGGCAATGGTTCGGGTTCGACCATGCCCCCAAGTGATGTTGTGGCCTTAGGCCGACCAAGAGGCGTGACTGGTTCAGACTTGACCATGTCCCCAAATGATCTGGTGGCTGTCGCCTATCAAAAGGTGTCGCGTTGGTTCGGACACGACCAAGGCCCCCAGTGATATATAAAAAGCAAATGTCAAGGGGTAAATCGGAGGCCGTTTTAAAAACAGAGCCACTCCATGTAACCACACATGATAAGAAAGACAGAGACCCCGCTTTAGCTGAGGCTCCGATTTTATTATATCAAAGATAATATATACATTGTCATGATATGTACATAGATAGAGCCGATGGCTCAAGTATAGTAAGGCCGAAGATGAGCTATGTTCGACGGCCTGTTGGTCTCCTCCTCTGATGTGCGTGAGTCTTGATGCTCTCGAATATCAATCAGATAGTACGACCCGTTGTGCAGATTCTTGCTGACCACGAAAGGTCCCTCCCAAGGTGGAGATAACTTGTGCATATCTGTCTGATCTTGGATGAGTCGAAGCACCAAATCTCCTTCTTGAAAAGTTCTGGTTCTAACCCGGCGACTGTGATAGCGACGAAGATCTTGCTGGTAAATCGCCGAACGGGCAGCCGCTAAATCACGCTCTTCGTCCAATAGGACCAAAGCGTCTTGCCGTGCCGTCTCATTGTCCGCTTCAACATAAGCTGCCACACGAGGCGAATCGTGCCGGATATCACTAGGGAGAACTGCCTCTGCTCCATAGACCATGAAAAATGATGTGTATCCTGTGGACCGGTTTGGCGTAGTATTGATACTCCATAGCACAGATGGTAGATCTTCAACCCAACACCCTGGTGTTCTTTGCAATGGGACCATAAGCCGGGGTTTGATGCCTCGCAAGATCTCTTGATTAGCTCGTTCTGCCTGTCCATTAGACTGGGGGTGTACCACTGATGACACGTCAAGTCGGATGTGCTCGCGTTCACAGAACTCCTTCATAGCACCCTTGGATAAATTGGTACTATTGTCAGTAATGATACTGTGTGGAAAGCCAAACCGGAAAATCACCTTTTTGATGAACTGCACCGCTGTTGCTGCATCACACTTGCTGACAGGCTCCGCTTCAACCCACTTGGTAAATTTGTCAACTGCCACCAAAAGGTGGGTTTTCTTATCCTTGGATCTTTTAAAAGGTCTGACCATATCCAGCCCCCAAGTTGCAAACGGCCACGTTATTGGAATCATCCTCAATTCTTGAGCCGGCACATGAGCACGCCTTGAAAATTTCTGACATCCATCACACCGTTTAACCAAGTCCTCCGCATCAGCATGCACTGTCAACCAGTAAAACCCGTGACGAAACGCCTTTGCCACCAGAGACTTTGAACCGGCGTGGTGTCCACAATCCCCTTCATGGATTTCTCTTAAGATTTCACAGCCTTCCTCAGGAGAAACACAACGTTGAAACGCCCCTGATATACTGCAATGATGCAATTCACCATTGAGAATCGTCATAGACTTGGATCGCCGGACTATCTGCCTGGCTAGAATCTCATCTTCTGGCAACTCCCCCCGGTTCATGTATGCAAGATAAGGAACCGTCCAATCCGGAATAGCATGTAATGCTGCCACCAATTGAGCCTCCGGATCAGGAATAGCCAAATCCGCTTCACCTGGGAGCTGGACTGACGGGTTGTGTAACACGTCCAGAAAAACATTAGGCGGGACCGGTTTGCGCTGAGAACCCAACCGGCTTAAAGCGTCCGCCGCTTCATTCTTCCGACGGTCCACATGATCCACTTGATAACCCTTGAAGCAACCCGCAATGTTATCCACTTCCCGACGATATGCAGCCATGATCGGGTCCTTAGAATCCCAAGTGCCAGACACCTGTTGAGCCACGAGGTCCGAGTCACCGAAGCACTTAACCTGGCTTAAGTTCATCTCTTTAGCCATCCGGAGACCATGGAGCAAGGCTTCGTACTCAGCTGCATTATTAGTACAAGGGAACATTAAGCGGAGAACATAACAAAACTTATCACCTCGTGGGGAAGTTAATACGACTCCAGCCCCCGAGCCTTCCAATTGCCTGGATCCATCAAAATGAATAGTCCAATATGTGTGATCCGGCTTCTCCTCTGGTGCTTGTAACTCCGTCCAGTCATTGATGAAATCAACAAGTGCTTGAGACTTCACCGCCGTCCGAGGTACATACTTCAGTCCGTGTGGCCCAAGCTCTATAGCCCACTTGGCAATCCGGCCAGTCGCCTCCCGGTTCTGTATGATATCACCCAAGGGAGCTGAACTGACCACTGTGATGGGGTGCCCTTGAAAATACTGCTTTAACTTCCGGCTGGCCATGAAGACACCATAGACCAGCTTCTGCCAATGCGGATACCTTTGCTTGGATTCAATAAGCACCTTGCTGATATAATAAACCGGCCGCTGAACCGGATATTCCTTGCCTGCCTCCTTGCGTTCCACCACAATAGCCACGCTAACTGCCCGAGCATTGGCTGCTACGTATAATAACAATGGCTCCTTGTCAACCGGAGCTGCAAGAACAGGCGGATTGGCTAACTGCCGCTTCAAGTCCTCAAATGCTTCATTAGCAGCCGGACTCCAGACGAAATTGTCTGTCTTCCTCAGCATTTGGTACAAAGGGATGGCCTTCTCTCCGAGGCGGCTGATAAACCGGCTCAGTGCAGCGATTCGGCCCGCTAGACGCTGAACATCGTTGATACACTTCGGCTTAGCCAGGGAGGTAATAGCCGTAATCTTCTCCGGATTAGCCTCAATTCCTTTTGTAGACACCAGGAAACCCAGTAACTTGCCTGCCGGAACACCAAAGACACACTTGGCCGGATTGAGCATCATCTTGTAAATGCGCAAGTTGTCAAAGGTTTCCTTCAAATCATCCACCAGCGTCTCCTTCTGCCTTGACTTCACTACAATATCATCCACATAGGCGTGCACATTGCGACCGATCTGTTTATGCAGGCAATTCTATACACACCGTTGATAGGTGGCTTGGGCACTCTTGAGCCCGAAGGGCATAGATACATAGCAGAAGGCTCCAAAAGGAGTAATAAACGCTGTTTTCTCCTGGTCCTTAACCGCCATTTTGATCTGATGATATCCAGAGTATGCATCCAAAAAACTCAAACGCTCACAACCCGCCGTGGCATCAATGATCTGGTCAATGCGGGGGAGGGCAAAAGGATCCGCTGGACAAGCCTTGTTAAGATCTGTGTAATCCACACACATACGCTAAGTGCCGTTTTTCTTAAGAACCAGCACCGGATTAGCAAGCCACTCTGGATGGAACACTTCAATGATAAAGCCAGCTGCTAAAAGCCTGGCCACTTCCTCTCCAATGGCTTTGCGCCTTTCTTCATTAAACCGACGGAGGAATTGTTTCACCGGTTTATACTTAGGATCCACATTAAGAGTGTGCTCAGTGAGTTCCCTCGGTACACCTGGCATGTCGGACGGTTTCCATGCAAAGATGTCCCGATTCTCACGGATGAACTCGATGAGCGCGCTTTCCTATTTGGGATCCAGATTGGCACTGACAGTGAACTGCTTGGACGAATCGCCGGGCACGAAGTCAACAAGCTTGGTCTCTGCTGCCGATTTGAACTTCAGATCTGAATCATGCTCTGTAGTTGGCTTCTTCAAAGGAGTCATATCCGCCGGATCAACATTGTCCTTATAATACTTCAACTCCTCCATGGCACAGACCGACTCTGCATAAGCCGCATCACCTTCCTCACATTCCAAAGCGACCCTATGGCTCCCATGAACCATTATCGTCCCCTTGTAACCCGGCATCTTGAGCTGTAAGTAGATATAACAAGGCCGCGCCATAAACTTGGCATAAGCCGGCCGCCCAAACAAGGCGTGATACGGGCTCCGGATCTTCACCACCTCAAAGGTTAGTTTTTCTGACCGGGAGTCGTGCTCGTCCCCAAAAGCCACATCTAGGGCTATCTTACCAACAGGATATGCAGATTTGCCTGGCACTACACCATGGAACACCGTATTAGACGGTCTGAGATCCTTGTCTGTTAGACCCATGCGCTGGAATGTCTCATAGTATAGTATGTTAATACTGCTTCCTCCATCCATGAGTACCTTGGTGAACTTATAACCCCCCACCTGAGGGTCTACCACTAATGCTAGCTGGCCCGGATTATCAACCCGGTGTGGATGATCCTCTCTGCTCCACACGATAGGCTGCTCTGACCAACGTAAGTAACGTGGTAAGGCCGGTTCAACAGAATTCACTGCTCGCTTGTGGAGTTTTTGGTCGCGCTTATCCAAGCTAGTTGTGAAAACATGATATTGCCCATTGTTCAACAGTTTTGGCTGGCTCTGATAACCCGACTGCTGCTGCTGCTGCTGCTGGCCGTTCTGATTACTCTGGTGGTTGTGACCGCCCTGATTGAGACCTGAACCGGAAGCTCCATCGTGACCCGGCCCATGAAAACCGGATCCTGAACCGCCACCTGACCCATGGTCATACTGGAAGGCATTAGAGTTTTTAAACTCCTGCATAATATAACAATCCTTCCAAAGATGGTTAGTCGGCGCCTCCTTCGTCCCATGCTTCGGGCAAGGCTGATTCAACAAATAATTCAAGCGGCTTGCGTTAGGATTGGGAGCTCCATTACGATTTGCCGCTTTACCTCTGCGCCGCTGCCCCCTGTCCTGTGCATTAGTGTTGGCCACAAAGTCCATGCTGCCATCCGCCTTGCGCTTGCCTCTGTTTCCATGACCCGCCGGTTTGTACTGCTGCTGTTTGGAGTTGCTATTCTTCCTTCCCTTCCCTGCTTCATCATCAGTCTCGGGATCCTTGGTACTGTCCGAATCAGCATACTTCACTAAAGCGGCCATGAGGGTTCCCATGTCATTACAGAACCGCTTCATGCGTCCCAATTTCAATTTTAAAGGCTCAAACCGGCAGTTGCCTTCCAGAGTTAAGATCGCAGAGTCGGCATTAATCCTGTCAGACGAGTGCAAAATTTCCGAAACGCGGCGCACCCAATGGGTCATTGATTCTCCTTCCTCCTGGACACAAGCCGCCAGGTCTACTATGGACTTGGGCTGCTTACATGTATCCTTAAAATTCTGGATAAACCGGGCCCGCAACTGGGCCCATGAGCTGATAGAATTGGGCGGTAGGCTCTTCAACCAAGTACGAGCCGTGCCTTCAAGCATCATGGTGAAGTATTTTGCACACGCGGTCTCATCCACGTCTAGCATCTCCATGGCCATCTCATAACTCTCTACCCATGCTTCAGGGGATAAATCAGCGGTGTAATTCAGCACCTTGCGCGGACCCTTGAAATCTTTGGGCAGGCGCACATTGCGTAAAGCGGGGATTAAACAAGGCACTCCCAAAGCGGATGCGACTCCTGGTCCGGCGAAGGTGGTAGGGCGAACCGGTGTAAGTTGACCCGCATCATCCTGTGCTGCTAACTCGGCCTCCCTTCGTGCCCGGGCCCGGTCCACCACATCCTGAGCATCGTGAACACCACCTGCCGGGTTATTGCCATGAGCCGCTTCACGGCCTCGCGCATTGCTTGATATGGCTGGTTCATCCATGCGCCTGCTATAACTCCGGCTTGGACGGGGCGTAGAGTGAATCCGATCACGGCTGTACGAATATACTTCCTGCTGAATCAACGTGGTCCGGAGAAGCTCCTTAACCCGGCGCGTCTCTATCGCTTGCGGAGAGTCCCCTTCGACCGGGATAGCCTCTAATCGCGCGGCGGCTGCAACAAGGTTGTCCATAGGATTAGAATAATGACCCGGGGGCGTCTGGACCGGCGGAGGGACCACCATGTTCTGCTGAGGAGGTTCCATCAGGCGAGGTTGGACCTTCGCCCCTGCCCCTGGTGCCTCAGTCCGATTCGTCTCCAGGTACTGCGGTGGATTACTGGGTCCAGCTCCTGGGGTGTGAAAGAGATTTCGGGGGTCAAACCCTAACGGCAGGCGCGATCTGTGCTTCCGCTTCAAAACCTCCTGTGATGCGTTCTGGTCAAGCATGAGTTTATAGGCCTAGGCATCCAAAGCGGCCCGCTCTGCAGCCATCCTGTCCTTTTCTGCCGCTAGATCCGCTTTGGCTTGCACGATCTGCTCTCTCACCTTTGCAATCTCTGCATCATGGGCCTCCTGATCCGCCGGGTTGGCCTCTGCCATAAGCGCGGCTAGTGCATCAAACAGATCAGATAGAACTTGAACCGGCGGGCGCACAAGGCCTCCTGCCCCTGCTGCCGCTGCCGCTGCTGATCCGGAGAGCATTGCTGCGGCGGTCGAAGAGTGATTTGCCGCCTGGGTGCCGTCCATGAATATTCCAACTCGATTGACCTGGCCCGGGGGGTCCGGAATACTGTCGCCATCGGAACAGACCCTGACCAGGTCATCTTGCAACTGGTACAGCGATTCGGTCTCTCCGGTCGAGGACTCGTCGCCGGAATAGACGACGGTCTCGCCACCGTGTTCTGACTCGTCCTCACACTCTCCTCCGTGGATAACTCCAACGAAGGCACGCTTCATGGCCGGTTTAGCCTGGGTAGATCTCGCACGCTGAGCCGTCTCGACGAGGTCGGTGCAGATGTCCGGCTCAGGCCCAGGCTCACCGATCTTGCCAATGAAAACGTGTATGCCACCAAAGGGGACCCGGTACCCGTACTCGATTGAATCGGCCTCGGGATCCCATCCTGCGTCGTCGATGTAGATCTTGCCGCGACGACTCTTGGTCATCCGGCCCACAACATAGCCTTCGAGTCCCTTGAGCTTGCCCTCCAAGATCGTCAAACCATCGTGCGATAGCCCCACGGTGGGCGCCAACTGTCGTGGATTTGTCACGGCAGATGTCCTAGTGAAAGGACTTAGTCGTGGAGCCATCGCTACGAGTTTACTTGAAGGGTTTAAAGCGGACACAAAGACACGAGGGGTTTATACTAGTTCGGCCCCTTCGATGAAGGTAAAAGCCTACGTCTAGTTGTGATGGAATTGATGTAGTCTCAATGGCTAGGGAGCAAACAAGCTTCGCCTAGGCTCGAGTTGTGGTTGTCTGTCTTTGAACCGCCGCCGGGTCGTCCCCTTATATACACGGGTGACGCCCGTCGGTCCATAGAGTCCCAACCGGTTCATACTCGTATCCCGGTCGGTGTCTCTCTATTCCTAACTTACAATACAACTTATACATCAGGCCGGTTTACGGCTACATGTTCTAAACCGACTACAGGCCTTGGGCCTTCATCTGCTTATACCACTAATGAAGTTAACCCGGCCCAACTAGGCCGGTTTACGCCTAGTGGTAATATCCCCAACAAAAACCATCTGGCTGATCCATGTAAATTTCCTCCTTCAACTCTCCATTGAGGAAAGCCGTCTTAACGTCCATTTGATGAACGAGAAGACCATGTGAGGCAGCCAGTGATAGTAGCACTCGAATTGTGGTCAGTCTAGCCACGGGTGAGTAAGTATCAAAGAAGTCTTCACCTTCTTTTTGGGTATAACCCTTAGCTACAAGCCGTGCCTTGTACTTTTCAATCGTACCATCAGGTCTAAGCTTCTTCTTGAACACCCACTTACATCCTACAGGTTTGCACCCATAAGGACGGTCAGTGATCTCCCAGGTTCCGTTAGCTAAGATGGAATCCATCTCGCTACGAACAACTTCATTCCAGTAGTCAGCATCAGGAGATGCATAGGCTTCTGAAATAGTCCTGGGTGTGTCATCCACAAGGTACACAATGAAATCATCACCAAAGGACTTTGCAGTCCTCTGTCTCTTACTCCTTACATGAGTTTCATTGTCACCGTCAACAGGATTCTCAACGTGTTCCATCGCAATGGTGGGTTCAGGAATTACAGTGAGTTTCTCACTAGACGAAGTAGGTATCTCCTGATTTGATGAACTTGACATATCCTTCATAGGAAATATGTCCTCAAAGAAAGTTGCATCATTAGATTCCATAATCGTACCAACATGCATGTCGGATACCTCAGACTTTATTATCAAAAATCTATAGCCAATGCTATGAAAAGCATAGCCCAGAAGAACACAATCCACGGTTTTTGGTCCAAGCTTGCGCTTCTTGGGAATTGGTATATTGACTTTCGCCAAACAACCCCAAGAACGTAGGTAAGAGAGTTTCGACCTTTTCCTTTCCCATTCCTCAAATGGAGTCATGGTCTTATGCTTTTTGGGAACTCGGTTTAGGACATGACACGCGGTCATTAGCGCCTCCCCCCACCATTCCTTGGAAAGACCCGATGTGTTTAACATGGCGTTAACCAAATCAGTTAGAGTTCGGTTCTTTCTTTCGGCCACCCCATTAGACTGAGGTGAGTAGGGAGGCGTCCTCTCATGGATTATACCGTGTTCCGCACAAAACAGATCAAAATTGGAAAAATACTCTCCACCACGATCAGACCTAAGCCGTTTAATTTTTCGATCAAGTTGTTTCTCTGCCTCAGCTTTATAGTTTTTGAAGAAAGTTAAAGCCTCATCTTTTGATTTCAGAAGATACACATAACAATATCTAGTGGAGTCATCAATCAATGTCATGAAATATCTCTTTCCACCTTTTGTCAACATGCCATTCATCTCACAGAGATCAGAATGTATAAGCTCTAGTGGCGCCAAGTCTCTTGCCTCTGCAGTCTTATGGGACTTGTGAGGTTGTTTAGCTTGCACACATACTTGGCACTTAGAGCCTTTAACAGTAGAGATTTTCGGAGTTAAATTCATATTGGCTAGCCGCGTCATGCAACCAAATTTAATATGACAAAGTCGTTAATGCCAAATATCCAACTCATTATTGTGGAAAACATTATTAATAACTTTAGTGCAAATATCTGATAAAGATAGGCAGAACAAGCCTCCACACTCATAACCTTTTCCAACAAATTGTCCACACTTGGAAATTACAACTTTATTGGACTCAGAAACCAACTTAAAAACATCTCGACATAAATGGGAACCGCTAACGAGATTTTTATTGATGGACGACACATGATGAACGTTCTTGAGACGCATGGTCTTGCCCGAAGTAAACTTCAGATCGACCGTACCGACACCTCGAACGATGGCATGTGACCCGTTCCCCATCAGCACGGGAGAAGTCCCTGTGACCTGGTAAGAAGAAAACATTGAGGCGTCAGCACAAACATGTACATTGGCACCGGTGTCAATTAACCAATCAGGAGATTGAAATACTGAAAGGATGGTAGGAAGAATACCGTACCTAGATTCCTTCATATCAGTATCACCGATGACAACATTAGCGAAATTGCCGCTCTTCTCATGTTCGCGCTCCTCAAAGTGGTTAGGACACTTCGGAGCCCAGTGATTAGGATCACCGAAGACATGGCAAAGTCCCTTCCCCTTCTTGTGAGAATTCTTCTTGAAGTTGGTAGAATGTGATAGCTTGTTCTTTGTATCAAACTTGCCTTTGCCCTGAGTTTTGTTCTTGTTGTTTTTGAACTTGTTGGGGTGGAAGTTCTTCTTCTGTACCATGTGGACACTAGAAGCTCCCTCAGCAACTCGAGCACGTGTGTCCTTTGCTCTCGCCTTCTCTTCAACATCAAGAGTACCAATGAGATCCGCAACGGAAAACTCTTGTCTCTTGTGTTTCAGGGAAGTAGCAAAATTGTTCCACGAAGGTGGAAGCTTGGAAATGATGCCTCCGACAACAACTTTTTCCGGCAACACACACTTGAAGTACTCAAGTCCTTTTTCTGTATCTCATGAGCCTGTTGTACAACAGAGCGCTCATCAGTCATCTTGTAGTCATAGAATTGCTCCACGACGTACAACTCGCTGCCGGCGTCCCAGGCACCAAACTTGGCCTCGAGCGCAGCCCACATGTCCTTGCCGTTTTCAAACGACATATATGAGTCCACAATGGAGTCATCAAGAACAGCCAGAAGAGCGCCTTTAAAGAGAGTATCGATCCTCCCAAAAGTTTCCAGCTGTGTCGGATTAAGATCGCCCTCAGGCTTGCCCTTGGTGGCGTCATAGCAGCCCATGGTCTAAAACCAGTAGACTACTCTCGTGCGCCACCTCTTATATTGCGCCCCTTTAAAATCAGGCGGCTTCAGATGTGCAGCAAAATCACTCGGAGCAAATTGCCTATTATCAGGTTTTTGGATTGTTGGAAATATGAGCAAATTACTACGAGATTTAATCCGAATAAACAGAAGATAAATCATGATTACAGTAGCAGAGATTGAACTAATCATGCGAACTAGCATAGTAGATGAACAGATCACATCTAGGGCACATACTAGAAACATGAATTCTACCATGATCTCGAACAGGAAAGATAGAATCACATACGGTGCAGCGGGAGCAGCACCGCCGGCGTTGACGTTGTCGCCCATGTCGTCGAGGATGAGGTTGCCGAGGTCGGGGAAGAAGTCGTCGTTCACGAAGTTGTCGCTGCCAGTAGTCGCGCTAGTGCGCTCCCCATAAACCTGATCGCCCCTCTCCCGTACAGGATCATGAGAGGCGGGGTTCCGGAGGCCTGCTGTCCCTTCTCCTGGTGCATGCCGAAAGGAGGGATGGAGAAGACTTGCTTGGCGGCGCAATGGTCTGGAACGGTGGTGAGAAACCATATGAAGCGGCGGCTAGGGTAGACGTCTGCCTGACTATATAGTGCGGGCCGGGTAGGTCGTGGGAGTAAACCCCACGTCCGAGTCGTCACGATACAAAAGAATCGGAAACGGTTCAGTTCCATTAATTATTAATTAATGACTCATTATTTTTTCCCGAGCAGCAAAAATATAGACAACGTGCATAGCTCTGTCCTTGGCTTGGCTCAATCCCGCAACTCACGGCGCGTCGTGATGAGGCGTGGCATGGCGAGGTGAGCGAGGAGGAGGAGCGCGTGTGTAGGTCTCCTCTTCTCATGCTCATACAAGTGGTAGGAGAGCTCACCTTATAAAGAGGTGCAACTCTCTCTCAACTTATGAGGTGGGACTAACCTTTAGCCTCACTCACTCCACTCACATGTGTGCATGAATGGGCCAAGAGAATTTCAGAATTTTAGTTGGGCTTTGGGCCAAAAGCCCACTAGCAAATTCCAACAATCCCCCACAAAGTCTCATTGGCACATTTCACCATTTGGTCCAAAACATTGATTATATACCGGTCCTTAGTGGAGACTTGAAGTTGAACTTCCACTTAGAGATTTATGCTACACTAGATCACAAC
Organism: Triticum timopheevii; assembly: GCA_963921465.1. Lineage (NCBI taxonomy): Eukaryota > Viridiplantae > Streptophyta > Magnoliopsida > Poales > Poaceae > Triticum > Triticum timopheevii. Next base: position 578,991,675 of record OY997268.1, read on the forward strand.
TTGAATAGTGGACTATGCCTTGAACTACAAGTTTTCTGCGAGACTAGTTTCACACAAATTCTTGACCGATACTGGGCTGCCGCAAGGCTTCCCCGCGGGTGGAGCGTATACATCGTACTCCAGGGCCTTTCATGAATTTATTAGAGAGCACCCACTTCTCACAGACTGCGACGTTAATAGTCAAATTCATATAGGTGTGTTCCTCAGGAGATGCTCTGCAGGACAACATCTCTGCTTACTCAAATAAGCCACTCGGAACACATTAAGATAGATATCAACCTGCCATGCAGATCAGGAGAGTATTGCATCTTCACGGAGTGGAATAATTAAAATAAGGATACTCTCCTCTCAGCTGACCAACAGCTTGTCTCCCACTTCTACTTCACAGGATCTCCGATCACATAGAGTGGGTTACTGATACGTCTCCAACGTATCTATAATTTATGAAGCATTCATGCTATATTACTATGTGTTTGAATGATTATGGGCTTTATTATACACTTTTATATTACTTTTGGGACTAACCTATTAACTGGAGGCCCAGCCCATATTGCTGTTTTATTGCCTGTTTCAGTATTTCGAAGAAAAGGAATATCAAACGGAGTCCAAACGGAATGAAACCTTCGGCATCTTGATTTTTTGGAAGAATATCATCCTGGAGGCTTGGAGATAAAGTCAGAAGATACTCGAGGAGCCCAGGAGATAGGGGGGCGCCCCCCTACAAGGCGCGGCCCCCTGTCTCGTGGACCCCTGGAGCACCCCCCGACCGACTTCTTTCGCCTATATAACCCTACGTACCCTAAAACCATCGAATAGGAAGATAGATCGGGAGTTCCGCCACTGCAAGCCTCTGTAGCCACCAAAAACCTCTCGGGAGTCCGTTCTAGCACCCTGCCGGAGGGGGAATCCATCACCGGTGGCCATCTTCATCATCCCGGCGCTATCCATGACGAGGATGGAGTAGTTCACCCTCGGGGCTGAGGGTATGTACCAGTAGCTATGTGTTTGATCTCTCTCTCTCTCTCTCGTGTTCTCTCTCGTGTTCCCTCTATGGCACGATCTTGATGTATCCCAAGCTTTGCTATTGTAGTTGGATCTTATGATGTTTCTCCCCCTCTACTCTCTTGTGATGAATTGAGTTTCCCCTTTGAAGTTATCTTATTGGATTGAGTCTTTTATGAGAACACTTGATGTATGTCTTGCTATTAGTGGCTTTGGAGTGACTCTTTGTTGCATGTTGAGGGCTTGTTATATGATCTATCTATGTTATTATTGTTGAGAGAACTTGCACTAGTGAAAGTATGAACCCTAGGCCTTGTTTCCTATCATTGCAATACCGTTTACGCTCACTTTTATCATTAGTTACCTTGCTGTTTTTATTATTTCAGATTACAAATACCTTTATCTACCATCCATATTGCACTTGTATCACCATCTCTTCGCCGAACTAGTGCACCTATACAATTTACCATTGTATTGGGTGTGTTGGGGACACAAGAGACTCTTTGTTATTTGGTTGCAGGGTTGTTTGAGAGAGACCATCTTCATCCTACGCCTCCTACGGATTGATAAGCCTTAGGTCATCCACTTGAGGGAAATTTGCTACTGTCCTACAAACCTGTGCACTTGCAGGCCCAACAACGTCTACAAGAAGAAGGTTGTGTAGTAGACATCAAGCTCTTTTCTGGCGCCGTTGCCGGGGAGGCTAGGTAAAGGGCACTCACTCACAACCCGTCAACTAAGCTCTTTTCTGGTGCTGTTGCCAGGGAGGTGAGTGCTTGAAGGTATATCTTTAGATCTTGCAATCGAATCTTTTTGTTTCTTGTTTTATCACTAGTTTAGTTTATAAAAGAAAACTACAAAAAAAATGGAGTCAAGTTTGTCTCATACGCTTCGTCTTTTTAATATCTTTCGTGAGTTTGATGGAAAGGAAAATTGTGCTCAAGTGCTAGAAGAAGAATGCATTAGAATGCTTGATACTAAATCTTTGAATGATGAGCATGATTGCAATGTTGTTAGTATAAACTCCTTGAATATCCATAGTATTAATGATGATTGCTCTAGTCATGATGAAAATATCTCTTATGAGCATGTCAACTTTTGTGGAGTGCATGTTTGCATGAACACACCAAATAGAGAAGATATTTATTGCAAGAGGCATAAGCATTTAGAATCTAAATGGTTGCAAGAAAGGCTAGATGTGAGTGATGAAAATTTAAAATTCCTTTGCCGTACTTGTGAACTTTGCAATGAACGTGGTCATTTACATCTCCAATGCAAATTGTTTCATGACCGTATCGTGTCCAAAAATTGTGATGATTTGATTTCCCTTGCACATTATAATGAACTTAGTTTGCTTTTGGGTTATGAAGAGTTGAAACGTTTAACTAAGCCTATTCCAGAATTTAATTTTAAGCATTTCCTTGATATTGATCTAGAAAAGATTTATATGTGTTGTGCGGAGAATTGCATTGAAAATCCTTATATTGCCAATTACCTAAAGAAAAGAAAGCAAATAAAAGATGATGATGATACTAATGAACGGGAAGAGACTTTCCAATATCCTCCTATTATTTCTTACGATGAATCAGGTAACGAGGAGGAGCTTTTTATTCAACTAATCTCGTCAATAAGGAGCTCAAAGAGGAAGGTTGAACCCACACATAATGTGAAGAAGAAAAGGTAAAGAAGGAGCAATAAAGGTAGAAAGGCATCCCTCCCAAATGATGTTGCTCCTACTACTCATTGTGATGATGATAATTGCTTTACTATTGGTGCTATCCATATTTTCAACGATGAGAGTGATTATGCTTATGATATGAAAGGGCCCAAGCTTGGGGAAGCTATGTTTGATGAGAATGAAATATTTGAGAATATATTTGCTGAAATTAATGTTGGTCCCAAGCTTGGGGATGCTATGTTTAATGAAGATGATATTTTTAGCATCCCAAGTTTTGATATGCAAAGTTGTTATGATGATAGCATGCCTCTTACCTATGATGATTATATTGATGAAAGTGGGTTTGGAAGAGTGTCAAATTTAGGAAGTAATGATCCCACTACTTTGGAGGATGTTGAATATTACTGTGATAATTATGAAAGTGGATTTGGAGAGGTCATGACTTTATTTAGTGATGAATCCACTATTTCGGAAGAGGTTCCAATTGATTATGAGAACAAAGTTGCTATCTATGATGATTATTGTGATGACTTGTATGCTATTAAGAATAATGATAACCATGAAACTTGTCATCATCATTTTAGTTTTCAATTGGATTATGCCTCGCATGATAACTATTTTGTTGAGTTTGCTCCCACTACTATTCATGAGAAGAATTTTTCTTATGTGGAGAGTAGTAAATTTTCTATGCTTGTAGATCATGAAAAGAATGCTTTAGGTGCTGGTTATATTGTTGAATTCATTCATGATGCTACTGAAAATTATTATGAGGGAGGAATATATGCTTGTAGGAATTGCAATAATGTCAAGTTTCCTCTCTATGTGCTTAAAATCTTGAAGCTATGCTTGTTTTACCTCCCTATGATAGTTGATTATTGTTCCCATAAGTTGTTTGCTCACAAAAGCCCTATGCATAGGAAGTGGGTTAGACTTAAATGTGCTAGTCATATGCTTCATGATGCTCCCGTTATGTGTCAATTCTTATCTTTTACGTGAGCATCATTGTCATCATCATGCCTAGCTAGAAAGGCATTAAAGAAAAGCGCTTGTTGGGAGACAACCCAATATTTACCCTTACTTTTTTTGTGTGTCCACACGATTATGCTACTGTATTAACCATGTTTTATAGCTTTTGTTTCAATAAAGTGCCAAGTAAGACCTTTAGGATAGCTTACGGTGATAGTTGTGTTGATCCTGCTGAAAATCAGAAACTTTTGCACCCAGTAAATTAGTTTTTTTAATTCACATAAACGTGCTTTTGATCTGATTATTTTTTCTCTGGATTGGTACACAAACTTATTAGGACTTCCTAATTTGGTATGATTTTTGGAATTCCATAAGTATACGTTTTATACAGGTTACTACAGACAGTTCTGTTTTTGAGAGATTCTGTTTTCTGTGTGTTGTTTGCTTATTTTGATGAATCTATGAGTAGTATCGTAGGATATGAACCATATATAAGTTGGAGTACAGTATATACTACACCAATATGAATTTAGAATGTGTTCGTTACAGTACCTAAGTGGTGGTTTTATTTTCTTATACTAATGGAGCTTACGAGTTTTCTGTTGAGTTTTGTGTTGTGGAGTTTTCAAGTTTTGGGTAAAGATTCGATGGACTATGGAATAAGGAGTGGCAAGAGCCTAAGCTTGGGGATGCCCAAGGCACCCCAAGTTAATATTCAAGGACAACCAAGAGCCTAAGCTTGGGGATGCCCCAGAAGGCATCCCCTCTTTCGTCCTCATTCATCGATAACTTTACTTGGAGCTATATTTTTATTCACCACATGATATGTGTTTTGCTTGGAGTGTCATTTTATTTTGTTAGTATTTTCTTGCTGTTATTTAGAATAATGTTTTGCATCTTTAGTTTCAATAAAAAAGTCAAGGATAGCCTTTGCCATGCTTATTTTGCTAGTATACATGTTGCTGTTTGAAAACAGAAAGTTTACCGCTGTTGCAAAAATTCCCTAGAAAAGTCAGAGAATGGTATAATGTTGAAACTTTTTGCATATTGAGCTCTGATAAATATACTACAGTTGGAATTTTATTTATAATTTTGGAGTTAGGGAAGTATGATGAATCTTGCATTCTTTACAGACTGTACTGTTTTGACAGATTGCTGTTATGTTTGCATTGTTTGCATATGTTTGCTTGTTTAATGATTCTATTTGATGATAGGAGTATTAAATATGCAGAGGAATTTAGTATGCAATGTTGAATAATAATTTTAGTGACTTTTTACAGTAGAAAATGATAAGGTTTTTCATTGGTTTATACTAACCTATCTCATGAGTTCTTGTTGAGTTTGTTGTGGATGAAGCTTTTGATAAAAAGAGAAACCATGATATGAGAGGAATTAAGAAGACACAAAAGTTCAAGCTTGGGGATGCCCAAGACACCCCAAGATAATATTTCAAGAAGTCTCAAGCATCTAAGCTTGGGGATGCCCTGTTAGGCATCCCACCTTTCTTCTTCAATAACTATCGGTTAGTATCGGTTGAGCCTAAGTTTTTGCTTCTTCACATGAGTTGTGCTATCCTTGCAGTGTCATTTTATTTTATTTTGCTTGCTGCTTGAATACAATACCAAGATCTGAAATTCTTAATTGAGAGAGAGAGTCTTCGCATAGTCGCATAATTATTTAGCTACTCATTGATCTTCACTTATATCTTTTTGGAGTAGTTTGTCATTTACTCGTGTGTTTCACTTATAACCTATGAGTAAATTGTTGAATGAGCTGATTGTCATAAATCTGAAATTATATATGTCTCATTTGCTTATCCCATGGGGAGTTATGACTTCACATCTAAGAAGTAGAGGTTGTAAATTTATTGAAGGTTAGCAAGCATTGTATTGGTCATTTGAACAATTCATGAAAGAATATTGAAGGAAGAGAGATTCCACATATAAATACACTATCCTAGACATCTTTTATAATTGGGGGCACTCATTAAGTATGACATGCTAAAGAGTTGATGTTGGACAAGGAAGACAACGTAATGGTTTATGTTTTCCGACATCTCAGTTAAAGTATATTCTCATGGATCATTCAAACATGTTGAGCTTGCCTTTCCCCCTCATGCTAGACAAAATTCCTTGCACTAAGTAGAGATACTACTTGTGCTTCCAAATATCCTTAAACCCAGTTTTTGCCATGAGAGTCCACCATACCTTCCTATGGATTGAGTAAGATTCTTCAAGTAAGTTGTCATCGGTGCAAGCAATAAAAATTGCTCTCTAAATATGCATGCCTTATTAGTGCGGAGAAAATAAGCTTTGTACGAACTTGTTATGGAAGCAATAAAAGCGACGGACTGCATAATAAAGGTCTATATACAAGGGGCAATATAAAGTGACATTCTTTCGCATTAAGATTTTGTGTATCCAACCCTAAAAGCGCATGACAACCTCTGCTTCCCTCTGTGAAGGGCCTATCTTTTACTTTATGTCTTTTACTTTATGCAAGAGTCAAGGTGATCTTCACCTTTCCCTTTTTCATTTTATCCTTTGGCAAGCACTTTGTGGTAGGGTGATCCTGATATATATATATCCAATTGGATGTACGTTAGCATGAACTATTATTGTTGACATCACCCAAAGGTGAATACGTTTGGAGGCAACGTTATAAGCCCCAATCTTTCTCTGTGTCTGATTAAAACTTCATAACCACAAGTATTGCGTGAGTGTTAGCAATTGTAGAAGACTATATGATGGTTGAGTATGTGAAGTTTGCTAAATCAAAGCTCTGACATAGACCCTTCCTGAAAATAGGATGAATTGCAATTGTTTGATGACTAAGAATGAAGTTTGCTAGTTTTCAAGAAAGTTTATGGTCTATGCTTTAACATGTGAATTGCTTGTTACTTGATTATGAAAATTTTTATGAGATGTGAACTACTGTTATGACATATTATCATGCTAGAAAAGGTGATTGAAATTATCATTGATCAAACTTGTGCACCTTCTAGCATTCACACTTCATAAATTCTTTCTTTTATCATTTACCTACTCGAGGACGAGTAGGAATTAAGCTTGGGGATGCTGATACGTCTCCAACGTATCTATAATTTATGAAGCATTCATGCTATATTACTATGTGTTTTGAATGATTATGGGCTTTATTATACACTTTTATATTACTTTTGGGACTAACCTATTAACCGGAGGCCCAACCCATATTGCTGTTTTGTTGCCTATTTCAGTATTTCGAAGAAAAGGAATATCAAACGGAGTCCAAACGGAATGAAACCTTCGGCATCGTTGGAAGAATATCATCCTGGAGGCTTGGAGATAAAGTCAGAAGATACTCGAGGAGCCCAGGAGATAGGGGGGCACCCCCCTACAAGGCGCGGCCCCCTGTCTCGTGGACCCCTGGAGCACCCCCCGACCGACTTCTTTCGCCTATATAACCCTACGTACCCTAAAACCATCGAATAGGAAGATAGATCGGGAGTTCCGCCACTGCAAGCCTCTGTAGCCACCAAAAACCTCTCAGGAGTCCGTTCTGGCACCCTGCCGGAGGGGGAATCCATCACCGGTGGCCATCTTCATCATCCCGGCGCTATCCATGACGAGGATGGAGTAGTTCACCCTCGGGGCTGAGGGTATGTACCAGTAGCTATGTGTTTGATCTCTCTCTCTCTCTCTCTCGTGTTCCCTCTATGGCACGATCTTGATGTATCCTGAGCTTTGCTATTGTAGTTGGATCTTATGATGTTTCTCCCCCTCTACTCTCTTGTGATGAATTGAGTCTCCCCTTTGAAGTTATCTTAACGGATTGAGTCTTTTATGAGAACACTTGATGTATGTCTTGCCGTGCTTATCTGTGGTGACAAGGGATATCATGTGCCACTTGATGTATGTTTTGGTGACCAACTTGCGGGTTCCGCCCATGAACCTATGCATAGGGGTTGGCACACGTTCTTGACTCTCCGGTAGAAACTCTGGGGCACTCTTTGAAGTACTTTGTGTTGGTTGGATGAATCTGAGATTGTGTGATGCATATCGTATAATCATGCCCACAGATACTTGAGGTGACAATGGAGTATCTAGGTGACATTAGGGTTTTGGTTGATTTGTGTCTTAAGGTGTTATTCTAGTACGAACTCTTTAATAGATCGATCCGAAAGATATGTGGAGAGTAGTAAATTTTCAATGCTTGTAGATCATGAAAAGAATGCTTTAGGTGTTGGTTATATTGTTGAATTCATTCATGATGCTACTTGTCGTGGAATAGTCACGTCAGACGTCCTCGTGAAAGGACTTAGTTGTGGAGACATCGCAACTAGGAAGCTTGAAGGGGTTAAATCGGGACAAGGGACACGAGAGAGTTTATACTACTTCAGCCCCTTACGGTGAAGGCAAGGCCTACGTCTAGTTGGGTTGGTATTGATGTTTCGATGACCAGGGAGCGAGATATGCTATGCCCGGCTCTCGATGAGTTGTTTCTTGCCCTAAGACGCCAGCAGGTCGTCCCCTTATATACACGGGTCGACACCCTGTGGCTTACAGAGTCCCGGCCGGCTCATAAACGCTGTCCGGCTCGGTGACTAGTTAAATCTACCTTATGTCACAAGTCATGCCATCATGGCGGCTTACTACAACGGGCCTTAAGTCGCCTGTGGGCCTCGGGCCCTTTATGAACCGCCATCTTCATGCTCAGCCTTGGGCTTCTCTCTGATGAGTACTCTTTGTGTAACCCGGCCCCTCCTGGGCGGCTTACACAAATAGTCATATCCCCAACATTAGGCCCCAGATTGATTTGAACCTGTTCATGTTAATCTCAAAATATATTTTTAAAGAGTTAAATCTTCAGTCTTCTGACTATACAGAGGGTTTTTGTTAACTCGCCATGACGTCATCTTCTGGATCCGTCTTAACTCGGCGTGACGTCATTCTTCCTTTAACTCATTTTTATTCCATCGAATCCTTCAACGGATCTCCTCTTTACTGATTGCTCCGAAAATTGAGGAGTCGGGGCTGTTGGATAATAATTCTTATCTCCTTGTTTCCCGCGCCGTCTCAGTTATCTTTTCCCCATAAATAGCCGCGACCTAGGTCTTTTCCTTTTTATCCTTTCAGTCGTCTTCTTCCTCTCCTCTCCGCCACTCGAGCTCCGCCGGCGTCGCCATTGACCCCCTCGTCTTCATCGACTCAGGCCGCTGCATCAACCTGACTTGACCAGAGATCGATGGTGAACCTCCGCAGCTCATCCTCATCCGTGAGTTCCTTTCTTCCCCTTTCTTAGATCTATCTTGAAGCTCTGCCAAGTTCGTCGGTGTTCATCACTGCCCGATGTAGACCCTCATTAGTTTTCGCCTCCAAAGCCCTGTTTAGATCGAAAAACCTGTGCAGAACTGCTGCGGTAGTTGTTTGTGTTGATCTTGCATAGGGATAGATCTCATTTAGGGGTAGATCTCATTTCCCTTGCTTAGGAACTCTCTTCGAATGTATGAACTTCTCTGCCCATTTTTTTAGGTCTAGAAAATTTCTCTTTCAGAGCAATACTTTGATCCAGAATAATAGTAGTCATCTGTGAAACTTGTTTCTATCACCCGGCAAACTTCTTCTTCTTCTCATGATCTTAAGAATTCTTGAATTGCTCTTGACACTACTTAGCGGCTTAAATATGATTGCACAATTGCCCTTATATCATTAGGCCCCTTTCTTTAAGCCGCCACTTTAAATAATTTTAAATATTTCTCCCGGGTTAAACTTGAACCGGAGCTTTCTTACTTTGTCGTAGGCCACTGCTGTTATGGCTCCTAAGGCGGCCAAGGCCCCTGTAACTTGCAATTGGGTTCCATCCACCGTAACCAAAAGCAAACTTGCCGAGTTTGTGAAGTCTGGCCATCTGCCAAAGAAGGAGGCCATGTCTTATCGTGCCCCTCACCCGTCTGAGGAGATACCTCAACCCAAAGATGGGGAGGTAATAGTCTTCACAGATCATATGAACCGGGGATTTGACCCTCCCGGCTCAAAATTCTTCAGGGAAGTTTTGGATTTCTTTGACCTGAAGCATCAGGACATTGGACCCAATTCCGTGTCAAATCTGTGCAATTTCCAAGTCTTCTGCGAGGTATACTTAGGAGAAGAACCAAGTCTGCTGCTGTTTAGAGAGCTTTTTTACTTGAACCGACAGAACGAATGTGCCAACGGGCCTAGCCTTGAGCTTGGGGGCATCTCAATCCAGCGGCGGAGAGATTGCCTTTTTTCCTTATGCTGAGCTGCCGAGTCACCCAAAGGACTGGAACCAGACGTGGTTCTACTGTCAAGACACCTCTCCGGCTAATGAGAAGCCTCTACCCGGCTTTCGTGCCCTGCGTCTTGAGTCCAACCATCATTTGGCGGACAAGTTAACTGCTATTGAGCGCCCGCCTCTTAGTCCCACCATCAAGAAAATCAAAGCCCTTTTAGGCAACGGGTTAAGTGGCATTGACTTGGTCCGGGTCTGGGTCACCTGGCGGATACTACCATTAAGCCGCCGCTCCGGTTTAATGTGTACTTACACAGGCGAGAAAGAAGACCCAATGCGCCACAACCCTGAGGACTTACTAGATGATGTGGTAGATGCTACAGTCCAGTCGCTATTGAAGGAGGGAACTGTAACCAGCAATACCTTCGGTTTACTTCCCTTCTGCAAGAAGAACCCGGCTCCTGCGGTAAGTTACTAGTCTTCACAAATACTCTTTTATATGTTACCTTCTTATACTTATGATTCTTTATCTGTTTCCACAGGCCGGTGATGATTTCTGGAAGGTCAAGTATGACCATGAGGCTACCAAACAGTCCAGGGCAGCCAAGAAGACTGAAAGAAAAGCCGCCAGGACGGGCACCTCTAAGAAGAAGAAACCCAACGCCTCTGATATGTTTAAATTGGATGACTCTTCTTCGGATGAGGAAGAGGTAATCTTTTTTTATTTTCTTTAACTCCTTTGCCATTACTTTACTGACATTTGATCCTTTCAGGAGGATACTGGGAACAGTCAAGCAGCTGGCGAAGAGGTAACTATAATTTCCTCCGACTCAGAGCCTTTGCCAACACAAAAAATCCGAAGGGTGACCCGGAAAGTAAGGTTTTCACACCCTCTAGCTTACCAAGATCCTCAATTTCTTTTGAAGCAACAACAGCTTGAAAATCGGCAGCAGAATCGGGCCAACCAGGACTCAGAGCTCTCCTCCGGCTTACCCGATGTAACCAGGAAGCGGCGGACCGAGGTTATCTCCAACTTACGTTTTGTTTTTCCTTTGACGGGTTTGATTCGCCAACCTCTCAATTCATCTGACTCCAACTATCAGGATACCTCCCCTTCTTCTGATGAGTCGATGCAATCAAACATGCCGGCTTTCAAAATGGCTCCCGGGTAATATAACCTTTCTTACTTTAAGTTTTTCCATACTTATACTTTGATGCTTATCCTTCCACTTTGATTGACAACTTGCAAGTAAAGCCCAGCAAGAGGGCAAAGAATAAACTGTCCCGAGACCCGGTGGTCACTGAACCGGTGCTTGACTCATCCATTCCTGACAGCTCCACTCATCAGCCACCACCTGAACCGGCTTCTAATATTCCGATGCCAACTTCTGACCCGCCTGCAGAAGACGTTATCCACAACTTGGATGACCCGAAAACTCCTAGCACAGCCAAGACGACTGACCCGGAGGTTGAAATTGTGAAGAGCCAATATGTTGAACCGGGCCGGCCTACTGCTCTTGCCCAATGTACTGCCAAGGAGGAGTTTGCCCAGCGCCGAAAAGCCAAACAAGACATCACTGATTATTCTCACCTAAGTATTGGTGATATAGTCTCGGGCTATCTGAACCAAGTGCACAATAGTCGTGACCTGGAAATTGACATGGTGAAGCAAATACAGCATAAATCTGAGGTATAATTTAAGCTTTTACTCTGAACCTTACTTACTGTACCAGCCCCCAAGTCTACTGCATATAAATGAATACTGTTAGTTTTGTCCGGTTTAAATTGAATATGTTTAACCCGGTGATAGCATGAAACTTTTGAATTTGGGTTACACATTAGCCCCCAAGTGTCAAGTACCTTTACTTGTAAAGTGCTTGAGACTTAACATGTATGACTCGGTAAAATATGTTAAAAAATTCTTTAAGCATACATTAGCCCCCAAGTGCCAAGTATCTTTACTTGTAAAGTATTTGGGACTTGAATGTTATCTTACCATGATTCTTACCATAACCTGATGTCAATGCAGGCCACCATAAGTCAATTTGAGGCGGAGATTGCTGATCTGAAGAGCCAGCTAAAAACCCAAGAGCTCGAAGCTCAGAAAGCCAACTCCAAGTTTGAATTCAGTGTCTCTGAACAAGAGAAGCTGAAGAAAAAATTTGAATCAGAGAAGAAAACTTGGGTTGATGAGAGGGCTTCACTGGTGACTTGGGCTGAAACAGTAGAGGCATCTCTTGCCGAGGCAACAAACGAGCTGTCCGACTTAAAACAGCAGATATCCCAAATGGTCTCAGCCATCTTCGGTAAGTTGCTCGTAAATACTGTAATCTTTCAAGAGTTATCGTAATAGTTACCTCCGGCTTACTGTTATACCTATGAACATACAGGCCCTAGGAGTACCAATCTGAAGGAAAATATGCTGATCAAGCTTAAGGCGGTGTATACCTTAGTGGAGCAGCTATACTCCGGGTCACAGCGCGCGTTGGCCGTTGTGGCCTTATCCATCACCGCTCCTTGGCTCCTACAAGATGTGTTGAGGCATCTTTTGGTTCTACCTCAACGAATTCAGGACTTAAGGCGGGCATCTACGAGAGCCGGAGCCGTGGCTGCATTAAGTCGGGCAAGGGCATGGGTGCCAGAACTTGATCTTGCTGATCTCTCTCTCGGATATCCAAGCCTTAAAGAGGACGGCACTACTTTTGACGACCAAGACTTCACTGCCTGTGTTAAAGCCGTACGTCCCCTGGCGACTCTCATTGGGAATGACACTGACCTTACTAAGTATTCGCCGGGTTACGATAGTGAGAACCGGAGAATCCCAAACGCCCCATTTGACCAAGTCAGCCTGATCCCTCCAACGCGTAAGCATACCTTCGCCCCTGAAGTGGATCCGGCCACCTTAATAGATGATGAAGCTGAATTTGAAGCCTTGAGCGGCATTGACTGGGCCTCGTCCACCATCCAGGACAAAACAACCGAAGGAGGAGCGGGGAAGGATAACCCGGAGTCGTCAAGCCAGCCGGAAGAATGAGCCGCCAGCCGGGTTATAACTTTTGCAAAAAACAATGCTTCACTTGTTTAGACTCGTGGAGTCTTGTAATAGGATAGAGAAAACTCCTTAATGCTTGTCATGCTTTATGGTACTGATTGCTTTTGTCAAGCCGCCATCACTAAATTCCTCTGGCTTATATTAATCATGTGTTTCCTTGATATTTTAACTTGCTCTGCTTTATCCTGCACATAAAAACAGGCAAGGTTTCCTGGGCGGTTCACTGCGCCAGAGGGTTATAGAATGTTTATAACCCGGACATGATCAAAAACCACATGTATAAGCCGGTTCATGATTAGTTAAAATATAATCATAATAGCATACCTGCGACCCTTTTAATAGCCTCTACGTCTCATATAAGTTTTTACCTGTCACTTTTTTGAACCTGAGGTAATCAATATAAAACCGGAAGGATCAAGAACCATCTCCTCAAGAAGGTTTCAATGATAGTTAAAGTAATCATACTTTAAGCAATGTTTACAGGCTCCTGACTCGAATACGATCAGAGAACCGTTCCAAAGGGGTTAAGCTAAGATTCAGATATGATCATATAGCCCCAAGTGGCTTTGGCGATGCCGATCAAGTGGGTATCGACAGCTATGTTCTCTTCGGTTAGAATACGACCTATGTTTGAACAGGAAGCCCCCAAGTGAACATAAGAGTTGTTTAATGACGCTGATTCGAATACGATCCACGTCAGACCCAAAGGGGTTAAGCTATGGTTCAAATATGATCAAGAAGCCCCCAAGTGGGTTTGGCAGTATGCCGATCAAGTGGGTATCGACAGCTATGTTCTCTTTGGTTCGAATACGACCTATGTTTGAACAGGAAGCCCCCAAGTGACCATGGCTAGATTCAGATATGATCATAAGCCGGACTAAAGGGAAAGCCAGATTCAGATATGATCCGTCCCCTGTTGGCAGCGTCCATCACCTGATAAAAAAGACATAAAACATTCTTTATGGGAAAAAGGACAGAGGTCCTACTTTATTGCTTTATATAATATGTACATCATAAAAGGTATCTTAAGAACTGGTAACTTAAGTATAGTAAGGCCGGAGATGAGCTATATTCCACGGCCGGCGGGTCTCCTCCTCCGATTTAAATGAGTCCTTGTGTTTTCGAATATCGATGAGATAATATGACCCGTTGTGTAGATTCTTGCTGACCACAAAGGGTCCTTCCCAAGGCGGGGATAGCTTGTGCATGTTAGACTGATCCTGGATGAGCCGGAGCACCAAGTCGCCTTCCTGAAAGGTTCTGCTCCTAACCCGACGGCTGTGATAGCGGCGCAGGTCTTGCTGGTAAATCACCGAGCGGGCTATTGCTAAGTCTCGCTCCTCGTCCAACAAGTCAAGTGCATCCTGACGAGCCTTTTCGTTATCCACCTCAACGTAAGCCGCCACACGGGGTGAGTCGTGCTAGATGTCACTTGGCAGGACCGCCTCTGCTCCATAAACCATGAAGAAAGGTGTGTATCTCGTAGATCTATTAGGCGTAGTGTTGATGCTCCATAACACGGAGGGTAACTCCTCCACCCAACAACCCGGAGTCCGCTGTAAGGGGACTAAGAGCCGGGGTTTGATGCCTTTCAGGATTTCTTGATTAGCTCTCTCTGCTTGACCATTGGATTGAGGATGAGCAACGGCCGAAACATCAAGCCGGATGTGTTCTCTTTGACAGAACTCTTCCATGGCACCCTTAGAGAGATTAGTGCCATTATCAGTTATGATGCTATGTGGAAAACCAAAACGAAAGATCACCTTTTTCATGAACTGAACCGCCGTGGCTTGTAAGTGCATCTAGTGCCACCCCTAGTTGGTTTTGGAGTATTGACGACAAAGTTGGTTGAGGGACTAATGCATTTGTGAGAATTGCAGGATAACGCAGGTAGTGTCCCTCATTGATTCGGTTTACCTACCGGAGATGACCCCTAAAAATGTATGAAGACATTGAAGACAATGGTGGTAAGAGAGGATATTCATATTGAAGACTATGACATGAGAAGACATTGTGTGAAGACTTCGGAGCGTGAAGACTGTGTGGTTTCGTCGTTTCCTTTTCTTCTTTGTTGAGTCATAGGAACCACCGTACTGTTAAGTGGGGTCCAAGTGAACTAAGTCACAGTGACTGAAGTGATGCTCAACTCAAATCCTATGTCTTCGAGCAAAGACAATGAGAGCAAATCTTATCCAGAGCTGGATGAGTCAGCTTTACTTGTAGCCCAAGTAAAGTTGCCGCGTGTGTTTGAAATCTGACCGTTGGAACACGTGTTAGTTCCTTAGTGACCCAGGGTCATTTTGGACAAATCAGGTCGGGTTGCCTAGTGGCTATAAATAGCCCACCCCCTACACCATAAATTGGTGGCTGCTCAGAGTTTGTGCACGGCTTTTGTCGTTTGAGAGCAACCCACCTCGAAGCATTTGAGAGAGAGAAATCCTTGCGAGGACAAAGCCCAAACACCCAGAGCCAAAGAGTGTTAGGCATCACTGAAGTCTTTCTGTCTGTGTGACCTGAAGACTTATTACACTTGAGGACTGTGAATCCTCAGCCGGTTAGGCGTCGCGTCCTGAGCATCCAAGATTCATTGTGGATTCCCGGTGAACGAAGTCTGTGAAGGTTTGGAAGTCTCCCTTGAAGACTTACCAGAGTGATTGGGCGAGGACTGGGTGTCCTTAGCTCAAGGGGAATAAGGTGAAGACACGGTCTTCTGAGTTAAATCTCAGCCTCCCTAACCAGACGTACAGTTGTCACAGCAACTGGAACTAGTCCAACAATCCTGTGTCTTCAACAAGCAACTGGTTCTATCCCTTCCAACCTTACTTAAGTTTGTCTTCATGAAGTCATTGCCTATCTGTTTATCTGTTTGACTTCATTGCTTGACTACTATTGTTGATTGGCTTCATACTATCTTCCATATTGATCCTTACTACCTAACTGCTATTAGTCATGTACTTTCACATCATGACATGCTTGACTATGGCTTGTTTAGGATAGTTTATCTTCCGCTGCATATCAATTAGGTTGTTTCTATTGTTTGTCTTTGAAACTTCCATGTTTTGAAGACTTTCACAAAATCGCCTATTCACCCCCCTCTAGTCGATACTAGCACTTTCAATTGGTATTAGAGCAAGGTACTCCCTTGTTCTGTGTGATTCGGTTTAACCACCTGGAGTTTCAGCTATGTCGACTGCAGGGATAATCAAAGTCTCCGCTGCTTGCCCCAACTTCGATGGGACTGAATATCCCTACTGGAAGAATAAGATGCGCATGCATCTTGAAGCCATTGATGTCGACCTCTGGTATGTCATCAAGAATGGCGTTCCCAAAACTGGTGAAGGTGTCACCCCCACTGATGTCAAGAAGTTCATACAACTGGACTCTACTGCGAAGAACATCATCTGTGGTCATCTGACCAAAGGACAGTATGGCCGCGTGAGTGCTCTGGAAATGTCGAAGCTAGTCTGGGACTGGCTATCCAAGGTCAACGAAGGTGTTTCAACCCAGAGAGATCAAAGAATCAGTGTTCTTCGCAACCTCTTCAACCGCTTCAAGAGAAACGACAATGAGAATGTCCAGCTCACGTTTGATCGCCTCACTGATATCACAAATGAACTTCAAGCTCTTGGCGCAACTGAGATTACCAAGCATGAAATCGTCAAGACACTGCTGAGATCACTTGACAGCTCCTTTGACACCCTTTCCCTCATGATACAAGAACGTCCTGACTTCAAGACACTCGATCCGTCTGATATACTTGAGAGGCTCAACACACATGAGTTCCAGCTATCTGAGAAAAGAGATATCTATAGTCCAAGCTATGGCCGAACTCGTGCTTTGAAGGCAAAAGTTGTTTCCTCATCTGAAGAAGAATCTGACTGCAGTTCTGAAGATCCTGAAGACATTGGAAGGGAACTTGCTATGCTTGTGAAGAAGTTCCAGAAATTCACAAAGAAGAAAGGCTTCAGAAAATCTTCACGATCTAGCTCAAGGAATGATGAAGCTTCCACTCATGATCACAAGAAGAGAACCTGCCAAAAGTGCAAGAAACCTGGTCACTACATATCTGAGTGTCCACAATGGGACAATTAGAAGAAGAAGAAGAAAAGCAAGGAATATGATTCCGATGACAAGAAGAAGAAGAAATCCTCAAAGTCTTCTAAGTCTTCTTCCAAGTCTTCATCATACAAGAAGAGCTCATCTGGCAAGGCTCGTGCTTTTGTTGGCAAGGAAATGGATTCAGAGGAGGAGTCTGCTTCCGAGGAGGCAGAGGTGGAGTCTGGAGAGGAGTCTGACCCTGGCGTTGGAAGTCTGGCTCTGGCCACAGCCTACGTCGCCAAGTCCATCTTCAACACTGAAGACAATGACTTCCACACCAATGCTGAAGCTAATGACGAAGACGATCCTACTCCCACCTACTGCTTCATGGCACGTGGTGCCAAGGTAAAATCACGTGATGCTTACTTTCAAACTTCAAGTGAAGATGACTCTGATTGTGAATCCAAACCCAGCTACAAAACACTTGCTAAAATTGCAACTGAACAACAAAAGGCTATGGAACATACTCAAAAACTGTTAGACAAAAGCGATGACCCGTTGGATGCTGAAATGACCCGTTCACAGTCCTTAGTTGATGACATAAAAAATCTTCATGCTAAGTACCAAGAACTTGAAGGTCGTCATGAATCACTCTCAACTACTTATGAAAGGCTCTCCTATGATTATCTTCAAAGGAAACAAGATCTTGAGAAATTGAGAGCGGCTCACGAAGATCTTCAAAAAGTGAATGAGTCACTTCGTGCCCAACAGATCAGTTCCGCTCAGGAAGGATTTGAACCACCATGTCTAAAATGCATTGAGCGTGATAACGCTACATCTGTTGCTGAATGTTCCACTGCTGCTACTGTTTCATTGTCTTCACCTACTGATGTGGTCACTAACCCCTCTGCGGAGGATACCACTGCTGTTGCTAATGAAAATGCTATGTTGAAGACATTGCTTGAAACAGGAATGTACAAAAGTTTGAAAGGACATCAGACTCTCTGCGATGTCCTCAAAAAGCAGATTCTGAACAAAAACCCTAGGAAAGAGGGTGTTGGGTTCGAGAGGAAAATGAATGTTGATGGCTCGTACTGGAAGCCTAAGCAGTACCCCGAAACCACATGGGTTTCTGCAAAGGAACCTTCAGTAGATCCATCTACTTTATGTGGCTTTACCTGTGCTAATCCTATTATCATTGATGAATCCTTTGATGCAAACTATAAGCTGTTCAAAAATCAGAATGGTGAAGTGTTTGCCAGGTACATTGGTACTAACTGCAGGAATGGACCACCTATGAAGAAGATCTGGGTACCTAAGCAGTACATTGAGAATCTTCCTGTGAATTTCATCATGACACCACCTAGGAAGAAGACAAACCCCAGACCCATGGCTTCATATGGCCCAAAGGCTTCATACAGATACAGGACTCACATGAGTCACCCTAACGCCAATGTTTTGCAGGGAAATCATGCTCAAACTTATGAATATGAGCGTGTATCTTTGAACCGCTATGTTCATAGGACTAAGAACTTTTCTGCTTATTCATATGAATATCATTCATCTCCTGCAAGGCTATTTGCTAGGGCTTCAAAGCCAAAATTCTCAGATGCTGCACTTAGACTCATTGCTTCTAAGCCCCCACTAAGGATGTGGGTGGCGAAGAAGAACTAACTCTCTTTTGCAGAAAACAGTCTCCAGCCAGCAATCAATGGCGTCCGATACTATTGCTGGGGACCTAAAACTCATTGAGGACGCACGTTAAAATATCATTCTATATGCTTCAAATCTGAATTTATCAGTCATACTATGTCCTAACTTTGTTATAAGCTGTGGCTGTCCTTATATGTATCAAATGCATATGCTTCACAACACTTTTGTGAAGCCTATCCTCCTAACTGCACTGTAGGGTACATCACCAAAAGCTTCAGAATGGATTATGGACAGTGGATGCACAAATCATATGACTGGTGATTGAAGTCTTCTCATGGACTCAACCTTACGTCCATCCGATAAGAGTCACATCACATTTGCTGACACTGGTAAAAGCAAAGTATTGGGTCTAGGTAGAGTTGCAATCTCAATGGATCAACACATGGATAAAGTGATGCTTGTTGAATCCCTTGGTTTCAACTTAATGTCTGTCTCAATGCTTTGTGACTTGAACATGATTGTGATATTTGGCAAATATCGTTGCCTTGTACTAATGGAATCTGACAAATCTCTAGTCTTTGAAGAGTATCGAAAAGATGATCTGTACATGGTAGATTTCTCAGCAGGTCCACAGCTTGCCGTATGTCTTCTCAAAAAAGCTTCAGAATGCTGGCTCTGGCATCGAAGGATGGGACATGCTGGCATGCGGAACTTACACTCTCTCGTCAAGAAGAAGCATGTCATTGGCATCGAGGATGTCAAGTTCAAGAAGGATCATCTGTGTGGTGCCTGTGAAGCTGGAAAGATGACAAGAGCAAAGCACCCCTCGAAGACAATCATGACTACTCAAGATACACATGGGTTCATATAATTCTTTACAAGACTGAAGTGCAAGATGTCTTCAGACGCTTTGCAAATCGAGCAATGAACAACTATGGTGTGAAGATCAAGCACATCAGAAGTGACAATGGCAAGATGAGCATGGTCAAGTCGTCAGAAACAAAGCACGTCTTGTGGCTCAAGGATACACACAAGTTGAAGGAATTGACTTCGATGAAACATTTGCTCCTGTTGCTAGGCTTGAAGCTATTCGCATACTGCTAGCCTACGCTAATCATCACAATATCTTGCTATATCAAATGGATGTAAAGAGTGCATTTCTCAATGGCAAGATTGAAGAAGAAGTATATGTCGCACAACCACCTGGCTTTGAAGATCCAAAACATCCTGATATGGTGTACAAGCTAAACAAAGCACTGTATGGCCTCAAACAAGCTCCTCGTGCATGGTATGATACAATCAAAGACTTCCTAAAGAGCAAAGGCTTCAAACCTAGATCCCTCGATCCCACTCTCTTCACGAAGACATATGATGGTGAAATTTTTGTGTTCCAAATATATGTGGATGACATAATCTTCGGATGCACCAACCAGAAGTATAGTGATGAGTTTGGGTACATGATGCAAGAGCAATATCAAATGTCCATGATGGGTGAGCTGAAGTTCTTCCTTGGTCTTCAAATTCGTCAGCAGAGGAATGGCATCTTCATATCTCAAGAGAAATACCTCAAAGATTGTCTGAAGAAGTTTGGAATGGAAGACTGCAACGGCTACACGACGCCAATGCCAGCCAAACACCAGCTTGGTCCCGACGACAATGGTAAAGAGTTCGGTCAAAAGGTATACCGCTCCATGATTGGTTCTTTGCCTTATTTATGTGCATCTAGGCCAGATATTATGCTTAGTGTTTGCATGTGTGCTCGATTCCAAGTGGCACCAAAGGAATCGCATCACTTAGCTGTGAAGCGAATTCTTCGATATTTGGCTTACACCCCAACACTCGGATTATGGTATCCCAAGGGCTCAAAATTTGATTTGGTTGGATTCTCGGATGCTGATTATGCTGGTGACAAGGTGGATCGCAAGTCTACATCTGGCACATGTCATTTTCTTGGTCGATCACTCGTCTGTTGGTCTTCGAAGAAGCAGAACTGTGTATCACTCTCAACTGCTGAATCTGAATACATTGCTACTGGATCCTGTTGTGCTCAGCTTCTATGGATGAAGCAAACTCTCAAGGACTATGGCATCAATCTGAAACAAGTACCTATCTTCTGCGACAACGAAAGTGCCATCAAAATAGCCAATTATCCAGTCTCAAAGACAAAGCACATTGAAATTCGTCATCACTTTCTCAGAGATCATGTTATGAAGAAAGATATCGATATCATTCACGTCAACACTGAAGAGCAACTGGCAGATATCTTCACAAAGCCCTTGGATGAGAAAAGGTTTTGCAAGTTACGGTGTGAGCTAAATATCTTGGAATCCTCTAATGTCCTGTGATCAGGCACACATCCTAACACTTATGCATGTTGATGACTTAGATGTGCAACACACAAAGTAATGTATATCTTCAATCAATGAAGATTTACACTCTGAGTGTGAATATACTAACATGGAATTTGACTTCGGAGCGCCACGATAATTGTGCGCCGTGTATGGGTCTAATACTTCCTATACGGTGGGTAACGCCACCACCAACTTTCTTTGTTTGAAGTGTTTCACTCAAGGCGTTATATTGCAATGACTTCGCATTTGGTTTGTCTTCAGTTTCAATTTGTCTTCATGACTCTCTGCACTATGATGATTTGATTGCTTTCGGATATATATATATATATATATATATATATATATATATATATATATATATATATATATATATATATATATATATACTAGTGTTCTGTCCTCTACAGCATTCACTTATAGCTATGTCTTCAAGATTGGATTTTTGAACTAAGTGAATGTGATCGGACCCTAACCTCTCTATGCTTCCTATGTCAAAATCTATCTATCCAAATCATATGCATTCTATTGAAACTATCGAATGTCTTCTCTGCGTCCTAGTCAGCAGAAGGCAAAGAGACAAACATTAAATCTGTTTTTAATGACTTATCTTTACTGTTGAAATCCGGAGAAGCCGGAACAACTCTCCGACATGCCTGGCGGGCATGGGAATGTGGGACAACCCTGGGTGTGTTGCATGCTTGCCACGTACCCCTCAGATGTGAACCGCCAGGGGCACCAGCGTAATTGCGCTGTGTCTCTCACCTACTTATAAATACCTGTCCCCCTGCGGTAAAGAAATACTTCTTCCACCTCTCCACATCCGTCAAAACCCTAGCGCCACCGCTAGCTCGCGACGACGCCGGCGACGAAGCGCTTAGCTGCCGCGACTTCTCCGACGCCGTCCTCACGCCGGCCGTCGACATCGTCCTATCTGTCGTCGCCGTAGGTGTCCTCCGTCGCCAAGTTAGGGCACGGTGGGCTGAACTGCTCGGTCTCCTATTCCTCCATCTAGCAGTTCTTCGTGCGGTAATTATAACTCTATTTTTACCACCTTTTTGATCTTCAAGATTCATCCTGTTTACCGAAAGTAGTTTCTGCCTATTCAAGCTAGATCTATTTCGTCTGCATCTCATACTGCTTAGTCGATTCACTTAGATTTCTTGCCTAGTTTGATTCCTCACTTGTACTTATTCACAGATTGGTACAAATCTGGAACCAACTCACCTATATAAGTGAATGTCTTCGCATCATGAGGTCAATGTCTTCAAACTGATTTATCTTCAAAATCTTCTAAGAATGCATATGACCTCTTCCCCTTTCCTCGCATCTCTAATGCTGTCACAGGTACATGTCCGTGGGAGAATCCCTTGGTTCTCATAGTCTGCATTCGTTTGCAGAATACTTACAGCATCATATAAATTCTCCTGAAGCCAGTTCCTGCTTAACCAGCAAGCGCAAATCTCTGAAGCCTTTGAACGTATTGAAGCCTTTCAGCTTGAAGTTCATGGCAACAGATAAATCAGCAAGGAAGGGTGGCAGACAGCGCAGAGACGGAACATCTAAAGATCTGCCTGATGACTTAGCAGAAATGTACAAGACAGATCCCAAAGAGAATTATCATCAGAGGAAGACGCGAATCCAATGGATTCGATGCTATTGGGCAGAGGAGTGGTTCAAGTACAAGTTTGTCACGAAGGAATATGTAGAGAAGCATGCCATCAAGAGACCTTGGGGTGATATCCTCTATCGAGGCCTTCAACCCAAGAGCCGAGCTGAAGCCATTGAACAAGGCTTCTATCCATGCATGGTCCGTGGGCCACAGCCTGCGAACGCAGATCCCACTTCACTACTATGGTGTCGTGACGATTCGCTCTTCAAGCGCAACTATCAGTTTGCTGTGGCTTCGGCCAAGAAGAACAAGAAGTCCTTGGGTTTGGACTTCAACCCAGGTCCCTCTGCTCCCCGTGCTGATGGCTCCCGTGAAGCCAACCCCAATGTCATTGGCCCCTACGCCAACCTTGACGGCCTCATCACCTACATCATGGTCCAAGGCGCCAGAGTAGATCATTCTGACAATGGTGCTAACTCTGATGAAGCCCCTGCTCCTCCTCCAAAGCCGCAGAAGCAAAAGAAGTCTAAGGCTTCAACCTCAGCTGCACCTCCGAAGACTTTGCGTGTGAAGCCACTGGTGACTGCACCTCCTGAAGCCAGTGTGCAATCCGAAGATCTGTCCCGTGTCTCCAAGAGAACGGAGAAGAAGAAGCAACTTGTTAGACCATCTGATCAAAGAGCCTTGACTCCTGCTGCCATTCTGCGTGAAGAACCCATTGATCTATCAAGTGATGAAGATCTTGCTGATGATGCCCTTGAGCAGCTAATCAAGAGCAAAGAAGAAGCAGAAATCTTCAGCAACCTGCCTCTCTTTGATGTGGCCATCATTCACAATTTCATTGATGAATGGTTCGACACCCCCAACGTTAGCTTTGAAGATTTATAGCTCCCAATTGGCCTCAGTGTCGCCTTCAATGGCGCCATTGCTTCTGAGCTAGCTCTCGCTCAGCGCATCATTGAGCTCAAAAACAAGATTGATTTTGAGAAGGCTCAATTCAAGAAACATGTGGCCAATCTGAGTGTTCAAGACGTCCGCAACTTCAAAGTCATGCTCCATGAGCTTAAGGAAGCTTTTCTGAAGAAACGCCAAGAAGCTCAGGGCTCTCGAGAGCGCATGAAGATTTTGGCTGATAAGTGTGTGCTTGCCTACAATGAGGCCGAGAAGCGCAAATCCCTTGGCCGCCCTGGCATTGACCCCAGGATGGCTGCAAAGAAGAAGAACAAGCGCCCTGCTGATCAGCCTGAATCTTCAAGCCAAGAAGCCCCTCGCATTATCTTCCCGAGCAGCATGACTGGCTCGAAGCCAAAGGTCACCACAAAAGCTCTAGAATAGAAGAAGACGAGGGCTGCCGAGGCTGACGCCCGAAAAAGAAAGAACACTGAAGCATCTAATGCCGCTCCCTCCAAGAAGAAGCGCAAGACCAAGAAGACTAGGGCTGCTTCCACAAAGCCCTTAGTCGTTGAACCCATTTCCGTTGTTCGCCCTGTGTCCGTACATCAAGAACGAAGAATGGTTGTCCATGAGCCTGCTACCACAGAGGCTCATGAGACTGAAGATATTCCAGCAGCTGGACCCAACGCTGCTGAAGACATTGGTCAAGATGACAATGTAGCTGATGATGAAGTTCTTCCTCAGATCAAACATCAAGTGGTATCATCGCCTGTTCATACGAACAACGAACTCATCAGCATTGGTCGTCCATTGACGCCAATTGCTCATGATGCTTCGTGGGCTGATCACCCACAACAACAACAAGACTCCCCCAGTACTCCCCAACAACAACAACAAGCTACACCCCCAGTGCAAGAAGAGAATGAAGACTTTCAGGCTCAGCCAACTCCATCTCCTAACTTGAAGCCAGCACTTCGCAGGCTTCGAAGAGGACAAAGGCCTGAAGTCCCTCTGTCAAGCGTTCCCGAAGGAGAAGTGCAACGTTCACCTGTTGCACGCCAAGTATTTCTGAACCAGCTCCAACAGTGAACATCTCCGAGTCTGAAGCACATGCTGCTGAAGACATTCCGGCTGCATCAGCTGAAGAAAATGAAGAAGAAGTACGTGTACCAACTCCACCTGTGATTGAAGAAGAAGCAGTTCATGATCTGAACGTGCCTGTGCCCGACCCTCCTGCTCGTCAAGAGGAGGTTGAAAATGTTGAGGCTGCCACCACCAACGCCAATGAAGCCAATGACGTGGTCATGGCTGTCGCTAATGTGGAGCCTGCACCAACTAGTGTGCCTGAAGCAAGTGTGGGCACAGAACCTGAAACCAATGAGGTTGCCACGCCTGAAGCCAATGAAAATGCCGCACCTAAAGCCAATGAGGATGTTGCACCTGAATCCTTTGATGTTGCCTTTCGGTGTAAAAACCGGCAGATCTCAGGTAGGGGGTCTCGAACTGTGCGTCTAGGCGGATGGTAACAGGAGACGAGGGACACGATGTTTTACCCAGGTTCGGGCCCTCTTGATGGAGGTAAAACCCTACGTCTTGCTTGATTAATATTGATGATATGGGTAGTACAAGAGTGGATCTACCACGAGATCAAGGAGGCTAAACCCTAGAAGCTAGCCTATGGTATGATTGTTGTAATGGATGTTATGTCCTACGGACTAAAGCCCTCCGGTTTATATAGACACCGGAGAGGGCTAGGGTTACACAGAGTCGGTTACAATGGTAGGAGATCTACATATCCGTATTGCCAAGCTTGCCTTCCACGCCAAGGAAAGTCCCATCCGAACACGGGACAGAGTCTTCAATCTTGTATCTTAGTAGTCTTGGAGTCCGGCGGACGATGATAGTCCGGCTGTCCGGACACCCCCTAGTCCAGGACTCCCTCAGTAGCCCCTGAACCTGGCTTCAATGACGATGAGTCCGGCGCGCATAATGTTCGGCATTGCAAGGCGGGTTCCTCCTCCGAATAATCCATAGAAGATTGTGAACACCAGGATAGTGTCCGGCTCTGCAAAATAAATTCCACATTCCACCGTAGAGAGAATACTATGTACACAAGTTCAATCTGCCGACGTATCTTGTAGCATGATGTCACGCCACTACCAAGCCTTTACTTGAATCATTTTTTATTATACCACCTCAGCGCGTTTAGCGGTTTCCTTGGCACGTCTTGTCGAAGCAGAGATCGTGTTCCCCTTATTCCGGGATTCTCATCAATACGGACGTGGGTAACCCAACCGCGCCATTGATCGTGGCGCTTGGGAGATAAGCGAGTTTTACTAGGCCAGTGGGGACGCATAGTCTTCGTCCTCCTATATATAAGGGGATAAGGATCCACCTTTTCACCTACGCCTTCTTCCTCCTTTGCTTATCCATCTCCGCGCACTCGAGCTCCAGCGCCCAAATTCGCGCATCTCGTCTCGACCTTCTCCGACCATGTCTGGAGCAGGAGGCAAATGGTTGGCCTCCTCCGTCACGGAGGAGCACATCGCAAGACTGCGCAGCGCCGAATATCTTTCCGGCGATATCGCGCACAGGCTGCCCTACAAGGGGCAGCTCATCCCCACCCCCAGGCCCCATGAGAGGGTCGTTTTCCTTCCCCACTTCCTCCGCGGACTGGGCTTTCCACTTCACCCCTTTGTCCGGGGGCTCATGTTCTACTACGGCTTGGATTTCCATGACCTGGCGCCGAACTTCGTCCTCAACATCTCGGCGTTTATCGTCGTGTGTGAGGCCTTCCTCTGCATCCAGCCCCACTTCGGCTTGTGGCTCAAGACCTTCAATGTCAAGCCGAAGGTAGTGAAGGGCACTCAAGCGGAGTGCGGAGGCGCCATGCTGGGCAAGATGCCCAACGTCCTCTGGTTCGAAGGGGCCTTTGTGGAGTCCGTCAAGGGGTGGCAATCGGGGTGGTTCTACATCACCGAGCCGCGCGACCCTACGTGGGCGGCAGCCCCCGAGTTCAGATCTGGTATCCCCATGCAGCTTACCTCCTGGAAAGAGAAGGGCTTGCTATGGGGTTGTTCGGAGGAGCTGACGGGACTCCAAGCCTGCATCCAGAAGCTGGTGAGCAAGAAGCTCAGGCTTGTCAACGTGGTCCAAGTCATGCTCATCCGCCGGATTCTCCCTTGCCAACAACGGGCGTTTAACTTGTGGGAGTTCAATCCGGCACAGCACCAGGCATTGAGCAGGCTCATCGACACGACGTACGAAGGCGCCTGGAGGGTGCTGTTCAAGGGCGCCGAGGCTACCACATCCACCACTAAAGATCGCGGATTTCGCTCGCAGCGTCCAGCTGACGAGGTAAGTGATTCTACCCCTTTACGGGACACTTGTTTTTAACAGTTTGACTCTGCGCGGGTTTCAATCCTTTCCCTTTGACAGGACTGGATGAAGAAGGCCGAGCAGCTCATCTTCCCGGCTCCCATGCCAGAAAACCCAGTAGATGCCCGTCTAGCGGGGCTGCTGGTTCCGGCACCGCATGTGGTGCCGGAGAAGAAGGCCAAGAAGGTGGCCACGGGTACTCGAAAGAGTTCCCGTTTTCAGGTGTCTGACGACTCCGAGGCGGACTCCTCCCCTGAAGACGAGGAGGAGGAAGAAGACTCTCTCCCAGAGGAGGGAGAGAGGAAGAGGAAGGCTTCCCCAACAGGGGAGGCCGAAGGGTCCAAGAGGGGAAGGACTATTCCCCCCGACAACTCTGCCAGCACCGACGTTGGCGGCGAAGAGTGGCCTTCAAGGGCCAGGCCTCCGGCAAGATCGTAAGTATCCGGATTCCTGAATGATTTATAATTTCTCTTTTGTGTCACATAGTGTCCTTCTAATGCCGCATACTGCCTGCAGTCCGGCCGATGATGATCTCCCCGCTTCATCGAGCGGGTCGTTGGCTCCGTCGGATGTGGATTCCATCCCGACTGCCTCCACCCCTCGCGCCGCTGAGGACGACGAGGTGGGATCCCAGGAAGGGACCCATCAGGAGGAGGCTCCGGAGGCGCCGCAAGGCAGCCTCCCGGACTTTGCACCGGAGTCCACACCGGAACCCGCAGTGGTTCCGAAGTCCGGCAGGAGGCCCCTTCGCAAGAAGGGCAAGACCGTGACGCCGGCGGCCTCCGTCCAACCGGAGGCGCCGGACAACTTGCTGGAGGCGCTCAAAGGCGCTTCCATCGAGGAAGAACACCGCACTATCATGAGTGCGGTGATTCAGAAGGTTCAGCTCGCCAAGAGCGGGCTAACCGAAGCCTGCAGCAGCCTTCTTACAGGCTTTGAGGTAAGAAGTTAAAATTATGTAATGTAATACCGCATAGACAGTAGCCCCTGATGCTCGGTTCGGTGTTCGGAAAGAAAAGCCGGACTGAGGATCTAAAAAAGATATACGCAGGGTTGCTAAAAAATTGTGTCAATATGGGTTTGCAGGCTGCGCTGCTGACCTCTGCCGCACTGACTGCGGAGGTCAGTGCTTTGAAGCAGGACCTCGAGCAGTCCGAGCAAGAGCTCGGCCATGCCAAGAAGTAGCTCGAGGACAAAGAAGGTGAGTAACACCACTTTGAATAGTTACCTTACAGAAAAGGATTTAGGTTGCAATAAAAATAACAAGGATAACATGGGTACTGCAGGGGCCACGAATGAGGTGGCAACCCTGAAGGAGGCTGTGTCTGCGGCCAAATGCAATGCGGCCGCGGAACGGGTAGAGCGCGAGAAGCAGGAGGCGCGGGTGGCGGAGGTGCGGCAAGAGCTCCAGGCTCTCATGGAAAAGCATGAGAGTTTGGAGCGCGACTCAAAGACTCGGGAGTCCGAGCTTGCCTCAGCTCTCGAAAGTGCCAAAGCCGCCAAGGACGAGGCCCATAAGGCCCTTCAGGAGGTTGAGGATGTGAATAAAATAGCGGCGGGTAAGGCATTTTTCATGCAAAGCAAGCATGTTAATGTAAACTACCTGACACTTACCCGAATTCGGAGCTCCCTAGGGGCGTTTGCAGATCTGCCTCGTAGTGCGTCTGATGCCGCCGCATTCTACCGTGGCGAAGAGGGGAGCTCAACGGAGAAGGTCTTCTGGTCTCAGTACGCTGAGGCCGGCCATCCGGTGCCCCCTAGCGACCAGCTGAAGCAGCTGGTCGAGCTCCACAAGGTAGCCGAGCAGGCCATGAAGGGTGTCATAGTCCGGCTATGGCCTGGAGAGGCCGTGCCTGGGAGCTACTTCGGCCTCGTGCGGCTGCTGGTGGATGCGTGCCCCTGGGTGGAGGTCATCAAGCGCTCCGCCTGTATTGAAGGTGCTCGTCGGGCCCTTGCCCGCGCAAAGGTGCACTGGGGTAGGCTGGATGCGGAGAGGCTTATCACTGACGCACCGCCAGCGGGCAAAGAGTATCGTACGCCCGAGATGTACTATAAGACTGTCCTGAAGGGTGCCTGCAAGATTGCGGATGAGTGCCCCAGAGATGTAATTATTGAGTAAACTCGCTGTGTATTATCCTGTGCACTGAAAACTTTGTTCATATGCGCTAAGCAACACTTGTTTAATTTAAAATATTACCTTCTGTGCGGCCGTTTATAAAATCTGAGAGATGGCAAGTCGTCGGCTTCAGCCCCCATGCCACTAGTGCTGGGGTGTTCGGGATAAACTTGAGCACTCTTGTTCCCATTTTTGGGTCCATCTAGGGAGGCGCTCAACACAACGAACAAGGCAACCAGACTTATAATGCTTGAACACTCTCACTTAGCCATAGAATTCTATAATTTTAAATTTCGGCGAAGTCCCTAGTATTTGGAAGACCGAATTCGGGGCGCTATCCACGCCTTCGTCGGACATTATCCGGTTCTTCGCTCGAAGCGGCATAAGTCTTTAGGGACCTGAAAAGACCTCTCAAACAGCGACCAGTCTCTCGCCTTATCATGCGAGTCAGTTTTAGCTTTCTCCACTGAGGCGCTCGCCCAGCTCAACCGGGGCGCAATCACAGTGGTTCTCCCAGTGCCACCTTAGCCGACAGAACGGAACGTAAGGTACCAAAACGTTGGAGCCGAGCAAACCCAACTATTGACCCAAGACATGATTCGGAGCCGATTCATATAATGCTATAAGTTCGGGGTGCCGCACTTGTGAAAGTGTTCGGACTTATCACACCATAATGCGGGGAACATAAGCCCCTGGTGTATTCGGCCGTACCAAAATATATGGGTGCAAGATGTCATTAATGAACATATATGTAAAGTGATGCAATTATAGGCAAAAAATGTTGCATTATTTATTTAAGGAATTCTGCTATGAGTGCGGAATGATACAAATAGTGCGGTAAGCAAGGGATTGGACTAATTAAACATGTCCCCCTCCAGGGTGGGCTGCGGACTGGTGTGTATAATCAAATTTAATGCTCTTAATGGAGACCACCTGAGTGTTCGTCGCAGCCTTTTTCCCTCCCTGGCTGTTGCATCATGAGTTCGGCGGGTTCACCGCCGGACAGGGCCTCTGGTAAACGGAGTCCTGTATATAAAAAGAAGGAAAAATAAAATAAATAAGAAGAGTGACACACTTGGGAGCCCCTGGTGTGGTCGAGCCGCACTCTAGGTCTGTTGTGGTCGTGCCCCTCCCCCTATGCCCATGGTATCTCCAGAGCGTAATGATGTACGCGGAGGGTTGGTCTTGCAATCATGCGAGGGCTGGGGTTGGGGCCGCATTGCTACGCGTGCTCGGAACGTGCCAGGTGGTCTTGATTGATGTTGCTCCGGGCGCGTTTGGCTGTGTCCGGTCATTTAACGGCCGGACTCGAAAATTGCCTTAGAAGGCTGCTTTGTACTTCTGCTGCGAGAGCCGCTGTGTGTTCCTCCGTTCGGAGGGAGCGTTCCGTATTTCCGTTGACCTTAATGACTCCACGAGGGCCTGGCATCTTGAGCTTGAGGTATGCATAATGCGGCACCGCGTTGAACTTTGCAAACGCGGTTCGTCCGAGCAGAGCGTGATAGCCGCTGCGGAACGGGACTATGTCAAAGATTAACTCCTCGCTCCGGAAATTATCCGGGGATCCGAAGACCACTTCCAGCGTGACTGAGCCTGTACAATTAGCTTCAACACCTGGTATGACGCCTTTGAAGGTCGTCTTTGTAGTTTTAATCCTTGAGGGGTCTATGCCCATCTTGCGCACTGTATCCTGATAAAGCAGGTTCAGGCTACTGCCGCCGTCCATCAGGACTCTCGTGAGGTGAAATCCATCGACGATTGGGTCTAAAACCAATGCGGCGAATCCGCCATGGCGGACGCTGGTCGGATGGCCTCTTCGATCGAAAGTGATCGGGCAAGAGAACCATGGATTGAACTTCGAGGCGACTGGCTCCATCGCGTATACGTCCCTTAGTGCACGCTTCCGCTCCCTCTTGGGTATATGGGTTGCGTATATCATGTTTACCGTCCGCACTTGTGGGGGGAAACCCTTCTGTCCTCTACTGTTCAGCGGCCGGGTCTCTTCCTCGTCGTCGCTATGCATCCCCTTGTCATTGTTTTCAGCAATTAACTTGCCTGCCTGCTTGAATACCCAACAATCTCTGTTGGTGTGGTTAGCTGGCTTTTCGGGGGTGCCATGTATCTGGCATGAGCGGTCGAGTATTCGGTCCAAATTGGACGGACCCTGAGTGGTTCTCTTAAATGGCTTCTTCCGCTGACCGGGTTTAGAGCCTCGGAATCCGGCGTTGACTGCCGTATCCTCCTTGTCGTCGTCGTTAACGCGGCGTTTATTTTTACTTCAACGCGACCTGCCATTGTGGTCCTTGGTATCCGGACTACCAACATTTTTGCTGAGGTTGTTGCTGCGAGCTAGCCAGCTATCCTCTCCCGCACAGAAGCGGGTCATTAATGATGTGAGGGCTGCCATGGATTTCGGCTTTTCCTGTCCTAGGTGCCGGGCTAGCCACTCATCGCGGATGTTATGTTTGAAGGCTGCGAGGGCCTCTGCATCCGGACAGTCGACGATTTGATTTTTCTTTGTTAAGAACCGTGTCCAGAATTGCCTGGCCGATTCGTCTGGCTGCTGGATTATGTGGCTTAGGTCATCGGCGTCTGGTGGTCGCACATATGTGCCCTGGAAGTTGTCGAGGAATGCGACTTCCAGGTCTTCCCAACACCCAATTGACTCTGCGGGCAGGCTGTTAAGCCAATGCCGAGCTGGTCCTTTAAGCTTGAGCGGGAGATATTTGATGGCTTGGAGATCGTCGCCGCGGGCCATATGGATGTGAAGGAGATAATCTTCGATCCAAACCGCGGGGTCTGTCGTGCCATCGTAGGATTCAATGTTTACAGGTTTAAACCCTTCAGGGATTTGATGATCTATTACTTCGTCAGTGAAGCATAGCGGGTGTGCGGTGCCTCTGTATTGAGCAATATCACGACGTAGCTCAAGGGAGCGTTGTCTGCTGTGTTCGGCCCGGCCGGAGTTGATGTATCCGGCTCGACGGTATTCGTCATGGGTCGTGGGGCGCCCACGTGATCCATAGATAGATCTGGATTGTCTTGCCTTGTCCTCCAATATATCTCGCAAGTCCGGCGCGTTCCCTCGTGGCTTCATACTTTTGGAGCGATGCCAGGGTACGGTCTTGGTGGAGGGCCTGGATGCCTCTCTGTCGCGACCACGGGGTGGTCGGTTGGCCGTACTGTGCGTTGGTGATGAAGGTATGTATGCTTCCTCCTCTAATCAGGGGAGCAACTTGCGTTTTGGGTAACTCTTGGAGGGACATTCGAGTTCATACTCTTCGGCCGCGAGGACCTCGGTCCATCTGTCGGCCAGCAGGTCTTGATCAGCTTGAAGCTGCTGCTGCTTCTTCTTTAGGCCGTTTGTTGTGGCCATTAGCCTGCGTTTGAAGTGCTCTTGTTTGGCGGGATCCTCGGGCTCGACGAATTCGTCGTCGTCGAGGCTTGCCTCGTCTCCGGAGGGAGGTATGTAATTATCATCCTCAACCTCTTCGTCTGCCGCTCTTTCGTGAGGGCTTGCTTCTGTGTTCTCCTGCGCTGAATCTTGCTGGAGGGGATTGTCTTCGGCACTTTCTGGGGTGTTATTATCTCCTGTGCCGGAATCTCCATTCTTGCTGTGGCGGGATTTAGAGCGGCACCGCTGACGTCGGCGCTTGGGCTGTTTCTTTAAGGAATCTGCCTCCGCTGCTTCTTTGCCGTCCCCATCTTTTGGGGTGTCCACCATGTATATGTCATATGACGAGGTGGTCTTCCAGTGCCCTGTAGGCGCTGGTTCTTGATCGTCTCTGACATCGTCATCCATACCGTCGATGTCTTCGGAGTCATAGTCTAGCATGTCGGTTAGATCGTCGACAGTGGCTACAAAGTGGGTGGTGGGTGGGCTTTGAATTTCTTCGTCGTCCGCATCCCAACCATCCTGGCCATAATCCGGCCAGGGCTCTCCGGATAGC
Source organism: Triticum timopheevii (assembly GCA_963921465.1). Lineage (NCBI taxonomy): Eukaryota > Viridiplantae > Streptophyta > Magnoliopsida > Poales > Poaceae > Triticum > Triticum timopheevii. The sequence continues at coordinate 579,024,593 of OY997268.1, forward strand.
GAGAGATGCTTTAGCGAATTTAAGATGTCGCCAAAGGGTGAGTGCTGAAAGATGTCCGCAGCGGTGAACTCCATGATCGGTGCCCAATTGGATTCGATTGGCAGGGGCGCAGGAGGTTCGGAGTCCGGCAAGGAGTCCGGCACCTCAGAGTCACGAGCTTTACAAGGGACAAGGTTAGTGTTCGGCTCCATCACCATGGAAGTTGCAGCCCCTGAGGCGGTGTCCAGCCACCGGTCCTCGATCTGCGCGATCGGCTCCGGACTAAGGGCCGGAGCGGATTCGTGTGCGGCCACCAAGGCACTGTCCGGCGGCAGAGCTAAATCATGCCCATCGTGATAGTACGGCACGCTCGGCTGTGGCTCGAGTTCGTCGAAGATCAAGTCCCCGCGGATGTCGGCCGTGAAGTTTAGGCTTCCGAACCTGACCTGATGGCCAGGGCGTAGCTTTCGATCTGCTCCAGATGGCCAAGTGAATTGGCCCGCAGTGCGAAGCCGCCGAATACGAAGATCTGTCCGGGGAGAAAAGTCTCACCCTGGACGGCGTTGTTGTTGATTGAAGAAGCCATCAAGCCTATTGGTGACGACACAGAGGAACTCTCAATGAAAGCACCAATGTCGGTGTCAAAACCGGCGGATCTCGGGTAGGGGGTCCCGAACTGTGCGTCTAGGCGGATGGTAACAGGAGACGAGGGACACGATGTTTTACCCAGGTTCGGGCCCTCTTGATGGAGGTAAAACCCTACGTCCTGCTTGATTAATATTGATGATATGGGTAGTACAAGAGTGGATCTACCACGAGATCAAGGAGGCTAAACCCTAGAAGCTAGCCTATGGTATGATTGTTGTAATGGATGTTATGTCCTACGGACTAAAGCCCTCCGGTTTATATAGACATCGGAGAGGGCTAGGGTTACACAGAGTCGGTTACAATGGTAGGAGATCTACATATCCGTATTGCAAAGCTTGCCTTCCATGCCAAGGAAAGTCCCATCCGGACACGGGACGGAGTCTTCAATCTTGTATCTTCATAGTCTTGGAGTCCGGCGGACGATGATAGTCCGGCTGTCCGGACACCCCCTAGTCCAGGACTCCCTCATTGCCCCTGCCCCTGTTCCGCCACCAAGGCCTCACACTATCGAGCAAGCATACGATCACGGTCAGCTTGTCACTGTCCGATGGCCTGTTCTGTTGCCTGTGCCTGCTGCCTCAGGCCCGCAATTTGACTATCATGTTGAGCATCGGCCTCAAGTCCAGAAGCCAAAGCCCAGATTGCCAAGGTTTCCAGGTACTGCCAACTCACCAAGGTCATTCAATGCTAATGGCTTCAAGAGCCACAGTACCTTCTTTGATAGCGCCAAGAACCCCTACTCCAAGCCAAGGATATCATCAGATAGGTTCTGGAGCTATCAGCAGAGAAGCTATTAGTCGTGCGTGCTATATGATCAAGGGCGCATTTTTCCCTCATATGCGCCTTGACACTGAAGCTATTGCTGGACTGCCATCTTGGAAGAAGCACTTGATTGCTTTCGTGATGCTGGTCTGCTCCATTTTGTGACAGACAAAGAACATTGGAATGAAGAGCTATTGCTTCAATTCTATGCCACTCTGCACATTCGCGGCTACTACAGAGACATCAAGACTTGGGTTCTCGAGTGGATGACTGGAAATGTTCATCATGAAGCCAAAGCTATGGATATCATCGAGCTTACTGGGCTAGCCACTCCTGGAGAACTGTATGAGCCCAACTGTCAGCTACACCGCAATGCTGTGGAGAGCATCTTTCATAAGCCAGAACCCAATATGAGCCAGATGCTGAGCATGATGAAACCTTTGCCATCTAACGCTGAGTATCCCACACATTTCTTTGTTGAAGACCTTGAGTATCTGCCTTGAACCATATATCATATCATCAGGCGAACTCTAAGGCCAGTCAAGGGACATTCATCAGCGGCCAAGCTTGAAGGAGCAATGAAGACTTTGGTCTTCTATATTCTCAATGGCATCAGCTTCAACACTCAGGAATTCTTCATTAGGCAACTTGCTGCTTCCGGCTCTGACCTGTTTGGTCTGAAGTTTTATGCTCCATGGGTCATGCGCCTCATCAATCGCCACTCATCTGTCAATTATCAGCCCTCTGCTCGCTATCATATAATCTTTCTGCCAGAGGTTGATATGTCAGTTGATGCTGTATACTCTGACCCTGCCAAGACGCCGCTTTGTCTTCAGAACATTGAGCACCAAAGCTTCACTCAGCCTATTGAAGGTGTTGAAGCAGCGACAAGATACTATCCACTGGCTGGTAACACCTGTCTGCCTCATAGAGCGCCCACTGAAGCCACTGGAAGCACCATTGCACAAAGGCCTCGGAAGCATTCTCGTATTCTCAATGACTGAGAGCTTCTTGTGGCTCTTCATCAGAAACAGGATAAGCATCATTTCTGGCTCAAGCGCCAAATGCAAAGCCTCTTGGTGGATGTCAATCGCATTCGCAACCTTGCCACCAAGAATGCCTTTGTTGCTCATGAAACTTGCCGAAGATCATGGAAGAGTTTGACTCTGCTCAGTGCTGAAGCTGATCTTCAAGATGATGGCTTCAATGAAAGATTCCAGTTCGACTCCACTCCTCCAAGGACTGCTACCCTGCATCAAACTCCATCTCTTGAAGACTCTGAATATTCCTCCACCGCGGCAACAGTTAATGCCAGAGTGATCGATGATGAAGATGACGCTACTTCACCACCTCCAACTACTACTGCGCGCATCGACACTGCACCAAGTTCGTCTGCACCGCCAACCAACAACGACAACCCTGCTGCTTCACCTACTCATGATGACGAGTAGATGCTCTATGTCTTCAAACCTTTTTGGTCATTACTGACAAAAGGGGGAGAAGCGTATGAGTTGATAGTCTTCAAGCGGGTTCATATGGGCGGTTGCATTATATTTTGCTGCGTGCTTACAACTCTTGCGCTTTGAAACATTTGGTTCTTTTGAGTTGTAACACCTAAACTTGATGGTCGTCTGCTACTTCTGCTACTTATTTGCTTTACTATGATGCGACGATAAATTCCGCATGTGCGATGATAACTTACGCACTTAGATCATTCTGCAGACGTCCATTTTTCATTGTGCATGTCATTCTACTTGTTATATCATTTCATGCATGATGAATTATCTTCATAATTTGAAGTGGATCTCCACAAGTACAACCTGCCATGTCCATTTGCATTTCAAAAGCACATTACTTATATGCACATCTTCAGGGGGAGCCCTTGCAACTTATGAAGACAATTATCTATCCTTACAATTTCTCATACTTTATCCCCGTTGAAAACTTCAACCAGTTTGTCATCAATCACCAAAAAGGGGGAGATTGTAAGTGCATCTAGTGCCACCCCTAGTTGGTTTTGGAGTATTGACGACAAAGTTGGTTGAGGGACTAATGCGTTTGTGAGAATTGCAGGATAACGCATGTAGTGTCCCTCATTGATTCGTTTTACCTACCGGAGATGACCCCTAAAAATGTATGAAGACATTGAAGACAATGGTGGTAAGAGAAGATATCCATATTGAAGACTATGACATGAGAAGACATTGTGTGAAGACTTTGGAGCGCGAAGACTGTGTGGTTTCGTCATTTCCTTTTCTTCTTTGTTGAGTCATAGGAACCACCGTACTGTTAAGTGGGGTCCAAGTGAACTAAGTCAGAGTGACTGAAGTGATGCTCAACTCAAATCCTATGTCTTCGAGCGAAGACAATGAGAGCAAATCTTATCCAGAGCTGGATGAGTCAGCTTTGCTTGTAGCCCAAGTAAAGTTGCCGCATGTGTTTGAAATCTAACCGTTGGAACACGTGTCAGTTCCTTAGTGACCCAGGGTCATTTTGGACAAATCAGGTCGGGTTGCCTAGTGGCTATAAATAGCCCACCCCCTACACCATAAATTGGTGGCTGCTCAGAGTTTGTGCACGGCTTTTGTCGTTTGAGAGCAACCCACCTTGAAGCATTTGAGAGAGAGAAATCCTTGCGAGGACAAAGCCCAAACACCCAGAGCCAAAGAGTGTTAGGCATCACTGAAGTCTTTCTGTCTGTGTGACCTGAAGACTTATTACACTTGAGGATTGTGAATCCTCCAGCTGGTTAGGCATCGCGTTCTGAGCATCCAAGAGTCATTGTGGATTGCCGGTGAACGAAGTCTGTGAAGGTTTGGAAGTCTCCCTTGAAGACTTACCAGAGTGATTGGGCGAGGACTGGGTGTCCTTAGCTCAAGGGGAATAAGGTGAAGACATGGTCTTCTGAGTTAAATCTCAGCCTCCCTAACCAGACGTACAGTTGTCACAGCAACTGGAACTGGTCCAACAAATCCTGTGTCTTCAACAAGCAACTAGTTCTATCCCTTCCAACCTTACTTAAGTTTGTCTTCATGAAGTCATTGCCTATCTGTTTATCTGTTTGACTTCATTGCTTGACTACTATTGTTGATTGGCTTCATACTATCTTCCATATTGATCCTTACTACCTAACTGCTATTAGTCCTGTACTTTCACATCATGACATGCTTGACTATGGCTTGTTTAGGATAGTTTATCTTCCGCTGCATATCAATTAGGTTGTTACTATTGTTTGTCTTCGAAACTTCCATGTTTTGAAGACTTTCACAAAAATCGCCTATTCACCCCCCTCTAGTCGATACTAGCACTTTCATGGATGCATCACACTTACTGACCGGCTCTGCCTCAACCCACTTGGTAAACTTGTCCACTGCCACCAGTAGATGTGTCTTTTTGTCTTTAGACCTTTTGAAAGGTCCAACCATGTCAAGCCCCTAGACTGCAAACGGCCAAGTGATTGGGATCATCCTCAATGCTTGAGCCGGCACATGAGCTCGTCGTGAGAACTTTTGACAACCATCACATTTACTGACCAGATCCTCCGCATCAGCATGAGCCGTCAGCCAGTAGAAACCATGACGAAATGCCTTGGCTACGAGAGATTTTGACCCGGCATGATGGCCACAATCTCCTTCATGTATCTCATGAAGTATTTCTTGGCCTTCTGTAGGTGACACACAACGTTGAAACGCCCCCGTGACACTTAGGTGATGTAACTCGCCGTTAACAATCGTCATGGACTTGGAGCGCCGGATAATTTGTCTCGCCAAGGTCTCATCCTCCGGCAACTCGCCCCGGGTCATATAAGCCAAGTAAGGCACTGTCCAATCCGGGATAACATGAAGAGCCGCCACCAGCTGTGCCTCCGGGTCTGGCACTGCTATCTCCTCCTCGGTAGGCACCTTGACAGAAGGGTTATGTAACACATTGAGAAAGGTATTGGGCGGCACCGGTTTACGTTGGGATCCCAACCGGCTTAAAGCATCAGCCGCCTCATTCTTCCTTCGATCGATGTGCTCCACTTGATAACCCGTGAAGTGACCAGCCACAGCATCTACCTCACAATGATAAGCCTCCATAAGGGGGTCCTTGGAATCCCACTTGCCTGACACTTGTTGAGCCACAAGATCTGAGTCGCCCAAGCATCGTACCCGGCTTAAGTTCATCTCCTTAGCCATCCGGAGACCATGGAGTAAGGCCTCATATTCAGCTGCATTGTTAGTACATGGAAACATAAGCCGGAGTACATAACAAAATTTGTCACCTCGAGGGGAAGTTAACACCACTCCAGCCCTCGAGCCTTCTAGCTGCGTGGACCCATCAATATTGAATCGTCCAATATGTGTTATCCGGCTTCTCCTCAGGGGCCTGTAACTCTGTCCAATCATTGATAAAGTCCACCAAGGCCTGAGACTTAATAGCAGTACATGGCATGTACTTCAAATCGTGAGGCCCAAGCTCAATGGCCCACTTGGCGACTCGTCCTGTGGCCTCCCTGTTCTGAATGATGTCTCCCAAAGGGGCAGAACTTACCATAGTTATAGGGTGGCTTTGAAAGTACTGCTTCAACTTTCGGTTAGCCATGAACACCCCGTAAACAAGCTTCTGCCAATGCGGGTACCTTTGCTTGGATTCAATGAGCACCTCACTGATGTAGTAAACCGGTCGTTGAACCGGATGCTCCTTACCGGCTTCCTTACGCTCCACCACGATCGCAACGCTGACGGCTCGTGAATTGGCAGCCACATATAACAGCAAAGGCTCTTTGTCAACCGGAGCTGCGAGAACCGGCGGCTCAGACAATTGTCTCTTTAAGTCTTCAAAAGTAGCATCAGCGGCCCCACTCTAGACAAAAGTGTCAGTTTTCTTCATCATCTGATACAACGGGAGGGCCTTCTCACCGAGCCAACTTATGAACCGACTTAAGGCGGCAACACGACCCGCCAGTCGCTGAACATCATTGATGCACGCCGGTTTAGCCAGGGAGGTAATCGCCTTAATCTTCTCCGGGTTAGCTTCGATGCCTCTGTTGGACACCAGAAAGCCCAAAAGCTTGCCTGCAGGGATGCCAAACACACACTTGGCCGGGTTAAGCATCATCTTGTAAACCCGGAGATTATCAAAGATCTCCTTTAAGTCAGATATCAAGGTCTCCTTTTCTCTGGACTTCACCACAATGTCATCCACGTAAGCATGAACATTACGCCCAATTTGATCGTGCAAACAGTTCTGCACACACCGTTGATAAGTCACCTGGGCACTCTTGAGCCCAAACGACATAGATACATAGCAGAAGGCTCCAAATGGAGTGATGAAAGCCGTCTTCTCCTGGTCCTTAACTGCCATCTTAATGTGATGATAACCGGAGTAAGCATCCAAAAAACTCAAACGCTCACAACCCGCCGTAGCATCAGTGATTTGATCAATATGGGAAGAGCAAAGGGATCAGCCGGACAAGCCTTGTTCAAGTCCGTGTAGTCCACACACATCCACCAGGTGCCGTTATTTTTAAGAACAAGCACCGGATTAGCCAACCACTTCGGGTAAAAAACTTCAATGATAAACCCGACCGCTAAGAGCCGGGCGACTTCTTCCCCAACAGCTTTCCATCGCTCTTCGTTAAAATGGCGAAGAAACTGCCTGACCGGCTTATACTTTGGATCAATATTGAGAGTGTGCTCAGCGAGTTCCCTCGGTACACCCGGCATGTCAGAAGGTTTCCATGCAAAGATGTCCCGGTTCTCACAGATGAACTCGATGAGCGCGCTTTCCTATTTGGGATCCAAGTTGTTGCTGATGCTAAATTGTTTAGAAGAATCACCCGGGGTAAAATCAACAAGCTTTGTCTCAGCTGCCGACTTGAACTTCAACGCTGGGTCGTGCTCTGTAGTTGGCTTCTTCAGGGATGTCATATCCGCCGGGTCAACATTATCTTGATAAAATTTGAGCTCTTCTGCTGCACAGGCCGACTCAGCATAAGCCGTGTCGCCTTCTTCACACTCCAGTGCTACCTTACGACTGCCATGTACAGTGATGGTGCCCTTGTGACCCGGCATCTTGAGCTGCAAATAAACATAACATGGCCAGGCCATAAACTTAGCATAAGCCGGCCGCCCAAACAGAGCGTGGTATGGGCTCCTGATTTTGACCACCTCAAACGTCAACTTCTCAGCTCTGGAGTCATGTTCATCTCCAAAGGCCACCTCCAGCTCAATCCTGCCAACTGGGTAAGCCGACTTACCAGGGACAACTCCATGGAAAATAGTGTTGGATGTTCTCAGATTTTTATCAGTTAAGGCCATGCGTCGAAAGGTCTCATAGTAGAGGATGTTGATGCTACTACCCCCGTCCATGAGCACCTTAGTGAACTTATACCCATCAACCTGAGGTGCCACCACCAAGGCCAACTGACCTGGATTATCGACCCGCAGAGGGTGTTCTTCCCTGCTCCATATGATGGGCTGCTCTGACCACCTCAAATAACGAGGGATTGCCGGCTCAACAGAATTGACGACCCTCTTATGCACCTTCTGGTCACGTTTGCATAAGCTAGTGGTAAATACGTGATACTGCCCACTGCTCAATTGCTTCGGGTTGCTCTGATAACCCGACTGCTGCTGCTGCTGCTCCCCTTGACCAGTCTGCTATTGGTTATAGCCCCCTCCTTGACGTCCCTGAAAGCTGGACCCTGAGCCGCCACCCGGGCCATGGAAACCACCAGCTCCTGAACCACCGCCAGACCCATTATGGCCATCATAGGCGTTGGAATTCTTAAATGCCTTCATGATTGCGCAATCCTTCCACAGGTGCGTGGCAGGCCGCTCCCTGGTGCCGTGTCTCAGGCAGGGCCCGTTGAGTAGCTGTTCAAGAGATGGGCCTGACCCGCCAGATCGAGGCGGTTTACCCTTACGTCTCGGATTGTTACCCTGCGAGTTGGCATTGGCTACGAACTCCGGGTTACCGTCCGCCTTACGCTTGTTGCCGTTTTGATTCCCTGGGTTATGCTGTTGACCCTTTCCATTGCCGTTCCTTCTTCCGTTACCTGTCTTCTGATTGTCAGACGCGGGATCCTTGGTACTATCAGAATCGGCATATTTGACTAAAGCCGCCATCAGCATACCCATATCCTTGCAGTCATGCTTAAGGCGCCCCAGCTTCTGCCTCAGCGGCTCAAAGCTACAATTCTTCTCCAACATAAGGACTGCAGAGCCGGCATCCATATTGTCAGATGAATGAATTATCTCCTTAACCCGGCGCACCCAATGGGTGGTGGACTCGCCCTCCCCCTACTTACAATTGGTTAGGTCCACAATTGACATGGATTGCTTGCAGGTGTCCTTGAAGTTCTGAATGAACCGGGCCTTCAACTCTTCCCATGAGCTAATGGAATTGGGTGGCAACCCCTTCAGCCAAGACCGGGCTGTTCCATCTAACATCATGGTGAAATATTTAGCCATCGCTGCATCACTGACCTCTAGCAGCTCCATGGCCATCTCATAACTCTCGATCCACGCCCCGGGCTGTATGTCGGCCGTGTAATTTGGTACCTTTCGAGGTCCCTTGAAGTCCTTGGGCAGACGTACATTGCGCAGAGCCGGCACCAGGCAAGGAACACCGCTGGTTCTAGTGGCCACCCCGCCTCAACAGACATCGTTGGATACTCCGGGTGATCCTGATAAGCCGCTGCCTGAGCCGCTCGTTCATTCTCCTGATGTATTCGGTCTTGTACCGGGTGATAGCCACCAGGCTTTTTATGGCGTTGGGCGTTGCTTGACAAAGCTTCAGACTCCATGTGCCTGCTGTAACTCGGGCTTCAGTTCTGGCGGGGCGCGCTAACCAAGGCGGGGGAGTTGAATGGATTCTGTCCCAGCTATAAGAATAGGTCTCCTGCTGAGCCAAGGCTATCTGAAGAAGTTCTCTGACTCTCCAGGTCTCCACTGCCGCCGGGTCATCACCATCCATGGGAAGAGCCGCCAAACGTGTTGAAGCTGCAATTAAGTTCTCCATAGGGTTGGAAAAGTGACCCGGGGGGATTGGCACATAACGCGGCGGTGGCATGCTCACGTGAGGCGGCACAGTCTCCCGGGGCTGAGTCGGCCCTCCTGTACCGGCTGTCATAAGCTGATTGGTCTCTGGCGGGTTACTTGGGCTGGCTCCAGGTGTTGCAAAAAGAACCCGAGGATCGTAATTCAGAGGCAAACGGGATTGAGTTTTCTGATGTCTCCTCCTCATCACCTCATTAGACGCGTTTAGGCTCATCGTGAGCTGATAAGCTTCTGACTGCAAGCGCTATGCCCGGGCGTCGAGAGCCGCCCGCTCTGTAGCTAGCCTAGTATCCTCAGCTGCCAAGGCCTCCTTGGCCTGAGCTATCTCCTCATGCACCTGTGCTACTGCGGCGTCATGCTCATCTTTATCTGCAGGAATAACTGTGGCGGTTAACAGGGCCGTGAGCTTGTCCATAAGGTCTATTAGCACTTGAGCCGGCGGGCGCACGGGGCCGCCTGCCCCGGCTGCTCCTAAACCGGACGTTACCGCTGCAGAAGCTGTAGAGTTTGAGCCGGGCTGATTCCCAGCCATGAAGATTCCGGCCCACCTCGGCGGCTCAAAGGGGTCCGGAATACTGATGCCATCGGAACAGCCCCCGAGCACGCCGTCTTGCACTTGGTAGAACGAATCTGTTGAACCGGCGGACGAATCATCGTCCGAGGGGACGGCCGTATCACCCTTATCTTCAGATCCTTGAGAAAAATCCTCTCTGTGGACGCAACCCACGAAGGCACGCCTCATGACTGGCTGAGTCCGGGTCTTTCCCGCACGCTGAGCCGTCTCGACGAGGTCGGTGCAGTTGTCCGGCTCAGGACCCGGCTCACCGATCCGGCCGATGAAGACGTGGATTCCGCCGAAGGGGACCCGGTACCCGTACTCGATTGAGCCGGCGTCGGGACCCCAGCCTTCGTCGTCGATGTAGATCTTGCCGCGACGACTCTTGGTCATCCGGCCCACTAAGTATCCCTTGAGCCCTTCGAAGTTGCCCTTCAAGAACTCAAATCCACCGTGCGCTGGCCCCATGGTGGGCGCCAACTGTCATGGAATAGTCACATCAGATGTCCTTGTGAAAGGACTTAGTTGTGGAGCCATCGCAACTAGGAAGCTTGAAGGGGTTAAATTGGGACAAGGGACACGAGAGAGTTTATACTAGTTCGGCCCCATACGCTGAAGGCAAGGCCTACGTCTAGTTGGGTTGGTATTGATGTTTCGATGACCAGGGAGCGAGATACGCTATGCCTGGCTCTCGATGAGTTGTTTCTTTCCCTAAGCCGCCAGCAGGTCGTCCCCTTATATAAATAGGTCGACACCCTGTGGCTTACAGAGTCCCGGCTAGCTCATAAACAGTGTCCGGCTCGGTGACTAGTTAAATCTACCTCATGTCACCAGTCATGCCATCATGGCGGTTTAGTACAACGGGCCTTAAGTCGCCTGTGGGCCTCGGGCCCTTTATGAACCGCCATCTTCATGCTCAGCCTTGGGCTTCTCTCTGATGAGTACTCTTTGTGTAACCCGGCCCCTCCTGGGCGGCTTACACAAATAGTCATATCCCCAACACTACTGAAAATTATTATGACGATCACAGTTTGATTATCAGAGTTCATCAGGATAGGGGGTATTGGTTTTTCAACCATAGGTAAGTTCATCAATAGCTCACGAAGCCACTCTACTTCAACAGTGGCCGTGTCTAATGCTGTGAGTTCTGCTTCCATAGTTGACCTTGTTAAGATTGTCTGCTTGCAAGACTTCTAGGAAACAGCGCCACCACCAAGTGTAAAAACATAACCACTTGTGGCCTTAATCTCATCAGCATCAGATATCCAGTTCGAGTCACTATAACCCTCCAGTACCCTTGGATACCCGGTGTAGTGAATCCCATAGCTCCCAGTGCCCTTCAAGTAGCGCATAACTCTCTCAAGCGCACACCAATGATCATCTCCCGGTTTTGACACAAACCGACCTAGCTTGCTCACAGCAAAAGAGATGTCAGGCCTCGTGGCACTCGCCAAATACATAAGCAAGCCAATAATCTGAGAATACCTTAGTTGATCTCTAGCAATCCGTGATTCTTTCGAAGCAACACACTTGCATCATATGGATTTGGAGAAGGCGTGCAGTCGCTATACGCAAAAGGACTCAAGACCTTTTCCACATAGTGAGACTGAAGCAATGTGATCTCACCATTCTCATCTCTCAACAGCTTGATGTTTAAGATAACATCAGCTACTCCTAGATCCCTCATCTCAAAACAACGAGATAAGAAATCCTTAACCTCCTTGATTAAATCAAGTTTGGTTCCAAAGATCAATATGTCGTCGACATACAGACAACGAATAACTCCTTCGCCCCCACCATGGCGATAGTACACACACTTGTCACCATCATTTACTACAAAGCCGGCAGCAGTTACCCTTCTTTCGAACTTCTCATGCCACTCCTTAGAAGCTTGTTTAAGGCCATATAAAGACTTAAATAACTCGCACACCTTTCCTTCCTGACTAGGTACTACAAAACCATCTGGCTGATCCATGTAAATTTCCTCCTTCAACTCTCCATTGAGGAAAGCCGTCTTAACGTCCATTTGATGAACGAGAAGACCATGTGAGGAAGCCAGTGATAGTAGCACCCGAATTGTGGTCAGTCTAGCCACGGGTGAGTAAGTATCAAAGAAGTCTTCACCTTCTTTCTGGGTATAACCCTTAGCTACAAGCCGTGCCTTGTACTTTTCAATCGTACCATCAGGTCTAAGCTTCTTCTTGAACACCAACTTACATCCTATAGGTTTGCACCCATAAGGACGGTCAGTGATCTCCCAGGTTCCGTTAGCTAAGATGGAATCCATCTCGCTACGAACGGCTTCCTTCCAGTAGTCAGCATCAGGAGATGCATAGGCTTCTGAATTAGTCCTGGGTGTGTCATCCACAAGGTACACAATGAAATCATCACCAAAGGACTTTGCAGTCCTCTGTCTCTTACTCCTTACAGAAGTTTCATTGTCACCCTGAACAGGATTCTCAACGTGTTCCATCGCATTGCTGGGTTCAGGAATTACAGTGAGTTTCTCACTAGACGAAGTAGGTATCTCCTGATTTGATGAACTTGACATATCCTTCATAGGAAATATGTCCTCAAAGAAAGTTGCATCATTAGACTCCATAATCGTACCAACATGCATGTCGGATACCTCAGATTTTATTATCAAAAAGCAATGCTATGAAAAGCATAGCCCAGAAGAACACAACCCACGATTTTTGGTCCAAGCTTGCGCTTCTTGGGAATTGGTATATTGACTTTCGCCAAACAACCCCAAGAACGTAGGTAAGAGAGTTTCAACCTTTTCCTTTCCCATTCCTCAAATGGAGTCATGGTCTTATGCTTTGTCGGAACTCGGTTTAGGACATGACACGCGGTCATTAGCGCCTCCCCCACCATTCCTTGGAAAGACCCGATGTGTCTAACATGGCGTTAACCAAATCAGTTAGAGTTCAGTTCTTTCTTTCGGCCACCCCATTAGACTGAGGTGAGTAGGGAGGCGTCCTCTCATGGATTATACCATGTTCCACACAAAACAGATCAAATTCATTGGGAAAATACTCTCCACCACGATCGGACCTAAGCCGTTTAATTTTTCGATCAAGTTGGTTCTCTGCCTCAGCTTTATAGTTTTTGAAGAAAGTTAAAGCCTCATCTTTTGATTTCAGAAGATACACATAACAATATCTAGTGGAGTCATCAATCAACATCATGAAATATCACTTTCCACCTTTTGTTAACACGCCGTGCATCTCACAGAGATCAGAATGTATAAGCTCTAGTGGCGCCAAGTCTCTTGCCTCTGCAGTCTTATGGGACTTGCGAGGTTGTTTAGCTTGCACACAGACTTGGCACTTAGAGCCTTTGACAGTAGAGATTTTCGGAATTAAATTCATATTGGCTAGCCGCGTCATGCAACCAAAGTTAATATGACAAAGTCGTGAATGCCAAATATCTGACACATTATTGTGGCAAACATTATTAATAACTTTAGTGCAAATATCTGACAAAGATAGGCGGAACACGCCTCCGCACTCATAGCCTTTTCCAAAAAATTGTCCACACTTGGAAATTACAACTTTATTGGACTCAAAAACCAACTTAAAAACATCTCGACATAAACGGGAACCACTAACGAGATTTTTATTGATGGACGGCACATGATGAACGTTCTTCAGACGCACGGTCTTGCCCGAAGTAAACTTCAGATTGACCGTACCGACACCTCGAACGATGGCATGTGACCCGTTCCCCATCAGCACGGGAGAAGTCCCTGTGACCTGGTACGAAGAAAACATTGAGGCGTCAGCACAAACATGTACATTGGCACCGTTGTCTATTAACCAATCAGGAGATTGAAATACTGAAAGGATGGTAGGAAGAATACCGTACCCAGATTCCTTCATATCAGTATCACCGATGACAACATTAGCGGACTTGACGCTCTTCTCATGTTCACGCTCCTCAAAGCGGTTAGGACACTTCGGAGCCCAGTGATTAGGATCACCGCAGACATGGCAAAGTCCCTTCCCCTTCTTGTGAGAATTCTTCTTGAAGTTGGCAGAATGCGACGGCTTGTTGTTTGTATCAAACTTGCCTTTGCCCCGAGTTTTGTTCTTGTTGTTTTTGAACTTGTTGGGATGGAAGTTCTTCTTCTGTACCATGTGGGCACTAGAAGCTCCCTCAGCAACTCGAGCACGTGTGTCCTTTTCTCTCGCCTTCTCTTCAACATCAAGAGTACCAATGAGTTCCGCAACGGAAAACTCTTGCCTCTTGTGTTTCAGGGAATTAGCAAAATTGTTCCACGAAGGTGGAAGCTTGGCAATGATGCCTCCGGCAAAAAATTTGTCCGGCAACACACACTTGAAGTACTCAAGTTCTTTTGCGAGTGACTGTATATCATGAGCCTGTTGTACAACAGAGCGCTCATCAGTCATCTTGTAGTCATAGAATTGCTCCATGATGTACAACTCGCTGCCGGCGTCCGAGGCACCAAACTTGGCCTCGAGCGCAGCCCACATGTCCTTGCCGTTTTCAAACGACATATATGAGTCCACAATGTAGTCATCAAGAACACCCAGAAGAGCGCCTTTAAAGAGAGTATCGATGTTCTCAAAAGTTTCCAGCTGTTTGATTAAGATCGCCCTCAGGCTTGCCCTTGGTGGCGTTATAGCAGCCCATGGTCTGAAACCAGTAGACTGCTCTCGTGCGCCACCTCTTATATTGCGCCCCATTAAAGGCAGGCGGCTTCAGATGCGCAGCAAAACCACTCGGAGCAAATTGCCTATTATCAGGTTTTTGGATTGTTGGAAATATGAGCAAATTACTACGAGATTTAATCTGAATAAACAGAAGATAAATCATGACTACAGTAGCAGAGATTGAACTAATCATGCTAACTAGCATAGTAGATGAACATATCACATCTAAGGCACATACTAGAAACATGAATTCTACCACGATCTCGAATAGGAAAGATAGAATCACATACGATGCAGCAGGAGCAGCACCGCCGGTGTTGATGTTGTCTCCATGTCGTCGAGGATGAGGTTGCCGAGGTCCGGGAAGAAGTCGTCGTTCGAAAAGTCGTCGCTGCCAGCAGTCGCACGAGTGCGCTCCCCAAAAACCTGATCGCCCCTCTTCCGTACAGGATCATGAGAGGCGGGGTTCCGGAGACCTCCTGCCCCTTCTCCCGGTGCATGCTGAAAGGAGGGATGGAGAAGACTTGCTTGGCTGTGCAATGGTCTGGAACGGTGGTGAGAAACCATACGAAGTGGCGGCTAGGGTAGATGTCTGCCTAACTATATAGTGCGGGCCGGGTAGGTCGTGGGAGTAAACCTCACGTCCGAGTCGTCACGATCCAAAAGAATCGGAAATGGTTCAGTTCCGTTAATTATTAATTAATGGCTCATTAATTTTTCCCAAGCAGCAAAAATATAGACAACGTGCACAGCTCTGTCCTCGGCTCAGCTCAATCCCGCAACCCACGGCGCGTCGTGACGAGGCGTGGCATGGCGAGGCGAGCGAGGAGGAGGAGCACGCATGTAGGTCTCCTCTTCTCATGCTCATACAATTGGTAGGAGAGCTCACCTTATAAATAGGTGCAACTCTCTCTCAACTTATGAGGTGGGACTAACCTTTAGCCTCACTCACTCCACTCACATGTGTGCATGAATGGGCCAAGAGAATTTCAGAATTTTAGTTGGGCTTTGGGCCAAAAGCTCACTAGCAAATTCCAAACAATCCCCCACAAAGTCTCATTGGCACATTTCACCATTTGGTCCAAAAAATTGATTATATACCGGTGCTTAGTGGAGACTTGAAGTTAAACTTCCACTTAGAGATTTATGCTACACTAGATCACAACTTGAATAGTGGACTATGCATTGAACTACAAGTTTTCTGCGAGACTAGTTTCACACAAATTCTTGAACGATACTGGGCTGCCGCAAGGCTTCCCCGCGGGTGGAGCGTATACGTCGTACTCCAGGGCCTTTCATGAATTTATTAGAGAGCACCCACTTCTCACAGACTGCAACGTTAACAGTCAAATTCATATAGGTGTGTTCCTAGGAGATGCTATGTAGGACAACATCTCTGCTTACTCAAATAAGCCACTTGGAACACATTAAGATAGATATCAACCTGCCATGTAGATCAGGAGAGTATTGCATCTTCACGGAGTGGGATAATTAAAATAAGGATACTCTCCTCTCAGCTGACCAACAGCTTGTCTCCCACTTCTACTTCATGGGATCTCCGATCACATAGAGTGGGTTACCACTATGGACAACTCATGCGGTGGGTCTCAAACCCATCTCCATCGATGCATTGTCTATCACATTACGTGATAGACCCTTTGTGAAGGGATCTGCCAAGTTTTTTGGCGTTTCACTACTAGGAAAAGGGCTAAAGATGGGATGCACACTAATGGCGCACCAGGGAAGTAGTGCGCCACTACTATATACTAATGGCGCATCAGTTGGTGATGCACCATTAGTGTGAAAGACACTAATGGCGCACCAGACAAAAGGTGCGCCACTAGTGATAATTTTTTTTCATTTTTATATACATACTAATGGCGCATCCGACCGAAGTGCGCCATTACTAGTTCTAACTAGTAATGGCGCACCAGCCACAGAGTGCGCCAGTACTGAATTTTTTTATTCTTTTTTTTGCAAAACTACTAATGGCGCACCGTGTCACAGTGCGCCATTACTAGTTTAAACTAGTAATGGCGCACCTAGTGCAGGTGCGCCATTAGTATATATATATATATATATATATATATATATATATATATATATATATATATATTTACTTTTTTGAAAAACTACTAATGGCGCACCACCTACAGGTGCGCCATTAGTAACCAGGGTTACTAATGGCGCATTTGCAGGTGGTGCGCCATTAGTAACGTGGGACCCCAACAAGATATTTTGGACAACCACACCTACCCACTCACTTTCCCCACTTCATTCCCTCCACCTCCTTCTCCAAGCTTTCGGCTGCCTCCTCCTCCTCACCTCATTTGCACCATAGATTCATTAAGTGGTGAAATTACCTTTTTTTATAGGTAAGTAAGGGGAAAGCTATCTTCATGATGTAGATCTACTTTTTTTTCTCCCTAGCTCGCTCCAACAACGTGCACATGCACTTTTTGTGGCCTAGCTAGATCTATGTATGTTTTTGGTGTTGCATGTGTTTGTGGTGTTGCATATATGTTTGTGTTTGTAGGTACCGGTATTTGAAATGCGATAGTTGCCAATATTTTGCCGGAATGTTGATTCATTTCCGTTTCGGCGAGAATTTTGGTACTATGCATTCTTTTTGGTCCTATTTTTAGGGAAGGTCATGCCAAATTTTTTCTTGGTTCTATCGTTTTGCTCTACCCCGC
The DNA here is from genome assembly GCA_963921465.1 of Triticum timopheevii. Taxonomy (NCBI): domain Eukaryota; kingdom Viridiplantae; phylum Streptophyta; class Magnoliopsida; order Poales; family Poaceae; genus Triticum; species Triticum timopheevii. The sequence continues at coordinate 579,041,958 of OY997268.1, forward strand.
AGGCGACCATGGTCCGCACGATGACCGAAGGCATCGTGAATAGGTTTTTGAGCTCCGCGAAGGCCAAGATGCTTCAAAAGAACGAGACGGAGATAAGATGTCCGTGTCGAAGATGCAAGCTGAAGAGCCTTATTGCGGACCTCGATTCCGGGCAGGTGCGGGACCACCTTCTCTTGCGTGGTTTCATGGATGGCTATCGGTGGCAAGGTGATGAAGATGACTATGAAGTCGTCCATGGGGGTCGGGCAAGAAATGAGGAAGGGCAACAAGACAACCACCGCGGCGAGGGCGGACGAGAAGACGAAGAATCTCCAGGACATGATCACGACGGTGATGCTGTACACAGTCATCATGTAGAAGATGTCGTACATGATGATGAGGAAGATCAAGACGAAGGGCATGATCATGAAGAAGAAGATGCCGGAGGAGACGACGATGGAGGCTGGGTGCAAGACCCTCATATTCAAGAGCTACTTCTCAAGCAGACGGATAACGCAAGAGCGGCCGCCCGAGAGAAAGCCAAGCTGGATCAACTGGAGATAGACGCGGTTACTCCATTGTATGAAGGATGCAGGCCCGAGGATACCCGCCTGAAAGTAACTCTCATGGCTCTGGAGATGAAGGTAAAACACAAAATGACCGGCGCATGCTTCGACGAGAACATGTCATTCTGGCACGAACGTCTTCCCAAGGGGAACAAGTGCCCGACCAGTTTCGAGGAGGCGAAGAAAATCGTGTGTGCTCTAGATTTACCGCACCTGAAATACCATGTGTGCATGAACAATTGCATCATTTATCTGGACGAGCACGCGGAGTCTACCATATGTCCGGTGTGCGGCGTCACTCGATACAAAGAGGAAGAAAGCTCCTCGAAAATTGGTGTGGTACTTTCCGATCACTCCTCGTCTGCAGCGGTATTTCGCGGACCCTAAGGTAGCAAAGCTCCTGCTTTGGCACGCCGATAGGGAGGAGAAGAAGCGGGAAGATGACGGAAATAATCCGGAGATAAATAAAAAAGACAAGATGCTGAGTCACCCTAAGGATGCGAGCCAGTGGCAAGCGTTGAACTTCGAATACCCAGAATTTGGGAAGGATCCAAGGAACATCGTGCTGGGCACAAGCACCGATGGAGTCAATCCATTTGGCAGCCAGAGAAGCACACATAGCACCTGGCATGTGCTTCTGTGGATGTACAACCTACCCCCTGGTTGTGCATGAAGAGGAAGTACATTCACATGAGTATGCTAATTGAAGGGCCGAAACAACCAGGGAACGACATCAATCTATATCTGGGGCTGCTGAAAGAGGTGCTAGACACGCTGTGGAAAATGCCAGCCAATACGTGGGACACCGCAGAGAAAGAATATTTCCCTATGAGAGCCGCACTGCTCACGACGGTGCACGACTATCTCGGTTACGGATATCTCGCGGGGCAGGTAGTCCACGGATTTTCTGGATGCGTAAGGTGCATGGATGACACAACGTATCACCAGCTAGATAGAGATCCCGGGTCTTGGAAAACCATGTTCATGGGACATCAAAGGTGGCTTCGCGATGATGACCCATGGAGGAAACGCAAGGATCTGTTCGATGGTGAAACCGAACCCCAAAAACGCCCGCGTACGAGGAGCGGCGAGGAAATAGACGAGCTGTTGAAAAATTGGAAAGATTGCCCACTTCCGGGAAAGAAGCAAAAGGCGCCAGAGCCGGGAAAGAAGCGAAAGGCGCCAGAGCCGCTGCTGAAGGTATGGAAAACGAGGTCTGTTTTCTGGGACTTGCCGTACTGGAAGATCCACCGTGTGCCTCACAGCCTTGATGCCATGCATATCACGAAGAACATGTGCGAGAGTCTGCTTGGTACCCTGCTCAACATGCTAGAGAGGACCAAAGATGGGCCGAAAGCAAGGGCATACTTGAAATCAATGGGCATTAGGCAGGAGCTTCACGCTAATGATGATGATGATGATGATGATGATGATGATGATGATGAGGCGAAGCAGGACACAGAAACTCATCGCAAAGGCAAAAAGGCCAAGAAGACTGGAAATGACTACCCTCCCGCGTGCTTCACTCTAAGTCAGGAGGAGATCGAGCAGTTTTTCACCTGCCTCGTAGGAGTAAAACTTCCTTACGGTTACGCGGGGAAGATAAGCAGATACCTAGACCCAGCGAAGCAGAAGTTCAGCGGGATGAAGTCTCACGACTGTCACGTGCTGATGATGCAGATACTTCCAGTTGCAATCCGTGGGATCATGGACGCGCACGTCCGTGAAACGCTATTTGGCGTATGCAACTTTTTTGACGTCATCTCTCGGAAGTCGATTGGCGTGAGGCAACTCATAAGGCTACAGGAAGAGATCGTGGTGATACTATGCGAGCTTGAGATATACTTCCCGCCCACATTCTTCGACGTTATGGTGCATCTGCTAGTCCATATCGTGGAGGATATCATCCAACTCGGGCCAACATTCCTGCACAGCATGATGCCGTTCGAAAGGATGAATGGTGTCATCAAAGGATACATTCGCAACATGTCACGTCCAGAGGGAAGTATAGCCAGGGGCTTTCTGACCGAAGAGTGCATCTCCTACTGCAAGAATTATCTAGGCATCGAGAACCCCGTTGGTCTGCCCGCCAACAGTCACCTCGGCAGGCTCGCTGGATGGGGTCACCGTGAGGATCGCCGCGAAATGCATGTTGACTTCGAGGGTCGACTCGCCGACTTTGAAAGAGCAAACCTAGTCGCGCTACAACACATAGATGTGGTCGATCCTTGGGTGGTAGAGCACAAAACCTTTATTGAGAAGACGTACAATGACCGAGGCCAACAGAGGACGGACGGAGATATAATCAAAGAGCACAACTCATGTTTCACATGTTGGTTCAAGCAGAAGCTTGTGTCATACCCTCTACATGAGGATTCTTTCGTGGAAGAACAACTCATATTCGCCTTGTCACAGGGTGCCAAGCACAACCTGATGACATATGAGGCGTACAATATCAACGGCTACACATTCTACACCGAGAACAAGGACATGAAGAGCGATGGTTATCAGAACTCTGGGGTAGCGATGGAATCCTACACCGGTAACGACAAGGACAGATACTACGGAAGGATCGAGGAGATCTGGGAGCTGAGCTACGCTGGAGAGAAGGTCCCGATGTTCCGTGTCAGATGGGCCAAGAGCGTCCTAAAAGAAGACCGGTATTTCACCACCATGGTTATACCCGAAGCCAAATCCAAGACCGCGGGTGCAAACGTCACCGCGAAAAATGTGCCATGGGTACTGGCTTCCCAAGTGGACCAATGCTTCTTCATTACCGACCCGTCAAAGCCCAGTCGTGTTGTCGTGAGGAGAGGCAAAAGGAAGATCATCGGAATGGATGGAGTAGCCAATGAGCAAGACTTTGACAAGTACGGCGACCCGAAGATCGAACATGATGAAGACGATGAAGTAGCAGCACACACCACAAGAAGAAGCAGGACCACCCTACCTAAAGGACGCCCGTTCCATAGAAGAACTCCATTTACGAAAGATAGCTAGCTAAGATCGATTGTATTTAAATCCTAGTCTTCATTTCTCGATTGTATTTCATGGGCACTTTTTGATATCATGAATATTTTTAAATTTCATCGGCACTTTTTGAATTCATGAGGACACTTGATCTCGATCCCCCTCCATCTCGATCTCGATTCCCCCTCCATCTCGATCTCAATCCCCCTCCATCTCGATCCCACCCGCACCCTCCCCCGCTAGCTCCACCGCCGCCGATGACCCACCGCAACCCTCCCCCGCTCCACCGCTGCCGATGAGCACCCGGCCCCCCGCACCCTCCCCCGCTCCACCGCCGCCGATGAGCACCCGGCCCCCCGCACCCTCCCCCGCTCCACTGCCGCCAACGGGCACCCCCCGCACCCTCCCCCGCTCCACCGCCGCCGCCAATGATATTTTCAAGTAACAAATTTGAACATATTTTTAAAAAAATTATTACTGTTTTTATAAAAAAATATTACTGTTATGATTTAAACAAGTTTGAACATATTTAAACACAAATAAATATCAAACAACATTTAAAATGCATAAAAAAATATTGGGGAGCCTGGGAATCAAACCCAGGACCTCCTGGTGTGTGTGCTGCGTGCTGACCAGTCGAGCTAGTGGGCGGTTTCTGTTGTAGATAGGGTTAGGTGGTATATAACCTGACAAGTCGGGCTAGATTAAAACAAAATTCTAGTGGCGCACCAAGGGGAGGTGCGCCATTAGAATAGTCGTACTTATGGCGCACGAGGGGGTGGTGCGCCATTAGAACCCTCCCCCCACTCCACCTACTGCCCTCGCACTGTGTTCTCCCTCCCTCCCTCGCCAGATTGCCCTCGATCGACCCCAACCGTACGCGGCCGCCGCAGCCGCCCACGCACCCCCGCCGCCTTCCTCTCCCCTTCCTCCCCCTCGAGCACCGCCTCCCCCCGAGCCCCGCCTCCCCCGCGAGCGCCGCCCCCTCCGTCCCCTCCGTCCCCTCCGTCCGCCGCGCCTGCACGCCCTAGGGTTCCGGCTCCAAGGTGGGTGGCAAGCTCGACACGCCTCCTCCTCCTCGACGCGCCTCCTCCTCGACGCGCCGCCTCCTCCTCGACGCCGGCGCCCTCCTACGGCAGCCTGACGTTATCCCACAGGTGATTCCTCACCTCTCCCCCTTCCCCTCCTCCCCCCTAGGCTACCTCCCGCGAGTACCACAGCCCTCTTCCCCCATGTTCTAGGGTTAGCAAATTTGAGTGTCCTCTAGTGAGCCTCTCTTCAACTGTTTTTGCTGCTGTTTGGTTCTGAAGATGAGTAGCAAGTATAGTAGGAAGATGATGCATAGTAGGAAGATGATGCATAGCATTAATGAATTTTTTCTTATGAAACTGAAATTATTAACTCCCTCTGTAATTTGTAAGACATCCACTAATTTTCCTAAGTAATTGAGAAGAATTTATATACCAAAACATAATAAGAACCCTAATTAGTACAGTTTCCGTTAGCACACTGGTAAGATATAACTTACAACTTTACAAGTATCTCTAGTCAAGTTTGATATTGCTTTTGGTCAATTTCTGAACTTGATAACTAGTAGATCAGTAGTTTATATATTGTCACATTGACTAGGTTTCATACAAAAAAATCCAGGTTACATAAATTTGTAATTTTATATGGCAATATTATATAGTGGTGAAAGGCTCAGCTCTGTCTGACTAATGCTATGCAATGTTATAAAATGGCATCCATTTTGGGCTGAAAAAATGTTATTTCATGAGTTGACAAACTATCTGCTAATACTTCTTCATTGTGAGTAGTTCCACTTTCAGTTTATAAGAAGTATACTATGCTTATAACTAAGCCAAATGTTTACATTATTCTTATTACTGTGCATGCTGTGATGTTCTAGACAGTTAAGTATTTGCAACCTGCTGCTAAACTAGATCATGAATATGTCATTGCTTTTCAGTGAGCTCCTAAGTGTACTATTATTCATTTATGATAGTTTGTGAGATACAGAAATAGATAAATTTAAGTTTGTAATGGCTAACAGCCACACATGTGAATCTGCTCTTGATACACCTTTTCCCTTTTCTTAGAATCATCATATACAAATTAGAACCTTTCTAACATCTGCATATTTCAGGTTTCCAAGGAGGTAAAGGAAGTGAAGTTCAGATAGTGCAGCAGCAACAACACCTCCAAGGTGAGAAATATGTTCAGTTAGGTACAGTTAGCATCATGTAAGAAAATGGCCATAATGTGCCCTGATAATGATGCATTTTGTCATAAAAATATATAGTGGACTGCCATGATAATGACATGGTCCTGTGTTTGCAAGCTGTCATAATCTTCAGTTTACTTGACTTTTGAGCCTGCTAGTAGTTTACTTCCATGAGTTGTTTTATTGACATGGCACATTTGCAATGGAGTTTTATATATCTTTAGCCACTGTTCATTAACAGCAAGTCAGTTTTGTTTATAGTTGAAATTAAGTGTGTGGTTTGAAATTTTGACTATTGGGGTGTAGTATTGTAACTAGAAGACTATGTATTTTCAGAATTGAGCTAAAGATTTGGGGGGTAGTATTTCTGATTTTAGAGCACCTTTGCTGGATGTATTTTACAGCAGCTGTTGGAATCAAAACAATGCTTGTGGGTTGTCCTGTTAAGTTGAGTGAGTCATTAGAGGGCAAATAGAGTCACCCACACCAATTAACGTTTATGAAGAAGAAGAATAAACCTGTTGTTGCTGCTGTTATGCCTGTATTCACTGCTGCTGCTGATGTACTTGTGATGATGTTGTACTTGTGATGATGCTACTTGTGATCTTCTGAAATGACCCATTGGCAACTTCATTACGCGGGGATAATGATTTTGCAGGTACCCCAAGAGGCCCTTGAGTTTGCCTGAATGTCGATTAACTTCCGTTCCGGCAAATTCGGGTACTCCATATGTCCTATTTTCAGCAAAGGTCATGCTGAAATTTTCCGTGAATTTTAGCATGACTTTGCTAAAAATCGGACATATGAGGTACTTGCTACTAATGCATGGGCCGGGGTATCTTAGTACTTAATTAAGTAGGATCAACTGCCCCTTTATTCTTGCTGCATTAAACCATAGGTGGCAATAGAGCCAATTGATTAGGCCCAACTTAGAAATTCTCCTCAGCATCGATAAACCCTAGATGATAAACCCAACATAGGTGGCAATAGAGCCAACTGATTAGTGCCAAGTGATTAGGCCCAACCTAGGGTGCCTCGGCATCGATAAACCCTAAATGATGAAAACTTAGCATTTAGGGTGCCTCGGCGTCGACAAACCCTAAATGATGAAACCTTGGCTTTTAGGGTGCCTCGGTGTCGATGAGAACCTAAATGATGTACGCTTAGGCTTTTAGGGTGCCTCGGCGTCGACAAACCCTAAATGATAAAAGCTTAGCTTTTAGGATGCCTCGGTGTCGACAAACCCTAAATGATGAGACCATGATCTTGTTCCTTGACAATAACCAACTTTTTGACCAAACTTTTTCCTATTTAGAGTGAAACATGGCCCACAACGATGAGGCCGGTGGTTCGGGCGGCAAGCAATTCTGGGAGCTGTCCCAGGAGTTGGAGGAACAACCTCACTGCTATGAGGACGCCGCGAAAGACACCGATCCTGACTACACAACCCCTAGTGGCATCGGGGATGACACCACTGATGGTGCCGCCGAGGATGCCACCACGGATGATGGCGGCGCACACACAGATGGCAACCAACCGAAGAGGCAACGGAAGGACCGGCGCCCGAGCGCGCTCGGCACCGTCAGGGAGGAATTTACTGAAGTGGACTCTGACGGGAATCCGACGGCGCCCAAACAAGTAGTCAAGGGGTACTCAGTTCAGCTCGGGTGCATTCTCCGGAGCACCATCTCGATCAACACCGAGAACCTAAGGCATAAGGACCACGGGAATTTGCGCAGCCTCCTCTTCACGAAGCTGCATGAACGATACAAGTTCCCCACTGAGTTTGCAAACACACGCCTCTCAGGGAATAAAGTGAACAGTACCGCCCTCACGAGGATGAGCACGGCCCTGTCTACTTGGAGAAGCACGGTGAAGGCAATGATTGACAAAGGTGGTAGTTATGACAAGATCAAGGCGAAATATCCTGTGATGAGCGAAGATGAGTACAAGGAGTTCAAGATCAAGTGTGAGAGTAGCGCAACCTCCGAATCAAGTCAGTGGGGGAAAGAAATGTGGAAGTTGAACTCAGGGGTCCACCAACTCGGTCCCGGCGGTTACAGAGTGGCGGAGCCTATATTGGACAAGGAGGACGCGGAGCGTGCCGAGCAAGGCCTACCGCCCCGCTTCGAGAAATACCGTGACAAGCAGACCAGGAACTTTCTAAGGGCCCGGTACAAGGAGGACCCGGTAACAAAGGAGCTTACCACGGATCCGAAGATCAAGGCGCTCGAGCTTGTTCTGGTAAGGAATACACCCCCGCGTAATTAGCTCCATATGGTTGCATTCTAATTAATCCCCAATATTTCTAATGGTTCACGTTCCTTCCGCAAGACACTGAAAGCAGTAGCGCGGGGTCGTCTCAGAGCTCCCCTTTCGACACCCCTTTAAATAGGGCATTGAACGTAATGAAAAACAAGGATAAGCTCAGTAAGCCGACGTCAGCTGGTCGTGTGACCGGCAAAGGCTTGTCCACAAAATGCTCGTCATACTATACCCCGCTGGTGGGTGAAAGGAGAAAAAGACCAGCTCGGAAAGCCAGTCGCGCGAGGTTGAAGCACTCAAGGCACAAGTGGCGCGGATTCCGGAGCTTGTCCAAGAGCAAGTGGAACAACAACTGGGAACGAAGCTCAACGCCGTGGTGCCTACGTTGATTCATGGGTTGACGACGTGGATTGCGGGTGACCAACAGGGGCCTCCCCCGGTTCCCAGCTTCACGGCCAGCAACTCGCACAGCGCGCAGGCGGCGCCATTGGTGTCTCCGGCGGTGCCATTGGTGTCTCCGGCGGAGGCGGTATTCATGTCTCCGGCGCCGGCACGGGCATTGGAGCTTAATGCACCCGGGTGTACGCCGGCCGGCACCTCGCCAGCAAGCGGCCCCTCCGTCAGTTGTACGCCCGCTGTTGGCGGTGCCTCGATATTAGCCGAGCTCTACGACATCATGGTAACTAAGCCTCTCGGCCGATGACTTCATCTCCTTGCCTTTGACTGGGCATCCCTGACGCCCTACAAGTTTTCGCAGGGCACCACCGACGTTCCTTGCACTCTTCTGCACTTCGTGGGCGGCGAGTTGGTCGATGTCGCCAAGAGCAGAATCGTTCAATCGGGCAACCCCATGTTCCACGGTAATCCGATGCCACCCACAGTGTATAGGGTTGAAGTGGTTCGGGTGCTGCCAGGCTACGACGAGTTGTTAACTCCGATTCGACCCGCTGGGGCCGACGAAGAAGATGAGATGACTCTTAGCACCTGCACAAACTGGCCCCTGCTTTGGCCGAAGAACCAGATTCGCTTGGGGGCGGGGGACACCACCCCACAGACAAGACCGCCAGTCGTGCCGGCGCCAAGCCATGGCAAGAACGCCGCAACGCTATCGGACCTGCCGGACATCCCTATGCCGGACATCCCTATGGCACAGGATCCGGACAGCCCTATGGCACAGGATCCGGACGACGACGACAACGACGATGGTACATTTACCAAAGTCGATAAGTACTTTGCCGAACATGGGTACGTTGACGAGTTCTGCGGGCCTCTTTCTCAAGAACCCAACCAAGACGACCGCAATCTAGCTGGTACGACGGAGAAATCCAATTGCAATAGGCGTCGTCTGGCGTTCAGTTCTCAGGAGACGCCTCCAGCTCCCGCCTTCACCGAGCCTCAGATAGCTGAGGTGCAAAATATTATCAGCCCCAACACGCTCAAGAAGGCGGCCTGTGAGTAGAACTCGGTCCCATTACAGGAGATCAGGAATAAGGGACGGAAACGAAAGACTAACAAGGGCGCCGGTGCGAGCCAGCCGACATCGAGTTCGATCCGTGCTCAAGACGGGCCACCTTCACCTAAGGATATCTCGAGGAGGGTGCATGTGGCGGGTAGGGCGATGCTACCGCCAAATATGCTCAATGCTGCAACCGGTGCTATGCGGAGTCTGCACGATAGTGTTCTTTCTTTGGAGAAACGGCGTCTCAGAGAGAATGATGTGGCATACCCGGTTTTTGTGGCCAAGGTGCCAGAGGGCAAGGGCTTTGTGGATGGCGACATTGGGGGTACGATCGTCCTGCGGTTTGATGACATCTTTGCTATGTTTAACCTTCATCCGCTGCACTACACCTTCGTTCGGCTGTTTTCGCTGAGTATGGAGATGCGGATCATTAGAGACAAGACCCCGGACATCGTGATAGTTGACCCCTTCTACATGCGTGCCAAGCACTTGAGCAGCGCTGGGGACCGCCAAGTTGCGAGTTCACACCTCGAAGGCGTCATTCTAGCAAACCCAGATAAGGATAACTTCCTTGTGGCTTACTTTCCCGAGTAAGTCATCCCTTAACCGCCCCATAACATATGATTTCTTTGATTTCGATCGTTCTTTTTTTTTCTAACATTCCGTGTTCTGTGCAGTGACACACATTGCACACTCATCCTCTTAAGCCCGAAATATTCCATGGCCACGTATTTCGACCCGAACCGTAACTCCAAGATAGACTACACAAATGTCAAGAAAGTTCTTGATGATGTTCTCCCCGGCTACGCCAAATCTAGAGGCACCTTCACCAGGGCAGTTCGTAAGTACGGCAAGCACATGTTCTCACACAATACGAAGTTCTGCTGCGTCAAGCAGCCGCCTGGTGGTCAGAAGGATGCCTACTATGCCCTCCATCACATGCGGACGATCGTAAGGGACCATCATCACCTTTTGCTACCAGATAATCTCAAAGATTGGGCCGCGAACTTGTCGGCAATCCAGGACGCGGACCTCAGACAAGAATTCTTTCGCATCCAGTCAGAGTTTGTAGACATCATCCATCAAGATGTCCTTCATACCTCGGGGCAGTTCTTCCTCAGATATCAACCGTCCAACAATGAGATAGATGGAACGCTACAAATGCAGGGTGACAACGACCGCGATTTCATGACCATCACGACAGACGGCGGCTTCATCCATGCTCCTATCCGATGAGTCGAGTCGAAAGTAGTGACGTGTAGTTTTGAAACATTGATTGGCTCATGTTGTAATTAAACTTTAATGAATTCGTATGTCTCTTTGGTTTGGACTGTCGTTCAACTTAGATGTAATCGATGCTATTTATTAGTAGGACCATGAATCGTGCTATTAATGTCTTGATTTTCTCTTCCGATCCTTTTGTTGCATACTTACATATTGCTTATGTATTGTCTGTTGTTTGGCTTGTGCATAGAGATGCCATCGTATGTCGTGTACAAGGGTAAGGTTCCCGGAGTCTACGACGACTGGGAGGAGTGTCGGAGACAGGTTCACCGTTTCAGCGGTAACAGTTACAAAGGGTACACCACTAGGCGGAGGCCGAATCTAGATACGCCCGCTATCTAGCGGGAGAGAGGAGGGAGCGTTGGAGGAACCGGATGAAGACCAGTTTGATCGCGATGATGCTCATCGTGATGACAGCAACTCTCTTCTATGTGATGGTAGTTTAGATGTCCAATATCGACTTCTAATGTGAAGACAAACTCGATACTCGCGGTCTTGAGACTTGTAATGTTTTATCTTTGTTCGGTCTTTTGAATTCGGAGACTAGTATGATGAATTGTATTCGGAGACTAATCTTCTATTGTATTCGATGAATCTGCTGTTGCTGTGTGCTGCTGTCTATATTCTGTCCAATAATATATTTTGTAACCTGTGCAAAAATCAGAAAAGTAAAAAAACAAAATATTCATACTAATGGCGCATCACCACAAGGTGCGCCATTAGTATGCCAAAGGATACTAGTGGCGCATCACGACAGAGTGCGCCATTAGTATGACAAAGCACATGGTTACATATGGCCCCCCGGGAGGCATACTAATAGCGCATGGTGTTACATACTAATGGCGCACTGCCTGGTGCGCCATTAGCATACCAGATACTAATAACGCACCAGTGGTGCGCCATTAGTAAAAAATACTAGTGGCGTGATACTAATGGCGCACCAGTAGCGCGCCATTAGTAGGCAAAACCGGTGCGCCATTAGTAGGCCTTTTCCTAGTAGTGTTTGGATATAATCCAACGTAATAACTCCGGAGTTCCTCAGTTTCCTAATAGATTTTAATCTCCTCTTCACATGCCTTGAGGACTTCATATTGTCCTTAGAATTGTTTATCTTGACGATCACAGTTTGATTATCACAGTTCATCAGGATAGGGGGTATTGGTTTTTTAACCATCGGTAAGTCCATCAATAGCTCATGAAGCCACTCTGCTTCAACAATGGCAGTGTCTAATGTTGTGAGTTCTGCTTCCATAGTTGACCTTGTTAAGATGGCCTGCTTGCAAGACTTCCAGGAAACAGCGCCACCACCAAGTGTAAAAACATGACCACTTGTGGCCTTAATCTCATCAGCATCAGATATCCAGTTCGAGTCACTATAACCCTCCAGCACCCTTGGATAACCGGTGTAGCGAATCCCATAACTCGCATTGCCCTTTAAGTCGCGCATAACTCTCTCAAGCGCACGCCAATGATCATCTCCCGGTTTTGACACAAACCAACTCAGCTTGCTCACAGCAAAAGAGATGTCAGGCCTCGTGCCACTCGCCAAATACATAAGCGAGTGAATAATCTGAGAATACCTCAGTTGATCTCTAGCAATCCGTCGATTCTTTCGAAGCAACACACTAGCATCATATGGAGTTGGAGAAGGCGTGCAGTCGCTATACCCAAAACGACTCAAGACCTTTTCCACATAGTGAGACTGAAGCAATGTGATCCCACCATTCTCATCTCTCAACAGCTTGATGTTTAAAATAACATCAGCTACTCCTAGATCCTTCATCTGAAAACAACGAGATAAGAAATCCTTAACCTCCTTGATTAAATCAAGTTTGGTTCCAAAGATCAATATGTCATCGACATACAGACAAAGAATAACTCCTTCGCCCCACCATGGCAATAGTACACACACTTGTCACCATCATTTACTACAAAGCCGGCAGCAGTTAATGTTCTTTCGAACTTCTCAGGCCACTCCTTAGGAGCTTGTTTAAGGCCATATAAAGACTTTAATAACTTCCACACCTTTCCTTCCTGACCAGGTACTACAAAACCATCTCACTGATCCATGTAAATTTCCTCCTTCAACTCTCCATTGAGGAAAGCCGTCTTAACGTCCATTTGATGAACGAGAAGACCATGTGAGGCAGCCAGTGATAGTAGCACCCGAATTGTGGTCAGTCTAGCCATGGGTGAGTAAGTATCAAAGAAGTCTTCACCTTCTTTCTGGGTATAACCCTTAGCTACAAGCCGTGCCTTGTACTTTTCAATCGTACCATCAGGTCTAAGCTTCTTCTTGAACACCCACTTACATCCTACAGGTTTGCACCCATAAGGACGATCAGTGATCTCCCAGGTTTCGTTAGCTAAGATGGAATCCCTCTCGCTACGAACAGCTTCCTTCCAGTAGTCAGCATCAGGAGATGCATAGGCTTCTGAAATAGTCCTGGGTGTGTCATCCACAAGGTACACAATGAAATCATCACCAAAGGAATTTTCAGTCCTCTGTCTCTTACTCCTTACAGGAGTTTCATTGTCACCCTCAACAGGATTCTCAACGTGTTCCATCGCAATGGTGGGTTCAGGAATTACAGTGAGTTTCTCACTAGATGAAGTAGGTATCTCCTGATTTGATGAACTTGACATATCCTTCATAGGAAATATGTCCTCAAAGAAAGTTGCATCATTAGACTCCATAATCGTACCAACATGCATGTCGGATACCTCAGATTTTATTATCAAAAATCTATAGCCAATGCTATGAAAAGCATAGCCTAGAAGAACACAATCCACGGTTTTTGGTCCAAGCTTGCGCTTCTTGGGAATTGGTATATTGACTTCCGCCAAACAACCCCAAGAACGTAGGTAAGAGAGTTTCAACCTTTTCCTTTCCCATTCCTCAAATGGAGTCATGGTCTTATGCTTTGTGGGAACTCGGTTTAGGACATGACACACGGTCATTAGCGTCTCCCCCCACCATTCCTTGGAAAGACCCGATGTGTCTAACATGGCGTTAACCAAATCAGTTAGAGTTCGGTTCTTTCTTTCGGCCACCCCATTAGACTGAGGTGAGTAGGGAGGCGTCCTCTCATGGATTATACCATGTTCTGCACAAAACAGATCAAATTTATTGGAAAAATACTCTCCACCACGTTCGGACCTAAAGCCGTTTAATTTTTCAATCAAGTTGGTTCTCTGCCTCAGCTTTATAGTTTTTGAAGAAAGTTAAAGCCTCATCTTTTGATGTCAGAAGATACACATAACAATATCTAGTGGAGTCATCAATCAACGTCATGAAATATCTCTTTCCACCTTTTGTCAACACGCCATTCATCTCACAGAGATCAGAATGTACAAGCTCTAGTGGCGCCAAGTCTCTTGCCTCTGCAGTCTTATGGGACTTGCGAGGTTGTTTAGCTTGCACACATACTTGGCACTTAGAGCCTTTGATAGTAGAGATTTTTGGAATTAAATTCATATTGACTAGCCGTGTCATGCAACCAAAGTTAATATGACAAAGTCATGAATGCCAAATATCCGACTCATTATTGTGGCAAAAAATATTAATAACTTTAGTGCAAATATCTGACAAAGATAGGCGGAACAAGCCTCCGCACTCATAGCCTTTTCCAAAATATTGTCCACACTTGGAAATTACAACTTTATTGGACTCAAAAACCAGCTTAAAACATCTTGACATAAACGGGAACCGCTAACGAGATTTTTATTGATGGACAACACATGATGAACGTTCTTCACACGCACGGTCTTGCCCGAAGTAAACTTCAGATCGACCGTACGGACACCTCGAACGATGGCATGTGACCCGTTCCCCATCAGCACGGGAGAAGTCCCTGTGACCTGGTAAGAAGAAAACATTGAGGCGTCAGCACAAACATGCACATTGGCACCGGTGCCAATTAACCAATCAGGAGATTGAAATACTGAAAGGATGGTAGGAAGAATACCGTACCCAGATTCGTTCATATTAGTATCACCGATGACAACATTAGCGGACTTGCCGCTCTTCTCATGTTCGCGCTCCTCAAAGCGGTTAGGACACTTCGGAGCCCAGTGATTAGGATCACCGCAGACATGGCAATGTCCCTTCCCCTTCTTGTGAGAATTCTTCTTGAAGTTGGTAGAATGCGATGGCTTGTTCTTTGTATCAAACTTGCCTTTGCCCTGAGTTTTGTTCTTGTTGTTTTTGAACCTGTTGGGCTGGAAGTTCTTCTTGTGCACCATGTGGGCACTATAAGCTCCCTCAGCAACTCGATCACGTGTGTCCTTTGCTCTCGCCTTCTCTTCAACATCAAGAGTACCAATGAGATCCACAACGGAAAACTCTTGTCTCTTGTGTTTCAGGGAAGTAGCAAAATTGTTCCACGAAGGTGGAAGCTTGGCAATGATGCCTCCGGCAACAAATTTGTCCGGCAACACACACTTGAAGTACTCAAGTTCTTTTGTGAGCGACTGTATCACATGAGACTGTTGTACAACAGAGCGCTCATCAGTCATCTGTAGTCATAGTATTGCTCCATAACGTACAACTCGCTGCCGGCATCCGAGGCACCAAACTTGGCCTCGAGCGCAGCCCACATGTCCTTGCCGTTTTCAAAAAACATATATGAGTCCACAATGGAGTCATCAAGAACACCCAGAAGAGCGCCTTTAAAGAGAGTATCAATCTTCTCAAAAGTTTCCAGTTGTGTCGGATTAAGATCGCCCTCAGGCTTGCCCTTGGTGGCGTCATAGCAGCCCATGGTCTGAAACCAGTAGACTGCTCTCGTGCGCCACCTCTTATATTGCGCCCCTTTAAGGCAGGCGGCTTCAGATGCGCAGCAAAACCACTCGGAGCAAATTGCCTATTATCAGGTTTTTGGATTGTTGGAAATATGAGCAAATTATTACGAGATTTAATCCGAATAAACAGAAGATAAATCATGACTACAGTAGCAGAGAATGAACTAATCATGCGAACTAGCATAGTAGATGAACATATCACATCTAGTGCACATACTAGAAACATGAATTCTACCACGATCTCGAACAGGAAAGATAGAATCACATACGGTGCAGCGGGAGCAGCACCGCCGGCGTTGACGTTGTCGCCCATGTCGTCGAGGATGAGGTTGCCGAGGTCGCGGAAGAAGTTGTCGTTCACGAAGTCGTCGCTGCCAGCAGTCGCGTGAGTGCGCTCCCCAAAAACCTGATCGCCCCTCTCCCGTACAGGATCACGAGAGGCAGGGTTCCGGAGGCCTGCTGTCCCTTCTCTCGGTGCACGCCGAAAGGAGGGATGGAGGAGACTTGCTTGGCGGCGCAATGTTCTGGAACGGTGGTGAGAAACCATACGAAGCGGCGGCTAGGGTAGACGTCTGCCTAACTATATAGTGCAGGCCGGGTAGGTCGTGGGAGTAAACCCCACGTCCGAGTCGTCACGATCCAAAAGAATCGGAAACGATTCAGTTCCATTAATTATTAATTAATGACTCATTAATTTTTCCCGAGCAGCAAAAATATAGCCAACGTGCACAGCTCTGTCCTCGGCTCGGCTCAATCCCGCAACCCGCGACGCGTCGTGATGAGGTGTGGCGTGGCGAGGCAAGCGAGGAGGAGGAGCGCGTGTGTAGGTCTCCTCTTCTCATGCTCATACAAGTGATAGGAGAGCTCACCTTATAAAGAGGTGCAACTCTCTCTCAACTTATGAGGTGGGACTAACCTTTAGCCTCACTCACTCCACTCACATGTGTGCATTAATGGGCCAAGAGAATTTCAGAATTTTAGTTGGGCTTTGGGCCAAATGCCCACTAGCAAATTCCAACAATCCCCACAAAGTCTCATTGGCACATTTCACCTTTTGGTCCAAAACATTGTTTATATACCGGAGCTTAGTGGAGACTGTGAAGTTGAACTTCCACTTAGAGATTTATGCTACACTAGATCACAACTTGAATAGTGGACTATGCCTTGAACTACAAGTTTTCTGCGAGACTAGTTTCACACAAATTCTTGACGGATACTGGGCTGCCGCAAGGCTTCCCCGCGGTTGGAGCGTATACGTCGTACTCCAGGGCCTTTCATGAATTTATTAGAGAGCACCCACTTCTCACAGACTGCGACGTTAACAGTCAAATTCATATAGGTGTGTTCCTCAGGAGATGCTCTGCAGGACAACATCTCGGCTCACTCAAATAAGCCACTTGGAACACATTAAGATAGATATCAACCTGCCATGTAGATCACGAGAGTATTGCATCTTCACGGAGTGGGATAATTAAAATAAGGATACTCTCCTCTCAACTGCCCAACAGCTTGTCCCCCACTTCTCCTTCACGGGATCTCCGATCACATAGAGTGGCTTACCACTATGGACAACTCATGCGGTGGGTCTCAAACCCATCTCCATCGATGCATTATCTATCACATTACATGATAGACCCTTTGTGAAGGGATCTGCAAAGTTTTTTGACGTTTGGATATAATCCAACGTAATAACTCCGGAGTTCCTCAGTTTCTGACAGATTTTAATCTCCTCTTCACATGCCTTGAGGACTTCAAATTGTCCTTAGAACTGTTTATCTTGATGATCACAGTTTGATTATCACAGTTCATCAGGATAGGGGGTATTGGTTTTTCAACCATACGTAAGTCCATCAATAGCTCACGAAGCCACTCTGCTTCAACAGTGGCAGTGTCTAATGTTGTGAGTTCTGCTTCCATTGTTGACCTCGTTAAGATGGTATGCTTGCAAGACTTCCAGGAAACAGCGCCACCACCAAGTGTAAAAACATAACCACTTGTGGCCTTAATCTCATCAACATCAGATATCCAATTCGAGTCACTATAACCCTCCAGTACCCTTGGATACCCGGTGTAGTGAATCCCATAGCTCGCAGTGCCCTTCAGGTAGCGCATAACTCTCTCAAGCGCACGCTAATGATCATCTCTCGATTTTGACACAAACCGACTCAGCTTGCTCATAGCAAAAGAGATGTCAGGCCTCGTGGCACTCAAGAAATACATAAGCGAGCCAATAATCTAAGAATACCTCAGTTGATCTCTAGCAATCCGTTGATTCTTTCAAAGCAACACACTAGCATCATATGGAGTTGGAGAAGGCGTGCAGTCGCTATACCCAAAACGACTCAAGACCTTTTCCACATAGTGAGACTGAAGCAATGTGATCCCACCATTCTCATCTCTCAACAGCTTGATGTTTAAGATAACATCAGCTACTCCTAGATCCTTCATCTCAAAACAACGAGATAAGAAATCCTTAACCTCCTTGATTAAATCAAGTTTGGTTCCAAAGATCAAGATGTCGTCGACATACAGACAAAGAATAACTCCTTCGCCCCCACCATGGCGATAGTACACACACTTGTCACCATCATTTACTACAAAGCTGTCAGTAGTTAATGTTCTTTCGAACTTCTCATGCCACTCCTTAGGAGCTTGTTTAAGGCCATATAAAGACTTTAATAACTTGCACACCTTTCCTTCCTGACTAGGTACTACAAAACCATCTCGCTGATCCATGTAAATTTCCTCCTTCAACTCTCCATTGAGGAAAGCCGTCTTAACGTCCATTTGATGAACAAGAAGACCATGTGAGGCAGCCAGTGATAGTAGCACCCGAATTGTGGTCAGTCTAGCCACAGGTGAGTAAGTATCAAGGAAGTCTTCACCTTCTTTCTGGGTATAACCCTTAGCTACGAGTCGTTGTTGGGGAACGTAGTAATTTCAAAAAAATTCCTACGCACACGCAAGATCATGGTGATGCATAGCAACGAGAGGGGAGAGTGTTGTCTACGTACCCTCGTAGACCGCAGCGGAAGTGTTGACGCAACATAGAGGAAGTAGTCGTACGTCCTCCCGGTCCAACCGATCCCAGCACCGTTACTCCGGCACCTCCGAGTTCTTGACACACGTACAGCTCGATGACGCACCCCGATCTCTGATCCAGCAGAGGCGCGGGGAGGAGTTCCGTCAGCATGACGGCGTGGTGACGATCTTGATGTTCTCCTGTCGCAGGGCTTCGCCTAAGCACCGCTACAATATGACCGAGGTGTAATATCGTGGAGGGGGGCACCGCACACGGCTAAGGAACGATCTCAATGATCAACTTGTGTATCTAGGGTGCCCCCTACCCCTGTATATAAAGGAGGGAGGGAGGAGGAGGCCGGCCCAAGGGGTGGCGCGCCCTAGGGGGGGCAATCCTACTCCAAGTAGGTTTGTCCCCCCCCCCTTTCCTATTCGGAGTAGGAGAAGGAAGGAAGAGGGGGGAGGAGAGAAGGAAAGGGGGGGCGGCCCCCCTCCCAATTAGGATTGGGCTTGGGGGGGGGGCGCCCCCTCCCTTGCTCCTTCTCCCTCCCTTCCACTAAGGCCCAATAAGGCCCATATACTTACCGTACTTACCGGGGGGTTCCGGTAACCTCCCGGAGCTCCGGTATATTCCCAAACTCTCCCGGAACCTTTCCGGTGTCCAAATATATCCGTCCAATATATCAATCTTTATGTCTCGACCATTTCGAGACTCCTCGTCATGTCCGTGATCACATCCGGGACTCCGAACAACCTTCGGTACATCAAAATACATAAACTCATAATATAACTGTCATCGAAACCTTAAGCGTGCGGACCCTACGGTTCGAGAACAATGTAGACATGACCGAGACATGTCTCCGGTCAATAACCAATAGCGGGACCTGGATGCCCATATAGGTTCCTACATATTCTACGAAGATCTTTATCGGTCAAACCGCATAACAACATACTTTGTTCCCTTTGTCATCGGTATGTTACTTGCCCGAGGTTTGATCGTTGGTATCCAATACCTAGTTCAATCTCGTTACCGGCAAGTCTCTTTACTCGTTCTGTAATAAGTCATCTCATAACTAACTCATCAGTTACATGCTTGCAAGGCTTAGGTGATGAGTATTACCGAGAGGGCCCAGAGATACCTCTCCGACAATCAGAGTGACAAATCCTAATCTCGAATTATGTCAACTCAACATGTACCTTCGGAAACACCTGTAGAGCACCTTTATAATCACCCAGTTATGTTGTGACGTTTGGTAGCACACAAAGTGTTCTTCTGGTAAATGGGAGTTTCACAATCTCATAGTTGTAGGAACTTTGTATAAGTCATGACGAAAGCAATAGCAGTATACTAAACGATCAAGTGCTAGGCTAACAGAATGGGTCATGTCAATCACATCATTCTTCTAATGATGTGATCCCACTAATCAAATGACAACACATGTCTATGGCCAGGAAACATAACCATCTTTGATTAATGAGCTAGTCAAGTAGAGGCATACTAGTGACTATAGTTTTGTCTATGTATTCACACATGTATTATGTTTCCGGTTAATACAATTCTAGCATGAATAATAAACATTTATCATGATATGAGGAAATAAATAATAACTTTATTATTGCCTCTAGGGCATATTTCCTTCAGTCTCCCACTTGCACTAGAGTCAATAATCTAGATTACATCGTAATGATTCTAACACCCATGGAGTCTTGGTGCTGATCATGTTTTGCTCGTGAGAGAGGCTTAGTCAACGGGTCTGCAACATTCAGATCCGTATGTATCTTGCAAATCTCTATGTCTCCCACTTGGACTTGGTCCCGAATGGAATTGAAGCGTCTTTTGATGTGCTTGGTCCTCTTGTGAAATCTGGATTCCTTTGCTAAAGCAATTGCACCAGTATTGTCACAGAAGATCTTCATTGGTCCCGATGCACTAGGTATTACACCTAGATCGGGAATGAACTCCTTCATCCAGACTCCTTCATTTGCTGCTTCAGAAGCAGCTATGTACTCCGCTTCACATGTAGATCCCGCCACGACGCTTTGTTTAGAACTGCACCAACTTATAGCTCCACCGTTTAATATAAACACGTATCCGGTTTGCGATTTAGAATCGTCCGGATAAGTGTCAAAGCTTGCATCGACGTAACCATTTACGACTAGCTCTTTGTCACCTACATATACGAGAAACATATCCTTAGTCCTTTTTAGGTATTTCAGGATGTTCTTGACCGCTGTCCAGTGATCCACTCTTGGATTACTTTGGTACCTTCCTGCTAAGCTTATTGCTAAGCATACGTCAGGTCTGGTACACAGCATTGCATACATGATAGAGCCTATGGCTGAAGCATAGGGAACATTTTTCATTTTCTCTCTATCTTCTGCTGTGGTCGGGCATTGAGTTCGACTCAACTTCACACCTTGTAGCACAGGCAAGAATCCTTTCTTTGCCTGATCCATATTGAACTTTTTCAATATTTTGTCAAGGTATGTGCTTTGTGAAAGTCCTATTAAGCGTCTTGATCTATCTCTATAGATCTTGATGCCTAATATGTAAGTAGCTTCACCGAGGTCTTTCATTGAAAAACTTTTATTCAAGTATCCCTTTATGCTATCCAGAAATTCTATATCATTTCCAATTAATAATATGTCATCAACATACAAAACTAGAAATGCTACAGAGCTCTCACTCACTTTCTTGTAAATATAGGCTTCTCCAAAAGTCTGTATAAAACCATATGCCTTGATCACACTATCAAAATGTTTATTCCAACTCCGAGATGCTTGCACCAGTCCATAAATGGAACGCTGGAGTTTGCACACTTTGTCAGCACCTTTTGGATCAACAAAACCTTCTGACTGCATCATATACAACTCTTCTTCTAGAAATCCATTCAAGAATGCAGTCTTGACATCCATTTCCAAATTTCATAATCATGAAATGTAGCAATGGCCAACATGATTCGGACAGACTTAAGCATCGCTACGGGTGAGAAAGTCTCATCGTAGTCAACCCCTTGAACTTGTCGAAAACCTTTCGCAACAAGTCGAGCTTTATAGACAGTAATATTACCATCAGCGTCAGCCTTCTTCTTAAAGATCCATTTATTCTCAATGGCTTGCCGATCATCGGGCAAGTCAACCAAAGTCCATACTTTGTTTTCATACATGGATCCTATCTCAGATTTCATGGCCTCTAGCCATTTTGCGGAATCTGGGCTCATCATCGCTTCCTCATAGTTCGTAGGTTCATCATGGTCAAGTAACATGACTTCCAGAATAGGGTTACTGTACCACTCTGGTGCGGATCTTACTCTGGTAGACCTACGAGGTTCAGTAGTAACTTGATCTGAAGTTTCATGATCAATATCATTAGCTTCCTCACTAATTGGTGTAGTTGTCACGGGAAGTGGTTCTCGTGATGAACTACCTTCCAATAAGGGAGTAGATACAGTTATCTCATCAAGTTCTACTTTCCTCCCACTCACTTCTTTCGAGAGAAACTCCTTCTCTAGAAAGGATCCATTCTTAGCAACGAATGTCTTGCCTTCGGATCTGTGATAGAAGGTGTACCCAACAGTCTCTTTTGGGTATCCTATGAAGACACATTTCTCCGATTTGGGTTCAAGCTTATCTGGTTGAAGTTTCTTCACAGAAGCATCGCAGCCCCAAACTTTAAGAAACGACAACTTTGGTTTCTTGGCAAACCACAGTTCATAAGGCGTCGTCTCAACGGATTTTGATGGTGCCCTATTTAACGTGAATGCGGCCGTCTCTAAAGCATAACCCCAAAATGATAGCGGTAAATCGGTAAGAGACATCATAGATCGCACCATATCAAGTAAAGTACGATTACGATGTTCGGACACACCATTTCGTTGTGGTGTTCCAGGTGGCGTGAGTTGCGAAACTATTCCGCATTGTTTCAAATGTAAACCAAACTCGTAACTCAAATATTCTCCTCCACGATCAGATCGCAGAAATTTTATTTTCTTGTTACGATGATTCTCCACTTCATTCTGAAATTCTTTGAACTTTTCAAATGTTTCAGACTTGTGCTTCATTAAGTAGATATACCCATATCTGCTTAAATCATCTGTGAAGGTGAGAAAATAACAATATCCGCCACGAGCCTCAACATTCATCGGACCACATACATCTGTATGTATAATTTCCAACAAATCTGTTGCTCTCTCCATACTACCGGAGAATGGTGTTTTAGTCATCTTGCCCATGAGGCACGGTTCGCAAGTACCAAGTGATTCATAATCAAGTGATTCCAGAAGTCCATCAGTATGGAGTTTCTTCATGCATTTTACACCGATATGACCCAAACGGCAGTGCCACAAATAAATTGCACTATCATTATCAAGTCTGCATCTTTTGGCTTCAACATTATGAATATGTGTATCACTACTATCGAGATTCAATAAAAATAGACCATTCTTCAAGGGTGCATGACCATAAAAGATATTATTCATATAAATAGAACAACCATTATTCTCTGATTTAAATGAATAACCGTCTCGCATCAAACAAGATCTAGATATAATGTTCATGCTCAGCGCAGGCACCAAATAACAATTATTCAGGTCTAAAACTAATCCCGATGGTAGATGTAGAGGTAGCGTACCGACGGCGATCACATCGACTTTGGAACCGTTTCCCACGCGCATCGTCACCTCGTCCTTGGCCAGTGCTCGCTTATTCCGTAGTCCCTGTTTCGAGTTGCAAATATTAGCAACAGAACCAGTATCAAATACCCAGGTGCTACTACGAGCTCTAGTTAGGTACACATCAATAACATGTATATCACATATACCTTTGTTTACTTTGGCATCCTTCTTATCCGCCAAATACTTGGGGCAGTTCCGCTTCCAGTGTCTAGTCTGCTTGCAGTAGAAGCACTCAGTTTCAGGCTTAGGTCCAGACTTGGGTTTCTTCTCTTGAGCAGCAACTTGCTTGCCGTTCTTTTTGAAGTTCCCCTTCTTCTTCCCTTTGCCCTTTTTCTTGAAACTAGTGGTCTTGTTGACCATCAACACTTGATGCTCCTTCTTTATTTCTACCTCCACGGCTTTCAGCATCGCGAAGAGCTCGGGAATAGTCTTGTTCATCCCTTGCATATTATAGTTCATCACGAAGCTTTTGTAGCTTGGTGGCAGTGATTGAAGAATTCTGTCAATGACACTATCATCAGGAAGATTAACTCCCAGTTGAATCAAGTGATTGTTATACCCAGACATTCTGAGTATATGTTCACTGACAGAACTATTCTCCTCCATCTTGCAGCTATAGAACTTATTGTAGACTTCATATCTCTCAATCCGGGCATTTGCTTGAAATATTAACTTCAACTCTTGGAACATCTCATATGCTCCATGACGTTCAAAACGTCGTTGAAGACCCGGTTCTAAGCCGTAAAGCATGGCACACTGAACTATAGAGTAGTCATCAGCTTTGCTCTGCCAGACGTTCTTAATGTCGTCAGTTGCATCAGCAGCAGCCTGGCACCCAGCGGTGCTTCCAGGATGTAACTCTTCTGTGCAGCAATGAGGATAATCCTCAGGTTACGGACCCAGTCCGTGTAATTGCTACCATCATCTTTCAACTTTGCTTTCTCAAGGAACGCATTAAAATTCAACGGAACAATAGCACGAGCCATCTATCTACAAACAAACATAGACAAGCAAGATACTATCAGGTACTAAGTTTATGATAAATTTAAGTTCAATTAATCATATTACCTAAGAACTCCCACTTAGACAGACATCTCTCTAGTCATCTAAGTGATCACGTGATCCAAATCAACTAAACCATAACCGATCATCACGTGAGATGGAGTAGTTTTCAATGGTGAACATCATTATGTTGATCATATCTACTATATGATTCACGTTCGACCTTTCGGTCTCTGTGTTCCGAGGCCATATCTGCATATGCTAGGCTCATCAAGTTTAACCTGAGTATTCTGCGTGTGCAAAAACTGGCTTGCACCCGTTGTAGATGGACGTAGAGCTTATCACACCCGATCATCACGTGGTGTCTCCGCACGACGAACTTTGGCAACGGTGCATACTCAGGGAGAACACTTCTTGATAATTTAGTGAGAGATCATCTTAAAATGCTACCGTCAATCAAAGCAAGATAAGATGCATAAAGGATAAACATCACATGCAATCAATATAAGTGATATGATATGGCCATCGTCATCTTGTGCTTGTGATCTCCATCTCTGAAGCACCGTCGTGATCACCATCGTCACCGGCGCGACACCTTGATCTCCATCATAGCATCGTTGTCGTTACGCCATCTATTGCTTCTACGACTATCGCTACCGCTTAGTGATAAAGTAAAGCAATTACAGGGCGTTTGCATTTCATACAATAAAGCGACAACCATATGGCTCCTGCCAGTTGCCGATAGCTTCGGTTACAAAACATGATCATCTCATACAATAAAATATAGCATCACGTCTTGACCATATCACATCACAACATGCCCTGCAAAAACAAGTTAGACGTCCTCTACTTTGTTGTTGCAAATTTTACGTGGCTGCTACGGGCTTAGCAAGAACCATTCTTACCTACGCATCAAAACCACAACGATAGTTTGTCAAATAGACTCTGTTTTAACCTTCACAAGGACCGGGCGTAGCCACACTCGGTTCAACTAAAGTGAGAGAGACAGACACCCGCCAGCCACCTTTAAGCATGAGTGCTCGTAACGGTGAAACCAGTCTCGCGTAAGCGTACGCGTAATGTCGGTCCGGGCCGCTTCATCTCACAATACCGCTGAACCAAAGTATGACATGCTGGTTGGCAGTATGACTTATATCGTCCACAACTCACTTGTGTTCTACTCGTGCATATAACATCAACGCATAAAACCTAGGCTCGGATGCCACTGTTGGGGAACGTAGTAATTTCAAAAAATTTCCTACGCACACGCAAGATCATGGTGATGCATAGCAACGAGAGGGGAGAGTGTTGTCTATGTACCCTCGTAGACCGCAGCAGAAGTGTTGACGCAACGTAGAGGAAGTAGTCGTACGTACTCCCGGTCCAACCGATCCAAGCACCGTTACTCCGGCACCTCCGAGTTCTTGACACACGTACAGCTCAATGACGCACCCCGATCTCTGATCCAGCAGAGGCGCGGGGAGGAGTTCCGTCAGCACGACGGCGTGGTGACGATCTTGATGTTCTCCTGTCGCAGGGCTTTGCCTAAGCACCACTACAATATGACCGAGGTGTAATATCGTGGAGGGGGGCACCACAAACGGCTAAGGAACGATCTCAATGATCAACTTGTGTATCTAGGGTGCCCCCTACCCCCGTATATAAAGGAGGGAGGGAGGAGGAGGCCGGCCCAAGGGGTGGCACGCCCTAGGGGGGGCAATCCTACTCCAAGTAGGTTTGTCCCCCCCCCCTTTCCTATTCGGAGTAGGAGAAGGAAGGAAGAGGGGGGAGGAGAGAAGGAAAGGGGGGGCCGGGCCCCCTCCCAATTCGGATTGGGCTTGGGGGGGGCGCCCCCTCCCTTGCTCCTTCTCCCTCCCTTCCACTAAGGCCCAATAAGGCCCATATACTTACCGGGGGGTTCCGGTAACCTCCCGGAGCTCCGGTATATTCCCAAACTCTCCCGGAACCTTTCCGGTGTCCAAATATATCCATCCAATATATCAATCTTTATGCCTCGACCATTTCAAGACTCCTCGTCATGTCCGTGATCACATCCGGGACTCCGAACAACCTTCGGTACATCAAAATACATAAACTCATAATATAACTGTCATCGAAACCTTAAGCGTGCGGACCCTACGGTTCGAGAACAATGTAGACATGACCGAGACATGTCTCCGGTCAATAACCAATAGCGGGACCTGGATGCCCATATAGGTTCCTACATATTCTACGAAGATCTTTATCGGTCAAACCGCATAATACCATACTTTGTTCCCTTTGTCATCGGTATGTTACTTGCCCGAGATTTGATCGTCGGTATCCAATACCTAGTTCAATCTCGTTACCGGCGAGTCTCTTTACTCGTTCTGTAATACGTCATCTCATAACTAACTCATTAGTTACATGCTTGTAAGGCTTAGGTGATGAGTATTACCGAGAGGGCCCAGAGATACCTCTCCGACAATCGGAGTGACAAATCCTAATCTCGAATTATGTCAACTCAACATGTACCTTCGGAAACACCTATAGAGCACCTTTATAATCACCCAGTTACGTTGTGACGTTTGGTAGCACGCAAAGTGTTCTTCTGGTAAACGGGAGTTTCACAATCTCATAGTTGTAGGAACTTTGTATAAGTCATGACGAAAGCAATAGCAGTATACTAAACGATCAAGTGCTAGGCTAACAGAATGGGTCATGTCAATCACATCATTCTTCTAATGATGTGATCCCACTAATCAAATGACAACACATGTCTATGGTCAGGAAACATAACCATCTTTGATTAATGAGCTAGTCAAGTAGAGGCATACTAGTGACTATAGTTTTGTCTATGTATTCACACATGTATTATGTTTCCTGTTAATACAATTCTAGCATGAATAATAAACATTTATCATGATATGAGGAAATAAATAATAACTTTATTATTGCCTCTAGGGCATATTTCCTTCAGTCGTGCCTTGTACTTTTCAATCGTACCATCAGGTCTAAGCTTCTTCTTGAACACCCACTTACATCCTACAGGTTTGCACCCATAAGGACGGTCAGTGATCTCCCAGGTTCCATTAGCTAAGATGGAATCCATCTCGCTACGAACAGCTTCCTTCCAGCAGTCAGCATCAGGAGATGCATAGGCTTCTGAAATAGTCCTGGGTGTGTCATCCACGAGGTACACAATGAAATCATCACCAAAGGACTTTGCTGTCCTCTGTCTCTTACTCCTTACAGGAGTTTCATTGTCACCCTCAACAGGATTCTCAACGTGTTCCATCGCAATGGTGGGTTCAGGAATTATAGTGAGTTTCTCACTAGACGAAGTAGGTATCTCCTGATTTGATGAACTTGACATATCCTTCATAGGAAATATGTCCTCAAAGAAAGTTGCATCATTAGACTCCATAATCGTACCAACATGCATGTCGGATACCTCAGATTTTATTATCAAAAATCTATAGCCAATGCTATGAAAAGCATAGCCCAGAAGAACACAATCCACGTTTTTTGGTCCAAGCTTGCGCTTCTTGGGAATTGGTATATTGACTTTCGCCAAACAACCCCAAGAACGTAGGTGAGAGAGTTTCAACCTTTTCCTTTTCCATTCCTTAAATGGAGTCATGGTCTTATGCTTTGTGGGAACTCGGTTTAGTACATGACACACGGTCATTAGCGCCTCCCCCAACCATTCCTTGGAAAGACCCGACTGCTGTCCCTTCTCCCGGTGCACGCCGAAAGGAGGGATGGAGAAGACTTGCTTGGCGGCGCAAACGTCTGCCTAACTATATATTGCGGGCCGGGTAGGTCGTGGGAGTAAACCCCACGTCCGAGTCGTCACGATCCAAAAGAATCAGAAATGGTTCTGTTCGGTTCAATAGACAACGGCTCAAGGGCGAGCGAGGAGGAGGATGAGCGCGCATGTAGGTCTCCTCTTCTCATGCTCATACAAGTGGTAGGAGAGCTCACCTTATAAAGAGGTGCAACTCTCTCTCAACTTATGAGGTGGGACTAACCTTTAGCCTCACTCACTCCACTCACGTGTGTGCATGAATGGGCCAAGAGAATTTCAGAATTTTAGTTGGGCTTTGGGCCAAAAAACCTACTAGCAAATTCCAACACCTTCTCCTCAGCCCAGTGGACGACCTTAACAGGAGGTACGATTGCGGCTGCAGAGGTGACATCAACGAGGAAGTTGAGCTACTCATGGATCCCAAAGAAAGCGGAGTGCCGTGGCGTTGTAGCGCATATCGCCTCCTTCACAATGGCGAACGTGCCAAGGCACACACATGCATTCGTGTCTGCGTTATGGATCTCAGTCGCCCACTTGCCCCATAGCCGATGCCTCACGTCTCGGTACTTTGGTGGCGGCGATGGCTATGGCGTGTTGGCCGGTGGGATGCACGGGACGCTCCGGCGAGACGAGGAGCTCAGGGCCGCACCATAGGAATGTGGATGTCAGGACCAGACCAGCCGGCGGGGCAGCGGCGGGGCTGCTGTGGGAGTGGCGACGATGGCAGTCGCCATGGAGGTGGATGTGGTGGCGGGGAAGTTCCATGTAGCGACGATTGCCGTTCCCATGAGGCCATGACCGATTTGGATCTTTTTGGTAGCGTGATAGGTTGGATGAAAAAAATGGGTCTTGGTAAGAAAATTTGGATCCCTACCCAAATTGTTTGGCTCCATGCAAATTTGTGTCTGAGCTCGTTTTTGTGGGAAATAACACAAAATTTCAGTTTTGGGGTTTGAAGGTATTTTTTGGGATTGTTACTGTAGATACTCTGGTCCAAGTCATGCACATATTGCAACCGTGATTCGCTCCGCGAACTGAGTGTAGCTCGGAGGTTAGGTTCCTTGTAGTTGAACCAAGCCACTAAAAGCATCTCCATTAGGGCCCCCAGGACGCCCCCAGGCACCTTTTTTTAGCACCGACGGGTAAAAAACGTCCCAGTCAGGCTCCCAAGAGGTCGTTTTGCGCTGGATTTTGTAAAAGTTAGCGCTGGCATGCTCACCCCGCACGTAGCCCTCCGAGGGGCAGCTGGGGACGTCGGCATTAGCTTTTTGCAGGCGCTGCCCCACTTGCCAGCCTCTCTCTCCCCCTTTCTCTTATCCAGGCCCACCCACGTGCAGCACACTCCCTCTCTCATCTCCACGTCCACACTCCCTCTCTCCCTGGCAACTTCTACTCTCCATGTACTACCGTGGGCAAGGCCGGAGCTCTCCG
Organism: Triticum timopheevii; assembly: GCA_963921465.1. Lineage (NCBI taxonomy): Eukaryota > Viridiplantae > Streptophyta > Magnoliopsida > Poales > Poaceae > Triticum > Triticum timopheevii. Next base: position 579,071,425 of record OY997268.1, read on the forward strand.
TGCGTGGCCGGGGCTGGCGAGGACGGGGCGGGCGCTGGCCGGAGCTGGCAAGGCGTGGCCGAGGCCGGAGCAGGCAAGGCCGGGGCAGAGGAAGAGCGCGCGTGGCCGGGGCAGAGGTGGAGCGGCGCAGAGCGGACGGAGGTGGGGCACGCCGATGCGGGTGGCTTCCGGATCTGGTCGGTCTTCTCACGTGCGGCGGCAGTTCTTGCCGTGGCCGGACGTCCTTCCGGTCGCCTCGTCGAGTTCCTGGACGGGGAGCTCCTTCGGCTGCTCCCCAAGTGCGAGCAGCAGCGGCCAGGCCACGGGAGGGCGCGGCCACGGGCTCCTGTGGTGAGTCCGCGGTCAGCCTGTGTGTGTGTGGGGGGGGGGGGGGGGGAGGGGGCAACGACTGGAAGAGATTTGAGCCCCAGAGTAAAATTCTTGCCGGCAGCCCCCCAGGCGGTGAGAAAAATGCCTCCTGGGGAGGCCAACTGCTGGAGATGCTAAGGTTTAAATCCTACACTTGGCACTGATGCTCATATTTTTCTGTATTTATTTCAGTCTTTCTGGGGACGTTGAGAGGAGACATTCTCGTCGGCTACGAGGTGTCTGTGGTGTCTTTGTCAATCTAAAGATATTTTGTTGACTTAGTTTCTCAAAGGTGCCCATGTGGGTTGAACGTCCGTGCATCCATAAATGTGAGCATATGTCCTTATTTGTGGGTATATGGGATTTTACTTTGTTAAAAAATATGGCACACTCCTCTCCCCCGGGACCGTCGCTTTGTTTTTCATTCGTTTGTTCGCTTTGTCTCATTTTCTTATAAATTCAGAAAATGCTAAAATGCATATATTTCACAAAGAATTTCTTCAGTTTTGAATTGTTTTCTTTGTTGTGTTCAAAAACGTTTCAACATGTATTTGAATATTTTTAATATGTTTTTTTTGAAAAACATGTGTTTAAAAAAAGTTAATCATGTATTTAAAAAATGTCGAAGGTAAATAAAATAAATGTTTCAGATGTATAAAAGAATATACAATGTGTTTGAGAAAAAGTAGATGCCAAAACATGTATTTGGAAAAAATGTTAATCATTGTATTTATAAAGGTTGATCATGTGTTTATAAAATGTTAATCTTGTGTTTATAATTTTTCTACTCATGGAATTGAAAAATATTATACGTGTATAAGAAAAATGTACAATCTGTATGAAAAAAGTAGACATCAAAACATATACTCCCTCCGTTCCTAAATATTTGTCTTTTTAGAGATTTCAAATGAACTACCACATACGGATGTATATAGACATATTTTAGAGTGTAGATTCACTCATTTTGCTTCGTATGTAGTCATTTATTGAAATCTCTAGAAAGACAAATATTTAGGAAGCTGAAGGAGTATTTGAGAAACATATATTCGCGGCTTGACTGGGCCGTCTTCTGGCTAGCTGGACCGAGCCGCGCACACCGCTGCTGAATGGGCCGGCTTATTATATGCGGGTAACAGAAATTTGTTTACCCAACGTGTGGGTCGCCGCGTGTGTGGTTGGAACGGAACAAAAGGAGGCTATCGATCGATCGCTGGTAGAGAACGAATCGGACGGGAACGAGGAACGAGTTTCCAATCGGAAACACCACCCGAGAGAAAAAAAAACGGTGCTAAATAAGTGGACTCACCAACCACCCTAGGCGAATATAGACGCGAAGTATACGAACTGGAGACCAAAGGGTAGCCAGATCCTGCAAACCAAACCGCCGGGATCAGCTGACCACGACGGCCGGCAGCGATCGAGGGCGGAACGGAAGCCCGGTCGCCCCTCGGGTGAGTGCTTCTTCTCTATCCCTCTCCTCTCTCCCGTCGCAATGCAATGCAACCCCTTCACGCCGTTTGATTTGTTCTGGAGAACCTGCTTGTAATTTGCTGGGTTTTGGCGTCTGGACTTTGGGTCTGCGTGTGCGTGGGAGTAAGAATCTGCGAACAAAGATTATATCATATGACGACTCTTAATCAGTAGGGACTCAACGGGCGGCGGCTAGCTAGCTGCTGCATGCACGCGAACGATTTCTTTTCTCTCCCCGGTACCTAATTAACTAACAAATCTTCTCAATGCAGGCGCATCGGGTCTCTCTCTGGATTCGGCCATGGAAGATTTAACGCGTCCTCTTGTGAGGGATTCGGAGGCTGATCTTCATGCCAAGCTCGCTCCCTCCGGCTCCGGATCTGGACTGCAACAAGGTAGGTAGTAATTGAAAGAAAGGTTGAAGAAAACGATCGACTTGCTCGTGGTTTCAATGGCTTCACCACCGGCCAGCTTTAAGATCGATTCTACTACCTCGCATGGACGATGACTTATTTTCATGTTTTTTTCTTCTTCTTCTCTGTGCGCAGCGTGTAAGAAGTTGCGTGATTTGACGACCGTTGATCGCGCGGTTCTCGTCGCGTTCGTGGCATCCATCGGCAACCTGCTCCAAGGCTGGGACAATGCGAGCATTGCAGGTGAAGAAACCTTATTCCTTGATTGTTTTATCCATTGCTTATACCGACCATCACATGTAGTTTCTTTGAGTTTATTCATAGGATTTTTGAGATCTATCTAGTTGACAGGAAAAAAAGCTACATATTGACACACATTTGAAGTGGCGGGTGCTACACACATGCATGTTTGTGTGCCAAGCGACATCACAACTTATGCAAAAACAGTACTATTAGCTTCCGTGTATATGTGTCAATTTTTTTATATATATTTCTATGAAAAAATATGGTGGATTGACACCACGTACAGGTTGCCAACTCTAGCACCGCCAAGCATTTTTAGGTAGCGCACTGAGTCATTGCAGTTAACAAATTCCACAAGGGTACCAAAAATTATCTATGCACGGATGTAAATTTTCCGATCCACCGTGAACACGTAGCAGCTGTGCGTGCATGCACATCTACCTCCAGATACAATTGCTTTTGTTGCGCCTTTCGCTTGCATGCATTCCGCCACCTGGCTTCTGATTATTTTCTTCTTCAGATTATTATGCATGCCTAATATATGCTTACATAGTAACACTCCGATCATGATAAATATGGTGTATCATTGTGCTTTTTCCTAGTTTGAATTTTCTTCTAGAGGAGCTCAAAGTTGTAAAGTTTCACTAATTGGTTATGAACTTTTGTATGATCACCAGGTGCTATGTTTTACATAAAGGATGAGTTCAAACTAGATAGCATGCCAATGATTGAGGGGTGTATTATGGCCATGGCACTTTTTGGGGCAACAATAATCACAACACTATCTGGAATGCTATCTGATAAATTTGGTAGGTGGGCGATGCTACTTACCTCGGCGGTATTGTCCTTTGTTAGTGCACTATTGGTCATATTTTGGTCCCAACATGTGTATATGCTGCTATTCGCGAGGCTTATTCAGGGATTTAGTATTGGTTTGGCAGTTACACTTGTGCCATTATATATAGTTGAGACCGCGCCTCCTGATATGAGAGGAAAATTAAGCACATTTCCCCAGTTAAGTGGTTCAGTTGGTATGTTCTTATCTTACTGCATGGTGTTTTGGATGTCCATGCTGCCAAAGGTTAGTTGGCGGATCATGCTTGGGATACAACTGATACCCTCACTAATATACTCAATTTTAACTATCTTCTATCTACCTGAGACTCCGAGTTGGCTTGTGAGCCAAAGAAGGGTGGATGAAGCCAAGATGGTTTTACAAAAACTACGAAGAAAGGAAGATGTCTCAGGTATATCTTAGATTCAATTACTTGAAATCAAGTCATCTTTTTTGCTCTCTTTATATGATAATTTGAAGTTTTAGTTAGCATTGAATGCTATATATGGCTTTTATTACAGGTGAAATGGCAAGTCTTTTGGAGGGCACAAAAGTTGGTGACACTCCGTCTATTGAGGAGTACCTAATTAGCACTAACGAAAGTATGTTAAGGGAAAAAGTGATTGGCAATGATGAAATAATAAAATTATATGGACTTCCAGAAGATTTGCATTGTGTTGCCTATCCATTGAAGAGAACAAACACGGAAGAAAGTGCCATTGGTCATTCTGTGAGTCGTGGAGCATCGTTCTATGACCCAGTTGTCAACATCATTGGGAGTATGCACGGGCTCCCTGAGGTAATGTAATCATTAACAAAGTTCCAATATTTCATCTAGTTAGCATTGGATCTTTATATTTTACTTTCATGGTTTGCAATTTTCAATACGTGTGTACATACATGCTCAGCCATATTAATTTTTAGTTACTTTATGATCTTCTTGAGAATAAATTGGGTCATAACGCATGATGTAATGAAATATTGATATTGCTCTCTTATTTTACAAATGATTTGGATATTTAATGCTTTTCACTAATTCAAAAGTTTCTATTGGTTTCGCCTTCAATTTACTATTTTATCTAACTACACGTCATTTTCATAAAACAGGTTGCCCACGGCATATTCAATGAATTAGAACAACAAGGTCCAATTGAAGGGGATGAAGAGAATCAGGAAGAGACCAAAGAGCATGAGCTAGAACACAACCGAGATGATACCTATGATAGCGAGCATGATTATCTTATTCAACCCAAACCTACGAATATAAAAGATTTTGTGGTATGTCGCAAAAGCGGCCATATTGGTGGAGGTTGGCAATTGGCTTGGAAAATGTCATCAGGATATCATTTGGATGGGCAAACGGAAGGTGGCATGGAACGAGTATATTTGCATGAAGGAGGTGTACCAAGTTCTGAAAACCTACTGGATGCTCCAATAGATGGGAATTTCATTCAAGCGACTGCTTTGGTCAACAAATCGGTTTTTCATAAGTCTGGACACAATATTGGTATTCATTCACCTAATAAAGATTATACAAGTACAAAATGGAAGGATCTGTTAGAACCTGGTGTAAAACGTGCTTTGGTCGTGGGTGTTGGAATACAAGTACTTCAACAGGTAAGTTTTTTAGGAGTGAGAACTAATTACTATGAGCCTATTTTAAAACATAAGTATTGTGGCACTTAAATATCACATTACATCTTTTAGTTAGTTTGTCCTGACCGTCATTTTATTCTCCTATTTTTGGTGACTATATAAGTCTCATAACTAATATATGATATATGTATATAACCAAAGAAACATTTAGCCATATAAAGTAGGTGCACATTAATGATTCAGAACATTGTCTTTTATGACAATGCTATTTTTTTTGTGAGAACTCATCGAGCCCACAAGGTTTTATTAAAGTACTAAATTAAATTAAATTTTTATTTATTTTGTTCTATCTAAATTGTACATGATTTATTTTTCAATATTTTTTTGCAGTTTGCTGGCATCAATGGCATTCTTTATTACACTCCTCAAATACTTGAGCAAGCTGGTGTTGGGGTTCTTCTCTCAAAGTTTGGCATCAACTCTTCTTCAGTGTCAATTCTTATGAGCGCTCTCACAACTTTATTGATGCTTCCTTTTATCTGCATAGCCATGTGGCTTATGGACCGCTCTGGAAGAAGGTATCCGTATTTGTTTACTACCACAAGTTACAAATAATTATTGCTAAAATTTAAGATTTACATCCATATTTATTATTTCCAAAATAAAATAACAGCGTAATAATTTCTTTTCATTTCCTCATGCAGAAGGATACTACTTGTGACAATACCCATCTTGGTAGTGTCCCTCGTTGTTTTGGTAACTGTCAACATTGTGAATCTGAGTGCTGAACTACACGCACTGCTCTCAACAATGAGTGTTGGAATCTATTTCTGCATATTTGTCATGGGTTTTGGTCCAATACCAAATATATTCTGCTCGGAGATTTTCCCCAACAAAGTTCGTGCTATTTGCTTGGCCATATGTAGCCTAATCTTTTGGATTTGTGACATCATTGTGACATATACCCTCCCTGTCTTGTTGAGGTATATAGGTCTTGCGGGTGTTTTCGGAGTTTATGCCATTGTTTGTGTGTTGGCTTTTGTTTTCGTTTGTCTGAAGGTCCCGGAAACAAAGAATATACCTATTGAGGTCATAGTAGAGTTCTATGCACTTGGCGGGTCAGGTACCCAAATCATCCAAGAGAGGCAGAAAGAAAATTCAGAGAAATTATTAGTGTGACAATTAGGTTACTACAAACATGATATTAATATCTGTATTTTTATGGTGGCTTTAATGTAATGGTTTCCCGTGTGGTTTTATTACAATTAAATTTCCATATCAATATTATATTTTTTATTCTGTTAATCTTTTTAGTAGTAGCATAATACAAAATTTTGAATGCAAATCCATGGAGGAACAAGAAACTTTTAGCGTGGTGTTCAACTGTACATATTTCACGTAGAGCAACGACTCACAAATGGAGAAGTTAAAATTGATGACCTGGTGAAATATCGACATCAACTTCTTTTTTTAAAAAAAAAAGTGCACAACGGACATAAGAAACCACGGAGTTCTTATAATAGGCATTAGCAAATCATGACATGACAAGGACTTCTCTAGAATCATTAGGTGGTAATGGTAACTAATGTTAATTAGGTTTCTTAGACATGTTATACAAATGACGGCAATGTCGAGAATCTTATGAAAAACTTGTCTAGAGTTTTTAAACGCATAGGCCACATGCCTATCCAAGAAACAAGTGCACAAAATTACTCGTGTCAACTGCGAACATCTGGCAGACTATGTCAAGGCCATAAATTGGAGATCCCCGTCGCCATTGATGCTTTGTGGGTGTTGGAAGTGAGAGAGAGATTTGGTGGAATAGTTCAATATATTTCTTGAGCCTCATGGGCATATATATAGGAGTACATGGTCATTTTAGAGTACAAGATAAGGCAGGAACAAATCCTACGCTATTCTATGTTTCCTAAATAAACATTATACTCAACATCCCCCCCGCAGTCACAACGGTAGTGACGCAGATGATGAGACTGGAGAAGAATCCGAAGGCAAGCCGACGGACACCCCCCACAGTCGTAATGGTCGATGCATCGTGAAAGTCGTGGCTGGAGTGAAAACCGACGAGGTTGCTCAAGCAAGGCGGTAGTTCTTTGTGCCATTTGTCGATGTAGCCGAGAGTGTGGGTGGTGGAGCCGTGGTTGAGGTAGCCGTGCGAAGAATGTCGTGGTCGATGTCGAGTCAGGGTGGCCGGTGTCGATGAAGTCGCCGCGGAGCCGCGGGCGCAAGGGGGCGCCAAGTTAGCATGGACGCAGTGGTGTCGAAGTAGTGATGCGCCAAAGGAGATGTTGTTCACGACGCGTCACGCCGGGTTTGCCAAGCCCGGGGACACATCGTAGACGAAGGCACGCACCGATGTTGCCAGCACCGGGTATGCGTAGACGGACGAATACGAAGTTGACGAAGCACCGCACCAGGCTTTCCAGGCCCGGGAACACGTCATGGACGAAGGCACGCGGCGGTGTTGCCAGCACCGGGCATGCGTAGACTGGGACCTACACTAGCTGTACGCCATGTCAGACAAGTCGGAGGGGCCAGCAGAGAAGAACTCGACGACAATTGCGGCGTCCATCGGCGCGGGGCCAAAGTCGCCCGCAGTTGTCGGAGTAGAAGAAGTGCTCGGGGTAGATGACGGCGACGCTGGCGACGGGCTGGTGCTGGACGAAAATGAAGGGAGGCGGACGGGCGGCGTCTCGGCTACGGGGGTAGCAGCAGCGGCGGTCGAAGAAGAGCGGCGGCGGCGACGGCGGCTAGGTTAGGAGCGCGGCGGCGGTGCACGAAGTAGGCGAGGAGAACCCAACAACATGACAAAGACCGGCGCGGACGGTGGTGTTCCCGCGTCAAGGGAGGCGGCGCGATGCATACCACGGGAAGTCAACGCGCAGCGACGACGGTGGACCGCGGGCCGCGATGCTACGGCTCGAAGGGGCGACGCAGCGGCGGCGGGCAGGTCAAGGCGACGGCGGAAGACCTCGGGGCGGCGGCAGGGACCGCGGGCCGCGGCACGGCGGAGGAGTGCTGGTCGGTGCAACCGCGGGGACGGCTGCGTGGACCGCGTGCCATGCTCGCTACGGCCCGACGGGGCGATGCAGCGGCGGCGCGAGGGTCGGTGCGGCCACGGGGACGACTAGGAGTGGACGGCCCCGGGACGGCGGTGGACCGCAGGCCGCGGCACTACGGCCCGAAGGGGCGATGCAGCGGTGACGCGAGTCGGTGCAGCCAGGAGAAGAACCATGGGGCGGCGGCGCTGCGGCCCGATGGGGCGACGCAGCGGCAGCCCGTTGCTCGATCGATGGAGGGACGCACTGAATTCAGGGACGATCTTCACGGGACATGCGGAGGCGTGCGCAACCGACGGGCCAGGTCAGTCACACGGCGTAGATGAGGCGGATCGCGGCGGCGGTCGGGTGATCAATCCGATCGCGCGCGAGGTCGGGGACGCTGCTCGGTGGAGACGGGGTGGCGGCGGAGTCCGAGATGAAGCCGGCGACGGCGGGCGGCAGGGCGGCTATGATTGGGCACCGCATGGCGCGAGGCCACCGGGTCGGGTGATGCAGGAGTCCCGATCGGAGCAGGGCAGTGATGGCCGGCATAGGTCGACGGGCGGGCCGACGCGCGAACGGCGGCGGCGAAGGGCCGCCGCATGACGCGAAGCCGCCGAGTCGGAGCAATCGGCGGGCAGACACGCGGACGACGCGTGAGGCCGCCAGGTCAGAGAAGAAGCCGGCCGATCACGCCGGGGTTGGAGTAGAGGCGCACGGGTTCGACGGCGGCGGTGGACGACGCAAACCGATCAAGATTAGATCGGAAAATCAAAAAAACCGCCGATCAAAATGACCGGCGGGAGAGAAAAACCCCGGAGCAAGGGCTCGGGAAAAAGACTCTCTAGGGCAGCCGGTCAACACGACCGGCGGACGAACCCTAAGTACGGGCGGCGCGGCCCCCGGCGGCGGTCATGGAGGCCGACCGCCCCAGGGCGGCGCGCGGGTGCGGAAGCGGCGGCGGCTAGGGTTTAGAATCCGAAAACTGATACCATGTTGGAAGTGAGAGAGGGATTTCTTGAGCAGCATGGGCATATATATAGGAGTACATGGTCATCTTGAAGTACAAGTCAAGGCAGGAACAAATCCTAGGCTATTCTATGTTTTCTAAATAAACATTATAATCAACAATGGGGGAGGGCGCCTTCTCCATGGCTCCGCACCTGCGACACTGCTTGGGGTCGGGGGTGCCATGTCCACAGCCATCATATCATCACCTATATACAACCTCGCAGCTATTTTTTTTTGAACAGCAGAAGGGTCCCGAAGGACCCGGTCTTTCATTAGATAAGCATCGAAGCACATTTTACATCAGGATCCAAACGAAACAGGAAATTGCAACTAAGCCCCTGACTTTTACATGGAGGACCCCAAACTGAAAGCAAGAAACGCGATCGGGTTCCTAGCAGCCACCGCCCGGATTGAACCTCGCCGCCGCCGGGGACGAACCACTTGGCGTGACGAAATCGCCATGGCCGCATCAGCTGCACACCACGGCCTCCGAACCGCAGCTGGACCTGCCTCCCATAAGGCACACACGCCGGGAGGAATGGATTCGGCCGCCATTCAGCCAGAAGAAGCAGCAAGCCAGCGGAGACCGGCAGCCAACCAAGGGCACCGTCGCTCCACCATGGAATCATCTGCTGATATGCTCGAACACGACCTGCAAGCTTCATGTATCTGCAACACCCCTGCTCCTCATCCACGACCAAAGTGACCTGAAAGAGCAAGCTGCTGGAGAGGTCAATCCTCCATATCTGAGAAGACCTCGGGCTTATTAGGGGAAGAGAGCTCGCGCCAGATCCACTCCCAACTGCCTCCGTCCACCATGGACGGCAAGCCTGGGAGGCAGCCGGAGACCACCAGACGCTGCCCGGACGCGTCGATGGAGAGCTCCAAAACGGCATAAAGCCAGACGCCACGAAGGCAAGTCTCACAGTACTACTAACCCTAAAACTACTATGAACAGGAGGCCAACCACCTAACCTATCCTCACGCCGGACGGCAGAGCCACCGGAGAGAGAGAGGGAGAGGGGCGGAGACGTGAGGCACGAGAAGACTCTCAACGGGGGCAGGAGAGGGAAAAAGCGATCATACTGATACGATCGCGACATGCTACAGCATACCGGACCCGACCATTATTCTAGTTTTCAAAAAGGAGGTTTGGCCCCGCCTCTTCATTAGATAGATGCATACGGCCAAAAGAAATCTGGTTATTAAGTCGAGTTCCCAAAAGAAATCTGGTTATTAAGCTAGCTATCGTGAGAGCAAACCAACTAGTGACTTAACCCCATCTGTTTAAGCGTGTGCATGCTCACTAATCACATGATAAACCGCTGCTAAGGCCTAATTCGTTGGTGGCTTAAAAATTAAGTCGTCTTCTTTTCAACTTCCCTCATAAGCCTCCTTCCCATTCGCTAGGGCTCAAATCAGTTATGAGATACACATAAGCTCCAACAAATAGAGAGGACAGCTTATGGGAGGAGTTTTCCTTTAACACCCAAACCGTAGAATAATCATTCTACGCTATTTTCTATTGACAATAAAAATTTTACACGAAAGATTAGAAAAAGGAAAAGTACCAAAAGGGCGGCATAATACCACTACTCAGCGCTTGCATATAATAGCTGTATTGGCTCTCACAAGCGACAACAAAGGCCTCAACCCTAGCTGCTTCCAGCCCGGCCCTTCACAAACCCCGTACTCCGCCCCGCACCCACCCCTCGACGTCGCTGGCGGCAAGCCTCTCCCCTTCCATGTGTGGTAAGGCTATAGTTCCTTTGACCTTGTCCCTCGTCCGTTGGCATTAGATGTTCTCCGCATCAGCGCCAGATAGTGCTAAGCCTTCTCCCACTGCTCCTCCGAGTCCCGCCCCTGGCTGCGAGAAGTGGTGCTCATGCGCCGCGTTGTCGTGGCTCCGTATTTGATCATAAAGTGAGATGCATATTTCATGTCCTCCGACTGGTGGAGGTGAATATGGTGGGTGGTTTGCATCTTCCTTGATAGCATCATGTTCGACATGGATGGAAGCTAGGGACTGTGCGCCCCCTATGTCCCAGATCTGACCGCTTCCACTCGAGGTTGGACAGTTTCTCTCCTAGACCCACTATTGCGGTGAGACTAGGGTAAATAGAAGTAGTTGCCTTGCCTTCGACAGTGGTCGGCCTTGACAATATGCTGTGATATGGGGGCGCGGGATCTTGGATGTCGGGGTGGCCCTGGAAGGTGGACTATGTTGCCTACTCTCTGATGGGTTTTGTGGCGGTGGTGTTCGTTACCCCCTTTGATGTGTAGATGAAGCGGATGGTGGTCTTGGTGTGTCTGCTACCAGTGGTGCCGGACAGTCCTTGATCCGATTTGTATGTGTTGATTCACTATGGCGACCTCTTCTCATAGTGCACTCAATTGCTAGTGTTATGCGACAACGTGCGAGGGAGGTTTCAAGCTTAAGTTCAACACTTCTGTGTCGGCGGCGGTGACGCCTGCGGGTTTCGTTTCCTCCTTGGGTGCATCACCTATGTCGGTGGTAAAACCGGCAGACCCGGGGTAGGGGGTCCCAAGCTGTGGATACCAGATCAATGGTAACATAGACGAAGGAGATAATATTTACCCAGGTTCAGGCCCTCTCGAAGAGGTAATACCCCACGTCCCTCTTTGATTGTATTGATGATGATGATGATGATGATGATGATGCATTGAGTACATGTTTGATCTACCTCGAGATTGTAAGGAGAGACCTAACTCTAGGGCTAGGTAATTGTGTTGAGATCCCTTCTACGGGCTAAACCCTTTGGCTTATATACATGCCAGGTAGGGCATCTAGGGTTACATGGTCATTATCCAAGCATGCATGGAGGCGGTAGGAGATGTTTTCGAGTATACGTCAAGTCTTTGGTAGATGCAGTCTTGATCACGTCCAGGCGTACGTGTAGCTTCTAGAGTCCATCCAATGGAGAATGAGGCATACAGTCCCAGCCCAAGGACTATGGGCCGACTCGGTTGTCACCCCTTAGTCCAGGAAACCATCAGTAGCCCCCGAACTGGTCCTCTATGCCGAGGACGATCTGCTTGATGTAAACAACTTTGGATCCAAAGTCCTTGGCTTGACAAACGAGCTCCCCTTCTTTGGCTATTCGAGATACCTTCCTTTTAAAGGTCACCATGGACCACCCCTTGAAGGGATGGCATCCCCCGAACAGGACCTAGTCATACCCACTCAGCGTTCGAAGACATGAGGTTACTTAGCCTTGAAGGCCTGTCGCGTAGGTGTGAACAATGCATCTAGCCACGACTAGGAGGGTAGTTACTGCTCACCTGAATCACGGCCTGAGGCACTCCTCTCATTGGCACGTACCATCTAAATGGAGATCGTGCTCGTTTTCTAAGAGATGCCATTAAGATTTTGTTTTTCCTATGCACATAAATGCATCCTTTATGGGTAGTGGCGATTTCAACAGCATGGCAAGAGGGACTCTTGGCCTTTAACCAGCCTATATAAGAGCAAAATGATAGCGACGGGAAAAGTATGCTCCCATTTCTCCCAGCCTGATGCCTCTCGAGCTCCAGCGCCCAGATCTCCTCCTGAATTCCTCTTGCTTACGCAGCGCTTCCTCCACCTTGCCCCCTAGCCATGGCAGACACCAACCTCAAGGGTCACTAGGTCGGCTCCTCCGTCACGGAGGGCACCATCCTGGAACTACGTAGCGCGGGGTACATCCCCACTGAGGTTAACACCCGCGTGTCAGATCCGTAGCAGCAAGTGCCTGCTCCCAACCCCTGGGAAAGGGTAGTCTTTGTCCCCACCTCATCAGAGGCCTGGGGTTCTCACTGCACCCTTTCGTGTGTAGGATCATGCTTTACTACTGGCTAGATTTCCAACATCTAGCCTCAAATTCCATTCTCCACATCGCCTCCTTCATCATGGTCTGCGAGGCCTTCCTCCGCATCGAGCCGCACTTCGGATTGTGGCTGAAGATCTTTGGAATCAATCCAAAGTACAGTGGCTCCGAGCTCGCCGAGTGCGGGGGCGTGATGATCAGCAAGAACCAGAAGGCGGGGTGGTTCAAAGGCACCTTTGTTGAGACCATCAAGGAGTGGCAGTGCGAGTGGTTTTACATCACCGAGCCGCTCGCCGCTGGCCAGCCCGAGGTCCCAACATTATTGGCTGGGCCTCTGAAGAAGCTCGTATCCTGGAAGAAGAAGGGCATGGATTGGGGGAACCCAGCGGAGGAGAAAGCGCTGTCCCAGAAGATCAAGTTCTGGACAGACCAGAAGAACCACCAGCTGGTGGACGTGGTAAACATCATGCTTCACCGCTGTGTCCTACTGCTCCAATCTCAGGCTACCCCGATGTGGGCGTATAAGCCCGAGGGCGCAGTGCCCGTCCACCACTTCTTCCGCTCCACTTTGGCCGAGATGTGGACGCTACTGTTCAAGCTATCTAAGAACGACTTTCCTCCGGAGGAGAGGGATCTCAGCTTTAAAGCCAGCCACGACGCCCCTAAGGTAATCTTTCAATATGCAATTATATAATCCATGTTTCTTCGAATCTTATAGACTTTGGTTAATGATTAACTGATCTTATATTTGTAGAAGTGGATCTCTAAGGCGCAGCTGCCCGAGGGGGAGAAACCACCTGCTCACGTCCCTCTTAGTCGAGGAGCCGCACATGGTGATCCCCAAGGGGTCAAAACCTTCAAGGGGCAAGGCAGAACTTCGGGCACGGGAGACCTCGATCACCCGATATGAGGAGACCCACACCTCCTCCACTCACAAGGATGACGCGGCGGAGGACACGGGGGAAGGGAACCCTTCCCTTAAGGGGAAGAGGGCAGCCTCCGAGGACGCCGTGGCAGAAGCGTGGCCGAAAGGCCAGAAGAGGCTACGCAAGGCCTCCATCGAGCCTGTCGGCAAGCCTGCTCCGCCAGAGAAGGCTAACTTATTCGATGAGTCGGAAGATGATCTCCTCGAGGTGGGGAGGGAGAAGCCGGCGCCCCAGAGGCATCGCAACTATTTTTGGGCTTCAAAAAGTCTGTTCATCAAGATAAGATTTATACGGGTTATTTTCTCCAGTCCGCCGAAGGTACGCCTCAGCGGTGACACCTCAAGCGGGCTACCGACAGCCAGTGGGACACCCGAGCCCGCCACTTCCCCTCCATCTCTCGAGGGGCTGGGGGAAGCAACATCTGGTCTAGCCCCCCTGGTTAACACCACGGGGCCCGAGGTGTCGGTAGTCATGGCCGAGGTCGAAAGCTCGACCAAACAAGGCCAAGGGGGCGAGGTCCCCGTGGTCACCAAGGAAGGGCTAGGCCAGACATTGGTCCAGCCAAGGCCACCTCCAGCACCAACACCACAGCCGAAGGCCTTTGTTCCCAGCACCTCAGTGTTGGGTTCAGAGGTTCTACTGCCCCGCCTCCCACCCAAGGATGGGCTGTCGCGGGATGGACCAAGGAACTCGATCTGATACAGAGGCAGATCGAGCTATCTCAAGAGAGCACAAGCGGTTGCCGTGTTTGTCAAACATGCTCTGAAAATGCGCATAAATTTGTAATGCTCACGCCGAGCTATTTCTCTTGACAGCTACTGTGACAGAGCTTGAGGCGCTCAAGGCCGAGCTTGTGAAAGCTCGGTAGGAGGCCAAGCAGCAAAAAGCTGCGGCCACCAGGGCGAAAAAGGACCTAGCCGCCAAGAAGGTGGCTAGGGATAAAGACCAGGCATGGGTCTTGGAGGTAGAGGAGACCCTGAAGGGCGTGTACCAGGAGCACGACGCCCTTCAGAATAAGGAGAAAGGGGCGAGCGTAGGGGTCGACAAGCTACACCTGGTGCACGCCAAGGTCCAGACATAGGCCCGGGCTGACCGCGAAGTGCTCCAGCAAGTGGGGCAGATCGCAGCCATTTTTACTTCAGTGTGTTTTGGCAGCAAGGGGTTCGTCGAGCTCACCCAGCAAGGGGTTTGCAAGGGGTTCGGGTGAATACCTTTTCCACGTTGGCGGAGTCGACGGTGGTGGCGAGTTTGCGTTGTAACTGTCGGCAATGTTTTGCAAAGCACCCAAACAATGGTAAAGTGATGTGCGTGGATTTGTGTGGCAACACGACATAACCTCAAGTTATTAGATGAATATAGATAGACGATTTTACGTAGGTTCGGTTCCCCGCGATGGGAGTAACAACCCCAGTCCCGATGGTCTAAAATCATATATGCTTATCTTCTTTCTCACTCCTCACACCCTTGTCGCTTCCATCTCTCTTCCGTCTTCTCGATCTATTTTTAAGATGAGACAACACATCTCACTAGTTCCAACTGCAACACTGATGTGGTCCCCATCATGGGTCACCAACCATCTCTTTGCCAAGAGCAACTCATAGGGGCGGACCCAACCTAGCTGACCCCATATGCCCTTCTGGGATTGTTCCTCGATGTCGCGAGGGGAAAACCTTAATCCTGCTTGGTCATTTGTCGAGCGGATTGGGCTTTTCTCTTTCTCCCTTCATGAGAGGGTTATTGGGTTACTACCTCTCTGTCCAGGTTTATTGAGCCTGCTAGCCAAAATGCAGGGACCAAGGCAAAATATTAATGCTAACCGTGACTGATTACGAGGCATGGCAGCAACCAACGAGATTAGCTGGTCCAGCGTTACACGTCTCCTCTTTTCCTATGGCCAATCACACGCATATCATTGCCTATTTTATTTCTATATGCAGGCAGGTCTAACCAATCAAGTGTCGATCCAGGGAGTTGAATCAAGGAAAGGTTCATGCGTTGGTCTAGTGGCCTTAAAAATTGGGACATGGCTAGTTGCCTCAAAGGCCCAATAAATCAGGACGGAGGTAGTACTACGGGGTCTAGCTCGTGCATCTCAAACCCTTGCCCTTAATCTTCTTGGCTTTCTTTGTACATTTGTGCGAGGATTTGCTGGAGAGGTGTCCAGAGCTTGTCGTATTTCATTACCTCTTAGAGCTTCACACGTTAGATGGGGGTAAAGACCTTGTGGTTGCCCAGTATTCCAATGCTGATCTAAGAGCATACAAATTATGGTTGGAGCAGAATACACAACACATAAAAGTGTTTTACAACACCCAGAAACTTCGAACTGTAATAAATTCTCTAATAGGTGTTGCAAAATATATCACAATTGTCTTTCTATGGATGCCCTATTTTAAGGCACCTATTATAGCAACCGAGTGATGTAAACAACACTTGGTGTTGCAAATTTGCCTGCCCCCTACCCTAATTTTTTTGTTCCAACCACCCAAGTGTTGCAACTTTGCAACACTTGGTGTTGTAATCTTTTTTGCATACATGGCACCTATTGAACCAACATTTTTGCCCCCTCATATTGTAAAAAGTGGTCCTACCCTATTTAGGGCACCTATTAGTGATATTCTAAGGATTTTTGTCAACACCCCCATCCAGGTCAGGGATGACGTGATGAAGTGGTGGTTTTATCACATTTTCAAAGATTCATTGCCTATTTGTTTGTGTAAGGTAGGTGGTGGCCTATTTTTTCTAGGAAAAATAGTACTAGTTGCCCACTGACCAATCTCTTGTACCATTTGTTTTATGCATCAGCTATTTGTCAGTGTCCTGAATTTATAAATTGTGTAAGTCAATTTTGCATAAGAGAGTAGTAAAGCCCCGAGCCATAGACAGGGTGGCCACTATTGGCTGCAACAACATGTCATCGACGTAGGGAGGCAACATGTTCATATGTGTGAGTTCAAGGTTCGAAGTGAAAGCTAGGATTGTGGCTGCAAGGCCCGGGTGGCAACATCGCCGACTATGGGTGTGGTAGCAGGAAATTCACCGACATTAGTTTGGAGATCGTAGAAGAATGAAGAAGGTACGCGGGAGAAGGAAGATAAAGCCGCAACAATTCAATTTCCAACTACCAGGAAAAAATGCACTAAAAGGAAAATATCCGACAAAATTGATGTTTAGGACGTTTGTTGTTTTATGACGCATGCTACACATCAATAGACTGATTTCTTGGGGTAATCATCTGGTTCGACACCGATTCGGGTGTCACCAACCATTGGATCAGGGACCGGGTCAACGTAGCAAGTCCCTTCTTCACGTCACATAAACACACCACCGCATGTATGCCATGCAAGCATCACCCCGCCCGTTGCAGCACCATTGGGCTCCTCGCAGTGTCACCAGCATTACAATCGCCGCCGCGCAACAACACCGGTGTTGCGGACATCTCCACGAAAACATCACCAATGTTGCAGTCGTATCCACGAAAACATGACCGACATTGCAGCGGGAACATGGCCACCATAACATTACCAGTATTATTATCGTTGCCGCCCAACATCCTCGTCGTTTGTCGTCGCCATGGGAACATCGGTGGCGTTGAATAGTGCACATCGCCCTCATAGCATCATTGGTTTTGATGTCATCGCGATCGCAATACCAACGATTCCATGTATTAGAGGCCATACTACAAACCGGCAAGCTCTCCCACAATTGCAGCAGTTGTCGTGCCGCTTGAAGAACCTGTGGAATGCCGCATGGCCTCATTGTAGTTCCTTAGAGCATCTATAGCCAGACATGGCAAATCCGGCCCCTCAAACGCCCACGGCCGCGCCCGGGCACGCCCACGGGCGCATCCGGATGAGCCCTCATATTTCCTTCCGGGCATCCATATATCTCAAATCCAGACTCTCAAATCCACGCAAATACATGCACGTCGATCATGCAACACAATCTCACACATAAATAGCAATTGTTGGTATCAAGCATAGATAGCGTTTACATAAAATTTATTTGACGTGCCAAACACAAGCATTGCCTCCTTGGTTGCCATTGTGTATCCACATGTGCTCCACAAGATCATTGAGTAGCTGCGTGTGCACCTGCTGATCTCGAAGATTCTGATGCATCTGCAGAAAGTTCATAAGCTGAGCGACATCTTGATCTTCCGGGATTTCAACTTGTTCTCCGGGTGCTTCGAAATCATGGGTTTGGGCTATAACATCACCCTCATCCTCGACAATCATATTGTGCAGAATAACACAACATATCATCAGCTGCCACAAAGTTTCCGATTCCCACATCATTGCACCGCACCACACAATTCCCCAACGAGCTTGAAGCACACCAAATGCCCTCTCCACATCCTTCCTAGCCGCTTCCTGCATTTTTGTAAAGTGGCTCTATTTATTGCCACACGGCTTGGATACGGTCTTCACAAGCGCCGCCCACTGAGGATAGATGCCATCGGCAATATAGTACCCCATGTTGTAGTCCCGGCCATTGAGGTGTAGCTGCACGGCGGTGATTCCCCATTGCAAAGCCTCCTGAACACCGGAGATCATTGAAGCACGTTGATGTCATGGTGAGAACCGGGCATTCCAAAGAAAGCATGCCAAATTCATAAGTCATGTGATACCACCGCTTCTAGTATGATGGTGGCCTCTCTTGTGTGACCTTGATACATTCCCCACAGACCTTTGGGGTAGTTCTTCCATTGCCAATGCATGCAATCAATTGATCCGAGCATTCCTTGAAACTCCCTTGCCTCTCCAATGGCCAACAACCGTGTCTTCAGGCATGTGCTTTCCCCATGAGATACTCAGATCCAAACACCTCAACCACGGCGTGGGCAAATTTGACAGTAGTCTTCAGGCACGTGCTTTCCCCCATCAAGACCATCTCACCAACGGTGTTTATAGCAGTACCAAGTGCAAGCATCCTCAGAGCAGCCGTGCACTTCTGCTTGGCCGAGAAAGAGAGTTGGCCGCAACAATCACTTCTGAGCTTCAAGTAGTCGTCATGTTCCTCTACTCCCTCCACAATGCGCAAAAAAATGGTTTCCGCATGAGAAAACATCGACGAAACCATGGATCTTCCGGGAAAGCAGGTGTGGGAGCAAAATAGTCATTGTGCAGTAGCTTTGCTCCGGACACCCTGTTCCGGTTGATCACTCTTCTCCCTTTGAATGAGCCCTTGAAGTTGAGAGTATGCTCCACCTTCTAGTCCATTTCCTCTTGCATGCTCATGAGCATGATCATGTCCACTCCTTTGCCCGAATCAAACGAATCAAAGAACTCATCTTCAATCATTTGGCCAAGCTCCATCGGTCCGTACTCCTCATCCAACGAAGCATGGGAATCCATCATTTACCTTAAAAAATCACAATAATTCCATTCGGTCAATGTGTCAAACATATCAAGTGCAAGGCGGAGCCAGAGAGTTACCGGACGTACCACGATGGTGTCCGGGCCGGTGACGACATCCCCCGCGGCGAGGACGAGAGCGCTCTTCCGGCGCTGGCGACGGAGAGCCTGGGAATGGCCATGGAGCGGGCGCGGCAGCGGAGCACGAGATGGATGGCGCGGAGGAGGAAGAAGAGAGGAGATAGCAAATGGATCCGGCTGGTCTACGGGGTGGATTTGGTGCAATTTGGGGTGGAGTCAGGCTGTCGGGTCCGACGTGGCATGCCCGGGCACCCCATATTTGGGTTGGATATGAGGGGAGCCGGTCAGCTCGGGCGTTTGAGGGCCGTTTGAGGGGCCCGCCTGGGTCAAAAAATTGTGGCCGAACAGAGATCATGGGGGCCACCCAGACGTATAAGGAGGGTTTGAGAAGTCCGGATGTAGATGCTCTTACAGCACAATGGGGAGGGGGGTCTTGCGGCATCTCACACATGAACAATGGGCCGGTCTACAGTACTAGAGCCGACCACGATGGCTCGCGTGCAGCGGCGGCCATCCCTCCCAGCATGGTTGTCATTGATCGCAACAGGATGGATGACGAGCTTCGTCAGCCGATGGTGGGAGAGGAGCGGGGAGAGAACAGGAGGGGGCTCTCGGGATTTGCATCTTGATGGCGGGCGAGCGGTGCTTCAATGTCAGAGGAGGGGGCGAGATAACTGCATGAGGGGCCCACGCGGCACGGGGCACGTGTTAATAGCCTGAGGCGGCCAGTCAACGCGTCAGCTGTTTTTGGTCTGTGGATTCCTAGCATTTCCCTAACATTGCCGTCATATCCACGAAAACATGACCGACATTGTAGCAGGAGCCTTGGCACCACAACATTACTGGTATTGTTTTCGTTGCCGCACAACATCTTCATCAACCGCCGTCGCCATGGGAACATCGATGGTGTTGCACAGTGCACATTGCCCTCGCAGCATCATTGGTGTTGATGTCATCGCCATCGCAACATCAGCGATTCCATGCAGCAGACACTACTAGGGAAAACCTAGTAGTAGCGCTGGTTTTTGGCCTATCAGTAGCGCGGGTAAGCGCGCTACTGATATGGCGCTACAACTAAAGCTTAGCAGTAGCGCCTACTAGCACTCGCTACTGCTATATCTACTTAGTAGTAGCGCTTTGCGAAACAATCGCTACTGCTAATTACTAGTAGCGCTTTCGAAAACAACCGCTACTACTATTATTCTGTATTCTATTTCTTTTGAATTTTAGGTCGTATTCATACACCTTTATACAATTTTTCATACAATAGCAATTTAGATATTATTTTTACATTATAATGAGTTATTAAATCACTAGGTGAAAGAACCTTGGATTAGTTTCAAGTGCATGGATCCAAAGTAACCAATGGTCACTTTGGATCCATCCATTTGAAACTAATTCGCGGTTCTTTCACCCAATGACATAATAACTTATCATCATCATCATCATCATCATCATCATCATCATCATCATCATCATATCATTAACAACTTCTCATCATAATATATCATTGTCATATAACTCCTCATAATCATCATTTTCGTCCATGAGACATCATATAACAACTTGGTCACTAGTTATAATAACAACTCATCCTCATCATCATGATAGTACTCATAATCACTACTCCTACTCTGCATTACCATCAAGTCTAAGACATTGTAGCACATAATAAAAGCTTCTGATCATCATCATAGTCATATATAATCAACACTAACTAATTGTTATTAATGCGTAGGACCTACTCCTCTCTCCTAGCTAAAATACCATAAAACAGATAAACCGGTTCTTAATATGTAGTATGGTAAGCCTTCGAAGGAGTTGGTCGTAAGCTAACCATATGCATATCACCTTCGGTAAATAGCATGTCAGGCACAACCTGCTTCGGGAGCCTCTGTTCAAAAACGTATATAGTTAGCAATGTAGTTTACTTAAGAATAATGTATGCAATGAAGTTATCATCACTAACAAAATCTTACCAAGTTTTTGGCAATGAAGTTACCATGAAGCAATTTATGGACTAGTGGCACGTATCTAGTATAATTTGGGCTGATAGAGTGACTGGTTTTGAAGGCCTCAACATCTTCTATGAATCAGACAAGATAACCTTTCTCCTCGCAATTAAGCTTGGAGTCATAGCTGTAGTATGTGCCGTCTACTACCTTCCGAGTATTTCTTGAAGATAAGAAATAAGCTGACAATTATAAATAAATAAGTTTAGTACGGACGAACACCAAATATTTTTAAATTGACAACATAAATTACTGAACTTAACAAATTAGTTTGACAAACTCACATCTAGGCAAAACTGGAGGCATGTCCACATTCACCTAGATGTTGATATTATCATCATCATCATCACAATCTTCGGGACGAATATCAAATCTTATTCGCATTCCCTCCTCAAATCCATATGCCTTGCAAAGAGCTTCCCAATTAGAGCAACCGAAATGGGAGCGATTGACCGCATTGTACAGCTTAACCAGAAACTCATAACCATGTTTAGTTCTTAAGTGAGCCCTCCTCGTCTCCACATTCTCAAAGTCATCTAAACCAAAACCAAGCTTCTCCAATACATATGGTCTAGCATGGCATGGGATGTACTAATTGAATTGAAAAAAATCCATAAATTACACGTTGAACAAAAGAAGCACAAGTGATGATATTAATTACGATGAAATGCTTGTCGTTGCGTACCGTACAAACATCAAAGGTCTCTTCCAGCTTCACGGTGAAAAACCTATCATTTTGCAGGTGAGGAAACCTGTCGCACACACCCCGGTCATTGTAGCAGTACCCGCACTCCGGGATCCCATCGTCATCAGACATCTCCTGTGTTCAAAATTCAAAGATTATAACTCGATGGCAAAACCCAAAAAATCCGGCATGACTTTTGCTAAAAAAGGACATATCGAGCGCCTGAAATTTGCCAAAACTGAAATTAATCAACACTCCGGCAAAACATAAGCCACTTACCGATGGTCATTGCATTTCAATGGTTGAAAGTATGAACAAAAACATTTGAAAACATCTTATATATAATCCTAACACTAAATAAACTAGTTTTATTAACTACTTACTAAATAAACTAGTTTTATTAAACACCTACTATAAATAAACTAGTTCTATTAAGCACTTACTAAATAAACTAGTTCTATTAAGCACTTAATATAAATAAACTAGTTATATTAATCACTTACTAAATAAACTGTTTCTATTAAACACTTGCTAAAAATTCTACTACCCAATTCTACCCTAAATTTTCTTACTTCTATTTTATTCAAAACACCTAAAATAGTCAAAAATTACTCTACTAAAAAACCTACAGTCTACGATGTCTACATTCTAAAATCTACATTTAAATTACCTATAATTTGCAAGAACAGAGACAAGGGAGGCAGGAAGGAGAGAGGAGGGGGAGGGGGCGGCCGGAGGAGGAGGGGGAGGGGCCGACCGGAGGAGGAGGGGGAGGGGCCGACCGGAGGAGGAGGAGGGAGGGGCGGTGGAGGGAGGGCTGCTGGCGGAGGAGGGAGGAGGGGGCGGCCAGAGGCGGTGGGAGGAGGGCACGGTGGGAGGAGGTGGGAGGAGGAGGGAGGGAAGGACGGAGTACCTCGGTGGCGGACGGACGACGGGTATCGGCGCGGGCGAGAGTGACTAAGAGGGAGAGTGAGTGAGAGAGGGTCGGCCGCGTGGTGGGGGGGATAAGGTAGGGTTAGTAGTAGCTCGGGTCCGATAAAAGCGCTACAGCTAAGGAGAATAACTGTAGCGCTAGGCGAGGATACGCGCTACTGCTAAGTTGGGCTAGTCATGTGCGCCCAGTTCAGACATAGCAGCAGCGCTTTTTGCTGGTACGCGCTGCTGCTAAAGTTATAGCAGTAGCACGCTTTGTTTATACGCGATGCTACTAAGTAGCAGTAGCACATGATTTTGTCCAGCGCTACTGCTAAGATGTTGTGTATAAGGTTTTCCCTAGTAGTGAGAGGCCATACTGCGAACCGGCAAGCTCTCCCACCAATTGCAGCAGTTGTTGCGCCACTTGAAGCACATGCGGAACGCCGTGTGGCTCCGTTGCAACGCCTTACAAGACCATGGGGAGGGGGAGGGGGTCTTGCAGTAGCTCACACACGAACGATGGGCCGACCGATAGCACCAGAGCCGGCCATGATGGCTCGCATGCAGCGGCGGCCATCCCCTCCCAGCATGGTTGTCGTCGATCGTAATAGGGTGCATGGCGGGCTTCGTCTGTCGATGGTGGGAGAGGAGCGGGGAGAGAACAAGAGGGGGCTCTCCGGATTTGCAGCTCGATGGCGGACCTGGCGGTGCTTCAGTGCAGGATGGGGAGATAGCTGCATGAGGGCCCCACACGGCACGTGCACTAGGGAGCTTTTTTTTTGAAGGTCACCGGGGGAGGGGCGAAGCCCTCCACCTGAATCATTTTCTTTTTCATTTCATCACACCCTTAGGAAGGGGTTTTATTACACACATGCATGGGAGAGGGAGGGAGAGAGAAGGGGAGGGGGACGGCACAGGCGCCGAACCAGTTTTAACCCTCCCGGGAGAGCGCACGCAGCCACCTATCTACACATGCCCGGTCGGCCATTCTCAACCGACCCTTCCAAAGGACAGAGTCTTCTCGGCAGCAACCTAGCATACGGGCCAGGGAAGGTCGGGCTCCCTGGAACACAACCGCGTTTCTGTGCTTCCACAGCTGCCAGCAGCAAAGGAGGGCGAAGGAGGCGTGAGCAGCCTCGCCAGCCGCCCCCCGCACATCCAGGGCCTGAAGCGCGCCAACATGGTAGTTCTTCCCGACCACCTCAATGCCCACGGACAACCAGAAAGAGCGCGCAAAAGGGCAATCGAAGATCAGGTGGTCTGCCGTTTCGACCACGCACGCACAGATGGGGCACGTGGCCTCCGCGGCCGTTATGATAGACTTCCGCAGCAGGACGTCCCTCGTGTGGATCCTCCGTTGCACGAGGAGCCATCCGAAGAACCGGACCCGGGACGGCGCCGCGCACCCCCAAATGAAATCAGCGTAGGGGGCCCGCGTACCGCCAAAACGTTCCAGGGCGTAGATAGCAGCCGCCGCCACGCCCCCACCCGCGCTCCGGCACAGCACCGGGCGGCGCTCATCGTTGCCGTGAGATTCCTGGACCTCCACGAGCAACGCCAGGAGCGCCCCTCGCTCGGCGGCCCCGGCGGCGGTGAGTCTGGGGACGAGCACCCCGTCGATGCCGCGGGCGCGCACTTGCCACACGGTGACCTCCGCATCTATTGCGTGCGAGAGGAGGGCAGGGAAGGCCGCCGAGACGGGCCCACATGGCAGCCAGTGGTCAAACCAGAAGGACGTCCGCCGCCCATCCCGAACCACCACCCTCGTCAGGCTCCGATATAGCGGCAGCAGCTTGGACAGCGCCCTGGCGTGCTCGCCGGCCGACCGGGAGCCGGAGGCTGAGAGCAGAGAGCGCCCGCTCAGGCCCTCCCACACCCACTCCGCCCACCGAGAGGACGTGGGGGACGCGTGGAGACGGTGCAGCATCTTGATCAGAAGGCACCGGTTCTGCGTCGCGAGGTCCCGCACGCCGAGCCCCCCCTCCTCCTTGGTGCGGCAGACCCGCTCCCAGGCCACCAGACATTGTGCTCCGGTGGCACGGTCAGCCGCGTTCCAGAGGAAAGCGCGGTGCAGCGAGTCCAACCTTTTGATCACCGCCGGAGGGAGGAGCATGGCCGCCATCGCGTACGCCGGGAGGGCATCTAGCACTGCGTTAAGCAGCACCAGCCGCCCAGCAGGGGAGAGGAGCCGAGCCCGCCAGCCGGACAGGTACTTGTCCACCTTGACAAGCATGGGGAGGAAATCGGCGAAGGTGAGCTTGTCCCACGACAACGGCAGCCCAAGGTAGTCCTGGGGGAACCCCTGAATATCACAACCAAGAGCACCGACGACCTCCTCCAACATCTCCGCAGGCACATGCATGGGGACAAGTGTGCTCTTGGAGAAGTTGATGTTGAGCCCCGTCGCGGCCACGAAGTCGTCGAGGATGCGGTGAAGGCGGGAAGCCGCGCCACGCTCCGCCCGGAGGATGACCAAGGTGTCGTCGGTGTACTGGAGCACCAGGGGGGTGCCCCCTCCACAAGCGGGTGGTGGAGCTCGTCATCTTGCCGGATCATCTGTTGGAGGACGTCGGCGACGATGAGGAAGAGGTAGGGCGAGCTCGGGTCTCCCTGACGCAGCCCGCGGCGCACCGTGAACCACTTCCCCGGAACACCGTTGAGGAGAACCGCCGACCGGGAGGACCGAAAGATCAAGTCCATCCAAGCACACCACCTGTCGGGGAAGCCGCGCACCTCGAGGATACGCCGGAGCGCTCCCCAGTCGACCGAGTCGAAAGCCTTGGCGAAGTCGAGCTTGAAGATGAGAGCGGGGGCTTTTCGCTTGTGGCAGCATTGGGTCACCTCGGCGGCGTACACAAAATTTTTGGAGATGCTTCTCCCAGCCAGGAACCCTGACTGGTCGACGTCGATGATGCCCCCGATCTGTTGCTGCAGCCGCGTGGTGAGGCCACGGCACAGGATCTTGGCGTCCCCGTTTTAAAGCGAGACGGGCCGGAAGGCGCCAGGCGTGGGCACGCCCACGCCTTTGGGCAGGAGCGCAATGTATGCCCGGTTGATGGCGTCGAGGTTCGCGGTTCCAGCATGAACCTCATCGAAGAGGCGTTGCAGGTCCCTGGAGACCGTGGCCCAAGCGGCTTGGTAGAAGGCGGGGCCCAGGCCGTCCGGCCCTGGCGCGCTGGATCGATCCAGAAGCCCGGCCGCGTCCTTGATTTCGTCGGAGGAGAACGGGGCGACCAAGGTGGCCGCGTCGACCCGCGCGGCGCCCCGGTACAGACCGGCCAGGTCAAACCGCCAAACGGAGGGACGCGCCCTCCCAAGTAGCTCGGAGTAGAAGGAGAGAAGCGCCTCCGCCTTCCCAGCGTGGTCGAGAACCGTCACCCCGCCCACGTCAAGGGCGCGGATCATGTTGGTGTGGCGGCGACAGGAGGCGCTGGCGTGGAAGAACCCAGTGTTCTCGTCCCCCTCGCAGACAGCCCTGCACTTCCCGCGCTGCTTCCAGTATGAGCTCTGGCGCCCGATCGAGTCAGCGAGCGCCAGTCTTGAGTCACTCCGAATCTGCAACTCATCAGAGGTCAAGGGGCGACATTCTTCCCAGAAGTCCACCAAGTCAATCACGAATTTACAATCATTATCGAAAGCTGGAATAAATCTGTGGGATCTTTTCCAAACCTTAGCCGAGGCCCTGAACCGTTTCTTGCGAGCCGCAAGGCACCCCGCAGCACACCTCCCATCACCAACGCTCGACCAGGAGGGTAACGTGAAAGGAAGGAATTGAGGATTACGGAGCCAGGCACTCTCGAAGAAGAACCGCGGGGAAGCCGGAATACTGGTCACAGCCTTCACAACCAGGGGGACATGGTCCGAGGAAGGGCGGGGGCGGGACGACAGAACGGAGTCCGGAAAGGCCGTGTCCCAACCAGAGTCGAAGAATACCCGGTCCAGGTGAGCCAGCGTTGGGGGGTCGCGCTTGTTCGTCCAGGTAAACCGATGATCAGTAAGTGCTAGCTCATGAAGAGCAAGGGTATTTATCAGAGAGTTGAAGGTCGCCGCTCGTGTAGCGTCGAACCGATCATTGTTCTTCTCATCGGGGAACCGGATCAGGTTGAAGTCTCCGAGCAGGAGCCACGCCCCTGACACGCCCTCGGCAACCATGATGATGTCCTCAACGAAATCTGCCGTCAGGGCGTGGTCCGCGGGAGCATAGACGTTGGTGACCGTGAAGGAGAGGGCGCTCGTCGTGGAGGTAAGTGTGGTGGTGAGAGAGAAGCGAGACGTAGAGGAAGAGGCGAGCGTGAAGGCATGGCTGCTCCAAGCCGCCACAACCCCCCCCCCCCCCCCCCACGGCTACCATCGGCGTCCTTACCCACGTGAGCGTCAAGGCGGGAAGGGAGGAAGGAGCGGGTTTTGAGAATGGACAACGCCGACAATTTGCTCTCTTGCAGACAAGCGACGACAGGGTCGACCGCGTTGATGGAGTCCCGGACTACGTCGCACTTGTCGACGTCCCCGAGGCCTTGCACGTTCCAGCACAAGAAAGAGAACTTAACGCGGGGATGACTATCCATTACAAAACCCGACACCGAAAAAACAAGAGCCTAGGCACGACCACAGCGGCATACTAAACACGGCAGAACGGATACAAGCGGCAGGGCGGGGCAGCACAAACGTTGTAATATCCCGCCCAGGCGTCTTGGCGACGGAGGCCGCGACGGGGGGGCACCAGAACTGGCACCGCAAGGCGCCCTAATCATCAGCACCGAGAGGCACCGGAGCACACGGGATTGCCGCCGATGCACGCAGAGCAGCCGCCTCCACGGAGTTCAACGGCTTGAGAACCCCGTCGAGCATCTTGTCCTTCGCCACCTTGGACTTGAGGCAGGGCGAGCAGCCGGAAAGGGCGTCGCGGAGGGCCCTCGGGTGCATGGCCTTTTCCTCCATCCCCATCCACTTGGAGGGCTCGTCCCGGGCAATCCGGGCGCTCCGGCGACGCACGGGGAGGGGAGGTGGCGCAACCACATCCTCCTCGGGCTCCTCGATCTCGACAAGAGACATGCTAGAGGGGCCGCTGAACACGGACTCTCTCCCCGGCGAGCCCGTGTCAGAGCGGACAGGCGTGGCCGTCGTGCCAGCAGATGGAGCCGGGAGGCGCTGCAGCGTGAGCGGAGGGGCACCCAGGATCCTCAGCATGGAGGAGAGCTGAATCCCCCCGCGCGTCCGCCTACGTGCATGGGAGCGGGCCCCCCCCCCCGCCCGCGCCCCCACAGGCTGCCCGAGGAGGACCGCCCGATTGTGCGCAAAAGGAGGGGGTGGCTCGGCGAAGAAGGGGATGTACGTCCCGTCTGCAGAGAAGGAGTCATCCCTGCACCACGCACGCACGGGGCGAACCGCGACGATGCGCGCCCCCCAGCGCCCGCCCAATGGCCAGACTTCGCCGGGCACTAGCCGCGGGTTTTTCAGCAAGACCACGGCGCGGACCGTGGCCAGCTCCCTGCCGGCGAGCACCAGCGGATCAATCTCCAAAACTTTGCCAAAGCTGGAGAACATGGCAGGGATGCATGTGGGGTTGATGAACTCCACCGGAAACCCGGTGGCGGCCAGCACCGCGCACACGTCTAGGCGGGGAGCGACGCGGTCGTACTCCTCCTCTGGGAAGAGATCGATGCGAGCCCCTTCATGCATGAAGGGCTGACGCCGGAGAGCCTCCCTCCTGTCCTCCCAGGAAGCAAAACGCAGGTACATGGCGCCGACCGACGACGGAACCACCTCCGGAAGAAGGTGGCCGAGGTTGTCAAGCACAGCCGCCTGCATCGCGAGGGTGCCATTGTGGAAAGCGTTGGGGGGGACGATGACCACCACCGCAAGGCGCTCCGCGGCCGCGTAGTCGCCCTCCGGCATGAACACCTCTACGGCCTCCGGGCGCTCGGAGTCCGCAATGACCGACGGGAGAGAGTTTCCCGACGACACGGAGGAGGCGGAGCGGAGGGACACACGAGACTCGGACGACGAGGAAGCGTGGTCGCGGAACAGCATCAGCTCGGGGGGGATGCCGGACGTGTCCGGCGTCGGCACCGACGAGCCCGGAGCCCCGCGCGGCTCCGCCGCGCCCGGAGGGGAAGGAGGCGGTGAGCAGACGATCTCGGAGATGGAGATGTTGCGGGAGCGAGGGGGAGGCGAGGCCGGGTCAGCCCCAGCCCTAGAAGACACCAGCGCCACCACGTCGGACGCCACGCCCGGCATCACAGGTGGGGTCGCAGGTCCAGCCGTCGCAGAGGCGGGAGCTGAGCTGGACTCGCCAACCTCCAGACGGCGCGGCGGGATGGACGCAGCACGTGCGGAGGGAGGGAGGGGCCGCGCCCGCGGATAGGGCGTGGACTGGCGCCGGGCCTGGGGAGCGGGGTGGTTTGAGGCCGAGCGGCCGGGGAAGGACGCCGCCGCGGAAGGGACAGGGCGGGGCTTGGGGGCCATGGCGCAGCGAGGGGACGAGGCACGGTGGCCAGAAACGCGGCACCACCGGCACCGAACGGGGTCCCGGCAGTCCTTGACGAAGTGGCGGGTGGAGAGGCAGCGAAAACAGCCGTTCAAGGAAAGCGGCGGCTGGGGAGGGGGCGGGCTGGCGGGACGCGGGTTGACACTGGGAGAGAGAAGCGCGAGCTTGTAGGGGCTGCCCGCTCCCACAGTGGAATTTATGGCGGCAGGTGGGGGTGGGTTAGTGGGAGTAACGCAGTCGCGCGCCCCCGCGGGGGCGCAGGAGGAGAGCCCGCTCCGCCCGCGCATTCGGTGTCCCGCGGACAGGCGACAGGACGGACGGGCCGAAGGAGAGGCAGGGGGATGTCAGTGCTCTCAGGGGCCATGAGAGGCACGGTCAGCAGGGCCGGCAGGGGAAGGATGGGGGGGGGCGAAGCGGCGCCGCGCGGACAGGACATCGAATGGACAGGGGCATAACGCGATAGCGACGTGAGTCGCTGGGAGCATTAACCCCGGCCTGGCGCAGTAGGCGCCGCGCATGCGCCGCGCATTTACGCGTCGATGCCACCTCACCCGCAGCCTCGCGAAGGGAGGCGTGAAGGCTGAGGTTGACGGCGACGAGCAGGCCGGGCGCAACGGCGACGAGGAACCGAGCGACCGCCTCGCTCGCGACCTGGACCGAGAACACTCTCACGCCAGCCGGAACCGCCAGCAACTGCTCAGACGGCGCGCAAAAGAAGTAGGAAAGGAGCAAGGCGACGCCGTCGCAAGTGAAGCACTCGGCGACAAACGGGACGACGACCCAAACCGTGCCCGGCTCCGTCAGGGAGGGGAACGCCGCGGCGTCGAAAGGGACGCCGGAGAGGAAGGATCTCAGGACACGGGAGTGGAAGGCGATACCTGGGACGGGGGACAAGGTCAAGAGCGGCGGCAGAGGGCGGCACTACGGGGCACCCAGCAGCAGCGTCACGGTCGGGGCAACGGACAAGGAGCGGAGCCGACGGTGGTGGTGGGTGTGGCGATGGAGGAGTGGGCACTACGGGGGCAGGGTCGCCGGCGTCGCCTGGCGAGTCGCCAGAGCACCCGTCGCTACCCATCCTCCTAAGGGTTCGAAGGCCTTCCACTAGGGAGCTTTGGCAAGGCCAAATGGGCCATGGCCTGCCACGGCTAGAACAACTTTTTTTTTATGAAGCCCATCCTACAACGCGACCAAACAGATACAGGAAAAGCCTCACACGCGATAGCACTGAAGCACTCGACCCTCTAAAAAGGAAGTCACGCAGAGCATCTCAGACACAGGTTCCGGCTGCCGGTTGCTGCGGCGCCTGTCGCCGGACACCGGCGGACCACAGAGATCGATGCCTCCCACAACCGGCGGTCCATTGGCCATCGCCACACAGCCAATCAATTAACCCATGCGGCTACGCTGCGGCGAGGCGACGACCCAGCTGGCCAGATCCTTCTATGAATCTGTAAGAATCACTCCCTACACGCTTACCAAATCTGAATCTCTGTAAGCTGCACACGTAAATTTATTTGAATCATTCCCAATTGGATTCTCCTAAATACCACTTAGGTCGTTGTTCACTAGATCATCCCTAAATTCTCAATTAGCATAAATAATCCATTGAAGATCTTGTTTCTTACTCCCTCCGTTCTTAAATACTTGTCTTTCTAGGCATTTCAACAAGCGACTACATACGGAGCAAAATGAGTGAATCTACACTCTAAAATATGTCTACATACATCCGTATGTAGTAGTCATTTGAAATGTCTAAAAAGACAAATATTTAGGAACGGAGGGAGTATAATTTATACTGTGCAAGGTGCTGAGCAGTGACTATATTTAGTGAAATAGTATATATGCTTACGGTTACTTCGTAAATTTTAAAATGACATGCCGGCTCCGTCTTTCGGAGGTGCTCATAGAGGTAGGGTGTGCGTGTGTGCGTTCATAGGGATGAGTGTAAGTGCGTGTACATGAGCGCTTGCGTCTGTACTGTGTTAAACAAAAGAATCTGAAAACATTTTATCTCTGGTCCGCCCAAGCAATTTTTTTAGCCCCGCCCTGGGCACGTGGCACGTGTCAATCGTCTGAGGCGGCCAGTCAACGCGTCAGCTGTTTTCGGTCTGTGGATTCCCAGCGTTTCCCTTGTTTTGCTTTCTTTTTTTCCCGCACGACACAGTACGAGCTCCGCCTCTTGTTTCCATTGATAAATTTGGCTTGAGAGTCAGAGTCTGTGAGCGCCGAGCGTCAACGCGAGCCCAGTCCTCGGACTTGACACAACCATGCACGTGTTTACTCCTTTCCCTCTTCTTTTCTATAGAGCTGCCTCGCATTTCTCAGCCCTTTCGTCGCCGGTCCCGACTCCCGACACCGTACCCCGGCCGGGCGTTGATCGGACGGCAGTGTTTTGTCTGCAACCACCAGCATGGGCGCGCCATGGCAACGAAACTGCGGTCACATGCATGCATGCATGCATACTCCGCCACCAAACTCTCCCAGGAGGCAGGACTAGTACTACTAGTACCCTCTTCCTTGATATCAACGGTAGCCGTCGCCTCGCCCTCCTTGCCTTCACCCTTTCTTTTCCCGGGATCAATTAGGCCAACTCCACCGCGCGACCCTATCATGTTCGTTCCTGTTTGTTTGGGGTAAAACGGACAAACCAGACGGCCCAGCGGCAGACCTCATTTTGCTTTTTCGTCCGTTTTGTGTCTGTTGCACCCCATCCCTGGACCAAAGTTGGTCTCGTTTTGGGGCAAAAGCGGACACGAGCCGGACGTTTTCTGCGCCCCTTCTGTCCGCTGTGTCCGCCTGCACATGGGTCTGACCCACCTGTCATTGAAACCTGAGGGACCCACCCACCCACCCACCCATCCCTTCTCTCTCCTCTATTTCCACTATTCATTGCACACCGCGTCGATGGCCGCCGGAGCAGGGCATGGGGCGAAGCCGGAGCGCGCAGGCGGGGCCGAGCTCGCCGCGCCCGGGGCGGGGCGGAGCGCGCGCGGGCGCGGCCGGTGCGGGGCGGAGGGCGCGGGCGCGCTGTGGGCGACCGAGGACGCGGGTGCGCGGAGCTGGGCACGGCCGCGGCCGGGGCGGGGCAGGGCACGCGCGGGCGCGGCCGAGCTCGCCGCGGCCGGGGCGGGGCGGAGCGCGCGCGGGCGCGGCCGAGCTTGCCGCCGCCGGGGCGGGGCGGAGCGCGCGCGGGCGCGGCCGAGCTCGCCGCCGCCGGGCCGGGGCGGAGCGCGCGCGGGCGCGGCCGAGCTCGCCGCCGCCGGGCCGGGGCGGAGCGCGCGCGGGCGCGGCCTGTGCGGGGCGGAGGGCGCGGGCGCGCGGAGCTGGGCTCGGCCGCGGCCTGGGCGGGGTGGAGCCGAGCGCGCGGAGAAGGGCGCGCTGTGTAGAGCAGGGCCTCGCGCCGGAGCTCGCCGGCGCGGTCTGCACCGGAGCTCGCGGACGTGGCCTGCGGGCGGGTGCGTGTGCACGCGCGGGCTGCGGGCGCGGCAGCAGGCGTGGCCGGACGAGCGCAGGCGGACGCGCCATGGTGGCGGCGAGCGCGGCGTGCAGGCGGCGTCGGGGCAGCGCGGGCGCGGTCGAGGAGGCGAGCTGCGGGGCGGCACGGGCGGTCGAGGTGGCGAGCTGCTAGGCGGCCCCGGTGAGCGAGCGCGAGCGGCCATGGCATGCTATAGCGGGCGCGGGGGCAGCGGACATTTTGGGGTTGGTCGCTGCGGTGGGTGCCTCGAACAGAAGCCGGACGCATATGTCCTTTTTGACACCTATCGCCACCCCAAACGGACGAAATCCGAACAAAACGGACGTCCGTTTGGAGTCGTGCGGTGGAGTTGGCCTTAATATCAGCAATGCACGATGAACCAAATTACAACTATGAAACTATAACACGTTCAAACCCGAACGAACAAAATGTTGAATAAATCTTATGACTATGTCATGTGACCGCCGTCATCTTCTCGTAGGGATCGGCACGCTCCTTTGGACCTCTTTCGCCCCACTCGTCGTAAGTGCATCCAAATTTCTTTTCTTCATCTCAGCTGTAATGTAAGTTTCCAAACTTATTTAAAAGGGCACTGATAGGCGTTGGCGCACCGGCTCAAATTTGGGCTGGTCGCACCACAGCCATACGATATAGCTGCAGGAAGCCGTCAGATCTGTCACCTGTGTCGTCTTGTTCCTCCCCCTTAATTATTTCTTTTTCCCTCAAGTGCCGGCGCACCAGAGCCGCACCAACAGCGTGAATCCCCCCGCCCCCAACGTCGATACCCTCGCCAGCTCACCGCTGCTCGACATTCTCGATCCCGAACAGCCACAGTTCCACCAGCCCCCGCATGGTTGCAACAAAAAATCCCAGCGCCGGTAGAAGCTCCCTTGCTGCCCGTTGCAGCAACAAAAAATTGTGTGCCGTCCTCGCCGGCCACCCTCGCCATCGCCGGCCACGCTCGCCCTCGCCTGATTGCAACAAAAAAAAAGCAGCATCCTCGCCGCCGCAAAAATAATCTAAAAAAGCAACAAATCCTCAGTGTTCGATTGAAGCAAAAACATTATAAGGTTCCAGCAAAAAAGGGCATCGGTGCCAGCAAAATCAATCTCACCAGAAGAACTTCAGTTGTTGAGTGTAGCTAAAAAAATTGCTAGTTCCAGCAAAAATAAATGCTGGTTCCGGCAAAAATAACAGCAGTGAGACTCTCATTGATTCAATTGTAGCAAACAAAAAAATGATTGTAGCAAAAATGATTACTAGTTCCAGCAAAAAAAACACTTGTTCCAGCAAAGCCAGATCCAGCAACCCAGATCACCTGTTGCAGCTCGTCGCCCCCGACCCTGCACCAACTTGTACGCATGGTTGCAGCTCGCCATCGGGTGCGTCGCGGTATGAAGCTCAACCAACGGGCGGTTGTAGCTCCGGGAACCGTGGTTGCAGCTCCAGGAACCGCACTTTGTAGCTAGCCGTCTGGCAGCCATCGGTGGATGTAGCTCGACCACGCCTCGATTGCAGCTCCACTAGCCAGGGGTTGCAGCTCCCCATCCCGCCGGTTGCATCATATGTAGTGTCACCGTCACGGCTTGCGGCCTGCTGTGTAGCTAATCGCCATGCCGCCCCTTCGCCTTCGACTATCACTAGTAGAAAAAGGGTCATACGTGAAGCCCAATAGTGCCGGTTTGAATTTCAGCCGGCACTAATGTGTACAATAGCACCGGTTCGTGGCGGCGATCAATAGCACCGGTTCGTGGCGAACCTTTAGTACCGGTTCATGCCACAAACCGGTACTAAAGGGGATGTGTCAGCCTGTGGTCAGGCTATGGCCCCACCATCACCATTTAGTGCCGGTTCGTACCACGAACCGGTACTAATGAGGTTATGGCAAGCTGTTTTTAGTCCCACCTCGCTCCCCTAACAAGCCTTTTACCACCTTAAATATGTTATTTCTCAAACTATCACAAGCACTTGGTCTTCATTGAACTCTATGTGTAGAATTTGTGGCCGCAATATGAGTCTTCATCGGTTTATAAATCGTTGATGACTCATATTGACAATTCAGATTGTACACACAAAGATCATTGATGATCAAAGTATTTTTGATGTTATAAGATCATAAGTTTAGACTCTAAAGAAATATAAGATCGTGATGTAAATGCTCTTATATTTTTTGCGTTCAGTATGCACCATTCAAAGCGACGCCATCAACTTTCAACTATTTCTGCCTTCATTTGCTATTTTTCATGCATTCAATGATTTGTTTTGAGAACTAAATGACCTGAAAATTGAAAAGCGCTACAAATGAACTCTGAAAAAGTTGAAACTTGGCATGGTATCATCATTTCACCCACATAGATTGTTCAAAAAAGTAGAGAGGGTTACGGCAAAAACTGGATGCACTTCGTTTACAAACTGGACAATCTCTTTCGAAGTATTCAGGTTTCTGACAAAATTAAACTCATCTGTTACAAAGGCATTTCATTTTTTTAAACTTATTACAACTCCAGACTTTTTGTGCATTCAGTATGCACCATTCAAAGCGACGCCATCAACTTTCAACCATTTCTGCCTTCATTTGCTATTTTCATGCATTCAATGATTTGTTTTGAGAACTAAATGACCTGGAAATTGAAAAGCACTACAAATGAACTCTGAAAAAGTTGAAACTTGGCATGGTATCATCATTTCACCCACATAGATTGTTCAAAAAAGTAGAGAGGGTTACGGCAAAAACTGGATGCACTTCGTTTACAAACTGGACAATCTCTTTCGAAGTATTCAGGTTTCTGACGAAATTAAACTCATCTGTTACAAAGGCATTTCATTTTTTTAAACTTATTACAACTCCAAACTTTTTGTGCATTCAGTATGCATCATTCAAAGCGATGCCATCAACTTTCAACCATTTCTGCCTTCATTTGATATTTTTCATGCATTTAATGATTTGTTTTGAGCTAAATGACCTGGAAATTGAAAAGCACTACAAATGAACTCTGAAAAAGTTGAAACTTGGCATGGTATCATCATTTCACCCACATAGATTGTTCAAAAAAGTAGAGAGGGTTACGGCAAAAACTGGATGCACTTCGTTTACAAACTGGACAATCTCTTTCGAAGTATTCAGGTTTCTGACGAAATTAAACTCATCTCTTACAAAGACATTTCATTTTTTTAAACTTATTACAACTCCAGACTTTTTGTGCATTCAGTATGCATCATTCAAAGCGACGCCATCAACTTTCAACCATTTCTGCCTTCATTTGATATTTTTCATGCATTTAATGATTTGTTTTGAGCTAAATGACCTGGAAATTGAAAAGCACTACAAATGAACTCTGAAAAAGTTGAAACTTGGCATGGTATCATCATTTCACCCACATAGATTGTTCAAAAAAGTAGAGAGGGTTACGGCAAAAACTAGATGCACTTCGTTTACAAACCAGACAATCTCTTTCGAAGTATTCAGGTTTCTGATGAAATTTAACTCATCTGTTACAAAGACATTTCATTTTTTTAAACTTATTACAACTCCAGACTTTTTGTGCATTCAGTATGCATCATTCAAAGCGACGCCATCAACTTTCAACCATTTCTGCCTTCATTTGATATTTTTCATGCATTTAATGATTTGTTTTGAGCTAAATGACACTAATTAAATTTTGTGCAGGCAGCGCACCACTTTTAGTACCGGTTGGTGGCTCCAACCGGTACTAAAGGGTAAGCTATTTTTTAGTCCCACCTCGCCAAGAGAGAGGGAGTAGGAGCGGTTTATAAGCCCTGGGTGCAGAGACGATGAAGAAGAGGCTCAATGCTCACGTTGCTTAGCTTCAAGCCTTTAGGAATATGGTAGATTGCATGGAGCTACGCGCAGTGCAGTTTACACTATTCCAAAAGGCTTGAAGCAAATTAACGAGCATTGCACCTCTTTTTTATTTTTAATAACTCATTACAACTCCGGACTTCTTCTGTTATGGCAAAAGGAAGGAGGAGAAGAAGAAGAGGAAGAAGAAGAAGAAGAAGAAGAAGAAGAGGAAGAAGAAGAAGAAGAAGAAGAAGAAGAAGAAGAAGAAGAAGAAGGAGAAGAAGAAGAAGAAGAGGAAGAAGAAGAAGAAGAAGAGGAAGAAGAAGAAGAGGAGGAGGAAGAAGGAGAAGAAGGAGAAGAGGAAGAAGAAGGAGAAGAAGAAGAAGAAGAGGAAGAAGAAGGAGGAGGAAGAAGAAGGAGAAGAAGAATAAGAAGAGGAAGAAGAAGAAGAAGAAGAAGAAGGAGAAGGAGAAGGAGAAGGAGAAGAAGAAATTAAATAGAAGAAAATTACTATATAAAAAAATTACTCAAAAATAAATAGAAGAAAATAAATAATGCAGAAAAGAAAAAAACTAATATAAAGCAAAAATATTCACAAAGAAACTAAATACGGCAAAAAAATTACTCAGAAATAAATAGAAGAAAAAAATAAAGCAGAAAAGAAATAACTATATAAAAAAATTACTCAAAAATAAATAGAAGAAAATA
Organism: Triticum timopheevii; assembly: GCA_963921465.1. Classification (NCBI taxonomy): domain Eukaryota; kingdom Viridiplantae; phylum Streptophyta; class Magnoliopsida; order Poales; family Poaceae; genus Triticum; species Triticum timopheevii. Next base: position 579,108,675 of record OY997268.1, read on the forward strand.
AATAATGCAGAAAAGAAAAAAACTAATATAAAGCAAAAATATTCACAAAGAAACTAAATACGGCAAAAAAACTACTCAGAAATAAATAGAAGAAAAAAATAAAGCAGAAAAGAAATAACTATATAAAAAATTACTCAAAAATAAATAGAAGAAAATAAATAATGCAGAAAAGCAAAAAAAATTAAAAAAATGTTGGGGCGCTGCCCGGTGGGCCTACAACATAAATAGTGCAGAAAAGAAATAACTATATAAAAAAATTACTCAAAAATAAATAATGCAGAAAAGAAAAAAATTTAAAAAAAATGTTGGGACGCTGCCCGGTGGGCCAACAAGACCTAGGGTGTGCAAATGCAGGCCCAGAAGGTCCAGGAGGCTCACCGGGCAGCGCGCCATAGTTAGAAGCCTGCTATATAGAGGAGTTCGAAAGGGCAGCCGCGGCTGGGTTTATAAACCAATGCGGCTGCCCTTCGCTCGGCGAGGTGGGACTAAACATAGCGCACCCCAGGTGGCAGCGCACGGCCTTTAGTACCGGTTGGTGGCTCCAACCGGTACTAATGCGTTGCCCTTTAGTACCGGTTGGAGCCACCAACCGGTACTAAAGGGCCTCGTTTCCCGCCGCTTGGGCTGGCCAAAATTGGCCTTTAGTACCGGTTGGTGGCTCCAGCCGGTACTAAAGGCTCCCCCTATATATATGGCACTTACGAAAAATCAGTTATCGTCGCCACTTCGTTCCACTTTTCTCGCGCGAGAGAGAGTCTCGCTCGATCTCGCCAACGCCGCCGCGCCGCCGTGCCGTCGCCCTCGCCGCCCCCGCCGCCCGTCGTCGTCGCCGCCCCCGCCGCCCGTCGTCGTCGCCGCGCGCCCCCGGCCCGCCGCGCGCCCGTCTCGTCGCCGTCCCCGGCCGCCGCCGCCCGTCGTCGCTGCCCCGCGCCACCCGTACGCGCCCTATATACGTACACACGCATATACACACATACACACACACACACACTACACACACACACAGACACACACACACACGCGCATACACACACACTACACACACACACGCATACACACACACATACACATAGACACGTACACACACACACACACATACACACACACACGTATATACACACACACACACATATTTTTTTACTTATTTTCTGTTTTTTATATATAATGTTTAAATGAATTAGAACTATCTAGTTTATTTTTAGAATGTTAATTAGAAATGTTATCATCGATGAATTAATATAATAACTTGTTTATTTTTAGTAAATATAATGCTTAGTTGAACTAGTTGAATTAATATATAGATCAACTAGTTTATTTTTAGAAGATGCTTAATTAGTTGAACTTGTTGAATTAATATATAGAACTAGTTTATTTTTAGAAGATGCTTAATTAGTTGAACTTGTTGAATTAATATATAGAACTACTTTATTTTTAGAAGATGCTTAATTAGTTGAACTTGTTGAATTAATATATAGAACTAGTTTATTTTTAGTAAATGCTTAATTAGTTGAACTAGTTGAATTAATATAACTAGTTTATTTTTAGTAAATGCTTAGTTGAACTAGTTGAATTAATAGATTTTTTTTCTGTTAATAGATTTTTTTTCTGTTAATAGATTTTTTTGGTGATATTATTATTGAATATGCATGTTTGGTGATATTATTGTTAATAGATTTTTTTGGGTGATATTTAGATTGTGTAATTAATTTTGTTCATAGAATTTTAATGATTTTTTTGTTCATAGTATTTAGAAAAAGGAAAAAAGAAGAAGTAGTTTATATATAGTTGAACTAGCTAGTTGATTTAATAAACTAATTTATTTTACTATATATAGAAGTAGTTTGTTTTTAGTAAGTACTACTTATTTATTTATAGTAAGTGCTTAGTAGTTGAACTAGATAGTTGACTTAATTAATAAAACTAAATTATGAACGTAGGCCGGAAATGTCGTACTCATCGGACAACGAAAACCGCCCGGGGGAGTGCGACTGGTGCCACGACGACCGAGGTATCTGCGACAGGTTCATTGAGCTAGACGAAGATCGGCGCTTCAGCATTAAGCTCGAGGAGACCTGCGATGTTCATACGGTATACGCAACGACGACAATAGTTTTTTCGTAATTAAGCACGACTTCAACTATTTTAACGTGTATTTTTCATCTTTTCCAATTCAACTAGCTTATCCCATGCTTTGCAAGACGCTATGTCTTGGAGAGGATGGGTTTTGAAGACCATGAAAATTTCGAAACCAAAAAAATTATCCTAAGTACCGAACATGGTGTGGATTTTCAAGTAAAGATGTACAATGCTCAGAGTGTAACCCATTTTGGTTGCAAAAATTGGGATGCATTTTGCAAGATGTATGGTCTTGATGAGGGTATGCTTGTCACCATGGATCTTGGTGATCCTACAATCGAGCAAGAGACACCTTCGATTTGGGTCTTTGTGGATACACCTCCAGTTCTTCCCTCATGTGAGCTAAACATAGTTATTAAGTAATTTATATTGTTTATTTCAAAATATAATGTTGACAACTTATCTCCATTGACAGCTTATTTTCATTCTTCAAAGAATGTGCGGAAGATGGTAGACAGAATGTACTACGCTGAAGGCTCCGAATTAACTTATCAGGAGAAAAATCATCTGGTCGGATTTTGTACTGATCTTGAGAATTACAATATCTACAATCAAACTCCTCAACATTATGGTCAATACGTGCCACTAGTGCACGTGTTGAACTACGGTAACTACCATGGAGATACCCTGGTAATATTATTTTTTACTATTACAACATCCGTGCATCTTTTTGCACACTTCTAAAACTAGTACATCATTGTTAAGTACAAAGTTATTATTATGTTTTTCAACAGATAATCCCGAATGATTGTGTGCCTCATCTGATGTATACGCGTGGTAGCCTTCATGTTTTGAACATACGACCAGGTCGTCCTACGAATCTCAACTGTCCATACCGGGTTTCTAAAAGAAGTGGAGACATAACAATCAAAGAATGGAAAAAATGTATGGACAGTCGTAAGGAGCTTCTTGGAAGCAATAAGCAGCAAAAGGCAAGAATTGGAGACAGGATGATCGCCATTCTTCATAATGGAGAGTCAGGGTCTATATTGTTTTATGCTATTTTACCTTAAGGGTGTTTAGGTCCTACCTGATACTGATGATCATGTGCTAAGAACAATTATGTAGGGTTGGGTTCGATGACTATATATGAGGATGATGATCGTATGACTTATTATTAACAACGAGTAGAAGTTGTATGATGATGCATGATTAGTAGGACTTGTTATTATATATATATATATATATATATATATATATATATATATATATATATATATGATGTAATGATGCAAAGCATGCATGAGCATGTTATATCTGCGGGTGCAATGAACATAGCAGCAGTGTTGATAAACAAAGCATGCATGATGTATGATGCATAACGTGTACAATGTGTAGTATCGTAAAATACCAGCAAACGAAAAAGAATTAAAATGGAAACACAAAATTAAATGAAAAAGAAATCATAAAACTAAAAACCCACCAAACCTTATAGTACTGGTTGGTGTTACCAACCGGTACTAAAGGGCTCCAGGCCCCCGGAGCTGGCTCGTGCCACGTGGTTGCCCTTTAGCACCGGTTCGTGCTGAACCGGTACTAAAGTGGGGGCCCTTTAGTGACCACAATTTAGTGTCGGTTATGTAACCGGCACTAAAGGGCCTTACAAACCGGTGCTATTGCCCGGTTCTGCACTAGTGTATCTTGGTGTAGGCCAACTCCCCTTCGCCTCCCACTCTCGTAGTTATGCCCGACCCCCTCGAAAACTAGTTCGTGGACGCCAGGTATGGATCTAGAGCACAACAGCTCAGTCAAAGTCGGGCGGTGGATGGACTTCTCCGGTGAGATGTCTTATTGATGAGGAAGAAGATGCTGGAAGAGAGAAGATGCTGGAAGGGAGTGGATAAGGAGAGGAAGAAATAAAAGGCTCATGGGAGGGAGTGCTCGATGGGTTCACGGGTAAGGGAAGTCACGGGGACGTGTGGCTAGCGTGGCCCCACGCACTTGCGTCGCTAGCGAGCTGCGACCGGTCGAGCGTTCGACCGGCGCGCCGGCCCCAAATGTTTACCTATTTAAAATGCATGTTGTTGTCTTGTTTGTCTCAATAGATCCTCTTGTGGGTTGGAACCAAGCTAGAGATGGTGATCATGGAGATGGCACTGGAGATCCAGGACCGGACAAGCGTCATCAAGGGTGCTCCCGTCGTCGAGCCGAGCAACAAGTACTTCTGGTTCAACCGGCCTGACTGGGTCCTCTTCCTCATACACCTCACACTCTTCCAGAATGCGTTTCAGATGGCACATATCGTGTGGATAGTGGTACGTACAAATACTTGACACTTCAGCTATGGATGCAAGGCACCTGGCACCTCTTGTCGCTGATGAACTGGATGTAAGACAAAGTTTTATCGCAGGCCACGTCTGGCTTGAAGAGATGCTACCATGAGAATATGGGAGTCAGCATCACCAAGGTGGTGCTTGGGGTGGGTGTGCAGATCATGTGCAGCTACATCACCTTCTCGCTCTACGCGCTCGTCACACAGATGGGCTCGAACATGAAGAGAACCATCTTCAACGAGCAGACAGCCAGGGCGCTGTCCAACTGGCAAAAGATGGCAAAGGAGAAGAAGAAGGCCCAAGACGCGGACATGCTGATGGCTCAGATGAGTCAAGGCTCGTCGTCGGTGCACCTACTCCACAAGGCAGAGGCGCAGTCCGACGATCCACGGTGTAGGAGATTAGGATTGCACGATGTATTGCTCTCGTGCATAGGCACGTATATATATGATGTATAAAGGTGGGCCACGTACATGCCGTCAGGATGATGTCGTCGACATAGAGCAGCAAGTAGGCCATGTTAGAGCCCTGATGATAGACGAAGAGCGAGGCGTCTGAGCGGGTAGAGCGGAACCCAAGCTGGTGGAGAAACACCGCGATGCGCTGGTCCCAAGCGCGCGGAGCCTGCTTGAGACCCTACAAGGACCGCGAAAACAGGCATACGTGGTCGGGAAGCGCCGGGTCAATAAACCCGGTGGGCTACTGGCAGAAGACCTGCTCCTCGAGGTGATCATGGAGGAAGGCGTCGGAGACGTCCATCTGGTGCACCGGCCAAGCACGGGAGACCGCAAGGTGGAGAACCGTGTGTATCGTGCCGGGCTTGACGACTGGAGCGAAGGTGTCGGTGAAGTCGATGCCAGCACACTGTCGGAAGCCACGAACGACCCAGCGCGCTTCGTCGCGATCAAGGGTACCATCAGGACGGAGCTTGTGTTTAAAGACCCACTTCCCGGTAATCACATTGGCGTGCCGGGGACGGGGAACAAGCTGCCACGTCCGGTTGCGCAATAGGTCGTCAAACTCCTCTTGCATCGCAGCCATCCAGAGCGAGTCATGAAGAGCGGCTCGAACGGAGGACGACAATGGCGACGGCTCAGAGGTGGACGCCACATGGACATAGTCATCCGAGGCGTAGCGCGAGCTCGGGCAAAAGACGCCCGTACGGGCGCGAGTGATCGGACCGGCCACAGGCGCCGGGGGCGCCGAGGGGGCCACAGGCGCCGGGAGGACCACGAGCGCCGGGGGGGAACAGCCACAAGCGCCGGGGGCGCCGAGGGGGCCACATGCGCCGGGTGGACAGCGGGCGCTGGGGGCGTTGGGGGCGCCGAGGGGACCGCGGGCGCCAATGTCGGGGGTGCCAGCGCCGCGGCTGGAGGAGGCGCCTGATACGTCTCCGTCGTATCAATAATTTTGACTGTTCCATGCCAATATTATTCAACTCATATACTTTTGGTAAATTTTTATACTATTTTTGGGACTAACATATTGATCCAGTGCCCAGTGCCAGTTCCTGTTTGTTGCATGTTTTATGTTTCGCTGAAAACCCATATCAAACGAAGTCCAAACGGGATAAAAACGGACGGAGAATTATTTTGAAATATTTATGATTTTTGAGAAGTAAAATCAACGCGAGACGGTGCCCGAGGGGGCCATGAGACAGGGAGGCGCCCCAGGGGGCAGGCGCGCCCTGGACTCTTGTGGGCACCCCGTAAGGCGGTTGACGCTCTTCTTTTGCCTCAAGAAAGCTAATTTTATGAGAAAATCTGGGCGAACGGATCTTCAGATATAAAAGAAACGGTGGAAGGGCAGAATCAGGAAACGCAGAAACAGAGAGAGACAGAGAGATAGATCCAATCTCGGAGGGGCTCTCGCCCCTCTCACGCCATGGGAGCCAAGGACCAGTGGGGAAACCCTTCTCCCATCTAGGGAGAAGGTCAAGGAAGAAGAATAAGAAGGGGGGCTCTCTCCCCCTTGCTTCCGGTGGCGCCGGAACGCTGCCGGGGGCCATCATCATCACCGCGATCTACACCAACACCTCCATCATCTTCACCAACATCTCCATCACCTTCCTCCATCTATATTCAGCGGTCCACTCTCCCGCAACCCGATGTACCCTCTACTTGAACATGGTGCTTTATGCTTCATATTATTATCCAATGATGTGTTGTCATCCTATGATGTCTGAGTAGATTTTCGTTGTCCTATTGGTGATTGGTAAATTGCTATGATTGGTTTGAATTGCATGTTTTATTATTGGTGCTGTCCTATGGTGCTCTCCGTGTCACGCAAGCGTGAGGGATCCCCGCTGTAGGGTTTGCAATATGTTCATGATTTGCTTATGGTGGGTGGCGTGAGTGACAGAAGCACAGACCCGAGTAAGTAGGTTGTTTGCATATGGGATAAAGGGGACTTGATACTTTAATGCTATGGTTGGGTTTTACCTTAATGATCTTTAGTAGTTGCGATGCTTGCTAGAGTTCCAATCATAAGTGCATATGATCCAAGAAGAGAAAGTATGTTAGCTTATGCCTCTCCCACATAAAACTTGCTATCGGTCTAGTAAAGTAGTCAATTGCTCAAGGACAATTTCACAACTCCTACCACCACTTTCCCACACTTGCTATATTTACTTCCCCTACTTTTTATTTACGTATTCTTTATTATCTTGCAAATCTATCCAACAACACCTACAAAGTACTTCTAGTTTCATACTTGTTCTAGGTAAAGCGAACACTAAGCGTGCATAGAGTTGTATCGGTGGTCGATAGAACTTGAGGGAATATTTGTTCTACCTTTAGCTCCTCGTTGGGTTCGACGCTCTTACTTATCGAAAGAGGCTACAATTGATCTCGTATACTTGCAGGTTATCAGCGCTGCATACAGGGGGCGCGCCTCAAAGCCAGGGGCGGGCCAAGAGAGGCGCGCGAGCACCCTGGGAGAGGCGTCGAGGAGCCCGCGTCACCGGTGGCGGGAGGAACAGCCGGGGGTACCTGGTGAAACGGAAATACATGCTCATCAAAGTAAACGTGCCGGGAAGTGAACACACGGTGGGAGACGGGATCGTAGCACCGATATCCCTTGGAGTTGGAGGGGTAGCTGATGAAGATGCAAGCGACAGAACGAGGTGCGAGTTTGTGAGGAGCGGAGTCGGCAATGCTAGGATAGCAAAGGCACCCCAAAATACGCAAGCCATCATAAGATGGGGGCGTACCGAAGAGAAGATGGTGAGGTGCATAGTTCCACCGTGGGCGGCAAGGGCAAAGGTTAAGGAGAAGAGAAGCAGTAGCGAGTGCGTCCGGCCAGAAACGAGGCGGCACGTTAGCATGGAACAAGAGCGTGCGAACGCAATCTTTCAGAGTGCGAAGGACGCGTTTGGATCGACCGTTCTGCTAGGAAGTATACGCGCATGTGACACGAAAAACTGTGCCGTGATGCGACAGAAAAGTGCAGAAAGCAAGGTTGTCGAACTCTTTTCCATTGTCAGACTGAAGAGCAAGGATGTGACGCCCAAACTGCGTGCTGACATAGGAGTAAAAAGCCGTCAAGGTGGAGAGTGCATCCGACTTTCTGCGCAAAGAAAAAGTCCACACATAATGAGAATAGTCATCAAGGATAACCAGATAATATAAATAGCCTGAATTACTAGGAACCGGAGAGATTCACACAACACTATGGATCAACTGAAAAGGTAAAGAAGCGATGGTGGTGGAGTTATTAAACGGGAGGCGAACATGTTTGCCGAGACGACGGGCATGACAGGTGTGATCCTCTATCTTATGGTAACTGAAACTGAAACTCCTAAGAATATGACGAAGGGTGACGGGGTTGGGATGGCCCAAACGAGCGTGCCAGAGATCGACGCCGGCGGAGAGAGAAACCGGTGCGGTGGTGGAGGTGGACGGCGAATGCACCGGATAGAGCTCGTCGAGGCTGTCACATCGACGAAGTACCATCCTGGTTCGAGCGTCCCTGACACAAAAACCAAGCTCGTCAAATTCAACAGTAACAGGATTTTCACGAGTTAAACGACGAACGGAAACAAGGTTCTTAATAAGATGAGGTGACACAAGTATGTGACAAAGTAATAGGCATGGAATTGGAAGGGAAAGTAGTGCGCCCGACATGTGTGATAGTGAGTGTGGAACCGTCGCCGACAATGATGCGGCGGTCGGTGGTGATGGGAGTGAAGGAGGCAAGATTACCAGGATGAGCAAACATGTGAGCCGTAGCCTCAGTGTCCATGTACCAATCATCACCTCCGGTGTAGTTGTTCGGTGTAGGAGCGGCATGTAGTGCGGGAAGGAGCACCGGGTCCCAAGGCGCCGGCGGCAGGGCCGGCGAGGGGGACGAAGACGCCATGGGGAGGCCATAGCCACCGCTCGGCAGCGGCGGTGGGTACTCTCCAGACGGTACGGGAAGTAGCCCTGGCTGCGACTGCGGTGCCGGGTAGGCCGGATGGCCCGCCGGAAATACCTGCTGGCCCGCTGACAGATGCTGTAGGTGCTGGGCGCCGTCTGGCTGCTGCCGTGCGGGCGATTGCTGGCCTGCTGACGACCCCCACCATTACCTGGGAGCCCCGTACACGGGCGCGTCGAACGCCCCATGCAACAACAAAGGGTCGACGAGCAGTGACGGCACCGGCGGCGGGGCGACGACGGATTGGCTGGAGAGCGCCGGCGGTGGGGCGGCCACGTACACCAGCAGGGGCAGCGGAGCCGAGTCGTGTGACGAGTCGGGACGGGCTGGCGGGGCTGCGCCGCAGGGCACCGGCGGCGGGATGGCAGTTCCTGAAGCAGGGCTATATACCGTAGGTGTGGCCGATGGAGTACTGAATCCGGTGCTCGTGGGCTTAGAAGATCCAGAGCTCCCTGATGCATGCACATGCATGTGATGCGGCGTCATGTTGCCTGAAGCGGCTGATTGTGTTGGCGATGGAGAAAAGCAGCAGTGCTTGCGAGGCGCGCGATCCGGCGCGGAAATTCCTGCAGACGAGCGGTGTGCGGGGCCTGAAGCAAAGCGACGTGGCGGGTGCTGCGGCAGGCGTGGCAGCAAGCGATGGGGCGATAGCGACTTGGCAGCAGGATGGGGCGTGCGATGCAGATGGATGGGTCGCGTGCGACGTGGCGAGCGAGGCTGGATGGGTCGCGCGACGCGGATGGCCTACAGCGGCTAGGAGCGAGCGCGTGCGTGACGGCCGGCGCGGGGGCGCGCACGCGGAAGGCGAGTGACGCGGGCGGGAAGCAGCGGGCGGGCAGCTGGAGGAGCACGCGCGCACAGGGAGTCGGAGGAGCGGCGGCCGGCGCGTGAGGCGCGCGAACGGCCGTGGCTAGGCGGCGGCGGTGACGGCGCGGAGGAGCGCGGCGGCGGAAGGCTAGGGTTAGAACCCGGAAACTGATATCATGTACTCCCTCCGTTCCAAATTACTCGTCGTGGTTTTAGTTCAAATTTGAACTAAAACCACGACGAGTAATTTGGAACGGAGGGAGTAGAAGATTAAGATTGCATGATGCATTGCTCTTGTGCATAGGCACGTATATATATGATGTACAAAGGTGGGCCACGGATCTCAACTATACAAGGAACTAGAAGATGGGCCCACTACACAATATGCACATAACACATATACTCAACACACGGAGCCCCCTCGAGGGCCGAGAAGAAGGGCAGTGACATGCAGCATCGGGACTGATGGAGGTCTGCCTCGTCGCCGGCCCTGGATGCTCACATCCCCATTGCACATGTTTGCTTCAGGACGCAATGTTGATCGATCAGACAAGTTCCTCCGTTGATCTATAGCAGAACTAGGAGCCGGTGATTTCTCACGGAAAAGAAGAAAAAGAGAGAGAGTAGGAGCCGGTGATTTGTGCAATGAAACTTCTAAAACTATAGAGGTTTTTATGGTCATCAGCTAAGTTGGCATCTAGAAGAAACTTTTTTAGGACAATTTAGAAGAATCTTTGACAATTGGCTCATGGAGCAACGGTTTCAACTTGTTGAAAGAGCTGATAGTATAACTTACTCTTGTGTTACTGACTCCTTAATTTGACAACCTGATAGCAGGCTCTAAGTGGCACCACACAATTAATCGACAGCACCCATATAATAAAGAGACGCGGCCGGCTCTCACGTCGCACTGGCCGACTCGGGGACGATCCGATCTTTCGTTGCCCAACCTCTCCTCATCCCCCTTCTGTCCCTCGCCGCCACCGGAGACGGCCGCCAGCAAAGCCCACGCGGGCGCCGGGGAAGGTGGTAGCGGGGATCTCGGCCCCCGGATCGATCCCGTCGGCCTGCGGGATGGAGTATCGCATTGGTGGCCTGCGGATCCTTGGGCGGCGGCCCTGTCGGCGAGGCGGCATCATCCGGTGGCTGGCGATGTCTGCAGGCGACGCTGGCCAGCGTGCTCGGCCGCACGGGCGGCAGGTCGCTGGTGGAGTCCGGACGTGGCGTGGTGCTCCGTTGCGTCAGATTTGGAGGATCCCCTTTCTCCTACTACCTCTCTCGTCGTCCCGGTGGTTTGCGGTTGCAGGCTCTGGTGATGGTGAGTCCTGATGGTGCACTTTGGGTCCAAGGGAAACCTTGGTCACTCTGGCCGGCCCGGCGGCGCCGACGCCCATGGGCGTCGTTTTCTTTCATGAAGACGCAGCTGAGTGCCCAATCTACCCACCCCGATCCCCGGCCGGGTGAAAATCTTCAATCCTCTTTGGATCTGGCAGTAGCGGTGCTGTTCGCGCCTTCCTGGAGGTGTCGTCAGGGGCACCGGGGCTCGGTTGGGAGTGCAGAGGATCTGCAGGTGGAGGGAATGGGACCAGTGGTAGCAGGTGGTGTTCGCGAAGGAGGAGTGGCGTTGCATCTGACACGTCGACAATGGTGGTTCTCAGCGGCATGGAGCAGTGGGGTCTCGCTGCTGGTCAAGTGTTGAGGACAAGTGCAGGATAATGGCGTTGTCTGGCATCGTGGTGGCGTCGACGACAGCTAGACCGGGCAAGGTTGATGCGTCAGTACAACTCTGAAGATGGAGTGATGGCAGTTGGCGGCGGCCTAGCGCGCCGGACCGGTGTGTGCCCCATACCCGACAAGTGGCTTGGTTGGGGCATCAGGTCTTAGATGTTAGGCTTGGCTGTGAGGTCTGTTTGGTATTAGGTCCAGACTATCAGCATTCCTTCATCAACTGGATAGGAGTAGCGACAGTTGTTCCCTAGACAGTGACTTCAGACTTACTGCCGTATTTCTTTGTAAAGTATTTTGTGAATAACTAATAAAGTGGTTGCATGTATCGTCGAGATGCAGAGGCCGAGGGGTCTTCCTCCTCTTAAAAAAACAATAAAAGAAACAACCAGATAGCAAAGGACAAAATTCTAGCAACTCCTTGCATCGTGTCATTAACTTTAGAGGAGTTGAAATCAAACGCGGAGAGGAGAAACGCCCTTCCGCGCTCTGACCTAGCCACTCCTTCACCCCGCACCGCCGGCCACTTCTGTCCGGACACCCACAAAGCCCTTTTTTGTTTTCGATTTTCGAGAGAAAGTGCGCCGGACCACCGGATGGACTAATACAAACTCATGTTGGATGACACAATATTTCTGGACTTTGCAGTTCAAATATATGCGGGCAGTTTGAGGGACACCATTGAAGATGGAGGCAAGAGCACTAGAGACCCACAAACTTGCATTGGATGTGATGGTTTAGTCCATAAACTTGCAAATGGTGATTAACTCATCCACAAACTTGCAAACAATGTGATGGTTTAGTCCACAGCCAATCAGAGCCGGACAATTGGCGCCCAACTGGCTGCTGCATGGCACACCTGGTCGGACTGGGCCTTTTGCAGGAAACCCCTCAACGTATCAGGAAGTCATGCCCGCGGGTCCCTGTTTCACTTGTCTTCTTTATCCCTGTCCAAATCCATAGCTCTCTCCTATTTTCCCCTTTCCCCTGTCCAAATCCTGATGGCAAGGGAATGAGAGCGTCCGGTGGCGGCGGCGGCGAGAAGAAGAGTGGTGGCTTCCGATCCCATGGAGTAGGCGTCGACGCCGACGGGTTCCTGGGCGGCGGGCCTGGAGAACCTAGCGCGAGGGTCACTACAGTTCTTGACTTTGGTGGCAAGAAGGTAAGTACAGAAATCCCAGGAATAATGAACTCCAGTTCTTGACTTAGTACAAGGCCTTGACTTGAATTGCTCATCATTTTTTTCAGGAGTGGGCAAGGGATGGCAGAGCCAAGTCAGAGATTAAGGATCTAGCCATGAAGAATATGGAGTTGGAGGCCAGAACTAAAGTACTTGAATCTGAAAAGAGAGCAATTGTGAAGATGCAGAAGAAAAGAGAGCACTTTCAGTTCAAGATGTTTTGTTTTGGAGCTCTTTTGTATGTTGGCCTGTTTGCCATTCTGATAGCTGTCATTGTTAGCAAGTAGGGTGTTTTAAGTGTGGTGAGAAATGTTGATGTAGTAGTGACCAAATGAAGAAATCATGAACTGAAATTGTTTTTCAGAGAACCGCAATTGTGCATTGTACCAAAAATCAGATAGTTGCAACAAAAGTCAGATAATGCAAGCAAATTTCAATTGACTTAACTATAAGCAAAATTCAGATTAAGCAAAGTTAATTTAACTTAACAGTATGAAAAAATTCAGATAATGCAAATTTTAGTTAGTACAGTTTGGAATGTTGCATATTTGTCAGAATGTGAGCAGCTGGTACATTCTATTTTTGGATGTGTGCACATGGGCACAACATGGGCAGAAAAGAGGCATAGGGCACAACTGATAGCAACACTGCATCTTCGGTTCAACATAGCAACATAGCAACATAACTTAGGACAACATCTTCAGTTCAAGATAGCAACATAGGCCATAACTTAGAGATCAGCATAGTCCATAACATGGCAACATAGGGCATAACATAGCAACATAGCAGCTCAAAATAGTTGTTAACTTATATGCCAATATATAAGGCATACCTAACTACATCTTCTTCACTTCTTCAGCAACAGACATCTTCAGTGCTCCTTCTTCACTTCTTCAGCTCTTGCAGGCGGATGGAGCGGCGCACTGCTCCCTTCTTCAGCTCCTTCTTCACCTCCTTCTTAAGCTCCTTCTTCACTGCTCCCTTCATCTTCTTCTATTGCACTGGCTCCCGCAATCTCTTCTGCTTCTTCGACCTTCACCTCTTCTGGCGGGAGCTCGACGTCCGGCAGGAGCTCGACGTCTATGGGCATGTTTCTTCCACCCTCAATGTTGACCCGCCCAACGAAAACAACATCGTCAGAGTCATCGTCAGAGATGGCAACAACCTCTGTCAGGTCGTCATCTGAGTCATCGCCCGCAGGGCCGACTGGAGCAGGCAGCGCGAGCATGACGCCAACGACGTCCGCAGGGTCGTCGTCGAGGGGGACCGAGGCCAGAGAGGTGGTGGAGCGGTACATCCACCACCTAGCTCTCTGGTACGGATCCATGCTGAGCGTGGCCTCCCGCATTGCCCAGACGAGGAAGGACGGCGGCGGCACCTTGAGGCCTTTGGGGAAGGCACACACGTTCTCCTCGTCCGTTAGCACCTTGGCCAACCCGCGCGCATGATGGAGCATGAGCTTTGCGCTCGGGAACCAGGTGCATACCTCTCTGATCTGCATGCGGAACGACTGGTCGTTGCCGGCAAGATCCTCTAGTGATCTCTTCCAGCCCGCGTTGTTTGCCATGGCGGCGGTGGGCAGCGGTGGTGAGTGGAGTTGGGAGTGGAGGCGACGCGGTCGATGAGTGGAGTGGTAGGTGGGTGGGTGGGTGGGCGATTTTATTGATGTGGTGGGTGGGAATGCGAACCGTCTAGACGAGTGGGGTGGGGAGTGGGCGAGTAGGAGTTGGCCTCTCTGTTATCAGTACAAGTTACTTCCTCTGCCCCTCCCTAACAAGTTCCTACTCATACCGCACTGGCATTGCACTCTACTTCTATAACGACATGTCCTGGGTTTGAGACCCAAGCCAAACATTTAAAAAAAAAATTGGGCACAAATTCAGTTAGTTCATTTAGTTCAGTTAGTTCATTTAGTTCAGCTAGTGTACATCCAGTTAGTTCAGTTAGTACAATTCATGCAAATTCAGTTAGTTAAGTTAGTACAAATGCCCATAACAGCAATAACTCATAGCAAAATTCATTAAAATTCAGCTGGTGCATGCCCATCAACTCATAGCAAAATTCAGTAAAATGTTTCTAACTGAATACAAGATGCCTCAGGTGCAAAATTCAGCCAAATCAACAAGTTACAAGTTTATGCCTCTAAAAAGTTCACCCATGAACTAATACCAAGATACAGTTCATCACTGAACTTGCAACAACAAATGTAAAATGACACAATTCATGCATCAGGTGCTGTATTCAGATCTGGAATCACCATAGGTCTGTCATCTCCACACAACAACCATAAGAAGCCCCTCCCTGCACCTGAAGTTGTGCCTGCTTCACCTGAAGATGTTCCTGCAACTGAAGTTGCTGCATTTCTTCCTCTGCCCCTCCCTACACTTGAAGATCCTCCAGCTGCAGCATTTCTTCCTCTGCCCCTCCCTGCACCTGCAGTTGTGCCAGCTGCTGCATTTCTTCCTCTGCCCCTCCCTACACCTGAAAATGTGCCAGTTGCTGCATTTCTTCCTTTGCCCGTCCATGTACCTGAAGATGTGCCAGTTACATTTCTTCCTCTGCCCCTCCCTGTACCTGAAGTTGTGCCAGCTGCTGCATTTTTTCTTTTTCCTCTGCTAGTAGGTTGTGAGCCTTCTCCTCTTTCAGTTCTCCCAATGTTCATCTGTGTTGTGGCTGTTGGCTATGGAATTGCAGCAGCAGCAGCTGCAGCAAATGCTAATTGTTCTGGTAAGGGGCCATGGAACCTTTGTGGAGACGTGTGAGATCTCTCCCTCCTGGCCATGCTTGAAACCATGCTGTCTGGCAACTGGCTTGGATCCATGCCAGGGTTTTCCAAGTGAGGAAAAATGTTCTGCACAACAAAGTGAGATGAGTTATGAGATGAGCAAGGAAGTTCAGAAAGATTAATGTAAAATGCAAGAAATAAGTCCCATATGAGATGAGTAAAGAAGTTCAGAAAGATTAATGTAGTGGAACAAAGTGATGTACTTGTACAAATGTTGGATCATCATAGTCCTCATCTTCTATTGGATCTCTAGGTCCCATTTGAGCTTCCTGGTACTTGTAGTGCCCCTTCCTGTTGTGATCATGTCTGCCACATATGGAGCAGTGCATTGTCACTCCATTTTTGTTTAGCACTCTAACACCACCTTTCATCTTTTCCTCTGGTGTCTTTTTCCTATTTTCTTGGGCCTTCCTAGTTGTTTAGTGAATATAGGTGGATACACTTTATCCCCATCCATCTTCTCCCACATTTCAGGGTCTCTAAGAGGCATCAGATTGTATCCATAGGCTTTCAAATAGGTTTGACAGAGTAGCACTCATGGACCATTTCTTCTGGATCAATCCTCTCCTCTCTCATACATGCAACTCCATGACTACAGGGTATTCATGACAGCTGCCATCTACCAAAGTCACACCTGAACAAGGCAAGGTCCACATTGTAGCTGTTAGGACCTGACTATACCTTGAAGAGTTCCTGTCCAGCACCAGCAACATGACAGTTAGCTGCATATTCAATATTTTTTTCAAGATTTTTGAGAATCTTGGGACAGATTCTATGTCCTGTCCATTTTTCAATTGCTTCTCTTTGTTTGCTCTGCATTCTGTGCATAAGCTTGTAGAAAATATTTTCTAACATTGATAGCACTGCCATTTCCCTAGCATCCAAGATGTAACTGTTGAAAACTTCAGAATTATTGTTCAACACTATGTCACATTTAGGAAACTCACTAAAGAATGCTTTCACCCATGTCTTTGGATTCAATCTCTCGGTCCAATTAAAAGCTGCAGCACTATGTTCATCCATCTTCTGACAATTTGCTCTCCACTTCTGCTTGTTAGTAGATCTTGCTATGGCCCATAAGTCTTGTTTCAGCACTTCTCCTTTGTGCTTCTCATGGAAGTTTTGATAAATGTGCCTCACACAAAACCTGTGTTTTGCATCTGGCCACACTTTTATCACTGCATTTGTTAATCCATTTTGCTTGTCACTCATGATTGTGAAAGGTGAAGTGATTATGATATTAAGATCATCTCTAAGAGTGGTCAAAAACCATTCCCAAGCACTAGTACACTCAACTTCAACCCAACCCATTGCTAGAGGGAATATGCAGTCATTAGGATCTATGCCAACAGCAGTCAGCAACACCCCTTTGTACTTTGTCTTCATATGACACCCATCAACAAATATAATAGGCCTGCATCCCTGAAGCCAGCCTCTTTTGCAAGCATCATAAGACCAATACACTGATTTCAAACATTTTCTGCCCATTAGGTACTGTTCATTTGTCACAACATGAGTAGACACCAGAAATGTGGAGCCAGGGTTACATGTCCTCAGTTCTTGACCATAGTCCCACAACTTACTAAACTGTTCATCCTCATCCCCATGAATTATCTTCAGAGCTTGTTTCCTAGCCCTAGCTAACTTCCATCTGTTGACAGTAATGTGAAGCTCCTTTGTAACCTTCCTTGTGTTGGGGAACGTTGCAGAAAATTAAAAATTTTCCTACGGTTTCACCAAGATCCATCTATGAGTTCATCTAAGCAATGAGTCAAGGGAGTGAGTTTGCATCTACATACCACTTGTAGATCACGTGCGGAAGCGTTCAACGGAAGGGTGACGATGGAGTCGTACTCGCCGTGATTCAGATCACCGATGACCAAGTGCTGAACGGACAGCACCTCCGTGTTCAACACACATACGGGACGAACGACGTCTCCTCCGTCTTGATCCAGCAAGGAGGAAGGAGAGGTTGAGGAAGATTGCTCCAACGGCAGCACGACGGCGTGGTGGTGTTGGTGCAGCAGTACTCAGACAGGGCTTCGCCAAGCACATAACGGAGGAGGAGAGGTGTTGGGGAGGGGAGGGGCTGCGCCTTGAGTTGTGTCCAGCAGCCCTCCCCTCACCCCTCTATTTATAGGGGAAGGGGCAAGGGGGGCCGACCCCTCTAGATGGTATCTAGAGGGGGGGCGGCGGCCAGGGAGGGGGGACTTGCCCCCCAAGCAAAGGTGGCGCCCCCCTTAGGGTTTCCCCCCCAACCCTAGGCGCATGGGCCCAAGGTGGGGGGCGCGCCCAGCCCTCCAGGGGCTGGTTCCCTGCCCCTTGTGGCCCATGTGGCCCTCCGAGAGGGGTGGCCCCTCCCGGTGGCCCCCGTAACCTCTCCGGTGGCCCCGGTACAATACCGATATGCCCCCGAAACTTTCCGGTGTCCGCATGACAACTTCCCATATATAAAACTTCACCTCCGGACCATTCCGGAACTCCTCGTGACGTCCGGGATCTCATCCGGGACTCCGAACAACATTCGATAATCACATACAAGTCTTCCTAATAACCCTAGCGTCACCGAACCTTAAGTGTGTAGACCCTACGGGTTCGGGAGACATGCAGACATGACCGAGACGACTCTCCAGTCAATAACCAACAGCGGGATCTGGATACCCATGTTGGCTCCCACATGTTCCACGATGATTTCATCGGTTGAACCACGATGTCGAGGATTCGATCAAACCCCATATGCAATTCCCTTTGTCAATCGGTACGTTACTTGCCCGAGACTCGATCGTCGGTATCCCAATACCTCGTTCAGTCTTGTTACCGGCAAGTCACTTTACTCGTACCGTAATGCATGATCCCGTGACCAACCACTTGGTCACTTTGAGCTCATTATGATGATGCATTACCGAGTGGGCCCAGAGATACCTCTCCGTCATACGGAGTGACAAATCCCAGTCTCGATCCGTGTCAACCCAACAGACACTTTCAGAGATACCTATAGTGCACCTTTATAGTCACCCAGTTACGTTGTGACATTTGGTACACCCAAAGCACTCCTACGGTATCCGGGAGTTACACGATCTCATGGTCTAAGGAAAAGATACTTGACATTGGAAAAGCTCTAGCAAAACGAACTACACGATCTTGTGCTATGCTTAGGATTGGGTCTTGTCCATCACATCATTCTCCTAATGATGTGATCCCGTTATCAACGACATCCGATGTCCATAGCCAGGAAACCATGACTATCCGTTGATCAACGAGCTAGTCAACTAGAGGCTCACTAGGGACATATTGTGGTCTATGTATTCACACGTGTATTACGATTTCCAGATAATACAGTTATAGCATGAATAAAAGACAATTATCATGAACAAAGAAATATAATAATAATACTTTTATTATTGCCTCTAGGGCATATTTCCAACACCTTGAAACTGTGCCAAGGCCCATCTTTTAGTCATCCCTGAATTCATCAATGAAAAATTTTGTAAGGAAATTGGCTGTCAGTGCTTTCAACTCCCATGCCTTCTGACACTTGTGGACTGCAGCATAAACCTTTATCACAAAGCCTCCTGTCCTATTGTCCAATCCAGCTTTAAGATGCCATGGACAACCAGGCTTGCACACTGCCTCCAATATGGTTTTTTCATTCTTTACCTTCTTGATCTCAACTCTATTCCTTATTGAATATGCATTCAGAGCTTGCCTCACTTGCTTGACATCTGCAAAGACCATGCCTACTCTGAATATAGGAGAGTCCATGTCCACCTTTGCATTGAATGCACTGAACTTGTATTTCAGGTTATCTTCTTCTTCTCTTGACAAATCAAGGTCCTCATCCTCAAGTACATATTCAGGCTCATCATCTATCTCTCCTTGCTCCTCTTCATCCACACAAAAATCAATGTATTCATCAAACAGATCATCATCTACCTCATCAATGGTGAAGTCACTATCACTAAAGTCTGAATCTGTCAATTCTGCTACTGCCTCTGCTTGCTCTGAAACTGCAATTTGCAAGTTTGCACTTGATGTATCTGCTGCTTGCTCTGAAACTGCAATTTGCAAGTTTGCACTTGATGTCTCTGCTGCTTGAACTGAAACTTCCATGTGCTGACTTCCACTAGCTGCTTGCTCTAAGAGAATGATTTCAACCAATGATCTGGACACTGAGCTGGGCATTGTATATATCACATCATGCCTGCAAATCTGAATAAAGTCTGAATGGTCAATCAATATCTCCAGCACCTTATGAACTGCACTTGCTGTGATCATGTACTGGACATCAACATCTCCTCTAATTGGCACCAACCCTTCTGACAATAGGCACCCAGGCCTACACCAATAGATGTGGTGCTCCCACACAGGATAGCTCAACCATTGCAGATGCTTCTCAATAAATGAATATGAGAAATTAGCAGCAGAGCAATAGTCCAGAATCTCAACACTAGCACTTGCATACTCTAGGTTGCTGCTTGGTCCACAAAAAATGCCATTATGCTCAATTTGCAAAGTGAAGAATGTAGAATCCACAGCCATGCCCATTGCTACATCACACACTACACAACAAATTCAGAGCACTACAATGATCAGCAATATTCACACCATTTAAATATTCAGAATTGTCAACATTATTCAGAGCATGATCAGCAAATATTCAGACCATGAAATTATTCAGACGTCTCAACATTGCTCAGAGCATTATCATACTGCAGATATTCAAAACCACACATTTTCCTACCCAAATTTCAGATATGTTACCCCAAAACCCCAACTTTATGGCCCAAAACCCCAACTTTATAGCACAATCTTAAGAATCTACATGTTTGGGACAAACTTCAACATTACAACAAGTACAGGACTAAACCATCACAACTTATTTAGAGCAGATCATCATCTTTCCTAGCAAAATAACTGAACTTTATGACCCAAAACAGCAACTTTGAGCCCTAAACCCCTACTTTCCTCTGCTCCAACAACATAAACCCTAGCAATCGAACCGAACTTCTAATCCACTCCGCACAAACCTTCAAATCTACCCCAGCGACCAACCCCGGCGAGTAAGAGTGGCGACCAACCCCGGCGGTCAACCCCGGCTACCAAAAAAGTTGACGAAAAAGCAGAGGAGTGGGAGGCCGGGACTTACCGTAATCCGGCGGAAATGCGCCTGGTTGGCGGACGAAGCCGACGGACTCTGGTGGCTCCATGGCCGCCGCGATGGCTGGCGACGTCGCCGCCGTTGCTGACGTCAGGGAACGGGGGCACCGCTGTCGCTCCTGGCTCCAGCAACAGAGGAAGAGCCGAACTGAATGGATCCCGACCAGGGGCCGCATCATTAAATAACCAAGGCTGAGTGAAACAGGGACCGCAGGCGTGATGTCCTGATACGTTGAGGGGTTTTCTGCAAAAGGCCCAGTCCGACCAGGTGTGCCACGCAGCAGCCAGCTGGGCGCCAATTGTCCGGCTCTGATTGGCTGTGGACTAAACCATCACATTGTTTGCAAGTTTGTGGATGAGTTGATCACCTTTTGCAAGTTTATGGACTAAACCATCACATCCAATGCAAGTTTGTGGGTCTCTAGTGCTCTTGCCTCTTGAAGATGCACAGTGATGGAGAGACGTGGGGTAAGTCGGCCGGCTACATGAAAAGATGGGGCGTGACGCTGACAATATTTTCACTTACGTGAGCTATACCTGTCCCGTTTTCTTTCCTGGCCCTTGGATGTTTATCTTACCACTCAAAACCAAAGTGACTGAAATTATATAAAAAATTGAGCTACCTGATGAAATGCTCCCTGTTGGAAATATTAGCACTTTTTCGACTAATCTAATCCACAAGTATACAATAAACATGTCAAATCTCATACCGATATGTAAGCATGTGCACACGTACAGTACATAGAACCGAAACATCTATGAACATCATATATACGGCCAACACATGAACGAGCAAATAGGAGATAAATGAGTCATACCCTCCGGTTGGCCAGACTAACACGGTGGCGGCGGCCGCCTCGGCATCGGCCGAGGCCTTCTTCTTGGCGGTCGAGTAGATGGGTCTGGGCTCAGGCCCATGACCGAGTCCGCGAACAGCCCACGGTCCAACGTGTCGGACAGTGGCATTTTCGTAAGCGACTTGTTACTTAATCCAAGATTAATTAATCAGTTCTGACCGGCAAAAATAAGCTTCGGCTCGGTTAATTCTCGCAACCCGCGGCGCGTCGACGCGCGCGTCGTGAAGAGGCGGACGACGGAGGAGGAGGAGCGCGCGTGTACAACTCCTATTCCCAAGCTCCCAATGTCATATGGTAGAGCAGCCCTTATAAAGGGGTCTCACTCTTCTTACTGTAGCAGTATGGTATACTAAACTTTCCACCACTTACCATACACATTAATGGGCCTTAAAGATATGGGTTTTTATCATTTATGCCATAGTTGTGTCCCTACTCAGTTTTGCCATTAGAAATTACTACTACTCAAAAATGCCACCGTTCAGATGCTTGCTCAAAAATGCCGTTAGATATCTCAAAAATGCCATCGTTCCATTATATGTTTGCTCAGAAATGCCATTAGACATCATTATTTTCAGGTCAGACTCGTTGATCATGTTATATGACGAAAATACCCATATACCCACATGTCAGCTCTCTCCATCTCACAATGATAAGTGTGGACCCCACTTGTCAGGAGTAAGCAAGCAAATAATTTTAGAGAAAATAAGAATGATATTGGGATCAAGTAGGACCCACACTTTATTGTAATGAGATAGAAGGAGAGCTGACATGTTGTTTTATATGTATTTTGGTCATTACGACATGGCAAACGAGATTTGAGCTGACAATAATGGTGTCCAGTGAGATTTTTGAGCATGCGCCTAAGAAAACGATGTCATTTTTGAGCAGTTGAAATTCTTAGTGGCAAAACCGAGTAGCAAAACACAGCCAGTGACATAAATGATAAAAAACCAAGATATAAATCAGGGATTATTGTCTATCGGGGCCTAAGCCCATCTATAATCCAACACTCCCGAGTATAATCCAACTCTTTTCTGGTTGACTTGGAGTCTCTTAAGCAGCCAGCTATTGCTCAAACAAGGAATCAGCCGGCCAGAGCGTAGGCGTGGACTGCACCACCGTTGGAACATGTGAAACAGAATACCGGTGCGGCAGTAACGAGGAATGGAAGCTATGGCTCAGTTGCGGCTTTGTGCCGTGACGCGGGAGGTACTTTTCTGGGAGCTTCATGCATAACATTTAGGAACATTTCGGATCCTGAGATTCTTGAGGCTTTGGCAGTAAGAGAAGCCCTGGCTTTGGCGAACGATCTTTATGAGGAAAAAATACATGTGGCATCGGACTGCCAGAATGTGGTGCACGGAATAAAGAAAGGATCAGCAGCGGAGTGTGGAGCTATAATTCGTGAAATCATAGACCATTTGACCTCATTTACTTCTTGTAATATAGTTCACGAGCATGGAGCCTCGAATACCGAGGCTCACAATCTCCCTAAGCATGCTTTATCATTAGGGTTTGGCCGCCATGTATGATTTGGCCAGCCCGGCCATCTTCTTTTTGTACCTGTAAACATTATGGCTACATGAATAAAGCTTGGTGAGACTGTCTAAAAAAACGCACTTAAGACATGGCCGGCGAGCCTACAGATTATACTCCAGTGCTGACGTTCGTCGCTCGCAGACTAGTCAGCTGTCTGCTTATGGGCCGCGGACTATTTAACCCACATTGCTTACAACCGTCATGTAGTCAAAGCCTGGGAACAACGATTGTCAGCACGAACCAAGTCATCAGACAAAGCTACATGCTCTCTCAGCGTCTTCCCAGTTGTAGCCGCGGTCATACCGGCCAGAGGGACCATCAAGTTTCGATGTTCCATTTTCTGCTCTGTCTCTTGTAACTGCAGATCGACGGTGAAGCGAATCGGATAACAGCAACATCCTTTTAGAGAAAAAGGGTTTCCCCCTGTTTTGTATTTCAAAGCAACCAATCGATACATCCAAAGATAGATGCTGGGCGGAAGCAGCACAATCACATTCAAAAGAAACGAAAGAGAAACAACAAGAGAAAAGAATGTCGACAACAGTGGATCGACGAAAACGAAGAAGCTTCACCACCACTGCGCCCACCGAAGATCTCCCACCAAGCTCCAAGGCTCCGAAGCACCGGTACCAATCAGCACCTCCAAGAAGGACCGCGACGAAGTCGACGCTGCTGCCAAGGATTTCCCCCGGTACACGACGAGGCGAGAGGAAGGGTTGCCCCCGACGCCCTCCGGGAAGGTTCGGCAGCACCCATCGGCATCGCCGCGTCGGTGTCGGACAGGCCGACAGGGGTTTCCCCCGATCCCAACCTTCACCTCGGGTGCTCCAGAGCCTGCCACCAAACCAACCACCATCTTGCGCCACCATGGTCAAGAAGCCTCCAACCGTCTCACCACGGCACCACGAGGTGAGGTCTGCACAACAAGGGATAGGAGCCGGGACTAGGGGCCGCAGCACCGTCGGCACGTAGGAGGGCACAACCTCCACCATCAACGACGGTAGCCGACCGGACACACTAGCAGGAGCCTACCAGGCCCGTGTGCCCACAGGCCCGACCGGGAACTCCATTCCCGGAAAGCTCCCGCCATCGCGCTGCAGCAAGCACGCCATCGGAATCGCTACCCCCCATCCGAGCCGCTCCTCCTCCTCACCACACAGACGACGACGAAGCCACGCCAGGGACCGACCCGCTAGGACCCAGATGGGGCCGGGAGGGCCGGGGGTGCGCCGCCGGCCACCGCACGCCACCACGCCGCCCTGCTACCAAGGGCTGGCAGCACCGCCACCGCGCCTACCGCCGGCGACCGTTGCCGGGTCGCCGGGCCGCCGCCCAGTCGAGCATCACCGCCGCCGTCACCAGCCCCGGGAGGGAGACGAACGCGCGGGTACAGAAGGGCCCGCCGCCGCCGGCAGCACCCGGGCCAGCGCCGGGGCACCCGCCGGCGGCAGCGGGGGAGAGCTCACGGGGGTGGCGGCCGAGGGAAAAGGAGGGGCGCGCCGCCCCGGCCACCTCCCGGGGAGGCGGCGCAGGGACGGGATGGGATGGGGAGGGGGGAGGGGGGCGGGAAGGGCCGGGGCGCGCGAGCCGGCGGCGGCGGGAGGGGGCTAGGGCGGCGGCGGCGGAACCCTAGCGGGAGGGAGAGGACGGGAGCGGGAGGGAGTTGTCGACCCTGTACCCCCAATCCCTTCCAGCAGCATCCTTTTCACCGCGCCACACCGGCACGCGGTGGGCCTCAACATCGCATGAACCAGCCGCCGTCGGCCTCCCTCCCCGCCCATGTGATACCTCGGAGCATCTACAGCCGGGCGGCCAAACCCGTTCCAAACGTCTGGATGGGTGGACCAGTCACAAAAATTCGATCGAGCCGGGCGTATCGGACCGGCCTCAAACGCTCGGGCTGTTCGGCGTCTCTCATATCTGGTCCAAATGTAGGACGGATATGGGAAGGCCCAAACACGTCCTGGCGCGTTCGTCTGATAAACCCGGACCATCATCGACCCTATCACTATCCCACCAAAAACCTGGCTTCATGCTCGGAGCCCTACCTCACCCGCTCTCCTCTCTCACTCTATCCTCTCTGCTCCCCTCTTCGATTTTGATCCAATCCGGCGACCATGTCAAGCTCCGGCAGTCGCTCCGACTCCAACCTAGATGTCGACGAGGAGTTGGCCCTCCGCACTGCCTTGGAGCGGTTCAAGGTGGACTCCGGGGCAGCTCTGGATCTGCAGTGTCACCGCAGCTCCCCCGACGGTGTAACGCACATGCCGGTGTTGGGCCCTCCTGGTCCGCGCGCAGCTCCACGATGGTTGCCCAGTCTGCGCCTCGCCTACGACATCCCCTGCCCCCGCCAGCCGCTGCTCCGAATCCCCACATGGGCAGCGATGGGTGCTTGTGCCCGCCCCGCCGGCCCGGATGCGCACACCGGAATCGGAGGCGCGCGCCGCCCACCTCCAGAGGCAGCCGAAAAGTGAGAGGCAGGCAGCGGAGCAGTCTGTGCGCCGCTGCTGCGGGATGCAGGCAGGGACAAACGGCTCCTCGTTTGGGTCTACCGCCGGTTGCTTACGACCTTGGAGACAGACACTTGGCGGCTTTGCGGGAAAAACGCCAAGGTCCTCCAGATTGCCATTGAGCAGTCCGAGCGAGAGGCGGCGGAGGTGGCTCGACTCGCGAAGCTCAAGCGGCAACAGGACTGGGCCGTCTGGCGGCTCAAAGGGCTCATCGTCCTCTCCGACACCTCCTTCAATGACGACGATGACCACGGCTCCACGTCCGACGACTCGGACAACCAGCCGCCGACGACCGGAAGGGGAAAGGGCCGGCGAGGAAGTGGTGAATATCTGCCGTCTTCATTGTTAATTTCTAGTTATTTATGTCTCTAGTTAGAACCTGTCTGACGTGTGTGGATGATGTAAACTTCCAATAGCTTTTGGAGATCCGTCTGTGATATTTGAATGATCGGAATGTGCATATCTAGCTCTGTTTCATAGTCCGTGCGATGATCTACGAAGTTTATCTTCACGTTGCATGGGTAGTATGGGTATAGGGTATTGTATATCAGGACACACGGTCAGTGCCCGTGGACGCGTCCAGGCGAGTCCGCGGACGTTTGAGGGGTCGATTTTGCAAAGTCCAGTTGTAGATGCTCTCAAGTCGCCGTGTGTGTGGCTGCCCCTCGCTGCACTGCACGTCACGTGTTTACCTCTCCGAAGTCCGAAACCACCGTGAAGCCGGCGGCGGTCTCGCATTCCCCTGACTTTCCTCGCCGGTCCCGGTCCCGACAATTAAACCGTCAGTACCCGCCGGGCGTCGACCCGGTCGTGATGGCCGCTTTGCCTGCAGCCAGAGGCGTGGCCGATGGCAACAAAACTGCGGTCACATACATGCATACTCCGGCACTACTACTACTAGTAGTAGTAGATTGGTGCGGCACCACGGGCTCGCCATGCATGGAAATGGACCAACCCCGTACGTCGGCGAAACCGCAGCGCGGCTCCCTGCCACCCCGCCGCCGTTGACGAAGACTTGGCCTGGCAGCCAGCGCGCTCATCCATAAAAGCCTGGCCTGCTCTCACCGGTCCGGCCACACAGACCGCGCTTGAGATCGCCATTCACACAGCCGAGAGAGTGAGGCAGTCGCACGACCTACGACGTAGCCTTCGCTTTTCCTTCCATTGATTTTGCTTTGCCCGCTCCGGCCCGGCACGTAGATAGCTCCTTCGTCCGGACGAGACGAGTGGTGCGTCTCGTTGATCGATCGAGGTGGTCGTTTGCCGAGGTTGAACGGCGGGCCAATGGCGGGGCCGGCGGGAGGGCGGGAGCTGCCGGACACGCCGACGTGGGCGGTGGCGCTCGTCTGCGCCGTCATGATACTCGTCTCCGTCGCCATGGAGCACGCCCTCCACAAGCTCGGCCACGTACGTCCGGCCGGAGCTAATTGCTGTGCATTTTTCATGATAATATTGTGTACTTGCTCATTTTTTTCAAGCTGCCTGAAATATTTAAAAGTAGTGTTTATAAATATTTTTAAATGAAATTATTTAAATGTTGTATCCTGATGATTTTGTGTCTTGCTCATTGCTGGCGTGCGCGCAGTGGTTCCACAAGCGGCACAAGAAGGCCATGGGGGAGGCGCTGGAGAAGATGAAGGCGGAGCTCATGCTGGTGGGCTTCATCTCCCTGCTCCTCACCGTGGCGCAGGACCCCATCTCCAAGATATGCATCTCCGTGGAGGCCGGCAGCAAGATGCTCCCGTGCAAGCTGCCCAAAGCTGATTACGCCGGTGACGATGGCAAGGAGAACCGCCGGAGGCTCCTCTGGCTCCAGGGCGAGACCCACCGCCGGTTCCTGGCCGCCCCTGCCGGAGAGGACGTCTGCGGCAAACAGGTGAGCATCTAGCGGCTAGTGAGCATGGAGCTGAGTACCGAATTTCTTCTCTTGCTTGACTTAATAAGTGTTTGCAGGGCAAGGTGGCGCTGATGTCGGCGGGGAGCATGCACCAGCTGCACATATTCATCTTCGTGCTCGCCGTCTTCCACGTCTTGTACAGCGTCGTCACCATGGCCCTAAGTCGTCTGAAGATGAAGCAATGGAAGAAGTGGGAGTCGGAGACCGCCTCGCTGGAGTATCAGTTCGCCAATGGTCAGGATCAAGCTAGCTACCGGCACTCTGGACACTTCCTTACTGAAACCCGATGCATTTAGAGTGAGCTAATACGTTGAACTGACTGAATCCTCGCAGATCCATCGCGGTGCCGGTTGACGCACCAGACGACGTTCGTGAGGCGGCACCTGGGCCTGTCCAGCACCCCCGGCGTCAGATGGGTGGTGGCCTTCTTCAGGCAGTTCTTCGGGTCGGTCACCAAGGTGGACTACCTGACGCTGCGCCAGGGCTTCATCAATGCGCATCTCTCGCAGAAGAGCAGGTTCGACTTCCACAGGTACATCAAGAGGTCGCTGGAGGACGACTTCAAGGTCGTCGTCGGCATCAGGTACGTGTCATTCCTGTCTCTGCGCACCCCATAGATATACAGATAAGATAGGTTCTACATGCAGATATCGGGTGTGAGCTCAGCTCACACGTCCTTTCTGGAAAATAAAAGATAGATACTCCAGATTATACAATTGCAGCTACGTCTCATATGAATATGATCTTGACGGTTGACACATTTGGCATCTTGTCGCAGCCTCAAGCTCTGGTTCGTGGCGGTCCTCATCCTCTTCCTTGATTTCCACGGTAGCGGCTTTGTCCTGTCCTGCTCGCCTTCTCCTTTACTTCTCTTCATATTTTGTGAGTTTGTCCCATGACCACCATTGTCATCTTCTCGCAGGGATCGGCACTCTTCTATGGATGTCTGTGGTTCCTCTCGTGGTAAGTCCAGATTCCAGAATTTCTTCGTCCAATGGAATGGCC
The DNA here is from genome assembly GCA_963921465.1 of Triticum timopheevii. Taxonomy (NCBI): domain Eukaryota; kingdom Viridiplantae; phylum Streptophyta; class Magnoliopsida; order Poales; family Poaceae; genus Triticum; species Triticum timopheevii. Next base: position 579,136,962 of record OY997268.1, read on the forward strand.
AACCCGCCAATTGCGATGTAACTCCAAACTTAACTAACATGTCATTTGCTGCCTTGTGTGCAACATCACCAGATCCTCTTGTGGGTTGGGACCAAGCTGGAGATGGTGATCATGGAGATGGCCAAGGAGATCCAGGACCGGGAGAGCGTCGTCAAGGGGGCTCCCGTCGTCGAGCCCAGCAACAAGTACTTCTGGTTCGACCGCCCCGACTGGGTCCTCTTCCTCATACACCTCACACTCTTCCAGAACGCGTTTCAGATGGCACATTTCGTGTGGACAGTGGTACGTACCAATACTTACTTGCCACTTCAGTCATGGATGCAATGCATGGCGCCAAGTGCTGCTGATGAACTGCACTGACAAATTAAGAACTGTTGTATGCATGGCAGGCCACGCCCGGCTTGAAGAGATGCTACCATCAGAAAATGGGAGTGAGCATCGCCAAGGTGGTGCTCGGGGTAGCCGCCCAGATCATGTGCAGCTACATCACCTTCCCGCTCTACGCGCTCGTCACGCAGATGGGCTCACACATGAAGAGAAGCGTCTTCAACGAGCAGACGGCCAAGGCGCTGACCAACTGGCGAAAGGTGGCCAAGGAGAAGAAGAAGGTCCGAGACGCGGGCATGCTGATGGCGCAGATGGGCGGCGACGCGACGCCGAGCCTCGGCTCGTCGCCGGTGCACCTGCTCCACAATGCCGGGGCGCGGTCCGATGATCCCCAGAGCCTGCCGGCGTCGCCGAGAGCAGAGAAGGAGGGCGGGGGCGTGCGGTGTCCGGCTGCGGCGCATCCCGTGCGCAGGGTGCCTCCTTGTGACGGGTGGAGGTCGGCCTCGTCGCCGGCCCTCGACGCTCGCGTCCCCGGTGCAGATTTTTGCTTCAGCACGCAACGTTGACCGATTAGACAAATTCATTTTTTTTTCATGAATACTCTTGGAAGCGTATCATTTCATTGATAGAGAGTAGAAATTACAGGGGTGGCTGTCCTACTACTATGTACACAAGGGCGCTGATGCCGGTGAGCGGTAGAAAAAGGTTGCTCTCCAAGTCTCCACTGATCCTGTCAAGTGTATGTGACAAATTGTTTTTAAAGAAGGTGTATGTCACAACTAGGAGCTGAATTTGTGATGAAACGTGCAATAAGAACTGCAAGTTTCACCGAGTCAAAAATGAAACTGCTAAAGGCGTGTTTGGTAGTCCGCATTACCTCCAACCACGCCGAGTTAGGCTAAAAAAAGGTGTTTGGTTGTAAACGGGCTGGGCTGGCTCGCATCGGCACGAACCTTAAAGTAACCCAGAGCCTGGCTTGCTGGAAACCCTCAAATCAGCAGTTTCCAATGAGCCAATCTGAGTGCGGCGCAAAAGGGATGCAGCTCGCACGCGAGGGAGCAAGGCAAAATCAACTAGGGATGGCGGGAGATGCAAATCGGGCGCAACGGGACGACGCTAAATCTAGCCTCCCCCCCTCCTAATTTACTCGGTCACCACTGGCTTCTCCTCTATTCTTAGCACTGGCGGTGGTAACTCAGATCTGCGCAAGTGGCGGCGGACGCGGCAGCAGGAGCTCCTACTCTCCGTCGTGTCATCGTCTCCGAAGCCGTAAGCAACACCCCCCCCCCCCTATGTTAGGTTGGTTGTTAGGCCGTTAGGCAAGGTGTAGGATCGATTTTCCCATTGCTCAATGCACCCTCGATGTTGACGTAGGTTATGCACGCACGGATGTAGCTGATACTTCAGGATGCGGCACTGATAGCTGTGATTCAAGCATGGCTCATGTTGATGCGCAAGACAGTTGTTCATCATGGTGAGAGGCATGACATCTGTTATGGTCCAATGTTTATCTGAGCTCATGAGAGGATGGCGAATCTCAACTACATTTACACACTGGTACAACGAGCTGCTATACAAACAGTTTTAACCCCTTTTCGTAACGACATTTTAAACCGTCGCCTAGTGAGTGTGTGTGATTGGGGGGGGGGGGGGGGGTCCTCCCCACACGACCCAAAAACCGTCGGGGACAGACGCCTTGCCAAATGTAATCGTATGCGATGCAGCACACACTAAATTCTGTCACACGTGTGAGATTGGTGATTAAATGTTACTAATGATGCAGTGAAACGAAACGGTGTTTCGTACTGAACCGTTTGGGAAATAGTATCTAAGGTACACGGGCCAACATATGAACCCATCGCACACGAGTTTTCTGCGGAACTCGTCTGCCATGCATGACACCATCGCACACGTTTCCGAACAAATTACCGTGTGCATAATGTTCTATCACAAACGGTACAAGAGCCCATTCGCACACATACAAGAGTTGCAGATCATTTGTGATTTGTTGTGTATCACCGACGGTTGCGGCATGAGTAACGTGTGCTTTTCGTTTGCGATCACACACACTTTTCCTGAAAAATTTACGAGTGGGGTTGTATTTTATATTGGGCATGTGGTTTACTCTGAGCTCTCGTGTGCAATAATGTGGTATCACAAACGGTTTCGGAGCCCCTATGCACGCATAGTAGTACGGCAAATCGTCTGCGAACTGCTGTGTATCACCGACGGTTCCGCTACGATTGACGTGTACTTTTCAATGTGGATCGCACACACCCATTTACTTGAAGCGTGTGCGCAGTTAATTGAGGTCTTCAATTTAAATTTAGTCACAGAATTTTGACTGGGTCAACAATTGCTCAACGAGCTCTCTCATTCAATTATTTTAAGTCACTATTCTTCCCTAATTTTGAAGCTCTTCAATTCGATTGAGGTATTCAATTATGAAGGCAATCTTTTTTTCCAAATCAATCAGCAGCAACCGGCCTATAAAAACATATCAATCATGTACACTATCTCACCACCTAGAAAAAAGAAAAGCCATCATGTAATACTTTAGCACCAATATAGTACATGCAGCTATCGACCAAAAATTTCCCCACATAAATATGGGTTTCTTAGCGGATACCACAGAATCACATTGAGAAAGCCCACCAAATTATCAAACTATAAAAAAAAACACATTATTATTTTTTGAAAGTCAAATTCCTTTAACTTTGACCAAGTTCAGAGCCCAAAATGTCAACATCCACAATATTAAACAAAAAATATATAAATTCATTTCATGACGAATCTAGTTATACCAATTTGGTATTATGAATTTTGATATATTTCTCTCAAGTTTGATCAAAGTAAAAAATGTTTGATTTTTTAAAAATATAATGCATCTTATATTTTAAAACAGAATGAGTAATGTTTTTAAAAAACACAACAACACCAAGCATAGCAAAGTGCACCCAACCCTTCTAGTTTGTGATGAAACGTGCAATAAGAATTGCAAGTTTCACCGAGTCAAAAATGAAACTGCTAAGTACTCCATCCCTTCGTATTAAATTATGCCGCCTGCATTTCATAATGTAGTATGCTCACGCTTTTCAATATTTAACTTTGATCATAAATTTAATCAACATGGGCGACTGCGGCGGGAGCATGACAGGTACCTTTGAATTCGTATTCGAAAGAAGTTTTCAAAGGTATAATTTTTCAGTAAAATAATTTATGCTTTATTGGTCTAATTTATGATCAAAGTTGAATCTCAAAAAACGTGGACGCACTACAGTATGAAATGAAGGGATTAAGGCTTTTTCTGACACTATCTCAGTGCCAAAAAAATATAAGGTGTTTTTTGATACTAAAAAGACGTTTTATATTTTGATACAGAGAGGGAGTATGAACCAACTAACAGCCTCTTTCATCTCTAAAAAGACTAAAAGAACACTAAATGGTGGCAATAATTCCGATAACATTAAAAAAGAGCTCGTGAGAAAAATAATCCGTAGAAATGTAACCCATGCATCAATCTATTAGGATATACTACCTCTGTCCTGGATTATTGGTCCTCATTGTAATCTGTGCCAAATTTTGATTATAAATTTAACTAACAAAATGTTCATGCATGTCATAAAAAATAATATCATTGAAAACTATGTTCAAATACGAATTCAAGTATATAATTTTTATTGACATACACTAACATTTTTTCAGTTAAATCTTTGATTAAAATTTAGCACAAATTACATAGGGGACTAATAAACCAGGAGGTAGTAAGAAACATACATGTCTTGATCTCGTGACCAAATTAGTTGGAATTATCGGCATCTAGCGATTAAGTAGCCACACACAACTGAACTACCTGAAGCAATTAGCAGCACTGCCCTGCTGGAAGAAAACTATGTAAGCTCGATCACTAATCCTTTTTTGAGCTTTTCTGATAAGTTTGCCAGGAAAAATGGTTGATATGGGCAGAAAACTAGAAATACAGCAAATTCATAGATATGCTTGGCACACGCATGCAAACCAACTGTAACACTTGACCAAATCGAGGCCCCAATATGGTTTTCACTTTTAGTTTCAGATAATTTAAGTAAATTTCAATGATTTCGGTTTGCATTTCGGCCAAAGTGAATTCAACCAAAATTTTGAAAAGAAAAAACATTTTAAGTCGTGTTGCACTGAAATTGCTGAAATATTTCAGTGTCAACTGAGATTCAACGGAATTCAGAGTGAAAACCTACTTCACGAGTCGATGAAACAGGCCAGTCACGTCAAAGAGAATGTACAGACATCGATGTGAAACTCACATTCACTGATTCACATGCGCAGACACATTATGCATCCATGCCATTGCCATGTCCAGTCGCTTGCTAGAGCATGTCATGGCAGGAAACCAGCGGCCCCGTGGTCGCCGGCGCTCGCCGAGGCGGAGGAGGACGCCTCCTCCATGGCCTCGCACTTGCGGCACCGCTTGGGCTCGGGCGGCATCTTGCGGGGCGCCGCGTCGGCGACGACGACGACGACGACGCGGCGGCAGGAAGGGCAGGAGGAGTGCGCGCGGAGCCAGGCGTCGACGCAGGCGACGTGGAAGCCGTGGCCGCACTGCGGCAGCACGCGGATCTCCTCCTTCCCGGCGAACTCCGACAGGCAGATGGCGCACTCCGAAAGGATCCCCTCCTGCGCCTCCCCCTCCCCGGCCGCCGCGGAGGCCGGGCCGCCGCGCGCCGCGACGGCCGCCGCCACGGCGTCCTCGTACGCCAGCTTCGGCAGCGCCATGAGCGCCCTCTTCTTGAGCCCCTTGCTCGCGTCGGGGCCGGAGGAGGCGGCGGATCTGGTGGCGCGGGCGCCGCGGCGGGAGCGCGCGCAGCCGGTGACGGCGGCGAGGCCGACGACGCAGAGGAGCGCGCAGAGCAGCGCGGCGAGGATGACGACGACGTCGGAGTCGGCGCCGAGGGCGTCGGGCGGCTCGGCGGCCTGGAACTGGCCCGGGTAGGTCTGCAGCAGGCGGCGCGCCGACGCCATTGGCTCGTTCTTGGGCGGATCACCGGATCGGGGCGGGGTGAAGTGGAATGGCAGCGGCGGGCAGGCAGGGGAAGGGGGAGGCTGGAGTTTCAGCACGGCAGTACTCCTACTAGTAATGGCACGCGTATTAACGCGGGCCTGAGAGCGACAGCCGGGAGCGCTGGCGCTGGTGCACCATGGTCACTCACTCCGTGCGCTGCGCAGTGTGTCTGCAGCGTGCGTGCACCACGGTCACCAGTGACGCGGGCGAGATATGAGCCGGGGAATGAGAATCCGGGGCGCATCACTTGGCTTTGGCATTTGATTCTTTTGGCCGTGGTTATTACATGCGTGTACCGGCGGGCGGCGGCGGTGGGTAGGTAGGCGGCTGAGCGCGGTGCAGTGCAATCCGTAGCGAGGAGGTGAGTGGCCCGCCGCGATGCAGGCGTAGGTGGGTGGTGGGGGCTGCCTTGCGGTCACGTCGCCTTCTCTTTTCCGATCCATGGAGCCGTGTTCCCTCTCTCGTAGGGTCTAGAAACGAAACGAAACGAGCGTCCGCAATGAGCACGCCACCGGTGGATGGATGGGTCGTCTATCTGCTCTTCTAGTGCCGTGATGAACGCAAGACTTTGGTCATCCAACAGCTCTACAATTTAGTCACTCAAACGCCTCTCGAACCTTCAGTAAAAAAACGATTTCTAATCAAACTTCTAAAACCTAACTCTCTTTTTCTTAACTCAAATCATTTATTTAGAGCAACTCCAACGCGCCGACCCAAACAAACGGCGATTTTGTCGTCTTTTGTCCGTTCGGGTCGGCCGCCTGCTCGACGTCCGCCCTGTTTATGATTAGGTTGGCAATGCGCCATATTTGCCGGCGTGGCCGGCTGCCGCCGTTTTTCAACAAATATGCACACATTTTGCATAGTTTCACAAGCAAACAAAAATAGCATAGTTTCACAACAAAATAAATTTAGCATAGCTTTACAAGCCGAATAAAAATTAAATTGTCTCAAATACATTTGAAAAAAAAGATATAGCTATTGGTTGCCAACATGAGCCCACATATATTCAATCAAATTATTTTGCGATTGCATGTGAGTTTTTCAATCACGCATTTCATGATGAAATTGGGTGAACTATGCAAATGTTGCCACTCCTCCTCCATGCTCAAGCACAACCTTCTCACCCTGAAACTGAAACCCTTGATCGTAGTCCTTCCAAAGAAGGAAACGCCGCCGGAATTTATGATATTTGAAGAACGGGTTGGTTGTATCAAAGTAGTCCTTCCAAAGAAGGAAATTGACGTTCTCTCGGTTGCGATTCAACGCCGGAAGGTGCCTCGGGATTGAGCTCCGAAACAACGGCCGCTGCCTATTAAGGTGGTCATGGACCAACACGACAGCCAAGATCTCCCCATCATCAGACGAGGAATCATCGGAGTCGCAGAAGAAATTGTGGAAAAAGAACTCGTCGACGGAGTCCATTTTGTACCTTAGCAAACTGTCGAACCGCTTGTGTGCGTCGATGAAGAAGCTGGCCGGCGAAGAGACGCGCGCCTTCCTTGGACCAGGTGGCTGGCCTGGCGGCGTCCGACGAGCGTGTCGGCATCAGGACAGCGAGCGGTGTCGGACAAAGGAGCTGGCCTGGGCGGGGGAGGCGGCTTCCTGCTCGCGGCGACGTCGGAGGGGGGATGGGAAGCTTCAGTGCCCCGGCAGCGAGGCGGTGGTGGCGACGACGTGGGAGGTGGCGGTGTTGGGGGGAGGTGTGTCGGCATCGGCTGCTGGCAGAGGGACCGGAAATGGGCGGCGTCGGAGGGGGGAGGGGTGGGAAGCTTCAGTGCCCCGGCAGCGAGGCGGTGGTGGCGGCGTTGGGAGAGGTGTGTCGGCACCGGCTGCTGGCAGAGGCACCGAAAATGGGCGGCAGCAGCGACGGGGCGGTGGTGGGCGAGGGTTTTCTATCAATATGGGTGGAAGAGGATGACCAACGTGACACTGACTAGCGGGCCAGGGGAAGGAGTAGGCGCGCGTTGCGCGTGTCCGTTTTGTGTTCGCGCCGATGCAAATCAGGCTTAAAATTATGCCGGGAATGCGTCGGCGGGCGGACAAAAAGCGGACGCGCGTCCGTTTGGTCGACGCGTTGGGCCGACTTTTCTATCCACGTCGACCCAAACGGATGCGCACAGACGAAATCGGTCGGTGCATTGGAGTTGCTCTTATACCACCAGAGTTAAACCTTCACTGCTTAACTACTTCATAAATCGATTGTTTGGGCACACAGTTCACCATTTCCTCCCACGAGAACTGGTCCAAACAAGACGATAAGAACAATTGCAACAGAAACAAAACTTCCTTGATTGCAGCTACAAGTGCAAACAACACGTCCTTCGTTGTTTTTATGTTCATCGCCAACACTTTTGCCCTTCTCTGTTGAGTTCTATGGCCGCACACTTGTTTCTTCTATATGCCTCCTCACGGTGAAACTTAGACATTGTGTCCTTCGTAATCTCATCTAGCAATTAGTGCACCCGCGTCCAATAGATCTTTCCGAATAAATAGATCAATGTATTATTCTTCTCGGTACCAAGAGTAGCAACCTTTTTGTACAACGTTAACCAACCTTGGGATGTTGTAGAAATGAAAAAAAAGGTGGGGTGCCTTGCCCCTCCAGTGATTTCCTCAAAACAAAAACGAAAAAACAATGTTAACCAGTGTTGAGCTCACATTGCTTGAAACCGAAGAGAACTCCCACAATATTGCCTATCGACGAGCTTGAGGTGGCGGTGGGCCTAGATGCATCAATTCTGAAGATGTGGGGGCAAGCGAATCGAAGCGCGGCGGTAGGCCTAGATGCGTCGATTCCGAAGATGTGGGGGCAAGCGAATCGAAGTGGGGCGGTAGGCCTAGATGCGTCGATTCCGGAGATGTGGGGGCAGGCAACTCAAAGTAGGGGCGGTAGGGCAGCGGAGGCCTGGTGGACGCCGGAGGCAAAGCTCTTAGCACCGGCATGGAGGCGACATCCAGTAGCCCTTTCGGGATCAATAGGTCAATGTATTATTCTTCTTCTCGGTACCAAAAGTTGCAACCTTTTTGTACAATGTTAACCAACATTGAGCTCACGTTGCTTCAAACCGAAGAACACTCGCACAATACTGCACTTGTTTTGTCCCTTTCACACTTGTAGTTGTAGAAGACCTAGTCGGGATGTTTGCCCGCTGTGGGACCAGTGGCGGAGCTACGCAAGAAAAGTTGGACGGGCCGGTACAAAGGAAGCCAACTATTTTTACCCATATGACCTAGTTTACCGTCAGTCCTACACTGTATTTGCTATCTGTTGGCGGGCCATGGCCCATTTTCCCAACACATAGCTCCGCCAGTGTGTGGGACCCGATGCAGTACCAGTCGCCAGTAATCGCCACATTTTATGAGCGACAGAGGTGAGCCGAGTTGCTGGGCAACGACTTAGTCCATCCAGGCAGCTAATGAGGATCTGTCAACACTCAGAGATGCGAGCGTCGAGATGTAGACACCCCGCGAGGAGCTCTGAAGGCGGCGCGGGGCACTCGGGGTCGCAGCGCGGTTCCATTTCCCGATGAAATGTGGCTTCGCCTTCACGGTGGCCCTTCTCGTCGACGAGAATAGGGTGGCGGTGGGGCCTAGATGCGTCGATTTGAAAGGCGTGGGGGCAAGCGAATCGAAATGGGGCGGCGGGGGCCTTGGAGTGTTGGTGGACGCCAGAGGGAACGCTCTCGGCACCGGCGTGGTGGCAGATGAGCGGGCTAAGAGGCAATTTGCGGGTCTGGAGATGCCCTAAACTTCTAAAATAGGAATCTTGTAAAGAGTTGAGCCCATTTGAGAGTTCGCTAGACATGATCTCAGCGTACCTACGGTTATGCGTGCGGTGCACAAGAAATCATCGGTCATTTGCATAACTCGGTCAGTCACCAGTCAGTGGATGGATGTTGTAGAAAAAGTATGCTCCAGTTCTCCGTCCTGAGCTAGAAAAGCCTGCCTATGCTTGTGCGTGCGGTGCAGAACGAATTATGAGAGGCGAAGAAGAAAACGCAAAACAGCTCGGTGGCGAATGGGATGCTCTGCTCTTTTTTCCCTTGTGTCTTTCTTTCTTTCTTTTCCTAACTAGGAGTAGATCGGCACGGGGATGGCAATGATGATGTTCTCTGGCTTTGAGCAAACCATCGCACGAGATAGATAGATGGATGATTCGACTTTGGACGGATCCATGGCAACGCAACGGAGCCTGATCATCACCTTCACCTGCCCGCACGCACCACGAGATGGAGGGTAGCAGAAGCTTCTGCCTGCAATCAGTGGACCGGTGCTAGTTCTCGCGCACCGCGTGCATTGGGAAAGGGAATGATGGCTCCATCCAACGCAGCCAAGGACAAGAGTTCGTTCGAGAGCAAGTATACCAAGTAGCAATGCTCTGCTCACCACTTGTTTCTATTCTGGCTAAACGAAATAATAATTGTTTTCCAGATCGCCGTGTATCAAAGACCCGAGGCAGCTTTGGAAGAAGCAGAGCCTCGATGTGACCAATTCGTGGCAGTTATATCCTTTCATGTACTACTACTACTACTAAAGGATTCAACCTTCGCTCCCCCAACAGCAACTCCAACGGGCCGACCCAAACAGACGACGCTTTTGTCCGCTTTTTGCCCGTTTGGGTCGGCCGCCCGTCCGTCGTCCGCCCTCTTTTAGATTTCGGTCGGCAGCGCGCCCAACGCGCCGACCCATTTTATGACCCCGCGCGCTTTAAATCATGCCAGCGGCCATGCCAGTGCGCGGGAAAGGTTCGCGTGCGCGGGGAAAATTCGGCCTAGCGCGCGCTGGCTTTGGCGCTCCATAGCGTGGGAAGTGTTCGCGCGCGCATTTTGGCGCGCCACGGCCGGCGCTCGTTATAAAGATGGTGCTCCCTCCACACTCAATCTGCCACCGCCGCCCACTCGTCTCGCCCCCCTCTCACTAGCCTCGTCGTCTGTGCGCCACCATGTCGATGCGCATCCTCGACACTTCGGATTTTCGCGGAGTCCGCGAGCGCCCCTCCGTCGCCTTCTCCGCCGAGATCTTGTTTGACGAGAAACGGATCATCCTCGGCACCTTCGACACCGCTGAGCAGGCGGCCCGCGCGTACAACACGGCCGCGTGGAGCCTCCGACGGCCAAGACGGGAGATGAATTTTCCTGACGTGTCGAGCCAGCGGTCGCAGGATCTGGCGCCTCTCCCGCGGCTTTTCACCGACGAGGATCGTCGCGTCCACCGGAGGCGGATGCGTCGCCTCGCCCTCGCCGAGATGGACGTGCAAGTCTTGGTGCTGTGGCGCGAACGCTTTCCGCATGACATCGTCGACGAATGTCAGTTCTATGAGCAGAGGAGGACGGAGAGGAAGGCCAGGAGGACGGAGCGAGCCACCTATCGGGAGGGCAAGCGTGCGCGGAAGCTAACCGCTCAAATGAGACTGATGCTGCGAGAAACATCGGGGTGGGACTTCGCCGACGAGCATGTTGCTGACGCCTATATTCAGACGTCGGAGGAGGACATTACCAAGTCAGAGTCGGAAAGCGACGAGTAGTTGATCTTTTCTTTTATCTGTGTACGCAAGAACTATCTATGTATCCTTTTTCATTGGAAAAAATGACCGGCGGCGTCGGCCACGAAGCCGGCGGTGAAGGTTGTGCACGCGCAGGGAGGAGAGAGGACGCGCGCGTCCGTCTTGTGTCCGCGCCGACGCAAATCCGACTAAAAAATTGATCGGGAATGGGTCGGCAGGCAGACGAAAGCGGACGCGCGTCCGTTTGGGTCGGCGCGTTGGGCCGTCTTTTCTGTCCGCGCCGACCCAAACGGACGCGGGCGGATGAAATGGGTCACTCCATTGGAGTTGCTCTAAGGCTCTAACACTTCCTACAAATACTACTAGTACTATTGTTGTTGAAATCAGCATTAGTGGTCTAATATAATGGGCAGTGAGTCACTGCTAGCTACTCCCTCCGTTTATTCATTTCCAGGACAAGTATTTTCAGACGGAGGGAGTACCTGTTGAAACACAGTTTGAAGAAAGCACCACTATTTTATGTAATTCTGATGGGAAAGTCTATCAGGCACATACTTCCTCCGTTTCATATTAGTTGTCGTTGAAACGGATGTATCTAGACATATTTCAGTGCTAGATACATCCGTTTGAGCGACGACTAATATGGAACGGAGGGAGTACATATCAAGTGTAGCATTAACAAAATCAATTACCCATAACACATTCAGTCACGTAAAAGAGAATTTTAAAAAACTGAAATTTTCTAAAACTGTTGGATTTTAAAACATTATTTATTTTGTAAAAATTTATTCAGAATTTCCAACAAATGTTTAAACTTTTTGAAAATGTACCTAAATTCTGCATTAGTGTTAGTTCTTAAGTATGTGCACTCCTCGTTTTGCACAAACATTAGTCAACTTAACTGGTATGCCACTCACAGTTGTTGCAAGAGATCTGTGGTTAGATTCCTAGCTGGGTTTTATTGTGATTTTTCACAGCCTGCAAAGAGGCGCGCTCCTTGGTGTTAGTTTCTAAGATTTCACGTCATTGCTTTACAGAGTCATTAGTTGGGTCAACTGGTGAGCGCTTACTACAGCCATCACAATTGGGCCCAGTCCGGCGGGTTGTACCGAAGAAGAAGTGTATATATAAGTAGTAAAAAAATAAATTGGAACGTGGCAAGGGCTGAAAAATCCAAAAAAAAAAAAGCAAAGACAACCGTAGTGGTGTTGTATATACAGGGTAATATAATCATTTCGCTAGTCGTACTTACTTCCATATGTATGGCGTGTAGTCGTATACGTACAGGAGACCATCAGATTGGGCCGGCCCATAAAGATAGCGTATAGTAGCGCTTCAAAAATAAAACCGCGCTAGCAAGAGCTCGAACTCAGGGCCTCTGGAGGCCGGAAAACATGAACAACCAGCTCGACTAGCAACCATTTTTGGCTGAGTAGCGGCGGGAAGCCTTAAGGATTAGAACGACGCAGAATATTTTTAAAAACTTCGAACGTAAAATATTTTTTTGAAAATAAAACGTGATTTTTTTGTGAATCCCAATCACTTTTCAGATTTTTGAACAAATATATAATAAACTGAAACATTTTTTTTAAACCATGAACAGCTTTGAAACGCGATTTTTTTTAAAACGGAACATTTTTATAATTCCAAATTTCTATGGAAACACAAACAACTGTTGGAACATGAACGTTTTTGCAACTCCAGAAAAGAAATGGAAAAACAACAAACATTTTTGTAACAGAAGCATAAGATCATCATTTTTTGAAGTTTTTGAAAAGAATATGAAAACGGGAACATTGATTGAATTCCAAACAAATTATAATACATGAACATTTTTTTTGGAATCCCAATCATTTCTCTAACAGTTGTGAAATTTTTGAATAAACACATTCTGAACAATTTTTGGAAAACACAAACTGTTTCTAAAATTCTTGATTTTTTTTTGAGAAAGGACAAACAAAATTGAAGACATGTACAATTTTTTTGAAGTTATGAACATTTTCTCAATTTTTTGGACATTCACTAATAAATATGAATATTTTGAAATTCTGAAAATTGGTTTTAAAAATGTTCGAAATATTGAAGTTTCAGTGGGCACTATGCTCAATAGGTGAGACCATAAGTTATTTGCTTCGCTCATTCTATCCATTTGGTTGACAACTTCATGTGACGAGTGTCAGTTAGGAAGTTCCATATGGTTTGGGAGTAGCGTCAAATAGATGGCAGCACACGCAGGAGGCCGGCCGACTGGGCTGGCCCATTGACGCTCGCAAAAACAGAAAATAATTCACCAATATGACAATTTTAAGTAACTATTTTTAGTTATGATTTTTGAATACTGTTTCCCTTCGGACCTAGCATGGATGCAAATCATGGGCATGCCCACCTGCTAGCAAAAGTTGGATCGTTACAAGAATGTCCCAAAAAACACAATGCTCAATGGAGGGTGTCTGGATAGGCCATGAGCACATTTTTCTGAACATCCTGAAATGGCCCCAATTTTCTTCATGGCTTGTATGACCAATTCAAGGCACCATGCCAAGTTTCTTGGGTTTTCGAAAAGTCTTGCATTTTCTGGTGTTTTCTTGGTCAAAAAAGTTCGATAAATGATTGGATGTGTCGCAACCTGCATACGGTGTCGGAAATTGTTCAAACCTAGCATGTATGCCTACCTTGGGCATGCCCACCTGCTTGGAAAATTGGGGTCATTTCAAGAATGTCCAAAGAGACCATGTTCAACAGAGAGTGTCCGGGTAGGCCAGAAAGGTCCATCTGAGAGCATGTTGCTTCTCAACATCCTTTAATTGGCCCCAGTTTTTTCATGGCCTTTTATGACCAACTCAAGGCACCGGTCCAAGTTGCCTGGGTTTCGACAAGTTTGCCTTTTCTTAAGTTTTCTCTATCAAAAAATGCCGATAAATGGCTGGAGGTGTCGCGACTTGCATAGGGTGTCAGAAACCATTCAAACATGGCATGGATGCCTATCATGGGCATGCCCACATGCTTGCAAATGTTGGGTTCATTTCAAGAATGTCCAAAAAGCATTTTTGTTTCTTTTTAATAGCCGAATTCAAATCAGGTTCGGTATTAAACCGTATAACTGAAAGAAAAAACTGAAATCCAGGCATCCAGTATGAGGCCCCTCTCGCGTGTCACCCAACACCAAAGGCTCAGTCGCACGCGTGTGTCCAACCATGCAGGATACAAATGGCCCAATGCATGCTTTGTTCCCCACGTGAGAGCTAAACCAGCTAAGCTATTGTGGATTTGAAATAAGTTCATCAATGCTGAAAAAAATATTCATGTTGAAATTTTTCCAAAAAAGTCCACCAAAAAAGTTGGAAAAATAAGCTCGAGAAATTGAAAAGGATTGAAAACTTTGAGAACAAATTCATGATTTTTTTTATTTTAAAAGTTTGACACATTTGAAATAACAGGAAAAAATAAAAAGGAAAACAAAGGAAAAATTAAAAAAAAGGAAAACAAACCTGAATAAAGCCCGTTTTTAAAAAACATGAAAACCCGGCCTAAAACTTCACGAAGTTACATTTGCCACATAATAAGCCACAAAGAAAGCAAGTGTTCAAGTTGTGTTCGTAAAATTGTTCAGAAAGTTACTTCTTAAGTTTGCACACTCCTCATATCTCTTTAAAATTATTGAAAATGTTGTTCAAAAGAATATACTTAATATTTTGAACTAACATATATCTTTTTTTGAAATGTCCATGCTTTTAAAAATGTTGTTCAAATTTTCGAAATATGTCATGCTTCTAAAAAAACTGAACTTTTCTAAAACTGCTGCATTTTAAAACATTATTTGATTTGTAAAATTTTATTCAGAATTTCCAACAAATGTTTGAATTTTTTGAAAAGGTACCTAAATTCTGCATTAGTGTTAGTTCTTAAGTATGTGCACTCCTCGTTTTGCACAAACATTAGTCAGCTTAACTGGTATGCCACTCACAGTTGTTGCAAAAGATCTGTGGTTAGATTCCTAGCTGGGTTTTTTTTGTGATTTTTCATAGCCCGCCAAGAGGCGCGCTCCTTGGTGTTAGTTTCTAAGATTTCACGTCATTGCTCTACACAGTCATTTGGGTCAACTGGTGAGCCACTCAGGCTTGCTGCAAGAGGTCTGCTGTTCGAATCCTGGTATCTCCATCTGATTTGGTTTTCTTTTCAATTTTTACATGCCGTGAAGGGGCGCGCTTACTACCAGCCATCATCATTGGGCCCGGCCCAGTCCGGCGGGTTGTACGTAGTAAAAAAAATTGGAACGTGGCAAGAGCTGAAAAATCAAAAAAAAAAAAAAGAAGCAAAGACAACCGTAGTGGTGTTATATATACATATATACATGGGCGCTTATAGGCGCCGGCGCACCGGCCGAAACTTTCGGCCGGTCCAGCCCAGGCCATCGGATTTGAGCCAGGCGGCCGTTGGATCCAGGCAAAAAAAAAAAAAAACAGATCGGACCCAGCTTCTCCTTCCTCGCGCAGGCGCCTGGATCCGCATCTCCCGCTCGGGGAGCACGCCGCCGCGCCTCCTGTCCCCTCCGGTGGTCGTCCCCGTCGTCAGTCCCCGCCCTCGCCGGTTATCCTCGTCGCCCACCGGACCCCCGCCCTCGCCGGCCGTCCTCGTCAACGGTCCCCCACCCTCCCGGCCTCGTTCTCGCCTCGACCAATGCACCAGCTCCACCTATGATTGCAGCTCTTGATGATGAAGGTTGTAGCTCCGCCGCCCTCACCATTGATGCTCGCTGCAGGAAAAATACGTCGACGGCTGCCGTGAGTCAATCAACACCATTTGAATGGATGTAGCAAAAAATTTCACCGGTAGTAGCAAAATCAAACTACGTGTGCAGCAAAAACGATGTCGCCACCTTCGCGAGGTCGCAGCTCCGCCTTACATGGATGTAGCAAAAACCTCCAACGGTAGTAGCAAAATCCTGCTACGGTTGCAGCAAAAAAATCATTGTCGTCCTCGTGAGGTCGCAGCTCTGCCTGATGGATGTAACAAAAAGCTTTGCCGGTAGTAGCAAAAACCAACAACGGTTGCAGCTCCGCCTTACATGGATGTAGCAAAAACCTCCAACGGTAGTAGCAAAATCCTGCTACGGTTGCAGCAAAAAAATCATTGTCGTCCTCGTGAGGTCGCAGCTCTGCCTGATGGATGTAACAAAAAGCTTTGCCGGTAGTAGCAAAAACCAACAACGGTTGCAGCTTTCCCTTTTTGTGCAGTGCCGTTGAAGCTTTCTATGTCTATGGTTGAAGCTTTTCTCAACCGGTGTTGAAGCTTTTCTAGGTGACGGTTGCAACATTTGTATAAGCGGGAGGATCCGGCGCTGCGAGCTCCCTCGGTCGCCGGCGAGATGGGATGGTCGCCGCGAGCTCCGAGCGGGGAGGGGAGCGCGTGGCGCTGCGACCGGGGGGCGGGGGGAGGGGGGGGGGGGGGGGGGGGAGGGGGAAGGGAAGAGGAAGAAGGGATCGGGAGGAGGAAGAAGGGGATCGGGAGGAGCGCGAGCGTACGCTGCGCGTCGCTTCGATCGAGTGGCCCGCGTGGGAAAGCGACCGGCTGAGTTTTCGGCCGGTGCGCCGGTTACAAACGATTCCCTATATACATACATGTCACAAACACACAGTTGTTCCGGTCATATCCATATCCATCCATCAGTATTACCGCTCCAATTAACGCTGAACACGCATCTTGTTTCGTAGCATGCAGCTAGCAGTGCTTTAATGTCACCCTGCAGCCTGTCGATCCGTCTCAGACAATATCACCTTCAATCGCTTGGTGGAGGAAGAGATTACTTGGATGTACAGGATGGATATATCTCTGCTTGCTAGGTAGCTACCCTCGTGTCTCGTAGCACTCGCACGTGCTTTTTACCCTGTCCGTCCCACAAGGAAGAAAGAAATCAAAGACATACACAAATCAGTTATCTTCAATTCAATTCAATTGGAGTCAAAGACCAATATAGATAGACCATATAATGGGGTATTCTTCTTCTTCATACACAGGCACAGCTTAATTAGTACTGTATCTACCTAGGAAGAATCCAATTAATTTACTCCACAGTTGTTAATTAGCTAGCTAGTATAAGAAGAAGAAGAAGCTAAGAGACATAGATAGATGGCAATTGGAATCAACAAGTTTGAATTGAGCGATACATGCATGGAGATGGAGAGAACAACTTACAGCTCGTTATCGACCGCTGCAAGCAGCGCAGCATACAGCTCGGCTAGGTCCTCTTTGAAGTAACTCTGCATCATACAATGGACCTCGGCAAAATGCTTCAGCACAGAATCATTGTTGGATTTAAGAAAGTGCTCTGGCGCATGCACTTCGAAAATCCTGAGGAAGTTTGACAGATCATACAGATTATCCGAGTGGGGCACTGAAACTTTCTCTTTTGCGGTCTCTTTGTTTGTGCTTACTGTTAAACGCTGTATTTTCTGTATATACACGGTGTATGTATAAACCGTGTATTGTAGCGCGTGCATGGGTATTGTGTGTTCATCAAGGCAAGGTAGGATCGATCTCCCTCTGTTGTAGTTATCCTGTAGATAGATGAGATCGATCCTAACCTCCTGAAACCGATTCTGTAATCTCTCGATGGCCTAGCGCCTTATTTAACACGCACGCGTTCCTGCCTAGGGTATACGCTTAACCCATCGTTTTCACATGGTATATAGAGCCCTTTCTCTTCATCTCATCTAGCTATGTCGAGCTCCTCCTCCGCCGTAGCCATGGCCGCGCCCTCCATCGCCTCCCTTGGCCACACCATAACCGAGAAGCTCACCCGCGAAAACTTCCTCGTATGGAAGGCACAAGTGTTGCCGCACATCAAGGCGGCAGGGATGACCGGCTTCATCGACGGCTCCGTCAAGGAGCCCCTCGCTGTGATCGTCACGGAGAAAGACGTCGCCGGCAAGAAGGAGACTACCGCCACGCCAAACCCCGAGCATGCAATATGGGTCACCCAGGACCAGCAGGTTCTCACCTTTCTGATCGCATCTCTCTCTCTCGAGAAGTCTTGATGCAGGTCAGTACGTGCACCACGTCCGCCACGCTCTGGGCGGCGCTGTTGCAGAGCTTCTCGTCGCAGTCCAGGGCAAGGGTGATCCAACTCCGCTCACAACTTGAGCACACCCGCAAGGGTGATCTCTCCGCCGCGTCCTACTTCACCAAGATGAAGGGCATCGCCGACGAGCTTGCAGCCGCCGGCAAGCCTCTCGATGAGGACGACGTTGTCGACCACATCCTGCAAGGACTTCTGCACGAACCCGACTACAACGGGTTTGTCTCCGCAATCTCCACTCGCACGGCTACCGAGCAACCGATCGGCCTCAACGAGCTCTTCTCGCTCCTGCTGTCGGTAGAAGCTCGCATCGCCGCTCAAACTGCGGCCTACTCCGCCAACCTCGCGGCCAGGGGCGGTGGGCGCAGCTCCGGCAACTACAACAACCGTCCTGGTGGCAGCCACGGTGGTGGCGGTGGTGGCGCCCGCAACTACAACAACCCTGCGGGCGGCTACAACCCGGGCGGCGGCGGCGGCAGCGGCGTGCCACAGCAAGGAGGTGGTGACCGCGGTGACCGCGAGAAGTGCCAGATCTACAAACAGGACGGACATGGAGCGTGGCGCTGCAAGAAGCGCTTCGACCGTGGCTTCAACAACAATGTTCGCAACCCTGCGGGCAGAGGAGTTGGAGGTGGAAATCGCTCGGCCAACGCAGTTCACTCCTATGGAGTGGACACGAACTGGTACCTTGACACTGGCGCAACCGACCACGTGACCGGAGAACTGGAAAAACTTGCCGTTCGGGACCGCTACACCAGCACAGATCAAATCCACACGGCAAGTGGGCAAGGTATGGATATCGCGCACATTGGTCATTCGGTTCTCACCACCCCTCATGGTTCTTTGAAACTTAACAATATCATTCATGCTCCACAATCTGATCAGAGTCTTCTTTCTGCTTACAAACTTATTAGAGATAACAATGCCTTTCTCGAAGTTTACCCTGAAATTTTCTTTGTTAAGGACCGAGCCACCCGGAGAACCGTTCTTCAAAGCAAGAGTAGAGGTCGGCTCTTTCCTGTGTCTGGTCGCCATGATGCACCTACCTGTCAAGCCCTCAGTGTGGTCAAGCCATCTACCTCAAGATGGCACAAACGCCTAGGGCACCCTGCTCTTCCGGTGGTCCAGAAAATTCTTCGAGATTTTAGTCTTCCAGTGTCCAATAAAAAGGATCACCTCCTTGTGTGTGATTCATGTCAAATGGCCAAGAGCCATCAGCTACCCTATGCTCGTTCCACTAGTGAGTCAAAAGCTCCTTTAGAGCTAGTTTTTTCGGATGTTTGGGGTCCTGGACCCGTCTCTGTTGGCAGGCAAAAATACTATGTTAGCTTTATTGATGATTTCAGTAAGTTCAGTTGGATCTACTTGCTTAAGAACAAATCTGATGTCTTTGCAAAGTTTCAGCAGCAACACATTGTACGCCTTTTTGATCGCAAAATTCTTGCTATGCAAACGGACTGGGGTGGTGAATACCAGAAACTCCACTCGTTTTTTGAGCGCATTGGCATCACGCACCATGTGTCATGCCCCCATGCACACCAACAGAACGGATCCGCTGAACGCAAACATAGGCACATAGTGGAGGTTGGTCTTTCATTGCTTGCTCATGCCTATATGCCTCTCAAATTTTGGGACGAGGCTTTTCTCACGGCCGTCTATCTTATCAATCGTGTTCCTAGTAGAGTCATTCATAATCAAACTCCACTAGAACGCTTGTTCGGTACCAAACCAAACTATACCTTTCTTCGTATTTTTGGCTGTGCTGTTTGGCCGAACCTACGCCCTTTCAACAAACACAAGCTCGAATTCCGCTCTAAACAATGTGTGTTCTTAGGGTATAGTACTCTCCATAAGGGCTACAAATGCTTGGATGTGTCTACTGGCCGTGTATATGTCTCTAGAGATGTGGTGTTCGATGAACACGTTTTTCCCTTTGCACAACTTCACCCAAATGCCGGCGCTCAACTCCGGAAAGAACTCGTTCTCCTTCCCTCCCATCTTCTTCCTTCTCCACACTTTGTTCCTGGGGGTGCAGACGAATCTAATGATCATGTGTCCGTGTCACATAATGCCTCTGCTGAAAGTGTGCAGGAACGTTCGGACGAAACAGGTGAAACTGGCTATGATTTTATGCCGGACTCGGATGATGCTGGTGCAGCCACAGACGATCCCGGCTCAGATCCCCGTGTGGATTCGGGCGGGCGAATCCCCTCGGGATCGACCGTGTCAGGTGCAGGCGAATCACCTGCGGGATCTGCTCCTCCCTCCGATTCGGCGCTCGACCCTGCGGCGGGGTCAGGTGGGCCTCCCGCACGTGGCCTTGGTCGGGATCCCCCGCATGCGGGAACAGCTGGGCCCTCCTCCCGTGGCCCAGGTGGGGCTGCGAACTCCGACGCGGCTCTGGACGCGCCAAGTGGCGGCGTGGGAGAGGCCGCTGACAGCGCCGGCGCATCTCTACAGGAGTTGCACTCCAGCGGATCCTCTACGGATGCTGGATCTGCTGTGTCTTCATCTGAACGTCGGCCTCCGCTTCAGCTTTCTTGACCGCCGCCGCCACCTCCTGAACGTTCTCACACCAGATCACAGAGCGGTATCACTAAGCCTAAACTTTACAATGATGGTTGTGTACGTTGGGGTTCGTTTTGTGCAACAGGTGAGCCACAAAGTGTGAGTGAAGCCCTTGGTGAGCCACGCTGGAAGGCTGCTATGGATGAGGAATTTGATGCTCTTATCAAGAACAGAACTTGGCATCTTGTTCCACCAGCCCGAGGAAGGAACATTATTGACTGTAAGTGGGTTTATAAAATAAAAAGAAAATCTGATGGTACTGTTGACAGGTACAAAGCACGTCTAGTAGCCAAAGGGTTTAAGCAAAGGTATGGACTTGATTACGAGGACACTTTTAGTCCTGTTGTAAAGGCTGCTACCATTCGGTTGATCCTTTCAGTTGCAGTGTCTAGAAATTGGTGCATTCGACAGCTAGATGTAAAGAACGCGTTCTTACATGGTGTTCTTGAAGAGGAAGTGTTTATGCGACAACCTCCTGGGTATGAACATCACAAATTTCCACGTCATGTTTGTAAGCTTGATAAGGCACTGTATGGACTGAAGCAAGCACCTAGAGCTTGGTACTCACGCCTGTCATTGAAGTTGCAGTCCCTAGGTTTCTTTCCTTCCAAGGGTGATACATCATTGTTCTATTATCATCGTCATGGAATTACTATGTTTATGCTCATTTATGTTGATGACATTGTTGTTACAAGTTCATCATCTCAAGCTGTTGAGGCCCTTCTCAAGGATCTGAATAAGGAGTTTGCTCTCAAAGACTTTGGTAGTCTTCATTTCTTTCTCGGGATTGAGGTAAAAACTGTGCCCAATGGCATTGTGCTTTCCCAAGGGAAATATGTGCACGAAATTCTTCAGAGGATGGGGATGAAAGGTTGCAAACCGTCGCTCACACCATTGTCAACCTCTGAAAAATTGTCTCTCCATGATGGGGAGGTACTTAGCGCTGAGGATGCCACCAGGTATAGAAGCATTGTAGGAGCCTTACAATATTTAACATTGACTCGGCCAGATATCTCTTATTCAGTCAATAAAGTTTGTCAGTTCTTACATGCTCCTACTACTGTACATTGGACTACTGTAAAAAGGATCCTCAGGTATTTGCAAGGAACTAAGGATCATGGACTTAAACTTGGCAAATCAGATTCAATGCTTGTGAGTGCCTTTTCAGACGCAGATTGGGCAGGTTGTCCTGATGACAGAAGGTCCATAGGAGGGTTTGCAGTCTTCCTCGGCAGTAATCTGATTTCATGGAGTGCTCGCAAGCAACCCACTGTCTCTCGATCAAGCACAGAGGCAGAGTATAAGGCCTTGGCTAATGCAACTGCTGAAATAATTTGGGTGCAGAACTTGTTGACAGAACTGGGTATTTGTCATCCAAAGGCAGCTTCACTTTGGTGTGATAATCTTGGAGCTACGTATCTATCTGCCAATCCTATTTTTCATGCCAGGACAAAGCATATTGAGATTGATTATCATTTTGTCCGTGAACGAGTGGCTGACAAGCTGTTAAATATCAGATTTATTCCTACTGGTGATCAGGTAGCAGATGGTTTCACCAAGTCACTTACTCTGCGGCAGTTAGAAGCTTTCAGGCACAATCTCAACTTGGACAGTTGTGATTGAGGGGGAGTGTTAAACGCTGTATTTTCTGTATATACACGGTGTATGTATAAACCGTGTATTGTAGCGCGTGCGTGGGTATTGTGTGTTCATCAAGGCAAGGTAGGATCGATCTCCCTCTGTTGTAGTTATCCTGTAGATAGATGAGATCGATCCTAACCTCCTGAAACCGATTCTGTAATCTCTCGATGGCCTAGCGCCTTATTTAACACGCACGCGTCCCTGCCTAGGGTATACGCTTAACCCATCGTTTTCACACTTACATCCCTCATGAGCTTCACTCCTTGACAAATTCTCTCCAAGCATGCCGCTTCCCAGTAATCTTCTCCCTAGCAGCCATTGCCTTCTCAAGTTTTTCCAGCTCAGTGCTATTGAGGCATTTTATGAGCTTCCCGTAGTTTATCACAAGCGTCTGTTGCCGAGGAAATGAAGCAAGAGCAATGTGGTTCCTGACCGAGAGCAAGTAGTCGTTCCTGGCCTTTTCTGAAGAGTCGAAGTCTTTAGGAACAGCAAGCAGAAGCTCTAGTAGATGGTCTAGGAGTGGCGGCCTGCAGGGCCCCGGGGGGAAACAGGCATTGATCCACGCGTGGATGCGGGCAAAGTCTAGCTGGACGTTCTTTGCCGTGCTGAGTTCGTCTGGGCGCAAACTGAAGGTACACCTGCCCTTGTTCACCATCACTTGGTACAGACTAAGTTTCCCAGCAAATGACCCTACTGGTCCAGCAAGAATTGGGTCGACTGCTTCGACCAGCAATGAGTCTAGCACCAGACGCACTTCATCCCTCAGTGGAAAATCTCTGTGCTTAGCATTGCAGTTGGAGTCAAATGAAACAGCATCTGGGAACTCCCTCGTGGTCTGCAGTGGGTATCCTTTTCGGATATATTCAGGGAATGTGGTAGCGTCAAATGCTTGCACTACATCCAGGGACTCCTGGGCTATCCTCAAGACCTAAATAGATACTCCCTCCGTTCCGAATTACTTGTCTTAGATTTGTCTAGATACGGATGTATCTAGCACTAAAATGAATCTAGATATATTTGTATCTAGATAAATCCAAGACAAGTAATTCGGAACGGAGGGAGTAGATAACCAGCGCCTAATTAGTTTAGTTGGAATCATGCATCCTACGTCTACATATATATCACCATGCAAATTTCTAGTGCATATATATTAATTCTACCGTACACATATATATATACATGGCCAAAGAGAGACTAGCTAGCTAGGTAGTTCCATTTTAATTAATTCTTCATTCTCCAGTTTTAATTTGCTGCAATTAATCCAATCCAAACGTTAATTTCAACTAATATAATATTCCAAACTCGTACGTGGTCGTGGTGTCAAATCTAGCCTAGATCGATAGCTGCTGCTTCATTTGAACTAATATAATTTGCTGAAATCCAATCCAAACGTACGTGTGCGTGCTGAAATCTAGCTGGCCTAGCCTAGATAGCTAGATACCTGCTGCTTCATTCGAACTAAATACAGTTTGCTATTCATCCATTAATCCAAGCGTGAAAAAGCAAGCTATCAAGAGGACTAGCTAGCTAGCCAGGGAGACTAAACTATATGAGATGTACGTATATAGTTGCAGGAACAACAAGACAGGAAGCAGGACAGGGAGGGAGAGCATACCACATGGTCCGGAGGGAGCAGCTTGGTAGTCTCGAGATACCTCTTAAGCTCGGGTACTCGGTCCACCACCAGCGGGGGATCTCCCAGAAGATGACGCGGCAGATGGGCGATCCTTGGCGGAAGGGGGGCGAGGCCGTCCCCCGGTGTGCATCGCCTGCCTCGAAGCCTCTGCGTGTAGGAAGATTCCGGCGGGGCTCTGATCGCCACAGGAACCACAGAATGCTGACGCCGGATTACGAATTGCGGATCAGCTGCTGGTCCCGGAGCCGGCGCAGCAGGAGGTGGCGGCGGCGTGGGCGTCCGTTCGCGCTGGGGTACACTCGGGCTGGGGGAGAGCCGAGGACCAAATCCTGAAGGAGGAGAAGGCGTCCTCGTCGGGGAGCGACGCCGACGCTTCTGCGGCGGAAGATTAGGACCAAGAACGCGAGGCGCTGGACAAGAAACGAGAGGGGGCGGATCAAGAACTGGACCAAGAACGCGAAGCGGCGGACAAGAAAAGAGGGGCGGCTGACCAAGAACGGGACCAAGAACGCGGCGGACAAGGAAAGAGAGGCGACTGACCAATGAAGGCCCGAGGAGGCGGGTAGCCTTGCTGCGGCGGCGGAGGGTGAGGGAAGGCCGCCGTTCCCGTGAGCTGAGCTTGTTCTCCCCATGCGCCGCCGTTCCCGTTCTGGTATTGGAACGCGTGGCCGTGGCCGTGGCCGTGGAGCGGCGGCCGCGGCTGGTTCCAATACCAGTGCTGCTGCGGCTGCTCCGGCGTCCGCGGCCACGCTGGGGCGTGCGGAGAGGGAGGAGGGGGCGGGCCGTATGGTGGTGCCATGGCTGTGAGCTCCAGGGACGAAGGTTGGTTCGGTTCTTGAAAGCTAAGAGGAGGGAGCGGGCGGGCGGGGATCGATCGATCGGCCCGCCGGTGTATATATGGCCGGGGTTCGCCTGCCTGCGGTTGGCCTTTGTCTAACCGTTATAACCGCCGCGCGCACGCGCGCGCTTCCTGATTTGGTTTGATTTGCCTTTGGCCTTCAATTCCCTTCACACTTGAAAAGCTTCACCATTGGTTGGTTATATTACTCTCTTCTCCAATCCGCCGGCCGGCGCAAGCCTTCTTCACCGCCGGCCGGCCTCGTTTCGCTTCGCTCACAACTACCGCTTCCTCTTCTTGGCAGCCACTATCTTGAAGGATTTGTCGTCCAATTTCTTCTGCTGTCACCCGCGCATCGTGTGGTGCTCGATCGGATCAACCACACGTATCGTGTCCGGCTTGCTCAACAGTCAACACCAAGTGATCCTCTACACCATCCGGTCCCTCCTTACTCAAGGGGTCCTCTTCATTCGATGATGCCACGTCTGAAGACGCGCGGCACTCCATGCCCGGCTGAGGGAAGCTAATTCACTTCTTTGTCCACCGTGCGCTAGCTCCGTGCATGGTGATCAACCAACAATTGCGGGGCATGAAGAAGTGCGGTCTCTCTGCTTCGTCTTCTTCAACAAGATCAAAGCCCTTGCCGATATGTATCCTTACATGCTTGTTTAATTTTTTGACAAATTATTGTGCAAGTTGTCTTATAGCTATATTATGCATGTCTACATAGTTTTTGGTTTCTTCTTTTTTGATAGAGCCTATAAATGGGATTCCTTAAGGTAGGTACCATTTTCTCATTCTGATCCGACTTGTATACACAAAATAGCTAGAGTTATTAGCAATTATTTATATATGGACTAGCCATACCACGAATTCATTTCTGCTTGTTTTGGATCAAAGTTTAGGGGATCCATACGTGCGAATGAAGGCCTAGGAGAACAAAGGATACAAGCCGCCTGAGGATGCCCATCACACTCCAATATGCTTCAAACAAGCTTCAAAAGGCATCCCCACTCTTCGACAACCTTTTTAGAATGACTTGCCTAACCATTTTATCCTTGCATGCTTTATGTCTACTCCCTTGGGACATTAATTTTTATTCTTACTTCTTGAATAATTATGATCATAACATCGGAAACTAAATTGTGACAAGGAAGAAATTTTTCCATGCATGTTACTCTTATGCTTCACTCATCTATTCAGCGTAAAACTTATTGTTATACACTAGCAAAAGGGCTCATGCGTTGCAACGGAATTAAAAAATATCATAATTCGCCAAAAAAAGGGTAAGTACGTAGGGTCTTAGATCATGAAACATGTACAAAGGGAGGACCTTGTGCAAGTACAACATGCCCAAGGATTATAACCTTTCCCAAATATTAAAGTTTAATTTTAAATGTTGCAATACAGATCGCCGGTATGAAATATAGACGGATTGTGCGCCATTTATTAATATTGCAATATAAATAGCATTTAAAAAATATTTGACATGTAAAATAACATCTTATTCAAATTGTACACATTTTCTAATCAAATTATATATATAACATGTTAAAATTGGAGGTGCGGTTTAAAAGATATGGCTATTTGAAAAACAAATCTCAATAGACTGTGGGGTGATTAACACATATATCAGGGGGTTCATGTAAAACTGTAAAACAACGATTCGCTGGACTTAAATATGAACTGTGGGTTAATTAGCGTACAACTCAGGGGGTTTTGTGTAAAACATGAAAGATTGATTTATTCGGACTTAAAGGTGGACTGTGGGTTAAGTCATGGAAAAGGGAGGGGGTTTTCTAAAAAAACGATGCGACGGACAACCAGAAGCATTATTTGCTTTATTATTATTATGGTAGATGGTAGACTAGCTAGCATTATGATTTAATCCATAGGTTAAACTATGTGAGAGCTTGATACGTCTCCAAAGTTTCTATAATTTATCAAATATTCATGTCAAACGAAGTCCAAACACGATGAAATTTCAGGGACAAGGCAGATCGCCCTTACCACTCTCCGGTGATGTCCACTCTCCTCATACCTGATGCACCACTCGGGTAGCATCTCATCTAGTAGGAGGACTCTCTCTGTTTGTCCCATGGTCGTGCAAACCCGTCCCCAGATCTCCTTAACGAAGACACATCCAGTCATGTTGTGGTTGATGGTCTCGTCGTGTTGGTCACATAGTGGGCAAGTGCTTTGATGCGGTAGTCCCCTCCTTGATAATCTGTCGGATGTCCATCATCGGTCCTTGATTGCCAGCCAAGCAAAGAAACGGCACTACAATGGTGCCCTCAACTTGACTTCCAGGTAACCGTAGCTGTTCGGAAGGAGTTGGCGGGCAAGCTGCTCGTTGTAGCGCGCATGATTCATGTTGCCGTCTTCATTTTTCCTCATTTTGAGTGGTGCAGTAGCAAATAGACCATAAAGACAAGATAACAGGGAGCTTCTCTGTGAACTGAAATGAGATGAACAGGGGAACTAACGGCCCCAGCAACAGTGGTATTCCATAAACAAGCACGCAGCACAAGCATATACAACAATTCACATTTCGTCCATGCTATATATAACAAATGAATGAATAAACTGCAGGCGACATCAAACAAACGAAACAATTCTCCGCCTCTTCTTAAAACTGTACAATCCCTCTTAGCTAGCAGCTTGAGCTCTTCTTAGTCTAGCATGTGCTCTTCATTCCTCGATTGCATCTACATGCACATCTTTTTACCACCTGGCCTGGCTGGCTCGGTATGAATTATTATGATGCAAATGGCTTCGCCTGCAACTATAATATCGATTCAAACACCGCCCTCATGGAATAAAGTGAAAAAAATACTGACAATCTAACAAGCTAATACTAGATCAAAGAGCTACATATCCTCACTTGAGAAAACAGAAAGAGCTACATATCTTCCCTTGAGAAAACAGAAAGAGATGCATGTGCCAAGGTTCAACAGTCAGATCTGTCTCAAAGGTATGAATGAATACATCCCTCGCTTTAATTTCACTAAAGACCAATGCATAACACCCGGTAATTTGTGGTGGATAGCTGCAATTTCTCAGATTCTCCCTTACAATTTGTGGTGACTCACACGTTACATCAACTCTAGTAAGTTTTAAAATGTTGACCAAGGTACACATTGTTTCACATATGCTGCAGCATACAAAACAATGTTTTAGATGTAACATCGCACAAAGACACGAGCAGTAAACAGTTAACAAACCTTGGTTTTTGGTTCCTCATGCAAAAATGACCAAGGTCCTGTCTTCCATAGCCACCTGAGATTTGTCCGGTGGTTACAGTAAGATGAGAACATAAAAGAGCATCCATCACATCGATGTAAAAAATAATTTGCTCATATGTGAAAACAGCCATCACCATCAATTTCTGCTTGGGCTTTAATCAACACTATTGATGTATAGTTCAACATACCAGTAATTTGCTCGATATACCAATGCTGGTATACTTCGGTTAGAATCTGCCCTGTGTGGCCTCTAATCACACTATTGTTGTGGCAATGTATTAACACCACTATAGCCATTACATATTTCTCCCAACAAGAAAATTATATAACCAGCGCATATCTCTACTCTTATAAAAAACCGAGTTGGTGATGATGGTGTGCCTGCCATCCTGCAATATAGACCGTCCGATCTATATCTCACGGATAGAAAGCAAACTATGGCAATTTTGCAAAAAGATACCCGCAACCCTCTCCATATTTGCAGATAAGGCCTTCCCTCGTTCATCTTTGTCTCCCACAAGATAAACAACTCGCATAAATGCATCTTGATGTTCCCTGCAACGCATTGGCCTCTTGCTAGTTGTTTAGTGGAAAGTACAGTGGTAGTATAGCATATTGTTCCACCAAAGACCACCCCGAAAACCAAAGGCTAACTTACCGAAAAAATGGAGGCCGCATAGCAAGTTGACTCACTAGTATTCGACAGCTATCATTAGAAATTTGATAGTTGAACTACATGCATTCAAATGCAATATACTAACAAACACACAAACAAATCAGAGAGAGCAGTTTCATAATGGCTGTGAGTATAGAGCATCACATTATATATCCAGTTACGCAAAAGTAGACATATTACTGTAGTGTCATATATGCATGTATGCTTTGCACAGGTGTAATGTAACAGAACAACAAAAAAGAAGCATAATCACCTCAGGATGCCTGCAGCCATGCGCAGTCCCATGAGTGTTGTCAAACCAACCCAAGCTCCAGCCAGGCCAAACACACGTGGAGCATATAACAAGACCAACGATGATATCACCCCAACCACAATCTATGTAATCCAGACAAAATCAAGAAATCCATGACCAATAGGAAGAAAGAACATCTATACATGAAGCTGGTCGGAACTGGTTCCCATACCGTAGCTTGAGCGACATAGTCAAAATCTGAGACGCCGTAATGGAGACCATCAAAGATGAATGCCAAGGCATTAACCGGTTGACTGGCATAGACAAACTGAAATGAAAAGATTCAGAATAAGGCTAGATATGGTGTACCGTGTACGTACCAATTAATTGATAAAGTAGGAAGACGTACCAATGCGCAGGAGCTTACGACCGTTAGGACCTGAGGGTCATTAGTAAATAGCCTTGCTATACTGCCAAATGAGATATACAGGCCAACTGCCAAAGCTAACCCGCTAGCTAGTCCTATCTGCAATGGTCAATAACAGGTGTTTTCTATCAACAGAAGAGACAGCAATTGCATCCCCAAGAATATAAATGGGTGAACTGTATCAATGCAAATAAATTGAAGAGGAGAAGTATGTATCACCTGCAGATAAAACATTGCAACCTTCTGGAGCTTGCAATCAGAACCTAAGAAATGCAAGCAAAGTTAGCCTGCACTTATGGAACAGATAAATCATGACAAGTTTAATAGTTCAAATTATGATGATGCATTTAGTAGTATGTCGTGTAAGGTTCTGTACAAATTTTTGTACAGAACGACAGCTGCAAAAGGAAGCTGATCTAACAGTAGGGATGATTTCTATGGCTCGAAATACATACCTGGGCAGAAACTGCTAAAGCGTCTGCAAGCAGAGATACAGCAAGCCATACTTGCAAACAAATCTGATGAGCAGCCATAGCTGTTGGGCCTTGTCGAGCAGCCATTTGATGTACCGATGGTCATAGTTAACCTAATTGAGAGTGTTCTTCCCAATAGCATGCCACCTAACAATTTCAAGAAAACAGAGATTGTAAAATTAATCTACAGGTGAACAGAGAAGGGAAGAAAAAGAAAACAGAGAACAATAGCACAGGTGCATTAGTGCAAGCAATCTCTAAATAATATCGGCGTAACAAGGACAAAAAAATCTATGATTGCCCATTGCCCAGCGGTCAGATAATGTATCATGAGAAGATACAGTACGAGAGCTTTAGCAATAACAAGTTGGCCTTCTTATCTGACAAACATACCGGATCAGTGGCTATATCTTCTTTCTTTTGAATTGTCAGGAGTATTATGTACTTTGACTAGAGCTGGGCCCAACTAATGAAAAATGAAGCCATAAACAGAAATTTCGGGAGGACAAACTTCTATAGAAGGACCAAAATAGCCTGCAGGTTTTGCCTAAGAAAAACTCAGAATTCACTGAAAAAAATCAGATTGCTGTAAACTGCACTCTGAATATACAAAATCCGTACTCTGAAGGCCAACAGAAACATATCTGAAGAACTTTTACAGTAGCCTACACCATGAGTCCACAACTGACCAATGAACAAGTAGGACAATAGCATCATAGACTCACCGGATTTTAAATATCCACCGAACTCTAACTGGTCCATCCTTGGAGGAAGCAGAACAGCTCTTTTACTTAGGAGACCACATAAGCAAAATGGCAATAATGTACCTGCATCGTAAACCATATAAGAGGTGAGGTTCCCAACAGCTCTAACTGGTCCATCCTATTTTTTTCCAATTAAAACTACAAAAAAGATGAGGCACCCAACAACCCAGTATTATGAGTACTACACTTCATGTTTTGATAGTAAATCTGACATGTGTAATCATATAACTAATAAACTGCATGCCACAATATCAATAGGTCTGCTAACAGCCAATAATCTCATAGTACTGCATATGTTTGTCGCAATTTAATTGTATCAAGATAATGAAAAAAGGTAAGTTGCAAGTTTAACAGCAAGTGTTATTTCCTTTGATTATTTCAGCAACATATATGAACCAAACTGGGAGAGACATTTGCTGGTATATGTCGAATTGACTTCCATAATTCTCTTGAACTCGGATTACACCAAGCTAATAGAAAACTTAAGGGTGTGTGTGTCTGCGTGTGTGTGAACCTTTGTGGATTGTTGGCTTGGGCATGTGCTTTATAATATAAAGCGGGGCGAAAGCCTTTTTCGGCAATAGAAAACTTACTGGGATGCGACTGTAGAAATTGCGGCTCCTGTTATACCGAGCTTAAAACCATATATAAGCAAAGGAAGAAGGACTACAGCGGAAACATTCCCCAAACCTACAGGTGTTTTAAAGAATCAGTAAGTCTGCAAAAAAGGAGACCTTTTTACATCAGATAACTGTATGGAACGCTTCTAATTCAAACGCTTACAAACAGCATTAATACGCAAATGCATTAATGGTAAACTATTCATGGTCTTTGGCATGGGAAAATAAAACATAAACACAAAAAAATGCAGTACTGGCATGTTACTGCAAAACGTTTCCTAGGGATATAAGAGGAAAACATCATCAAATTAGGCGGGACACCACCATTATCTGCATCAAAATGTACCTTTTGCACTCACAACTGGTGAGAACACAATGCCAATAATAAGCAAACGATGAGGTAGTTACCCCATAAAAAGTCTGGGAGTCTTGGTATCCTTGAATCCACGAAAGATACCCTGCACTGCTAACATAATCACATTTGCAGGTGCTCCTAAGGCTCTCAGCGAAAGAAAGAGCCGCGCAGAAGCATACACCGGAGAGGCCTGTGTAAGAACTAAACTTAGACTTTCTGCTAACAAGCAGAAGTGAAATTCACTGTTCTGAATCCAGTTAAGGGTCCATTGCTCATAATGTGCATAAAGGAGAGAAAGAAAAACGCATAAATGGTAACAGGCACCATCATGATATAGACATACATAGAGGTGACACGCCCATTAGTTTAAGAAACAGTCCCTATCCTAGGAACAATGCCAATGCTTCAATTGTACCAATGGCAGCAGCTAGAGTCAAAGCCGATGACACAGATGGCAGCTCCAGTTTGCCTGCAACGTAGAGAGGAGAGTCAAGTTCCATTGTCTGAACAAAGCAAAGTTGCACACAAAACTAATTTTTTTATTGAGGAGATGATCCTGTTACCTGAACTAGAATGCTTGCTAGCGTTCTTGGAAATGTCCTCTGCCACAAATGAGGTTGCTATGCTCAACAACGGGACGTTGAAAATCTTGGACAGGATGTTAAAAATAGCAACACCAATGCCAGCCGATGCTAGCTCCAGAGCACCTTCAGAACATAATGCCAAAACTGAGACAGAGAATAACTAACAACTTGCTTTCATGCAGCAGGGATGTCTACAAGATGAGGTAATACCAATCTGAATGTCATAGTAATTATTTCACTGGCAAGAAATAGAAGAGCCTTATGCTGATAAATAAAGGTTTTAGCACTTTATTGTTAAACTGACATGATATTGTGATGCGCAACATTGGTTAAAGAATCTGCTGTTCAAGTAACCATACAGGCTAACATGTGTTAATCTGCTATGCCAGCAAATAAACAAGTTGAAGCAATTGAGTTAAAGGCACTGTACTGTATGGGGCTCACAACGGCATACAACACAACCATAATGTTAGAAACACTAAATAGCATACAAGGAACATGAGTGCACGAGTGACATTGATGATCGGCGGTCTGGTTACAGTTTTTTTGCTCAGAACACACGACCCACTCTCCAACGAGACGAGTTACTGATAAATACAGGACGGGAGATGAACAGACTTAAGAAATGAAGTCGGAGAGGATATAGCAGCACGGCATAAAAGAAAGGAGGAGGTGTGTACCTAATTTGCCGATGTATGCGGTCTCCATGAGTTGCGCCATGGGGTAGATAGCCTGGCCTAAGACTGCAGGCAGGGCTAGAAGAATGAGGTCGATGCTGAGAGTCCCAGGATAAAGGCAGCTGCTGCGTATTTGTTGGATTGTTGTTGTTATGTTAGATAGACGAAAAGGCAGAAACATAGTACATTGCTTATGATGCAGAAAGAAAATGTAAAGATTAACAATAATGTACTAGTGTAGAGAAGTAAGGAAGGAAGGAAGGAAACTGGACAGTGGGCTGCAACTAACTAGAACTAGATGATGATGTCCAATTAGCTAGTTCCTTTGAGCATAATAATCAATCAATCAGTCAACTAACTGGCAGAAGCATATTGCAACATAGATTTGGGTGCAAGGTAGGTAAGCATCTACTAGTAGTATCTTATTAGAAAGCAAGTGTGTATCCTTAGTATCTTAAAAGTCCCATACAAGGAAAATGAATCTTACAACAAGAGAGCATTGTCCTCCTCCTCCTCCTTGGAAAGAGGCAGCGCGTGGAGAGGGGGGGTTGCTGTGCCGGTGCACCGCTGCCTTGTGAAATCCTTGGCGAGGACGGGGATGATGATGGCGTTGGGCTTGGTGGTTCCTACCCCTGCCCCTGCCCATGGGGAGGAAGAAGCAGAAGCAGAAGCCCTGCTACTTCTGCTCCGCGGCCTCGGGCATAGCAGCGCCGGCTGGCCGGAGACGAGCGCCATCATCCCCATCCACTCAACCTCTCTCTTTGTACAGTACAGAGCGGCGGCTTGCCGGAGATGGCTGGCGGGCGGTGGCGGGGGAAGAGGAGGAGAAACAGAGAGAGGATAATTATTTTTTTTATTTTTTTTTAGAAATCAGAGGATGGATAATGATGATGACAATGAAACGCACCGCACCTATGGGCCGCCCATCCAGCCCGGCCCAAGAAGAAACGCCAACGAGTGGCCCGGCCCAACATAGCGCACTAATGAATGATGCCATAACCTCAGTGTGTGTGTGTGTGTATTGGGATGGGATGGGATGGACCCACGTGAATAAAAGCATTAGTGCATCTCCAACCCAACCACGCGTCGGCCCCTTACGCGATTTCAGCGCCCCCCCTGGTGGGATTCGGCTTGCCTGCTCCCTTCCCATGCTCACATCCGTGCTTTCACTTCATCCTACGGCTGTCTTTTTTCCTTTTCTCTTTCTAATCTAATCATCTCCCCCTGATTTTAAGGGGGTGGGACCGGGTCTTATTTTGTTCCAATCAAAACAAGCCACGTACGCGGGAGTACGGATGGGCACACGCCGGGGGAGCAGGCAAGTCTCGTCCGCCCTGGTGTGACCATCTAATGCCATGTCATCTCCTGGTACGCCATGGTGACGGCGAGCGGACGGGGTCTTGCGTTGTGAAAGTTTGTATGTTCCCCCCTATCTTGGTCAAACTCCGCCACTGGCGGGTAGGCAGATCAGTGAGCTTTAATGTGGACCGGAGAGAACCGCGGGCTTTATGAAAAGGGCTTTAACGTGGACCGGACTGTCAGAGTACGGTGTGGCCTACTCCGTACTCCCCTACTTTATTCCACGATTTGGGACTGGACTGGGTTTTTTTTTACACGCCCGCATCCGATCCAACACGAGAGCCAAACTGGACAATGGCAGAATAGGTGTACGTGTTGGAGAGGCCCTAATACTACCACCCGAAAATCGCAGTGGTGTGTACCACTAGTAGTGATAAAGTCAAATTGCCCGCTACAGCTACTTTCTAAGCCATCCCAATATGGGGAGACGGTGGTTCACCCGAACGAGATTATGGCCGGTTTAAGGAAGGTTTAGGACATGCCACCTAGTTTTGGGAAGGTTCCAGGAGATTTGTTCATCGGTTTTCTATTTTTGATTTCCCTCTTTCCTTTTCAAATTAGTGAAGATTTTTCAAATTCAAGAACATTAATTTTTGAATTCATGAAAAAATCATGATTTTTTTAAAATTCACGACAACTTTTCAATCGTAAACATCTTTTCAAATCATGTTCTTTTTGATTGGTTAACTTTTTTTGAAATCACAAACTTTTTTCGATTGGTTAACATTTTTTAATTCAAGAACGTTTTTTCCACTTCATGAAATGTTTTTCAATTTCAAAAATATCTTTTAAATTTCTGAAAGTTTTATAAATTCAAAATAATTTTCTCTATTTTTGAACCTATTTTGAATGTTTTAAATTTTATGAACATTTTTTTAATTCTTGGACATTTAAAATAACAAACACTTTCTAAATTTATGAACATTTTTAATTCATGAACATTCTTTCAACTCGTGAACATTTTTCAAATTCTTGAACATTCTTTCAACTCGTGAACATTTTTAAAATTCTTGAACATTCTTTCAACACGTTAACATTTATAAAATTCTTGGACATTCTTTCAACACGTGAACCTTTTTCAAATTCTTGAACATTCTTTCAACTCGTGAACATTTTTAAAATGCTTGAACATTCTTTCAACTCGTTAACATTTATAAAATTCTTGATAATTCTTTCAACTCGTGATCATTTTTCAAATTAACGCTTTAAACCATGCAGATTTTTTCGTATTCATGTTTTTTTAAAATTAAAGTAAACCAACCAACAAAAATGAGAAGATCAAAAGAAGAAAGGATGCAAGTCGCCGTGGCGTCACTTGTTGGGCCAGGTCCATGTAGGCACACGCACTGAGCTGTTTGAGCGAGATGTACCAAAGCCTCACGTTCAAGTAGCCTCCAGAATTGGGAATTTCCTATATGACGCTCTCTGCGTCAAACTGTCGAGCAAACGCACATACGAGCGACCCGAGCGAGCGATTTGGGCCCGCCCATCATGTAAATCTTTCACTCCCGGTTTTAGGAACCTTCCGAGGGTTCCAGCTGGTTTTTTCTGGTTTTGCGAACCTTCTAGAAGGTTCCTGAACCGTTTTTTTATTGGTTGACTGGCACAAACAAACTGAAATGAAAACTTTTTTCAGAATAAGGCTAGATATTGTGTACATAACAATCAATTGGTAAAGTAGGAGGTGTACCAATGCACAGGAGCTCACGACAGTTAGGACCTGAGGGTCATTGGTAAATAGCCTTGCTATACTGCCAAATGAGATATACAGGCCAACTGCCAAAGCTAACCCACTAACTAGCCCTATCTGCAAAATAATAAATGAGTTAATTGTATCTGTGCAGATAAATTGAACTTCAAGATTTTCTTTAGAAAAGGAGGATGACCCCCGGCCTCTGTATCTGGGAGATGCATACGGCCACTTTATTGATTATTCTCAGGACCTTACAAAGTATTACAACAATGAGCCTGAATCCACCATCTTGGCAACACATGTCGCTACTCCTATCCAAAATGATGAAGGGGTGCTAGCTGGGCCACTACCCAAACCACTCACCTAAGCCTAACATCAAAAGCCGGAAACCGAAACATATTCGGAAGCCCCAGCCGAGCCACATACCGGGTCTGGGGCACAATCCGGTCAGACGCACTCGTGTGTCGTCGCCGCCATCTTTCACAGGTCCGTCTTCAGATCATATTGAGGCTTCTACCTTGTCTGGCCACTCTACCATCGACGTCACCATGACGCCAGACAGCAACCTCCTCCTGCGCGAGTCCATCTCCGCGCATCGGGCGGTGAGCCTCCGCAGCGCCATGCCGCCGATCTTCGCCGCCATCAATGAGTGAGATGAAGTACCGCTCCACCACGGCATGTACAAGGTGAGGAAGGGCGAGGTCCCCATCGGAGACATGGCCGGAAGAGAAGCACCGCAGCCCCGAGACACTGCCCGGAGTTGCGACGCAGTAGATCAGGCGGGCCGCCACCAGGAACCAGACAAGCACGCCATGCACACCCAGCATCCCCATGCCCAAGTCGGCGCCTTCAAGAAGGTGACGACGCTGTGGCGCCGCCGCCGCTTAGCCGCCGGGGCTAGGGTTTTCACCCGGGCGCAGGGGGAGGGGAGAGGCAGGGGAGGTTTAGCCTCGGCGCCGCCACCAAGGAGGGAATGGCGTCCGGGACGCCATCGACGCCGTGACCGCCACCGGCGGCCAAGGGTTTCCCCCGGCCAAGCACCCTGCCGCCACCTCCGAACCAGCCACATCATCAGCAGGCGCGTGTACGCCGGAGATCCAGGCCGGCCGAAGGTCATGCATCACGAGTGGACCAGGATCGCCTCCGATCTGACGAGGGGAGCCCGGGGCCTCCCCGTGCCATGACCTGCGCCCACCGGGACCTCGCTGCCCGCGCAGCCGAGGGGAACCGGCCTACCTCACCGACGAGCACTCCCCGCCGCTGGAGAAGCACCGTCCGCACCAGCGAGGCCGCCGCCTCAGATCCGAACCCTCACCACCGAAAGGGATCGGTCAGATTGGAGGGACTGCTGGATCCCGCCAAGTCGCCCCGCCGCCACCATCCCGGGAGCCGGCGCCGGCTTCGCCGGCCGTTCCTCCGGTGGCGGCGAGGTGGGGAGGGAGGTGGGAAGGTTGTAGGCCGCCGGATCTGGGTTCCCCCGTCGCCGCCAGGGAGGGCGACGCAGGGGACGGGATACGCAGGGAGGGCGACGCGGGGGAGGGCTATTGAACTTCAAGATGCAAACGAAATGATGTATTACCTGCAGAGCAAACATTGCTACCTTCTGAACCCTTTTGTAGTCCAATACTGCATAAGAGCTTGCTATCAGAGCCTAAGAAATGCAACCAAAGTTAGCTTGCACTTATGGAACAGATAAATTATGGCAGGATCCATTAGTTAGAGAAATGATATTTGTGTTTAGTAGTATGTCTAAATTGTAATACACAACGACAGCTGCAAAAGTAGGGATGATTTCTATGGCTGGAAATACATACCTGGGCAGAAACTGCTAAAGCGTCTGCAAGCAGAGATACAACAAGCCATACTTGCAAACAAATTTGATGAGCAGCCATCGCGTTGGGCCTTGTCGAGCAGCCATTGATGTACCGATGGTCATAGTTAACAGAATTGAGAGTGTTCTTCCCAATAGCATGCCACCTTAGCATTTCAAGAAAACAGACATATATTGTAAAATTAAGGCTGCAGGTGAACAGAGAAAAAAGGGAAGAAAAAGGAAACAGAGAAAAAAGCACAGCTGCATTAGTGCAAGCAAAGATGGCATGCAATCTCTAAATAATATCGGCATAACAAGATACAGTGTCATTGCCCATTGCCCAGCGGTCAGATAATGTATCATGAGAAGATACAGTACAAGAGTTTATCAATAACAAGTTGGCCTTCTTATCTGACAAACATACCGGATCAGTGGCTGTATCTTCTTTCTTTTGAATTGTCAGGAGTATTCTTAATGAGTAGAATGATTTCTGTTATTGCCTGCTCATGTACATATCATATGTCGGGGCATGGGATGGGCTTTAAGTATCCAAAAACAATTAAGTGTTTTTGAAGTGCTCAAGTGTACATTCCAACATGAATGCACTTTGACTAGAGCTGGGCCCAACTAAATGAAAACTGAAGCCATAAACAGAAATTTCGGGAGGACAAACTTCTAGAAGGACCAAAATAGCCTGCAGGTTTTGCCTAAGAAAAACTCGGAATTCGCTGAAAAAAATTCAGATTGCTGTAAACTGCACTCTGAATGTACAACATCCATACTCTGAAGGCCAGAACTGAACTTTTTCAGTAGCCTGCACCATGAGTGGACAACTGACCAATGAACAAGTAGGATCATAGACTCACCAGATTTTAAATATCCACCGAACTCTAACTGGTCCATCCTTGGAGGAAGCAGAACAACTCTTTTACTTAGAGACCACATAAGCAAAATGGCAATAATGTACCTGCAACGGACGTAGAGAGCTTAAGTTCCATTGTCTGAACAAGCAGAGTTGCACAACAACTAGTAATATCTTTTCATCAGATGATCTTGCTGTTACCTGAAGTAGAATGCTTGCTAGCATTCTTGGAAATATCCTCCGCCACAAATGAGGTTGCTATGCTCAACAAGGGAATGTTGAAAACCTTGGATAGGATGTTAAAAATAGCCACGCCAATAGCAGCCGACGCTAGGTCCAGAGCACCTTGAGAGCACATATGCCAGGATTGAGACAGAGAATAATTAAACAGGTTGGTTTCATGCAGCAGCAGCAGGGGATGTGGACAAGACACCTTAAGGGTGTGTGTATCCAGTAGTAACATTGGCAAGGCTCCCCATATTATGGGGTAAACTGGACAGGCTCATGCTTTTGAAAAGTCAGTCATGAAGTCTCCATGAGTTGAGGATGATCCATGAGCAGAAAGGAAAGGGACGGAGGTGTGTACCAACCTAATTTGCCGATATACGCGGTCTCCATGAGCTGCGCCATGGGGTCGATGGCCTGGCCTAAGAC
Source organism: Triticum timopheevii (assembly GCA_963921465.1). Lineage (NCBI taxonomy): Eukaryota > Viridiplantae > Streptophyta > Magnoliopsida > Poales > Poaceae > Triticum > Triticum timopheevii. The sequence goes on from OY997268.1 coordinate 579,176,043, forward strand.
TGCAGGCAGGGCTAGAAGAATGAGCTCGATGCCGACAGTCCCAGGATAAAGGCCGCCGCCGCTGCTGCTGCGTATTTGTGCGATTGTTGTTGTTGTTATGTTACATAGAAAAGGCAGAAACATAGTGTATGATATGCAGAAAATGTAAAGATTAATAATAATGTAGCTACGGAAGTAAGGAAGGAAGGAAACTGGACGGTGGTCTGCAACTAGTTAGGTGATGGTATTCAGTTAGGTGCAAAGTAGGTAAATTAACTAGACGGCAGAAGCTTAGATCACTATTTTAGTATTCTAAACACTCTTATATTAGTTTACAGAGGGAGTAGCAAATATAACAAATAATTTTGGTCCAAGGTAGGTAAATTAAGTGAAAGAAACGGACAGAAGATGGAAAACTGAACATGTCCCAAACAGAGTGAATGAAACACTAATCTACTAGGTAGCTAGTAGTAGTATTACTCTCTTGAAAAGAGAGCAGCAGGTCAGCTCATCTCGGCTGATGTGGGAAGGGAAAGGAAGGTGAATGAATGAATCTTACAGCAAGGGAGCATTCTCCTCCTTGTAAAGAGCAAGAGAGGCGTCTTCAGCATCCTAGGGAGTAGCTAGTAAAAAGTAACGAATTAGCTAGAATGTATATATAGTTCTAAAAAGAAAAGCTAGAATGTATACATAATAATCAGTGAGCACATAGTAAACAAGGAACGGCCAGGGAGGTTTTATGCATGTATGATGACAATGGAGACGAGCAAGTGCTCAAGAATGCGACATATTCTCATGGTTTAGAGTAGATGTATTTAGTTGCCAAGAGGCTATATTTTTTTTCGTGGTAAAACAGAGTTTTATTCCATGGTAATCGGGTTACAATCTGCTAAAACAAGATTCTGAATAAAAAGAGCACCTCGCTGTAACCAACAAGCGGTACTGCGAGCTGTGCTAGCATAATTAGCTAGACAGTGAGAAACTTTATTTTGAGAACGGCCTATCTTAACCGGAAAAAAATCCCGCTCCAACATGAGCATCTTTATATCCTCCATCAAGTGACAATAAGGCGAGAAGACGATTTGGCGAGTGAAAACCATGGCCCCCGGGTCTATCTTTTATAATATTGCTTTCAATCTATTAAATCTAAAATCTAAAAATGTTTTGCTGTAATTTATTTACCTTTATTTTATTTTTATATTTTTATTTATCAATCCACCATTATCAGATTTAATCCTTGCAAGTAATCATTGAAGGGATTAACAACCCCTTTATCTCGCTGGTTGCAAGTATTTGTTTGTGTGTGTAGGTGATGTTAATGAGATACCTTGTTTCTCAAGCTAAGTGAAATACTTATCTCTACTTTGCTGCATCATTCTTTGCTCTTCAAGGAAAAAACCAATGCAAGCTCAAAAAGTAGCACCCCCTGCAATTTTGCCTTGTAAACTAGCGCGTGGCGAGAAGGGAAGGGATCATGGGGAGCAGCCGCGGCCCGCGGCTTCTCCTCGACTCGTGGGAGAGCTCAAACTCTAACGCCTCCCTCAGCCCCCGGACCTCGGCCTGGCATACCTCCAATCCCTCCTTCACTCTCAATGTCAGCCTCGCCATGTCGGCGTCCGGCAGCCATGACTGCTTGAGCCTTGAGCGAGCAATGCATAGGGCGGCTGCATGCGTCTTGATCGATCCCGCTTGATCTGATCTCATCTCATCCTTCCCGAGCTTTTTTTGTTGTTGGTGTTCCCTTTTAGTATGCTTTTAATTAGGGGTGTGCTACTCATCCGCGGGCTGATCTTTTTAAAGATCAGCCAGGTCACGAGCTGTCAGATCTACTGCACTGACGGCCTAGTGCGTCTCCACCATTCTAACACATATCTTGTTGCATAATCATTTCTACAACATAGGTCTTGTTACCGTAACATCGCATATCCCAAGACAATACGAGTCTATAACATACTAAATTTAGTTTTGCATGACACCACACATATATAACTATCCACCAGGGAGATAGCAACAGCCCCCACGTCGCCTCCATGGCGGCTCGGGGAAGACAACCCTAGCCGCCGCAGCTTTCTCCCTCCTTCTCTTCTCGTCCCGCCGCCGCCGGAGGGCTCATCCCAGCGAAGCTTGGGCTGGCCCAAGGAAGGTGGCGGCTGGGCAGCTTTGGGCGCGGGGCGCGGGCGCGAGGCGCCGGGCTGCAGCGAGTGTCCCTCAGATCTACGCGGCGACGCGACAGAGGCATGAAGCTGCGGACGGCGGTGCTGCGGCGTGGGCTCCGCGCCAGGAAGCTGGGGCGGCGGCCCCAGGGGCTCTCGACGGTGGTGCCGCCGCTACGGCTGCGGGGGCAGCGTGGTGGCCGCTCGTGGTGCCTGCTCGCAGCGGATCGGGGCGTCCCATGCTCAAATCTGGTCCTGCGAGGGTGGTGGTGACCTGGGCGCTCGCCGGCGGCCCTGCTCGTCCGGCGTGATGCTGGGACGTCGTCGGTGCTGTGGGCGTGGTGGATCTGGAGGTGGTCCAGATCGTTGGCTGGTGGTGTTGCTGGGGGCGCGGGCGGCGGGCGGCGGGTGGCCTCTGGCCTGGAGCGGCCGGATCCAGAATTTGGCGGCCGGAGGCGGGTCGGCCGGCGACTGTCTGCAGTCAGGTTGTGTGGTGGCTCCTTGCTGGGATGGTGATTCGCGATGGCATGGTCGGGGCACGGCCTTTGGGTTGCTCTGGCTTGCGCGCTGGCGGCGCCTCGGCTGGTTCTTGGACGGTGTAGCAGGTGGCTTCTGCTGCTCCGGTTTGGTGGTGGTGTGTTGGAGACGTCGTCTCCGGCATAGGTGCTTGGCTCCCTGACGAAAGTCATGCTCGACTTCTGTCTGGGCTGGTGGCGAATGATGCCTTCTGGTGTGATTTTGCCTTGTTGGAGGCGCCATCGAGGGGATCCGACACCTCTCCCTGCTTCGAGTTCTTGTCTCCCGGTGAAAACCGTGTGTAATGGTGGCGCCATTGGCGTCATTACTTTGTTGGAAGCATTGCCTTGGAGTCAAGCCGGATGCTGGGAGCACTTGGCAGTGGTGGTGCGGTGGATCTGAGGCGGGCAGCGTATTGGTATGCTTGGAGTCGTTGGTGGTGCATCCGTTTGGAGCAGGTCGTTGGTCGGCAGGAGTGTGGCAGGAGCTCCCCTTGGTGGCGATGGTGGTGGCACTTGGAGCAGGGGCGGATCTACACCCTAGGCCCCCAAGGCCCAGGCCCGGGGCGTGGCCTTTTTTCCAAGCTATTATCTATCTGTATTTTTGCATAGGCCCCGGGCTTAGCAAAGCGTACAGCTCAGGCCCAGCTACACTGCAACTTTCCCCCATGCCAAACACAGCCCAGCCCAGCTACATGACCTAACCACGACGCACGCACGGTACGGAAGGCGACAATCGTTTGCCTCTTGCGGCTGCGGTCAGTTCGCCGCTGGCGACTCCCACCCCACTCCCTGGACGCCCCACATGTACCCCCTTTGCCCGGTCATTCCTGCGTTCCGTCCGTCGTCGTTTCGCGAGCTCTGCCCATGCCCTCTCTCCCACCCACCGACGAGGCAGGGGAGCTCCTGCTCAGCGTATGGTACCGCTGCTCACTTGCTCCAGCCAGGCGTCGCAGCGACGGCTTTGCTCCGGCTAGCCTCTCCCGGTCTGTCTCACTGCTTGCTGACTGCCCAGGTATTGTTGATGATAATCAGTGTATATGTATTATGAAATTTAATTGAACTCGAATTGAAAAACCATGTATCAGTGTATATGTGTGTGCATACATTCAGTCATAAGTCCTATATGTATTATTGTTTTGATCATTTGAAAGTGAATGCATTTCGATACCAATTTCATTTCATATTATAGAAGTAGAAGCTGAAGAGATATTTTTCATCGATGTCCACAACTGAAGGGTCTACACCCGAGGTTTCAGTTCGAGCCAATCAAGGGGCTAAGAGGACCGAGCGAGATGCATTTGCAAATATTGTTGCTGATGATATTTTATACCGCTTGCAAGCCTCTAGGGATCACAAAGGGGTTTTACCTTGTTCTTAGAGGTGAGTTTTGAAATTTGAACCAGTGTTAATTATTTCACTATGTTTATGCCTTTTAGATTTATTTTGTACTCCATCCGTCCGGGAGTATGTTCTTGCATATGGTTTTCTTTTGGAATGTTATCATGTGTTTTTTTTGCATGGATGTTATCATGTGTTTGTGGATGGTTATATGTATCAAAGTTTTCCTATACCGCCGGAACAAAAATTTGGGCCCGGGCTTTGCTTCAATCCTGGCTCCGCCACTGACTTGGAGCACTCACGACATGCTTGTAGCGTCATGCGAGTCAGGTTGGGCGCCCTCTCTAGGTTCGGAGAGGCACTTGTTGGCCCTTTTTTGTCGGACATGTCGTTTCTCTCCAGCGACGGTGATGTCGCCTTACATGCTCGTGGCGGTCTTTTTTGGCCATTAGGCGTTTTCTGTATGTCTTGTTGTGCTCGAGCCTAGGTGTGGTGTGCTCTTTGTAAAGGTTTTAGCTCGGTTTTTCTTGATTAACCGAGCATCGGTTTGTTTACCTCTTCTTCTAATCAATCAAAATACGCAGCTCTCCTGCGTCTATTTCAAAAAAAAATAGTAACATAGCCTAAAATAGCGTGTATGTTACTAGTGTAAGTTACTCCCTCCGTTCGGAATTAGTTGTCGCAAAAATGGATGTATCTAGACGTATTTTAGTTCTAAATACATCCATTTTCAAGACAAGTAATTCCGAACGGAGGAAGTACACTCCACTATGGCTAGTCTTAAGGCCGGCTGATTCCTTGCTGACTGATTGATGATTCGGCAGGAATTAGTACGTCTTCCTCGCACATTTCCTCATTGAGACGCATGCATGCCATCCCCATGGTATGGCGGCTACTTGAGGAGTCCGAATTTGGCAGGATGTTTTTGTTAGAATTAATCCGAGGCACTCCGTCGATTATCCGAGGACCAAGCAATCACACGATCACAACACCGAGATTTGTTAACGAGGTTCACCGATATGGCTACATCCCCGGGGCCTGACTACGGGCGCTCCTTCCTGTGACACCGTCACAATACTGCACACCGGTCACCCAGGCGCCGGCACAAGCCGCCGGCTCCCCCTTGCGCGCCTGTGCTATTATGTTGGCATAGGTTACATCGTGTGTCTACCCTCGCTATATATGAGAGGCCTAGGATACTAGTATCCTACTAGGACACGACTCCACATTCTATATAAACACAATACAACTACAAGTCCAACTGTAACCTACCTTGTACACAATATTCGACACAACTCCAACAAACTCCATCTTGCCGAATATTCTCCACCATCCTGGATTTGTCCATGCGTCAAACTTCCATGTACATTGGACTTGAGCTTATCCCGTGAATATCGCTGCTACTCCAAAGACTCCATGTGACTCCATCTGCAATTTGTAGTCCCTTCTTTTCTTGACCACATTCAACACTCGAGCAAATTAAGTTCCTCTTTACTCTAGTCTGTGCTCCCAACTTCCAAAGTATCCGTCCAACGCCATCACACACTGATCACTGACCTGCGTGAAAGTGAACAACTCACATATTGGGCGTCACACGTAAGAGTTACCTGAACTCAACATCACCGCTCCTTTCTTGACTGCATGTCTGAAACTTGAAGGAATTTCATCATTGCTTGTAGTCATCCCGAGTCAAATTCGCAGTTGTCTCACCACATGTATGACCACCAGAGCCCTGGCCCGTCTCCATGTCCCGTGCACACCGCACGCCTCGCCGCTATTACTGCGTCGAGCCTCCGCTGTCCTGGTCGAGTCTCAAGGGTCGCGAACCCACACCACTCAACCCCCATTGCAGAGTACCACCGATCATCACCGACCGATGACGAGTTTCAAGCTTCCATCAGACCACTGGGCTCCAGTCCGAACTGCATGTCACTCGCTTTTTCCCACTGAATAGGCTTCGGCTCTCTGTCGACTTACGCCGTAGCCCCTCAATCAGCACCGAGTGAAGTCTTACAGACTCCAGCTCCACCTTCAACAAGACTCCATGGTAGATGATCAGTCCACCCTCGCGCCCCGTCGACTCCAAGCTCTCATGTGCACCGTCTTGAATCAACCGCGCGCCATAGCCTTGTCGAAGCAACACAAGCACTCAGGCCCGTGCCACGTGTTTCCACGCCCAGAAGTCGGTCACCATCAGCATCACGCTCATATGTCGTCGTCGCCGATCCCGCACCGTCTTCTGTACCAACCGACTCATGTCGATCCGTCAGACTGTCAAGTCCGACCCAGCCGAACATATCCGACTGCAATCATGCTTCATCCTGCATCGTGTCAACCAGCACATACCATGCATTGCTCGACGCCCTGTTAAACATGATCCTCATGACGCGCTTGTCCGCGCGCCTTCGTAGCCTGTCCACGTGTTCCAAGCCTTCTCAACAAATCGACCTCGAAAAAACTCCCATGCAACCTGCACAATTTTTCTTGTCTCTATTTGTTGTTGTAGCTTCTCCATGCACCTTAGCAGAAAACTGCCCATGTTCACACACGTGGCTTTGGCAATTCCTTTTTTTCTAACAAACAAATCTCTCGTCAAAGCTTCACTTCAATCACGTAACAGCAACACCCTTCGCAACGCACACGCACGCCTTGCCTGCCTAGGCCCCGCCTTGGCCATGGCTTGTTCATGCTTGCACCGCTGGAAAGTCCGCCAGCCTGTGCGAGTCCGCCTCCTGGCCAATCTGCCTGCCTGCCAGCCAATCGAGCCGCCTGCTCGTTCCGTACGACCTGCCTGGGTTGCCACCGCCCGTACGAGTCCGGCTGCTGCACACCACGTCGCGCCGTCCAAAGCACTACGTTTCCTCGATCACCACGCCTCTCGATGAGACCGATTCGATCTGGATTTCCGCTGCTTTGTGTGACTCTTGTTGCTGCTCGTTTCCAATTGCTTCAATTCCGTCGAAAAACACCGATTTCGATTGCATCCGATTGATTTTGTTACCACGCCGCAATCCTCCAACGAATCGACAGCGACTCGTCTTGACTGTCTTAGCTGTCTACTTGACCAATCTGCTATCGAACATCGAGCGATCAATTCCGTTGCTTTCATTGTTCATACAACTCGCAGCCACGATCACCTTCGACCTTCCTCTAGATCAACGCAGAACCACCTCTTCGTAACCTTGCTCATGATACCACTTGTTAGAATAAATTCGAGGCACTCCGTCGATCATCCGAGGACCAAGCAATCACACGAGCACGACACCGAGATTTGTTAACGAGGTTCACCGATATGGCTACAACCCCGGGGCCTGACTACGGGCGCTCCTCCCCGTGACACCGTCACAATACTGCACACCGGCCACCCGGGCGCCGGCACAAGCCGCCGGCTCCCCCTTGCGCGCCTGTGCTATTATGCTGGCATAGGTTACATCGTGTGTCTACCCCCGCTATATATGAGAGGCCTAGGATACTAGTGTCCTACTAGGACACGACTCCACATCCTATATATAAACACAATACAACTACAAGTCCAACTGTAACCTACCTTGTACACAATATTCGACACAACTCCAACAGTTTTCCCATTTGGTGAGACTCCACTTCTAACCACTTAACTTTTGCCAAATTTTCGTGGTTATCCCATTGTGCCCACCAATCTCTAGTGGGAGGGAGTGGGTCGAGGTGCGATGATGCCCACGGCCAATCCCACCTGCAGCTTAGAGCAGGTACAATAGTCCTGCTCAGCAGGCTGTAAGCCATTCCACATCAGCAAAAATATGAGCTGGAAGAGAGTAAATACAGGAGAGAGGAGGATGTTGAGAATTAATTGTATTAATTAATTAAGACTTTAATCCCTGCCTAATCACCAACCGTCAGCCGTTGCTTTGGGCAAACGTCGCGACGTACCGAACAGATGTCTGTTCGTTCGGGCCCTTTGGTGTATAAATGGCTGCAGTTATCGTTCAATAAAGAGATCCTGGTTCCTTACTTTTGTCTCAAAACAGAGGAAACGGGCGCTTCGTCGGTTGACGGGCTACAGCGCAAGACACGAGAAATTTGCGTCCGCTAAATTAGTACTCCCTTCGTTCGGAATTACTTGTCTCGGAAATGGATGTTTCTCCATTCGAAATTACTTGTCTCGGAAATGGATGTTTCTAAAACTAAAATACGTCTAGATACATCCATTTTCGCAACAAGTAATTCCGAACGGAGGGAGTACCTGCTTGCAACCATATGAATTTGATATGATACGATCACTGGTCTTTCTATAATCCCCGCGTGCATAATCCCTGCACTATTCAGTCCTAGTCGTTGTGTACTAGTAGCAGGCTAGCAGCTAACAAGTACAGTTATGTATAACTCTCATGATTTCCAAGATTCTTCTGTAAGAAAACTATAGCACTTAGTTTATTATAATGTGATAACTAGTCTGTGTGTGTTTGTAATTTTGTATGATATGGTTCCATACTCCTTGGATTAATCTATCTACATAGTGTCCACATGCGAAAAAAATAAGCTAATATTGATGGCATTTATTGCTTTGTTCGCACATGACTGAGAACAATAAGCTGCTGGCTTGTCCAGAACATCTGTTATGTTCAGTCATTGAGCTCCTACCTATAATTAATTTGGTTAATAGCTAGAGCCTTCCACATACCTTGTAAGATCTGTACTATAGTATGTTGTGATAGTCCTATCTACAGAAATGTTCTTTCCTTAAATGTGAAGTCTTTTTTTTATTAAACCATGCTGTAATATGAAGTCGACTGTTTGATCATCTAGTATTGTTTCGGCAGGGGAGTGGATTCTCACCCACCTGGTGGGTTCCTTGGTTTATTTAGCTAAAAATTGCTCGTGCATCTGAGTATGTTGTTTGGTTAATAATTGCTTCTGTAATAGGATCTTTAGGATTAATGGAAGTTTATTGTTCGACCAGTAGAACAACTTGTATAATTCTTTTTTCAAATAAGCTTCAAAGTAAAACAAAGTAATACCCAAAACTTACTTCCAGCTATCATTTCTAGTGAACCATATAAGGTACCATCTGTGTATGACATGACGTTAGATTTGTGAAGTAGAGAAGAAATAAGTTGAGCATGGATAGCTATGGCTGACCCAATAGTGAATCATAATGCAACTCTTACTGTCATGAGCTTGCCATCTTTCTTGTCATCATCATTTGCATTCATGCGAAAATATTTACCAACTGCATTGTTTTCATTTTCCATACAGTGGCTGAAGATTGTTGATGCAGATGGATTCGTCGCTCCTTTCTATTGAAGTTCCAACTTATCATTGTCAAGATCAAAACTAATGGCTTGTTTGCATCATCTCTTGTTTGGTTAATGTTTTCTAAAAAGACTGGTGTAATGTTTATGTGTTGATGGCATGGTGTTGTGCGCCATCAGTTTGTTGATCGTCGTCATCAAGATTAAAACTAACGGCTTGCTTGCCGGGCCTCTTATTTAGTTCTATGTTTGGTTAATGATTCCTTAGGAAGACTCAAGTAATCTTCAAGTGTGGTGTCATGGTGCTATGCGCACCTGTTTGTTGCTTGTCTATTAATCAGTTTCATTGGTCTGTTCTATTGGCATGAATATATATATATATATATATATATATATATATATATATATATATATATATATATATATATATATATATATATATATTGCTTGAATATTGATCGGTTTCTTTAGGTATATCCCGTTGGCATGAATGGAAGATATATGCTGATTGAAATGGCCACAAAGATGTTATTTGTATTGGATCACAACAGGTGATATACACACGCAAATATTAAATGTCCATGTCTTTATTAGGGTCAGTCTTAGAGCCAACCTAAAAACCAGCTTATTGTGTGTGAAGGCTTTATAGATGATGTGGCAGGGGCTTATAGCCAGCAGCAGGCTGTGCTATTAACCATGCTCTGAGAAAAACCATGACGGAAGAGTAATGAGCATTGTAATCCTAAACGTTATAACTTTTTCTAACTTGTTAAATCTTCTGCCTCTGTTAATTACAGGGGAGAAAAAAAGCTATATTAACTGTAGATGGATACATAAACGACTGAAATAAGCACCACAAAACTAGAGTACATGCAACAAATGTTTAAACCACAACCAAGGCGGCATAGATGACTTATATAAAACAATAGAATAACTATGATGCCGGCTTCCAAATGTAAGCAGACAGGACTAAAATCATTGCTGCATAGTTGCACAAGTTGAAATGAATATCGTGCTTGTGCCGAGTGAATAGCATAAAACTACCACTTTTCGTGCTAGGGTTCCAAAAAACCACCACTTTTTTGTTTGTGACTGATATCTACCACTTTTCTCGTTGGTTGTCTCAAAAAACCCCAAATGGCCAGTTGCTAGCGTATTAATCCGTTTTCTGACGGTCCGGGCCCGCGTGTCAGGCCACGTCAGCGCCGCGCGTGACGGCGAGGCCGTTAACGGCCGTTACTCGGACCGACCGGTGCGGTCGGACCGCACCCGCTCGCTCGGTCCCTTTCTCTCTCTGTCGGCAGCAACTCTGTCTCGCTCCTCCTTTCCTCCTTGCTGTATGTCTCTCTCTCTCCTCTCCCGACGATGGCGGTGGCGAAAAAGAAGGACGACGGCGATTGTTTGGGCCTTGGGGCGTCAGCCGGCGGCGAGGGCGGCTGCGAGGGCGGTGCTCACTCCGAGGTCAACAAGTGGCTAGGCAGCGCAAGTTTCCCGACCCAGCGCTTGCCTAGGGCACCGACGCAGGAGGTCCAGATCTCGCCGGCATTCTGCGCGGCCAGGGCAGTGGCCAAATGCATCCACGCGGATCCAGAAGGCGGGCACCAGTGGGCCTCCTCACTTGGTGGCGTGGAGTAAGTTATGATGTGTTTTAATTATCTTTGTTAGTATATTTTATGAACTAGGGTTAGGATTTGTTTCTTAGATTGTTAATGAATTAGTTTCTTTGGTATATTATTATGTATCAATTAGGGTTTAGGTTTGGATGATATGCTGTGCAATTGAAACTGTTGCATACTTTTGAACTTCAAAGTCTGAAGAAATCTGAATCTGTTCTTTCTTTTTTTGCATAGTTTGGATGATGAAGTATGGGAATTGAGGCTGCATTTTCAAGGTAGAGATAACATGGAAAGGAAGCTTTCCTTATCAGAAATGAATTACCTGTTATTGTTAGCACTGATTGAACTTGAGGGCTATGGGTTGGATGCCTATCTGTCATGTGTTAAGGATGAGGGTAAGGGGCTGGAGGGGATTGAGGTTTTGGACAGTGATGAGAAGGTGGAGGAGATGCTAGATTTGTTTGTTGAGAAGAAGGTATTGAACATAACAGTGAGAGAGGCTAGTGACCCAAATCCAGCAGATGCAAACATGGACCACACCTTGCTTGAAGAGCAGATTCCAATTAGTCAAGTTGGTGATCCCATTGTTTATAGTGTTTCCCAAGAAGGTGTCCTTTTCCCTGTCTCAAATTCTTCAGAGCCTCCAGTTGTGCTTGTTCAAGCATATCTTAACACACAACGGAGCTGTAATTTCAACAAGGGAAAAGAGGTAGTGGAAATTGAAAATATTGAAGCAGAAGATGAAGATGAAGATGAGTTGGACAAATCCTCATCAGATTTTGAGTTTTTCAGGGGTGATTACAGAGGGAAAAAAATTCATACAAGTCCTGGGCTAGGGGAGAAGATGAAGGTGGTGAAGGAACAAGTCAGCACTACAGGGAAGAGGAAGAGATGGTTGAGCATTGTTTTGGGGCTGCTTCTGAACCCTCAGAGTTTTGGCAGGAGCAAAATGGTTCTGAAGAAGATGATGAAGAAGAAGCTACAGATCATGTGAAAAGTGTGGCACAGAAATTGATACCTGTGAGGAAACAAGGCCCAACAAGCAGATCACACAGTGAGCCAGATCACATGAAGTTTGAAGATTTCATGCCAGAAGCTGATGAGTACTGCTTTCCAGGTGATGAAGGCATTTCTGATGAAGAAGATGATGCACCTAGGTTGCCTTATGGCAGGAAGAGAAAATTGAAGAAGAAGAAGGAGAGAGTATGGTATGATGCTTCTAGGCCTGATGCACATGAACAATTTAGGATTCATTTGTGCTTTCTGAATGTGGTAGAGTTCAGAGAAGCATTGAGAAACTACCATGTTAGGACACTGAGGAACTTTGAGTACCATAGGAATGATCCAAGTAGGATCATAGCCTGGTGCTCAGATAGAAAGCATGGTTGTGACTTTTATATTACTGCTTCTAAGATTGCCCATGAGTCAACCTTTAGCATCAAGAAGATGAATCTTGACCACACATGTGGAGCAAGTGGAGAGAACACAAAGGTTACCATGAAGTGGGTTTCAAAGGCTGTCGACGATACTGTAAGATCCAATCTTGGTGCAGGTGTTGATACTATACTGAGTTATACAAAAAAGAAATTTGGAGTACATGTTCCAAAAAGTTTGGCCTACAGGGCAAGGAGGCTTGCAGTTGATGTTGTGCAAGGGGGTCACAAGACACAATACTACAGGTTGAGAGACTATCTACAGTGTGTTTTGGATACAAACCCTGGTAGTAGGTGTGTTGTGACAACAAAGGAATTTGAACTCAACCCAGCACCTACCCCAAGGTTTCATTACATGTTTTACTGTCTGTTTGCTTGTAAGGAGGGGTTCCTAAATGGTTGCAGGCCTTTCATAGGTAAATATAGTCTGTATAGTGCTTAAATAGGGATTGCATAATAGTTGCTGCTTACTAATGGCTTAAAATGCAGGTCTTGATGGATGCTTCGTCAAACTTAGCACTGGGCAGCAAATCCTGGCAGCAACAGGGAGGGATGGCAACAACAACATCTTCCCTATTGCATTTGGTGTTGTTGACAAGGAGGAGACAGATAGTTGGACTTGGTTTCTTACACAGTTAAGGATAGTAATTGGTAGTGGCAACAAGTTTGGGCCCTACACAATTATGTCAGACAGGCAAAAGGTACAACTACTCCTTGCACTATGTACTACTCCTTGCACTATGTAATGCTTTCTCTAATTACTTCACTAGTTATTAATACAAAATCAATGAACAGGGTCTGCTCAATGCAATAGATGATGTATTTCCTGATTCCCCTCAAAGATTTTGTTTAAGACACATATATGCCAACTTCCAATCAGCTGGGTTTAGAGGGGATGAATTGAAAAAACATCTAGACCGGCTGCTTATTCTTTCACTAAGCATGGACATGATCTGGGCATGGAAGCATTGAAGAAAGAGAGTGAGGAGACATGGAAGTGGTTGTCCAACATACCAGTCCATACTTGGGCCAGGCATAGGATGGATACTATATGCAAGACAGACCTTGTTGTAAACAATCTTAGTGAAGTTTTCAACAGGATGATTCTGGATGTTAGGAACAAGCCCATAAGGACAATGCTTGAAGGAATAAGGACAAAACTAATGATCAAGTCTCAGAAGAATAGGGAGAAGACAGAGACATGTAGGTGGGATATCACACCCACATACTCTGAGATATTGGAGGAGGCCAAGAAGTGGGCAAAATATTGTGATGCATATATGGCTGGACCAGGCATTTGGCAAGTTACAAGTAGTTCAGAAAAGACCTACTGTGTAAACCTGAACAACTACACTTGTGACTGCAGGAGGTGGGATATGACAGCTGTTCCATGTAGTCATGCTGTAGCAGCAATGCAAAAGGTGAAGCTACACCCTAAAGATTTTGTCCATGAGTTCTTCAAGAAGCCCCTCTACTGTGAAACCTACAAGCATATTATATACCCTGTTCCTGGCCCTGATTGTTGGCCACACACCATGGGAGATGACATATCTCCTCTAGTATCCAAAGAAAAGAAGGGTAAAAAGCTGATAGCTTGGAGGGAAGGACATTTTGAGGTGCCAGCCAAGAAGGATACATCAAGGATTGGAACAGTGACCTGTAGCAATTGCAATAAGCAAGGTCACAGATATACCACATGTGGTGATCCACTTAAACCCAAACTGCAGATGAGGAAGAATAATCACCATGTATGCTTAAAATTCTGTTTCATAGGCTAGGTAGTTTGATTCTAACTTGCTTTGTTAAATGTGCAGGAGAATAGGCCAGTCTACTCTTCATCTACCAGAGCTAGTACAGAAGTGGTTGCACCCCCACCACCACCATCAGCACCAGCCACAGCTAGGAAGAGGCCAGCAACAGCCACAGCTACTCCAGGACCAGCAAAGAGGAACAAGGCTGGTGCTTCAGCTACTCCAGGACCATCAGAGAGGACCAAACCTGCTGCTTCTGCTACTCCAGCACCTGCCACATTAGCACCTACCAAGAAGACCAAAGCAACCAAGAAGACAAGGGCTCCTAGCACATCTTCACCAGCCAAGAACACAAGGTCATCCATTGCCTCTCCAGCAAAGAACACCAGAGCATCAACAGCTAGCCGAGGAGGGGGGGGGGGGGTACACAGTTTTCGATGCTCCAAGGCAAGCTACTCACTCTGAGATGGAGATTGGGTCCAAGAGGGCTAGGAAGCCAACTGGAAAGTGGAAGGCATATTTCACTGCTAGTGGTAACTACTAAAGATTCCAACATTTGCACTGTATGAGTTCTTAAAACTATGTATTTGCTTGCTGAAACTTGAGTGTTTGCTTGCTGAAACTTGAGTGTTTGTATTATGAAACCTATGTATTTGCTTCCTGAAACCTGACTGTTTGCTTTATGAAACCTATGTCTTTGGTTTATGAAACCTAGTGTTTGTATGATTGATAGATTGATAGAATCCCAAAACTGAAACCTGACTGTTTGCTTTATGAAACCTCAGTCTTTGGTTTATTCAGACAACACTGATGCAAGCATTGCTTTTGTACGGGCACTTTTGTCCCTAAGTAGTTTTGGTGATTGATGACAATGCCTTTGCGGACTAATCGTGTGTATTGAGCTTTTCAGATCCATCATGACTAAACACAAGACGATTTGATGCCCCTCGAAGAGTATTGAAGATGGCGTTTGTCTACGGTTCGGTTTGGTGGAGTTGAGTCGTAGGAGAGCCGTACTATTAAGAGGGGGTTTGCTTTGGAAAGGTTAGGGTGGAATCTCACGTTCACATTCCCTTTTGCACCGCCTTTCTTTGAGCACCTTGGAGTGTTCCTCCGTCCCGCGTGTCTCTGCGAAATGAAGGCCTCGGTCTTGCTCTTCTCAGGCTGGCGGTAGTACTGCTCTTTTGAGCGGTACTACCGCAGGAGCCAGCGGTAGTACCGGGCTACGGCACAGTAGTACCACAGGCTCCCACGGTAGTTCCTCTCATCCGAGCGGTAGTACCGCGAGCTCTGGTCTGGCACCGCTCTCAAGCGGTGGTAGGCGCGGATGTAATTTTTTACATCCGCGCTCCCCGCGGTAGTACCGTGCTGCGGCGCGGTTGTACCGTGGCACCAGTCCAGGTTCCGTAGCAGGAGCAGAGGTAGGGGCGGATGTAATTTTTTACATCCGCACCCTTCACGGTAGTACCGCACCCTCGGTCGCGGTAGTTCCGTGTCGGATTTTTGCACGACTTTGTCTCAGCGGAGGTAGTCACGGATGTAATTTTTTACTTCTGTGCCTACCTGGCCTGGCCCGTGTCTGCCTTGCGGATGTACCGCACGGGGCCGTGGTAGTAACGCGTCTGCGGATCTATCGCGCCCTGTCGGTGCTCCTTTTTGCCTGGCCTGGCCCCTGCCGTGCTCACGGTAGTACCGCCACTACTAGGAAAAGGGCTATAGATAGGACTGATTCTAATGGTGCACCAGGTAAGTAGTGCGCCACTACTATATACTAATGGCGCACCGGTTGCTCGTGCGCCATTAGAGTGGAAGACACTAATGGCGCACCGTGCTCTCGGTGCGCCACAACTATTGATTTTTTTCCCATTTTTCCATACAAACTAATGGCGCAGGGATGGCAAAGTGCGCCATTACTAGTTAGAACTAGTAATGGCGCACGACTAAGCCAGTGCGCCATTAGTATATAATTTTTTTTACTTTTTTGCAAACCTACTAATGACGCACTATGCCAAAGCCCAGTCGTGTTTATACCCGAAGCCAAATCCAAGACCGCGGGCGCAAACGTCACCGCGAAAAATGAGCCATGGGTACTGGCTTCCCAAGTGGACCAATGCTTCTTCATTACCGACCCGCCAAAGCCCAGTCGGGTTGTCGTGAGGAGAGGCAAAAGGAAGATCATCGGAATGGATGGAGTAGCCAATGAGCAAGACTTCGACAAGTACGGCGACCCGAAGATCGAACATGACGACGACGATGAAGTAGCAGCACACACCACAAGAAGAAGCAGGACCACCCTACCTAAAGGACGTCTGTTCCACAGAAGAACTCCATTTGCGAAAAAGAAGGGCAAGAAGATTGTGAACAGATAGCTAGCTAAGATCGATTGTATTTAAATCGTAGTCTTCATTTCTCGATTGTATTTCATGGGCACTTTTTGATATCATGAATATTTTTAAATTTCATGGGCACTTTTTGAATTCATGAGGACACTTGATCTTGATCCCCCTCCATCTCGATCTTGATTCCCCCTCCATCTCGATCTTGATCCCCGCACCCTCCCCCGCTCCACCGTCACCGCCGATGATATTTTCAAGTAAGAAATTTGAACATATTTTTTAAAAAATTATTACTGTTTTTATAAAAAATATTACTGTTATGATTTAAACAAGTTTGAACATATTTAAACACAAATAAATATAAAAAACAGCATTTAAAATGCATAAAAAAATATTGGGGAGCCGATGATATTTTCAAGTAAGAAATTTGAACATATTTTTTAAAAAATTATTACTGTTTTTATAAAAAATATTACTGTTATGATTTAAACAAGTTTGAACATATTTAAACACAAATAAATATAAAAAACAGCATTTAAAATGCATAAAAAAATATTGGGGAGCCTGGGAATCGAACCCAGGACCTCCTGGTGTGTGTGCTGCGTGCTGACCAGTCGGGCTAGTGGGTGGGTTCTGTTGTAGATAGGGTTAGGTTGTAGATATGGTTAGTGGGCTAGATTAAAACAAAATTCTAATGGCGCGCCGCGGGGTGGTGCGCCATTAGAATAGTCATACTTATGGCGCACGACTGGAAGGTGCGCCATTAGAACCCTCCCCCTAGCTATACTCTCTCCCTCTCGCCAGATCCCCTTTGACACTCTCTCCCTCGCCACCAGATGCACCCGCGCGCTGCCCCGACCCACGCCGCCGCCGCCCCCGCGCCTCCGTCTCTGTCGCCGCCCCCAGTCAGCCCCTGCCCTGCCCCCCATCGCCGTCCGCTCCCAATCCACCCCCTCCCTCGCCTTCCCAGCCCTCAAGCTCCACCGTGCGAGGCGACAGGCAAGGCGGCGGGCAGAATCTGCTTCAACACCGGGCCGGCGAGCCGCGGAACCAGGGCGCGACGGCGCTCGACCCCTCCACCCCCCCTCCACCTCTTCTTCCTCGGGTCGCCGCTGTCTTCCTCAACTTCGGCCACCTCTGTTGCTACTAAGCTGTCGCAGGGCCTCCTTGCGCCTCCCCGGTGAGCTCCGCCTCCTCTCCCCTCTTCCTTCTCGCGTGCCAAGAAATGCATAGCAATTATTTGCTTCACTTAGTTTTGCCTCACCATAAGGATGATTATATCTTCCATGCCTGAATAGCTCTGCCTAAATAATAAATAGATAAAGGTAAAACTAAACCATGCTCAGCGATGAGTGATGTCAACTGACAACCAAAGCAAACTTGTTCATCATTACAAAAGCAAACTTGTTCAACATAACAAAAGCAAACTTGTTCAACATAACAAAAGCAAACTTGTTCAACCACATAACTACAAACTGAGACACAGTAGTAGGGGTCATCCCAATACCACAAACAACTCAATATCCCCAGTAGTAGGGGTCATCCCAATGATCCTCCGCCTCTTGCCAGAGCTCCAAACCTTCTTTGGTGATTTCAATTTTCTTCCATGACTCGTAGGTGACGTACACATCTTTCGCAGCGTACTCGATGAGGTTGTTTGGCAGTGGGCTGTCCCCCCATAGTAGGTGGTCCGATTTCCTGTCGATCTTCTGCTTCATTTCCTTGTAGGATGGGTGGATGAGGCTGCCTGCAAACTCAGCCAAAGACTGCCACTTCTTTCCATTGTTTGGAACTCTCCATTTACGCTGCAAGTCGACGTAATTGTCGGGGTTGATCTCTAAACTAGACAACTTCAGCTTCTCCTTGTCGCCTCCAATGCAGAAGCCAACAAAGGTGTACAACTTCTTCTCCGGCAGGAGCGGGCGGAGTTCCTTGGGCCTGCATCAAATTAATCTGGTGCATCAAATTCATCTACTTCAAAAACTTCAGAAACTACAGAATTAAAATGGGTTCAGTTGAAGCAAAATTCAGTTAAAATAGCATCTTCAGTTCTGACCAAAATTCAGTTAAAACAGTATGATCACAACAACTACTAAATGATCACAACAACTACAAGACAACATTCTGTATGATCAAAACAGCAAGCATAACATCTCAATGATGTATTTTTTTGCAATCTTTTGCATTATGAAAGTGCGTTATATCGACTAGAGGGGGGGTGAATAGGCGATTTTTATGAATTCTTCACTAAGGAATTTGCTGGTGAGGAAATTCCTTAGCGAAGAACTACTTGCAGCGGAATAAGTACTCAGAAGTAAACATAACAGGATACATACATAGTCATCATGATGAAATGAAGACTAGCACAGAGTATAGAAAGCGTAAACACGGGATAGTAAGATGAAGACAAACAGACTGAAGAAATTGAACTGAGGAATTTGTGAAAGTCTTCAGTCAAAGTCTTCAAGCACAGATATGAACAACATACAACACAGTAATGAGGAAATGAAAGAGTTGAGGAAATAGAACCAGTTAGTTGGTGAAGACAATGATTTGGTAAACCAGTTCCAACTGCTGTCTCAGTTGTACGTCTGGTTGGAGCGGCTGAGTATTTAAACTCGAGGACACACAGTCCCGGACACCCAGTCTCTGAGCCGCAACTCAGGACACCCAGTCCTCACCGTATTCTCCTTGAACTAAGACCACGCAGGCCTCGTCCAATCACTCGTGGTAAGTCTTCAGGTGACTTCCAAACCTTCACAGACTTGGTCACTCAGCAATCCACAATTCCTCTTGGATGCTCTAGACCTTGACGCCTAACCGTCTGGAAGAAGCACAGTCTTCAAAGGTAACAAGCGTCGGATCCACGCAGGATCAATTTCTTCAGTGATGCTCAATCACTTTGGGTTTGTGGGGGTTTGGTTTTGAGATTTTCCTCACTTGATGATTTTCACTCAAAGTCCTCGGAGGATGGGTTGCTCTCAGATGACAAGTGTCAAGTTCGCGGTCATTGTAGATGCAACGTGCACTGTCATGGGGAGGATCAAGAGGAAGGACACGAAGCAATTCAGTTGCTGGTGCCTTATAGTGAGTGTTTTCTGTCATCCAATCCAGCACCCATGAATTGACATCTTCAGCATCTCCGGTGATATGCAAAGTGGCATAGAACTGAAGAATGAGTTCTTCATTCCAATCACAGATATCAGTGCAGAAGTTCAGTAGTCCTGCATCGTGAATAACTCGGAGGACCGGCTCGAATCACGACAGAGATTCCATATCCACATGAGGAATATGTTCATGATCGAAGATTTTGTCTTTGTCAAAGAGCACTGAGGAATAGAAGTTGGCTTGAGTAGCAGTCCAGAAACGTCTCTTCCTTATGCGAGCAGAGTCATATGGATTGTAATCAGTGAAGAACACATGCTCAGAAAAGAAGTCTTCAGCCTTGAATTTTTGCTTGCTAGAGAACGGATTCTTCGGTTTGGGCAGAGGAGTGTCAGTGATTTGCAGCACAACCTCAGGAATGACGATCTCAGGTGCTTCAGGCTGAGGAATTTTTGGTTCCTCTTCTTGTGCAGTTTGGGAATCAGTAGCAGCAGGTTCTTCAGCACTAGCGGCTGGAATCTCTTCATGAACAGACGATGTGGGATGAGTTTCTTCAGAGCCCATTTGAACAGTAGTAGCCGGGGACTGAGGAATTTGTTGAATAGGAGTGAAGAGAGGAGTATTGGGATGCTGACTTTCCCAAAAGTCATCGTTCATCACTGGTGTAGTGCATCCAGTATCCACATCTTCATCTTCTTTTTCAATTTCCTCAACACCAGCCTCTTCAGCTGTGAACTGAGGCATAGGTGAGGAAACAACTGGCGTAGCAACAGAATGATTTTCTTCATCAGATCCGCTTGGGATCTTGTAGTCTTCTCCATAAGGAACAATTTCCTTGGATGACATGGAGGAAATTGGAATGGCATCAATAGGATTTTCAAGCGAGCTGGTCATTGGCTTCATTTTCTTCGCGGCCGAAGAATTTGACGCAGCTGATGCCTTCCTTTTCTTCACTGCAGCTCGCTCTGCAGTTGGTCTTCTTCACTTCATAAGCAGAAGGAAGAATTGGAGTTGGTGTTGGCGCGGGAGGAGCTGAGGACTGTGGTTCATTTTCTTCAGGAGCAACTGGTGCAGTTGCCCTGATCCCTTCAGTTTCTTCAGGCGCACCACTAGTGGATGCCCTGGGAATTTCTTCAGCGGCTGGAATGAAGTCATCAGCCCTGGAACTTGTATTCTCATCAGCAGGCTGAAAGTCATCAGCAGTGCTGGCATGTTCTTCAGCAGGCTGAGTAGAGTCTGCAGCCTGAGGATTTTCCTGTTGCAATGGGGCTGCAACAGTTGTCATTTTCTTCGTCAAATTGACAAATCTCACTTTGGCTCCTTGCCAATCAGCATTGTATGCATCAAAATCTTTGCTGAGGGCTTGGATCTCAGATTGAGCCTTGAGAAGTTCTTCAGGTGATAGTCTGATAACGTTCTTCTTCAGAAGCTTCTCCTTTCTAGCTTGTGCTCTTTTTATCTCACGAGCCTTTTCAAGCTTCCATTTCTCTTGAGAGATGAAATGGGTCAGCATATGACTTTGACCAGGAGTCAGAGGCAGATCAGGCATTGGAGTGTTTGGATCCTTATGCCATAAGTCAATGTAATCGAGGATCTTCTTCGGATCCAGAAGCAGGGGCACATGTGTTCCTTTGTCTCTAGCGGCCTTTGCTTGTCTGTCTCTGATGATTTCTGCAAGTTCTTCATCAGAAGCCTCGTCATCAGAGGGCACTTGGAAAGCAACCTGTTTCTTTCTTGGACTTGGCCGAGGACCGCGTCCAACTGTTGCTTTTGTCTTCAGCAGAGTGGGGCCTGATGAGGACATTGGTGCAGCTGAGGAACTCGCTGAGACACCAGAAGCAATTGAGAAACCCTGAGTCCTTTGACATGTAGCCAGATGCACAGGAGTTGAGGACTTGGAGGGAGCTGCTGAGGACTTTGGTGGAGCAGCAGTAGTCTGAGGAATTTGCCGTGAGGGTGCGGCTGAGGAACTGGGCCGTGAGGGCGCTGATGGTGAAGCACTTGGCTTGCGAGCAGGCTTCTTCGGCATTGATTTCCTCGGCTTGACCGAGGTCTCAGCGGCAGCAGAAGAATCCTCATTGAATTTCCTCACTGCCTCCTTGGCTTGTCTTGCCAATTTTGCTTGGCGCCTAGCCCATTCTTCAGGAAAGTCTTCATCACTTTTGATGCTAGTGAGATCAGCGACTTGCCCAGGTGCCAATGGAGCTCTTGGGCATGGAGGATTTAAGGTGAATTTCTTCATGTACTTTGGAGTAACATATCGATATTCTCTCCATTCTCGTGTCCATCTTCGTTCAATCCTCTGAATGCGCACTTTGCGCTGATTCTTGTTTTCTTTGCCAAACTTGGCTTCATCAGGTGTGCAATAATCCTTGTATATTTCATCAGGGATCTCAAAAGCAGTCATGACCTCCGGTTTCTTTCCTCCTTTCTGCGGTCTCTTTCCTTCAGTCATTTTCTTCAGATGAGGAATTTGAACAATTGAACACTCTGAAGAAGTATGCAGTTTTTCTTCGAGGAACGCTGCAAATGAGTTAAGTTGATGAGAACCTAGTGATTCAGCAGCAGACATGAGTACCTGTGAACAGAGTGTAGGTGCGAGGAATTTGGAGAGGTCATATGCGTTCTCAGAAGATTTTTCGAAAAAGACAAGTTTTGAGGAATTTGACCAGTTGAGCTTTGAGGAATTTCACTAAGCGTTCTTGTCTTAGGTTCCAGAGTTGTACAGATCGAAAATCCGCACAATTGAGGAATCTTGAAGAAATGAGTGCTTAGAAAGATGGATCAAGAGCATACAGTGTGTGAGGTGTTCATATGTGAAGATTTGAAGAATAAAACACCTTTGAAGATTTTCAGAAAAGTTTGAGAATGAAGGCGAGTAATAAAAGTGACTTTTAATTACCCGAACTGAAGAACACGACGAACAGAGATGAACAGCGGTGAAGTTCGTCAAGTTAGATCTCCCACGCCCTAACTTGGCAGAGGGAGACAACTACGGTGGCGGCGGAGTGAAGATTTCCGCAGCCGGCGCGAGTACGACAGCGACGAGGTCGAGGCAGTGAAGCTCTTCCTCACCGGCGGCGATGGAGTAGCGGCGGTGCTAGGGTTTGAGGAGAGCTCGAGCGAGAGACAGCGACCGAGCGGAGTAAATGAAGTAAGGAAGGGGAGAGGGGTATTTATAGCCACGGTAAAAACTGTTCGCCCGAAGATTTTGGGATGAACATGCCCCTGCCCTTTCTTCTTCACGCGACATGTGTCACCCACGTACTGTGCAGATGAGATCGTGTAAGATCGTGGGTGATTATAATAATGCATCGTGGGATGCGGAACGGTTTGAGCGGTAAAACCGAAAATCTGGATAAGATTTGTTTTAAAGTTCCGTTCGCATTTTCTTCAGCTGACAAGGACACAGTGAAGACTTTGAACGAGTTTCAAATAGAACGCACATGAAGAATTTGTGAATAGATTGGGTTGAGTATAGCATAGAGGGGGAAGGGTCCGATCACATTCACTTAGCAGAAATCATAACTTGAAGAAATAGCAATAAGTGAATGTTGTAGAGGACATAAACTCATATATATATATATATAGTCATTGAGGAAAAACGACGGAAATAGTGAAGATTTTGCAAAGTTGAAGAATTTGAAAAAAACTGAAGAATTTCAAAAATGAGGAAAAACTCAAATTGAAGATTTTCAACTTTTGTGGTGGCGTAACCCACCGTATAAGAATGATGATTTCAGACACCGCGTACAATTGTCGTAGGGTTCTGAGAATCAAATTCTTCATTAATTTCTTCACACTTAGAGTGTTATTCTTCATTGATTGAAGAAAAACGTTTCTTCATGTGTTGCACATCTAAGTCATCAATTCTGCATAAGGGTTAGGATGTGTGTCCTTTTCAAAGAACATTCGAAGATTCTAAGATATTTAGCTCACACCGCAACTTGCTAAATCTCTTCTCATCCAAGTGCTTAGTGAAGATATCAGCTAGCTGTTCTTCAGTCTTCACATGCTCGATGGAGATGTCGCCCTTCAACACATGATCACGAAGAAAATGATGACGAATCTGGATGTGCTTTGTCTTCGAGTGCTGAACTGGGTTGTGAGCAATCTTGATGGCACTCTCATTGTCGCAGAGGAGAGGCACATTCTTCATGTTGATGCCATAGTCCTTGAGGGTTTGCTTCATCCAAAGCAGTTGAGCACAGCATGAGCCAGCAGCAATGTATTCAGCTTCAGCAGTAGACAGTGATACGCAGTTCTGTTTCTTCGAGGACCAACAGACCAAAGATCGTCCGAGGAAATGACAAGTGCCAGATGTTGACTTGCGGTCCACACGATCACCAGCATAGTCAGAGTCAGAATATCCAATGAGATCAAAAGCAGAGCCCTTGGGGTACCATAATCCTAGTGTTGGTGTGTGAGCTAGATATCGAAGAATATGCTTCACAGCCTTATGGTGTGATTCCTTCGGTGCAGCTTGAAATCGGGCACACATGCAAACACTAAGCATTATATCTGGCCTAGATGCACATAAGTACAATAAGGAACCAATCATGGAGCGGTATACCTTGTGATCGAAGTCAATACCATTTTCATCAGTGCATATATGGCCATTTGTGGGCATAGGAATTTTGACGCCTTTGCAATCTTGCATGCCGAATTTCCTCAGTACATCCTTGAGGTATTTCTCCTGAGATATGAATATGCCATTGCGCTGCTGACGAATTTGAAGACCTAAGAAGAATTTCAACTCTCCCATCATAGACATTTGATATTCTTCACTCATCATATAGGCAAATTCATCACTATAACGTTGGTCAGTACAGCCAAAGATAATATCATCAACATATATTTGGCACACAAACAGTTCACCATCATATGATTTAGTAAAAAGAGTAGGGTCGAGTGAACCGGGTGTGAAGCCATTCTTCACGAAGAATTCCTTCAATGTATCATACCACGCCCGAGGGGCTTGCTTGAGGCCATATAGGGCCTTATTGAGTCTGAAGACTTTGTCAGGATTCTTTGGATCTTCAAAACCTGGGGGTTGAGCAACATATACTTCTTCCTCAAGCTTACCATTGAGGAATGCACTTTTCACATCCATTTGATATAAGATGATATCATGATGGTTAGCGTAAGCAAGTAATATGCGAATAGCCTCAAGTCTAGCAACAGGTGCAAAAGTTTCATCGAAATCAATTCCTTCAACCTGTGTGTAGCCTTGAGCTACTAGTCATGCCTTATTCCTCACCACAAGGCCATTTTCATCTTGCTTGTTGCGGTAGATCCACTTTGTGCCAATGATATTATGCTTGCGAGGATCTGGGCGATTGACCAATTCCCAGACATTGTTCAGCTCGAACTGATGTAATTCTTCTTGCATAGCCTGAATCCACTCCGGCTCCAGAAATGCTTCATCTACCTTAGTGGGCTCTGTGATAGAGACAAAAGCATAGTGCCCACAAAAGTTAGATAAATGTGAAGCTTTTGAGCGTGTGAGAGGACCTGGTGCGCGAATGTCATCGATGATCTTCTCCACTTGCACTTCTTTTGCAACGCGTGGATGAGTTGGTTGTCACTGAGGATTTTGATCAGCATTTTCTTCATCACCATTTTCCTCATCATGTTCTTCAGGTGCATCAGCTCGACATTCTTCAGGAATAGGAATGAACTCTTCAGCAGATTCTTCAGTCGGAATGACATCCTCAGTTGCCTTGAACTTGATAGCATCTTCAGGTGCTGGTTCATCTAACACAGAGGGTAGGTGCTCTCTTTGCGAGCCATTAGTTTCATCGAACCGCACATCTACAGTGTCAACAATCTTGTGAAGAACAATGTTGAAGACTCTGTAGGTGTGCGAGTCCTTTCCGTAACCAAGCATAAAACCTTCATGTGCTTTTGGCGCAAATTTAGAGTTGTGGTGAGGATCTCTAATCCAGCATTTAGCACCGAAGACTTTGAAATAACTCACATTGGGTTTCTTGTCAGTGAGGAGTTCATAGGCCGTCTTCTAGAAGAATTTGTGAAGATATACTCTGTTGATGATGTGGCACGCAGTATCAATTGCATCAATCCAAAAACGCTGAGGCGTTTTGTATTCATCAAGCATAGTGCGAGCCATCTCAACAAGAGTTCTGTTCTTGCGCTCCACGACGCCATTTTGCTGAGGAGTATAGGGAGCAGATAACTCATGAGTAATACCAAGTTCATCAAGATAGGCATCAAGACCAGAATTCTTGAACTCAGTTCCATTGTCACTTCTGATATGCTTGATCTTCACACCAAAGTTGGTTGAAGCCCTCAAGGAAAATCGTTTGAAGACTTCCTGCACTTCATGTTTGTAAGTAACAATGTGTACCCATGTATGTCGAGAATAATCATCAACAATGACAAAACCATATAGAGATGCATCATTAGTGACTGTTGAGTAATGGTTAGGTCCGAAGAGGTCCATGTGAAGAAATTCGAATGGACGAGTAGTGGTCATGATAGTCTTCGCTGGATGCTTGGCCTTGGTCATTTTTCTAGCTTCACAGGCTCCACATAAGTGATCCTTGAGGAATTTGACATTCTCAATGCCAATGACATGCTTCTTCTTCGCAAGCGTGTTCAAATTCCTCATGCCTGCGTGACCAAGTCGTCGATGCCATAGCCAGCCTTCTGAAGCTTTGGCAAGTAGACACACGGCTGGTTGTGGTCCTGTAGAGAAATCAACAATATACAGATCTCCTCTCCTAAAGCCTTCGAAGACTTTGGAATTGTCAGCTTCCATAATCACAACACAGCGATATTTGCCAAAGACAACAACCATATCAAGATCACAAAGCAATGAGACTGACATGAGATTGTATCCTAAGGACTCAACAAGCATGACCTTGTCCATGTGCTTATCCTTAGAGATAGCAACCTTACCAAGACCCAATACCTGACTTTTGCCTTTGTCAGCAAAGATGATATGCTTCAGAGGTGACGGTGATAAGGGGGCATCCATCAATAGATTCTTGTCACCAGTCATGTGATTTGTACATCCACTATCGAGGACCCATTCAGTGGTTTTGGGTGATCACCCTGCAGATGAATTAGTGTAGCTTACAATCTCATATGCTTCATCAGTGAAGAATATGATATCAAGTTCATCAGATGAATTTCATCAAGCAGTAAACAGTTGTAACAGTATGAGGACGTGTGAAATGAAAGTTCATTTCATCATGATTCGTCTGCGTCCCTTCAGGCAATTTCGTCAGGTCCCCAGCAAATTCTTCAGACGTTAAAGCACGTCTGGAGACCTGATCCTGCAGAAGAGATTAGTTCTTTTTCTTCACCACCCACATCTGGAGAGGTGGCAAAGAGTTCATCATTCTGCGAGCACCATATGAGAAAGGTGGCAAAGATGCCAAACCATTTCATTTCACATAGGAGGGGTTAGGGTAAGCATATGAATAAGCAGAGTAATTCTTCGAGGACTTATGAACATAATGGTTTGAAGAATAATGCACATATTCATAGTCCTTAGCTCTACCCTGTGTAACAGAGTTGTTAGCATGATGATAATCATATGAGGACTTTGATCCACGTGAGGAATTTGGTCCATATGAAGAATTTGATCTGGGGTTCCTGTTCTTCACAGGTGGTGTCATGAGGACATTCACCTGAAGACTTTCAACACAACTTTTGGGAACCCAGATTTTCTTCATAGGGGAACCGTTCCTGCAGTTAGTGCCAACATATCTAGCAAATACTTCACCATTCTGATTTTTGAACAGTTTATAGTTGGAGTCAAATGACTCATCAGAAGAGTGAGGAGATTCACATGTAAAGCCAGATAAGTTAGATGGATCAACTGGAGGTCCCTTTGCAGCAACCCATGAGGTTTTGGGGTACTGCTCAGGCTTCCAATATGTTCCATCAGCATTGAGTTTCCTCTCAAAGGCAATACCCTCTTTCCTAGGGTTTCTGTTGAGGATCTGCTTTTTGAGCACATCACAAAGTGTCTGATGCCCTTTGAGGCTTTTGTACATGCCTGTCATGTACAGTTCCTTTAGCCCTGCATTGTCAGTGATGCTAGCAATGTCCTCAGATGAGGAATTAGTGATAGCAGAGGCAGATGAAGAATTTGTAACAGTTGAAGCATTTGAACATTCAGGTGAAGAATTAGCAGATTCACGTTCAATGCACTTTAAGCATGGGGGAACAAATTCTTCCTGAGAAGCGCTGATTTGTTGAGCTAGTAATGAATCACGCTCCTTCTGAAGATTTTCATAACACACTCTTAGCTTTTCAAGATCTTCCTTTCTTTGAAGAGATTCAAGAGAAAGCTTCTCATGATCAGTCAAGAGGGTATTATGTTGATCTTGAAGGGCGTCAAACTTGGAGTGAATTCTCTGAAGACATTCACCCAATGCTTTTGACTGATCCATTTCACTGCGCAACATTTTATCACTTTTGTCTAGCATATCTTGAGTTTGTTCTAAAGCTGTTTGTTGTTTAGTGGCAATGCAAACAAGTTTGGTATAGCATGATTCAATATCATCATCAGATTCATCATTGTCAGATTCATCATTATCAGATTCATCATCACAAGACTCGGATGAGGAGCATTCGGTTACCTCAGCACCGTTTGCCATGAGACAAGATGCAGAAGATGATGATTCTAGCTCGAAAGTCATCGTTTTGAGAGATTCCTTGAAGTCCTCAAACCAGGGATCATGACGAGTTCGATGACCTTCATAGACATCAGAGATTCGGTCCCAGATGAGCTTCGAATTGCCAAGATGCATAATTCGCCCGAATTGATCTCTAGATAGGCAAGAGCAGATGATATCCTTCGCTATGATGTCAAGTCGAGTGTACTTGCGAATATCATCAGCATTCGCCATCTTGCATAGATCAGTAAGACCAATCTCAGTGACGGTCCACAGCTCGCTGTTCCTTGCCATGAGGCGCTTCCTCATCATGGCCTTCCACTTGGGATAGTCATGACCGTCAAAGATAGGGCATGTCACTTTCTTCATACCTGCGGTCGACATAACTAAAACTCCAGGCGGTTAAACCAAAATCACACAGAACAAGGGAGTACCTCGCTTTGATACCAATTGAAAGTGCGTTATATCGACTAGAGGGGGTGAATAGGCGATTTTTATGAATTTTTCACTGAGGAATTTGCTGGTGAGGAAATTTCTTAGCGAAGAACTACTTGCAGCGGAATAAGTACTCAGAAGTAAACATAACAGGATACATACATAGTCATCATGATGAAATGAAGACTAGCACAGAGTACAGAAAGCGTAAACACAGGATAACAAGATGAAGACGGATAGACTGAAGAAATTGAACTGAGGAATTTGTGAAAGTCTTCAGTCAAAGTCTTCAAGCACAGATATGAACAACATACAACACAGTAATGAGGAAATGAAAGAGTTGAGGAAATAGAACCAGTTAGTTGGTGAAGACAATGATTTGGTAAACCAGTTCCAACTGCTGTCTCAGTTGTACGTCTGGTTGGAGCGGCTGAGTATTTAAACTCGAGGACACGCAGTCCCGGACACCCAGTCTCTAAGCCGCAACTCAGGACACCCAGTCCTCACCGTATTCTCCTTGAACTAAGACCACGCAGGCCTCGTCCAATCACTCGTGGTAAGTCTTCAGGTGACTTCCAAACCTTCATAGACTTGGTCACTCGGCGATCCACAATTCCTCTTGGATGCTCTAGACCTTGACGCCGAACCGTCTGGAAGAAGCACAGTCTTCAAAGGTAACAAGCGTCGGATCCACGCAGGATCAATTTCTTCAGTGATGCTCAATCACTTTGGGTTTGTGGGGGTTTGGTTTTGGATTTTCCTCACTTGATGATTTTCGCTCAAAGTCCTCGGAGGATGGGTTGCTCTCAGATGACAAGTGTCAAGTTCTCTTGGAGCAGCCAACCAACTAGTGGTTGTAGGGGGCGGCTATTTATAGCCTAGGGAGCAGCCCGACATGATAAGACATAAATGCCCTTCAATGATATGACCGTTAGGTGGATAAGATATTTTGGACAGCCGGCGCGCAGCACAACAACGGTCGGAAATTTGACTCTCAAATTCCTCAGGGCTATCATGTTCCTCACTGTGTAGGCAATTCGCACTGGCGAATTCCTAACTCCTCAGTCAGAGCAAAGTCCTCAATGACCAGAAGAACTGCGTCTCTGTCACTGAAGAAATTGACTGAACTGTATGAGATTTCCAATGGCTTCACTCGAAGGGATTGGTAGGTGTAGGATTTTGAGTTGAGCATCACATGGAAATTTTTCCTTAGTATTTCCTCGACCCCCTTTAACAGTACGGTGTTTCCTATGACTCAAGAAAGAGAAAATGAAACTACGAAAACAAAAGTCTTCACGCTTCATGTTCCTCAAGTGAATACCAAGTCTTCAAGGTCACACCAATTTCTTCACTTTCAAAGTCTTCAGAAAGTCTTCAGAATATCAAAGTCTTCAGTCGAAGAACTTCATTTTTAGGGGTCGACTTTCTCTGTAAATATCAAACTCCTCATAGACTTATAGACCTGTGTACACTCACAAACGCATCAGTTTAACCTATAAGTCTTCAATACACCAAAATCACTAAGGGGCACTAGATGCACTTACAGAAAGTCATGCTTGTTGAGTCCCTTGCATACAATTTGCTTTCCGTTCGTCAACTTGCACTCATGGGTTTTGCTACTTTCTTTGACATTGATACCGTGGCCCTCTTGTGGAGCAAGACTCTTAAAGTAGCCTTTTGAAAGGATCAATATGGTTGACTAGAGGGGGGGTGAATAGGCAACTAACAATTTTTAAGCTTTTCTTTACCAATTTAAACTTTGCAACAAAATAGGTTGTCTAGATATGCAACTACGTGAGCAACCTATATGATGCAATAACAACTAGCACAAACGCAAGCAAGGGATACAACACAAGTAGGCTTGCGAAAGTAAAGGCACGAAATAACCAAGAGTGGAGCCAGTGAAGACGAGGATGTGTTACCGAAGTTCCTTCCTTTTAAGGGGAAGTACGTCTCCGTTAGAGCGGTGTGGAGGCACAATGCTCCCCAAGAAGCCACTAGGGCCACCGTATTCTCCTCACGCCCTCACACAATGCGAGATGCCGTGATTCCACTATTGGTGCCCTTGAAGGCGGCGACCGAACCTTTACAAACAAGGTTGGGCCAATCTCCACAACAATTGGAGGCTCCCAACAACACCACAAAGCTTCACCACAATGGAGTATGGCTTCGAGGTGACCTCAACCGTCTAGGGTGCTCAAACACCCAAGAGTAACAATATCCGCTAGGGATAAGTGGGGGGAATCGAATATCTCTTGGTGGAAGTGTAGATCGGGCCCTTTTCACCCAATCCCGAGCAAATCAACAAGTTTGATTGGCTAGGGAGAGAGATCGGGCGAAAATGGAGCTTGGAGCAACAATGGAGTTTAGGGTTAGAAGAGGTAAGTCTTCTTGGAGAAGAAGACCCCCTTTTATAGTGGGGGGACAATTCCAACCGTTACCCACCACTCAGTCCGCGGCCCACGGAACTACCGCTCCACAGGCGCGGTACTACCGCACTAGCGTGCGGTACTACCGCGGTGGACTGCGGTACTACCGTGAGCACGGCAGGGGTCAGGCCAGGCAAAAAGGAGCACCGACAGGGTGCGGTAGATCCGCAGACGCGGTACTACCGCGGCCCCGTGCGGTACATCCGCAAGGCAGACACGGGCCAGGCCTGGTCTGCCCGAGTCTACCTGGCCTAGCCCGTGTCTGCCTTGCGGATGTACCACACGGGGCCGCGGTAGTACCGCGTCTGCGGATCTACCGCGCCCTGTCGGTGCTCCTTTTTGCCTGGACTGGCCCCTGCCGTGCTCACGGTAGTACTACAGTCCACCGCGGTAGTACCGCACGCCAGTGCGGTAGTACCGCGCCTGTGGAGCGGTAGTTCCGTGGGCCGCGGGCTGAGTGGTGGGTAACGGTTGGAATTGTCCCCCCACTATAAAAGGGGGTCTTCTTCTCCAAGAAGACTCACCTCTTCTAACCCTAAACTCCATTGTTGCTCCAAGCTCCATTTTCGGCCGATCTCTCTCCCTAGCCAATCAAACTTGTTGATTTGCTCAGGATTGGGTGACAAGGGCCCGATCTACACTTCCACCAAGAGATATTCGATTCCCCCCACTTATCCCTAGCGGATCTTGTTACTCTTGGGTGTTCGATCACCCTAGACGGTTGAGGTCACCTCGAAGCCATACTCCATTGTGGTGAAGCTTCGTGGTGTTGTTGGGAGCCTCCAATTGTTGTGGAGATTGCCCCAACCTTGTTTGTAAAGGTTCGGTCACCGCCTTCAAGGGCCTCAATAGTGGAATCACGACATCTCGCATTGTGTGAGGGCGTGGGGAGAATACGGTGGCCCTAGTGGCTTCTTGGGGAGCATTATGCCTCCACACCGCTCTAACGGAGACGTACTTCCCTTTAAAAGGAAGGAACTTCGGTAACACATCCTCGTCTTCACCCGCTCCACTCTTGGTTATTTCGTGCCTTTACTTTCGCAAGCCTACTTGTGTTGTATCCCTTGCTTGCTTTTGTGCTAGTTGTTATTGCATCATATAGGTTGCTCACGTAGTTGCATATCTAGACAACCTATTTTGTTGCAAAGTTTAAATTGGTAAAGAAAAGATTAAAAATTGTTAGTTGCCTATTCACCCCCCCTCTAGTCAACCATATCGATCCTTTCAGCTTTATTCAGACAACATTGATAGATTTATTCAGACTACATTGATAGATTTATTCAGACAACATTGATAGATTTATTCAAACATTCATAGATTCCACCATCCAAACATTCTTTCACACAAAGAGTTGTACAGAAATGGAAGGGATACATAGCTCAGACTCTCATTCATACTGAATATAACTAGTAGCAACAACTCTCAATCATAACGCTCGAAGAAACGGCGCCACTTTGCTCTGGTAGAAGGGTGAGGAGCGTTTACTGCATGTGCCCTAGCCCACTTGATGATCTTCCCTGAGCTCTTGTGCCTGCCGCCGGGAACAAGAACTGTGAACTCATCTGGCTTGCACTTCTCCAAGATCTTGTCTGCCAGCCACCTCTTGAAGTCCAGCTCCCACTCCAACTCCACTCTGCGAGCCCTTTGCCTCCTCAGATCCACTTCTTGCACTGCCTCCCCTTCCTCATCTGTCACCTCCCCAAGCTCTGGATCCATCTAGGGTTTCTAGAGGTGGGGTGTGGCGGCTGGGTTCTGGACATGGAGGAGGGTGGGCGGAGGAGGCTATTTATGAGTAGTGGAGAGGCATCTAGAGTTAGTAGGTAGGCCTAGGTTTGCAAACATAACTGGGCCAGAACAAGCCCAGGTACAAAGCACTAATAAACACACTTCAACTATGTGTTAAAGATAAAAACACATAGCATAGTCCAGCAGTGCTTATCACTGACTCCACAACATAGCATAAAAGGTTCAAATACCAGTACCAACATTCATTACAACATAGTTCATAACTTAGCATTAAAGGTTCTAGTAGCATACTTAACATTGGCATAGACATAGACTAGATTAGCTTCACATTCCCCAAAATGTACACCCCATATCTTCACATCAGATTGTTAGGCCACATACTTACAAAGGCCTTGGATGTACTCCACCAACTGCAGAACACACTTCATGAATCAAGGATGGCCTTGATTTTCTCAAGTTTCTCCTTGCTTGCATGCCCATCATTCAGCAGCTCATTCACCACATGCTCAAGCTTGGCCTTCTCTATCTTAAGCAAATCTCTCTCCTGTTCAACCTCCTTCATTTCCTTCCTGGTGTTCTTGATAATGTCAGCTTGACTCTGTAAATGCACCTCTGTTCCTTAGCAAGTTTGAGCTTCTCCATCTAAACCTCCAACTTAGCACTCTCTTCTACCTCCTTCTTCTTGTTCTCAAATTCTTCCTCCTCAACTGCCTTCTAATAATCCATGTGGTCTACCCTACCATCCTGCCAATCAAACATCTTGGATACATCTTGGACAAGCTTTGTGTACTCAATGCACAACTTGTCATTTTCAGTCTTAAGCTTGGCCAAATGCTTCTCATACTTCTGCTTATCAACTACCCTGCCACAATTCTGTTCATGGAACATGTTCCACAACCTTATCAAGCAATTCTGAAGAATTGGAGGCCAGGGCTGGTCAACCCACTCAGTAACACCACAGTTAACACATTCACTCTGCACAATTGATATACACATCACTAAGTGCACTGAATTTAATAACAACAAACGATATCAAACTAAGTAACTGAAGGTGAGGCTTAATTAAACTGAATATGTTGTTTAATGTAACAACTAAAACTGTAACTGAAACACAACCTGCTTGTACAATGTTCATTCACAGATATATGCTTCCTACACAAAAACAGTAACTGTAACTGAAGGTGAGGATTAATTAAGGCATATTGCAGTTCATCCTTGTGGGTTCAGAACAACAACTTGGCAACATAATACATGTGTGGGTTCAGAAGAAAATGATTTCAAATAAGGTACTATACCTGCTGCACTGGACAACTATAAAAACGCCTTCCAGTTAAGGTTCCTTCAAATGCCACACACTTAATTGACCTCATGTGGTGCATCATGCAGGTGGGTTCAGAAAGCTCCAGCTGGCCACAGAAAAGAGGCTCCACGGTGGTGTCAGGGGTCTCCTACATGAACACATCAACAAAATCACCTTAGCTCACAGAACCAGACATAGATCGAAATTTAATTCCCCAATCCAGCAAGATCCCTAACCCTAACCCTAGTTTTGAAGCATACATAAACATAGCTCAACAGCAACCATAACCCTGCCTACTATATAACAGTAACCAAAGCTTACCCTAGCTCACAAAGATGAACCCTAACCTAATCTAGCTCCTAGCTCCTAGATGAACCCTAACCCTAGCTCAGCAGATCAAAAAACTTACCCAAAGAGCCATGTCCATGCTTGTGATGTCGCACTCATCCTCTGAGCTCGTATCCTCGTCATTCCAGGAAGGCATGGCGGAGGTGGAGCTTCCACAGCGCAAGTCGCCGCCGGCGTCGAAGAGCAGAGAGGAGAGGAGAGTGAGAGTGAGAGCAGAGATGAGTGCGGGCAAGGAAGCAGAGTGAGAGGGAGGGAGACGACTTAAATGAGGGCTGCCGACAGAGAGAGAAGCAGCGCACGAGCGGGTGCGGTCCGACCGCACCGGTCGGTCCGAGTAACGGCTGTTAACGGCCTCGTCGTCACGCGCGGCGCTGATGTGGCCTGACAGGCGGGCCCGGACCATTAGAAAACGGATTAAAATGCTAGCAACTGGCCATTTGGGTTTTTTGAGACAACCAACGAGAAAAGTGATAGGTATCAGTCACAAACAAAAAATGGTGGTTTTTGGAACCCTAGCACGAAAAGTGGTAGTTTTATGCTATTCACTCTGCTTGTGCCAGAACTAACTCTGTTTATAGGGCAGATGTTTTAGGTAAAAGAATGCTACGGGTAATTGCTATCTGAACGAATGTTACTCCTTACTTACTATTCAAGGTAGGTACAGTACAGTACAGTAAATGCTACTCTGCTGTATTAATCAATTCCCTGTCCCTGATGAAGAAGGCTGGAGGAGCTTTTTTAAAGGTTGCTGCTGCCCTTGAGTTGCCTGTGAAGGCCGCGGCCGCTTCTTCCCTGACGTGTTCAACTTATCAGAGTTGGCAATATCGTGTGAGGTGAGATATTTGGTGAGGCCGCATGCGATGTGGGTTGGATCGTCATGTGGAGCCCTGTCTGCAGAGAATGGCATAGGTTGATTCGTCATCGACTTGGTTTTCATGTCAAGAGTGACGATCCAAGCAGTTTTGTCTTGGTGGGGGCGATTTTTGAGCATGGACGTGAGGAAAACAGCGTCGTCGTCGTTGGCACAGAGAAGGGGTGAGCACGTTTGCAGGTCCTCCCATGCCAGATTTCCTCTTGTTCCAATCAGGTCGTCGGAATGGAGTATGGCTCCTCTCTGCCAGTGGCCCCAGGTGAGCGCCCTAAACCAAGTGACGAGCCGCCAACCCACGACCTCATATTCGTCTTTCTCCGGGACCATGGGTGACTGTGAATCCAAGAGTAGAAGCAAGGTGGAGGGATCGTGCACGACCGGTGCTGCCCTGGGCTTGGGCCTCACCAGCTGCTCGATCTCCACACACCTGATGTGACCGTGGCCGAAGGTTGCGTCGCGCAGCGGACGCGCCGAGGAATCATGCTGGCGGTATAGGTCTTGGTTGCCGGGCAGCGGCCTTGGCATGGGGACGAAGTGCGCCGTGGCGGAGCCTCCTTCTTTGTCAGCAGCAGCAGCAGCAGCAGCGTGCACATCGCAGACGAGGATCCCCTCCCAGAGATCGACCCAGCCTAGCAGCCCGTCTCCGAGGGCAATCACCTTGGTTGGAAAGAGACGGCGGGGCCTCCTGGTTTGGCCGTAGTCCACCGATAGGTGTTGCTGCGTACAAGTCCAAGTGGAGCCCTCGCCGTGGTAGCTGAAGAGATGGAGGTCATACTGAGGATCCACCTGCTGGTAGTTGTAGCTGAGAGCAGCCACAATGCAGCCACCTAATTGGTTGTCACACGCACAGGACGGCACGATGCCCAAGGGTTCCATCAACGGTTGATGGTCATGGATGTCCGGGAGCAGGAGGAGGGACGGCGGCCCTCTGGCGGAGGCGGAGGCGGAGGCGGAGTAGACCAACCACAGCCAGTGGTTGCAGGTTGTTAAGCCGACTTTGATGAGGGCGAGGTGGTCCGCCAAGGAAACCACCTTGGGGATGCAGTCCAAGGGGTTGTCCTCCTCCTCTTGCTCTTGCTCTTGCTCTTGCTCTTGCTTTTGGTTGCCATCGCCATGAGGAGCAGCATCTGGACAGCAGACGGAGACGCACCAGTAGGAGCGACGTGGGGGATCGGCGATGAGAAAGGTTACCTCAATGGTGCGGCCGTCGGGCATCATGGTTTGGGCGGTGGTGTGGTTACGGACTGCACTGCCGGGGGGCACCATGTAGGCTAGCGAGTCGAGGAGGACCCAACTAGGAAGGACGGCGGTGCTGCCGGAGGAGAGGATGTCGAGGGCGTCCGGGGGAAGGCACAAGGAGGCCTCGAACCTGGGCTCCATGCTCGGTCTCATCTTCTTCCTTCCTTCCTTCCTTCCTTCCTTCCTTCCTTGGTCGGCGAGGGGGGGCGGCCACGGCTAGCCGGAGGGATTCTTGATTTGATTTCTTCCTTGGTCTGCGGGGCGGGGCGGCCAGCCGGAGGGATCGATCTGATCGAGGGCTTCTTTCCTGGCGACAGCAATCTACTGGAGTGGAGTAATCTAATATGGCTGGGGTTGGTTCCTATTCCGACTCAGATCGGAAGAGAATTCTTTTTTTTTTTTAACTTACTAGAAGAGAATTCTTCTTGTGGTCGGTCGGTTTCCGTTGGACAAACTACCGATTAAAATCCAATATCCCTAGCTAGCGATTAAAATCCCATTGGACAAACTACCGGAACATGCATGGGCCTTAATTCGGCTTTGGTAACTAACGTGGGCCTTCCATGCATCCACGTTAATCAACCATTTTAAAGTCCAAGTTCCCTCAAAAAAAATTTAAAGTCTATGTTAACATGCGCTTTCATAACTCGAAATCACTAGTTAAGGAGTACTCGTTGCAAAGATCAGTCCAGCCCCCCGGGTGCAACAAGTAGTGCACATGCAGCACGTCACTTGTCGCAACCTGAGAGTTTTCCCTTTTTTCGTAGATCTGTTTATTCAAAACATTTTATCTCTCAAACCGTGCGTCACAATCTCAAACCGCTTTCATCGTTGGATTTCTTGCGTCGAGATCTTCATAACTACTCCCTCCGTCTCTATTTTGGGACGGAGAAAGTAGAT
The DNA here is from genome assembly GCA_963921465.1 of Triticum timopheevii. Lineage (NCBI taxonomy): Eukaryota > Viridiplantae > Streptophyta > Magnoliopsida > Poales > Poaceae > Triticum > Triticum timopheevii. The sequence goes on from OY997268.1 coordinate 579,213,422, forward strand.
ACCATGTTGATAGGTTTTGACGAAATTTTTTCACGAAAAAAACCGAACCGGGAGCACGGTTTTCCCTTTCCGAAAGAGGCACGTCCGTGCCCTCTCGCGAAAGCACAACCGTGACTCGCGAAGCAAAACCATGCCTCTCGCGAAAGCACAACCGTGACTCGCGAAGCAAAACCGTGCCTCTCACGGAAGAAAAAAAAACTTGTTTTTTCGTTAACGAAAGGCACGGCCATGACTTTCACGAAAGCACAACCGTGCCTCTCACGGAAACAAAACCGTGCCTCCCGCGGCAGAAAAAAAACAGAAAACGCGATTAATGGTCTGAAAATCATGGTGGTGCAAAAGTGACGTTCCTGCCAAAAAGCACACCCTGTTGCGAGGGAACTGAGCTCCATAACTTCCATTCATGCGGAACGCCTGTCGTTTAGGCCGCGCGGCAATGATGGGAATCACGAAAATGCATCACTACCATGATAACTGAACAGATGAAATTGCACCACTACTCTGGAACAATAACCACTTAAGCAAAAGGAGTCCCAAGGGGGTGGTTCCCCATGATTTCTTTTTAGATGATGCAAAAAAATTAATCAGTTCCAAAATGATTACGGCACTTATATCACATTACACAGTCTAGAAAACCTAGCCTCAAGAACTAGGATAATGGGTTACCAACACAACATCTACACAAAGTGCAGAAGATGACCTTCAGTCTAATCACTAATCATGTAAGATGAGACCGGATTCGCTCATATCTCACTAAGGTACTCTAGAAGAGATTCGACCTCTTGCCTCAGCGCAGCGATCTTCTGCTGCTGTGATGAAATCCGGTTTTCTATGTCTTGCCCGCGCTGCTTCTTCTCGACGCTGTCAACCACGGTGGCATGCCTCGCCATGAGCTTGTCCTGCAACTCCCTCTCCTTCGCAACCAAGTCATCTAGCTGCAGCGACAATGCACAAAAAGTACTGATTTATTTTTGGCAATCAGAATAAATGCGGAAAGGCGGTCAAGATTTAGATTGCATGACATGGCAAGGTCAGATGTGTTTCTCAATTTCATTTTTCCTATATACGACATAAATGCGGCCGCAGAAGTTTGTTGAGCAAACCTTTGGCCATATCTGATAAGCCTGAGGGGATGACTGTACAGATAACAACAGCGGCTTCAGCTCTTTCGCTAATTCCTTAAACTGTGCATCAGCGGCTTTACGAGCTGCTTTGCAAGATTTAGCGTCTCCAGTCCTAGACAAATCGTGCAATGATGTCTCTAGCTTATCATGAACAGCTAAGCACTGGTGAAAGATGCCCTGGATTTGCTGAACAGTGGCTTGCACCTGCACCAGGAGAACAAAAGAGCCATCAGAAATCAGCACTGCACGATACTAAAGTTATATGATCAAAACAGTACAGAAAAAACTGCACAAAGGTGACCACAAACTCTTTATTTACAAGGAAAAAAATATTATTCATCATTCCAACACATAAATTTAAGGTCAATCCGGTTTAAAAAGTGGTCACGTCTCCTACCTATTAATCCTTAGGTTCAAATTTGATTTGCAATAATAATATTTTCCATGGCTTTTCAACTAGATGCTTGTTTTCTTTATATTTTAAGAAACTTGATGTTCAGTTCCTGTTAACTTATCAAACTGGCCTTGTACTTCTAGCACCCTGAACTTTCACTAGAGTTTTATTACAGTTCATTTTATTTATTCCATCATAAAGGTTCTGGGCTAGTGATTCAGAAAGTAGTTTGGCACTTCCCTAAACATTTCTTAGAATAATAACCCTGCCTGCAGCATGGCCCTCAAATCCCAATGCCACCATAACAAATATCACAGCAGTAGAACTAGACTAAACAACCTTTTGGGAAATCATCCAGTCCTTCAATGCTTTCCTAGTTATAAGTTATTACATTGCTCCACAAATATTTGTCACCTTCTGAGTTATAAGTTAACTTTGTACTCCCTCTTTCCGAAAATAAGTGTCTCAACTACAAATTTATACTAAAGTTGAGATGCTTATTTTGGGACGGAGGGGGTATATTTTTCCTGAGTCCTTGATCCAACTAATTTGGAGAGGTTTGAGGCTTAAAGTAATTGTACCTCATCCCATTGCAGCTTTGCCAGATAAGAAGGTGAGTTCTTAGAGATTGACATGTCAGTGTGCATGTAGGCAATACATGCAACAAACAGGAGGAAGAAGCCAGTAATCAACATCATCGGCTCTATGAGCAACGAGATGTTATTGAATTTGTAGTACACCTGCGCAAAGGAAAAAAAAGTTAGCTACAGTTCACAACTTCACATAAAACACTGCTTAGGTATCAGTATACACAAACAACTCGCAGAAAGCATTGTTGATAACTAGCAGCTTTAAGTATTGTTTCATGTGATAAGAACTAGTCTTATAATCCTTTTACAGATTATTTATTCAGTTTGACCAATAATTCGCACAGTTCATAATTTTCATCGTGCAAGTGTGCAAACTACTGGCACATCAATAGTTCTGAAGACAAACCTGGAAATGCAAATTATGCTCTGGAATAACATCAGGCTTCTCCAAGACAAGAACTGGCCTTCCAGCAATGTCAAGGTGTGAATACTTCACCTGCACCACACATCACTCTTGTTACAATGATGAATAGGATGAGCTAGTTATTCAGTTATCTATCATCCAATGAGGGACTACCTCTTGCCATTGATTTGTTGGAAATGGAGCTGAAACATCAATATCCTTTGAACCTTCAGGTAGAACCACCTGTTCGAAAAGAAAGATATATACAAGTGTAAGAGGGAAGTAATGCGAAATTATTCACATTACCGGAAGCGCCCGCGCAGATAAAATCAATAGTGATTGTTGTCAAGTTCAGGGAAACATGGCCAAATTGATGTTTTCGTGTGTGTTAAGAGGATCTAGAGCTTGGAGCTTTCTAAATAAGTACAGATTTTATGTCAATATACCAAAGAAATAGTCAAATGATATGGAAATTAGGTCTGGAACAGTGGAACTCAATAGGTCAAAGAAAAGGTGGGAAATGAAAACCCATATTCCTGATGATACTGGTTTGATGCAACTGACCACATACCTTTACAATGAGCTTTTCAATGAGAATCTCCTCCATTGGAGAACCAAATGTGATATTGAGAAATCTCTTTCCATCAGCAGTAAAAACAAAGTCTTGAAGAGGTAAACCATAACCAATGGTAAAGGTTGTTTGCCAACCACCAAACAAGGGAAACCTCGGTTCAATTTCCAGTTGGGTCTGCAATAAGATTGTTGGACATGTAAAAGCATTCAACATACATGCGCTGCGCTTTTGTTGGGAAATTTAACCGTAACAAATGAAATAAATAGCAGCAGTACCTTCTTAGAATCACTCCATAAGTGTGATGTTGAAATATTACCGATTTCATCTCTGTAATAAATAGAGTGGGCCCTTGCAGGCAATCTAGCAATGAGATGCCTAAATGATGAAACCCCTCTTGCATAAGGTCTAGACTGGTAGTCAAGCCTACAAATAGAAACACAGAATTAGTTATTTCTGGACATGACTTCTCAACTCGCGTACAAGTCGAGCTACTTAAAACAGCAATTTAGAACGGAGACAAACCTGGAGAATTCACCCTTCAGTCTGGCACCACCATGAACAATGTTGTAATGTTCTGTAATCTGTACATTGCCCCAGTGAGATATCTCAATCTCCCTTATAAGTTCCTTTGCAACTGCAAATGGGTTGTTGTTCTCAAAGTGCACAATAATAGGGTTGTAGGAAAATGGGGGAACATCTTCATACGGTCCATATTTAAGCTCGGAATCCACAAGTTTTGTGTTTCCATATTTTGTGTATGATTCAACCCTTCCACCAGGCAATCTGATACTAAGCGTCTGGACTTTAACAGGGTAAGGAGACAGATAGTGAGAGCTATCCTGAAAGACAACAAGCTGCGAATCGGCTTGGGTGATCTCTTCTGGGAAGGGCTGGAGAAAGTGTGTAAATACGGTCAAGACATCTAAGTGAAGAATCTTCCCCTTTGTCAAAGGTTTGTGCAACGATGCTGAAAAGAAGGTCAGTTCTGGGGGAACACCAGAAGGCTCAACAATTTCGATCGGAAGAATACTACTGAGACCCTTCACTTTTCCCTCAGTACCGAATGCTCTGATCGCTGCCAAGTTTTTTGCTTGGATGTTGGGGAAAGCCAGCAAGACTTTAGAGACAGGCTCCGAACCAGCATTTTCAACCTGGAATCAATAGGGACACATAAGTTACATGAGCATTCCGAGATAACAAACACGCAAGCATTCCGACATGACAAACACACACGTACAAAGCCCTCGAATATAGGATACCGCTTGCAAGAAACATGTGCACTTCACAATGGAATGATCTTAGTGAATGCTACTTCCAGATTTTAGAACTACAGAGACCGTTTTGTAAGTACAGTGACACCTATAGATGAAACAAAATTCAGCGAGCGTTTACAATATACTGGTAAAAAAACTTGCAAGGCACACAAACCCACAGGAATGAACATGTCTCAGTTATCATAGTACGATTGTGGGGAGTGGTGACCAGTGGCACTGGGTGGGGCAGTGAGTGCTAGCATGAACTAACTAAGGTCTCAGGTTCATAAAATGCCAACTGCGTGAACATGTCGCAGCATGTTAATCAGTCTAACGTGACAAGTCACATGAGTTACACAATTTGAAATCATCACGAGTTGGGTTACTTAACAGGTCGCAGCAGTGAGCTGCGCGATTATACTAATTTGATTTCCGCTACAGGAGTAGAGCGCGACAAGACATACCTTGAGCGAAGTGAGGACGCGGACGATGTGCGAAGTCAAATCAACCTGCAAAACGCGAGAGAAGATCGCATAAGACCATCAGATCCGAGACCTCCTGAGATCTGAGGAGCGGGCGGGGGGAGTGGGGAGTGGGGAGGCCACTGACCTTCCGATCCGCCCTGGAGATGACGAGATCGGCGCGCGCGGCGGAGGTGAAGGCCGCGACGAGGACGAGGAGGAGCGCGGCGAGGCGGAGCGGAGGCGCCATGTTCGGCGGCCAGATCGCGTCGCGGGCGTTGGTTTCGCGGCGAGATGGGGTTGGACCTGAGCAAGAAAGGCTTTAAACCCTCCTCGGGCTCGGTCGGACCCGTGTGCCCGTGGGAGAAGATCAGAAGAGTGTGACGTGTGGCCGAGACTTTGGGTGGTGCGACCAGACCACTTTGCCGCGACTTCCGACTGGACCTGGCTACCCGGTCTGGCTCCACCGATTCACCATCTCTCCCCCCCCTCTCGCACCGCATCGCCGCCCTCCCTCCGCCGGCGTCGCCCCCATCTCCGACCCCCCGGTGCGGCGGCGCTGCCCAGCCTTTGTCACGCGCCGCTGTAGGCCTCGCCGTGGGAGATAGATTCGGCGCGCGCCGCCTGTCCGTGCCTCGACGGCCTCCTCGCTCCTCCGCGGCTACCACGACCTAGCTCGCCGTCGGTCAGCACCAACAATCCCACCTCGAAGACAGACCAGACTCTCCACGCTTGGCCCCGCCATGGGCGCCGAGGTCGCCCAGATCAGCGCCTTCACCGCCGCGGCCGCCCACGCGCTCTGCCTCGCCGGCCTCGCAGCCGCCCACTCCCTCGCCGGCCACGGCGCGCTCGTCTCCGACCCCGCCCACGCGCTCCGCCTCCTCGTGGTAAGCTCCCTCCCCCACTTCTCACCCCAACAACGCTTCCCACGTGGCTTCTGACACGGATGGATGCTTTTTCTTCAGGTCTGTGAGGCGCCGCTTGTCATCGTGGTGTTCAGTCTGCTCCGGCGAGATCCCAAACGCTGCTCGGTTTGTTGCATCAACTGTTTTTTCCGGTGTCCGTTCCGAACATCAGATTTTTGTTCAGTGATATAATAAGGTGATTGTGTTTCTTCGGTTGCAGTTCCTTAAGGCTGCTGCACGGGGATTGCTTGGCTTGCCCATAGGTCAGTTCTCCTTGCTGCATTTCACTTTGATCCATTGCATTTGCGCAAGGAGAGACTTCTATCCGGTGCGAAGAATACAAGTGCTCGTAGGATATCACGCGTTGAAAAACCTCAATGCTGCTGGATCTGAGTCATTATCTAGTACTCACGGCTTAGTAATGTATATGTTGATTTGCTCTTTGGAATAACAAGAGGCCAGGCTGAGTTATTTTAGGATCTGCCCATCTTTCTGCTTTCCATATATTTATTTATCCTTATGGTACATGCTTATTCTCTCTGCCAGGGGCCTTCCTAAATGCATTTGGTGCAATTGTTCTTGGCGCGCCTGTTGGAATCAAGTAAGGTCCCACTGTCAAGGTCGTATATGATTGTTAATCAGGAATTCAGGAGTCATGACTCAAATAACCATTTGTCATGTTTGTTAAACATTGGTTCTTTATAATACCTCGTCTGACAGGATTGCACAAGGATATGTCAATTTAAACATAAAAGACGCATACCAACAATGTCTTGTCCATTGTCAAAAACTAATGCCTTATCTGATGAGATCTTCACATTTTTAGGTACTGGATAGCGACAACCTATTGGTCATGTCTTATGTCCCTGTTCACGGTAAGTGGCATTTCCTGTGCTTTAGTTTTCTTCACTGAGAACTGGCATTTCCTTTGCTTTACTTTTCTTGACTGAGAACTGGCATTTCCCGTGCTTTACTTTTCTTGACTGAGAACTTCAGCAAATTAAGATTGACAACTGAAAAACTATCAGATTTGGTAGTCTTGTGCTGATACTTCTCAACAATTATGATTTACCACAATGTACTTGCATAACTGAGGGCTGACAAGCTACATGCGTGACATTGCAGTTTGTTCCAGCAGCATGCGTCTTTGGAGCATCCAAAGTGGATTGGCAGAATGTGCTTTCTCACTCTATGTATATTCCTGATCCTAACTAAGTATCTATTGTGAGGAGCTTATTCCATATAGAGTTATTATTATTATTATTATTGTCCTGTATTTACTGATACTTTTGTTGATTTGTGTTTTTTATGTCAGTTATTGCACATCATCCAATGTTGTGGACTACATGATCTCTGCACCTTCTCATGGAGCTGTAATAGGAGCGTGGCTTGGTGCTTGGCCTATGCCCCTTGACTGGGAGAGACCTTGGCAGGTAAAGATACTCACTGCGACTTTTTGAATACCTATGGGACGACAGAACGAGTATCATGAAAGATGGGATCATGTAGAGATGTTTATTCATATACAGTAGGTAACACAATAACTTAAAGACTAGCTTGAGGACTAACTATTCAGAGCGGTGATACAAAATGCATTAGTTTGTCTGATGCTGTGTCATGTGTTGCTGCTGTTGGAACTAGTCTATATTACCACCCCCATTTTTTCCATGCATTCTATTTTCAATGAAGTATTCAGCGGCACATGGATGAGACTTCCTTTTCTGCGCCTTACAATTGACAATCTGGTCTTATTGTCCCCATCTTGCTTTTGCAATTCATGATTCTGTTTTTTTTTATCATTGTTAGGAATGGCCAATATGTGTCACTTATGGTGCAATTGCTGGGCATGTGATTGGCGTGCTAGTATCACTGATCCTCGTAGTTGCTCACAAGAGAAGAGTTCGTGTCAAAGCTGACTAGCCTATGGATGATGGACATCTTTTTTTGTTCCATTAGATTTACGCAGATTATACTGTAAATTATTTCTTCCCAAAAAGCTGCGTACTTTTGGTTAGATTTCCAGTTAAGTCTAAAGTACTAGTGCCTTCCAGTAGCTTGGTACGTGTATTACATTGGTGGCACTCATTTGCCTTTTGGGGGCTAAAGATTATTTTCTTAAGAGCTCTTCCTTATGTTATGAGACTGATTGCCATTTGGTATTTTTATAGAGATGAGAGGGTTTTTGTTTGTGCTTAGCAGGTTAATTTTTTTGACTCAGTAAAAATTTGTATTTCTTATTGTACGAATCATCACATCCTATGTTGGCTATACATTGGACTAACATCAAATACAGAAACTTGTCTCATCCCTGGCTGAAGGAAAAATCTGCACTGGGGATATCAGCATCGAGGGCCGACGACGAGACCGACCTCCGCCTGTCAGCAGGATTTAGTCTGTGCACGGGATGCGCCACCACAACTGGGTACATGTCCCTAGCCTCCTCCATGGTCCTTGGCGAGGTCGGCGCGCTCTGGGGATCGTCGGACCGTCCCATGCCCTTGTGAAGCAGGTGCACCGGCGACGAGCCCCTGCTAGGCATCGGCGACGTGCCTCTGCTGGGGGTCGCGTCGCCGATCATCTGCGCCATCAGCATGTCCGTGTCTCGGACCTTCTTCTTCTCCTTGGCCGTGTTCCGCCAGTTTGTAAGCGCCTTGGCCGTCTGCTCATCGAAGATGGACCTCTTCATGTTCGATCCCATCTGCAACCCATCACACAGATTACATGATTAAGGCTGCTGTTTCTCCTCTCCCAGAGCAATTGTTCGGACATCTTCATCCACGGCTTTATTACCTGTGTGACGAGCGCGTAGAGGGGGAAGGTGATATAACTGCAGAGGAACTGAAGAGCCAGCCCCAGCACGACCTTCATGATGCTCAGCCCGATGTGCATATGGAAGCATTTCTTCAAGCCGGGCGTGGCCTGCGACACAAGTAAATCTCCGTCAGTGCAGTTCATTAGCAGCACTTGGTGCCTTGCATCCGTAACTGAACTGCCAAATTACTGGTGCATACCACTGTCCAGACGAAATGTGCCATCTGAAACGCGTTCTGGAACAGCGTCAGGTGTATGAAGAAGAGGACCCAGTCGGGGCGGTGGAACCAGAAGAACTTGTTGCTGGGCTCAACCACGGGCGCCCCCTTGATGACGCTCGCCCGGTCCTGGATCTCCAGGGCCATCTCCATGATGATCATCTCCAGCTTGGTTCCAACACACAAGAGGATCTGAGAAAGACAAGGCAGACAATGACATTTTCAATTAAGGTGTGGTTTCGCATTGCAATCAGATGGGGCTGGCTGTTGCTTTCGACGGAGAAATTCGCACTTACGACGAGAGGGATGAAAGAAATCCAGGTGAGCGTGCCGGTCCCTGCCAGCAGAAAGAAGGGGAAAAGAAAGGTTAGAAAATGAACGGTGGTTACGAGACAAATTGCAAGTGTTTTAGCAAGGTCCATACCGTCAATGTCAAGGAAGAGGGTGAGGATCGCCACACACCACAGCGGGAGGCTGCGAAAAGAGGCCAAATGTGTCAAGATCACGCAAGGAAGACCAGCAGGAGCAAAGACCATGACGCAGCAAACTGATAGTATTGTATCATGTGGAACCTAAGCAATATCATATGGAGCCTGGCGGCAATTGTATAAAATCGTATCCATGGAATGTTGTAAGCTACCTGATGCCAACGACGACTTTGAAGTCGTCCTCCATGGACCTCTTGATGTACTTGTGGAAGTCGAACTTGCTGTTATGCGACAAATGCGCCTGCGCGGAATCGTGGAAAGAGAAGACATGAGATCATTGGTGTCGGAACGGTACATATTTCAGAAGCGTCGCAGCAATGGCGGAGCTAGAGGGAGAGGATTTGTTTTGGTACGTACGTTGATGAAGCCTGCCCTCAAGGTGAGGTAGTCCACCTTGGTGACCGACCTGAAGAACTGCCTGAAGAAGGCCACTACCCATCTGACGCCAGGGGTGCTGGAGAGGCCCAGGTGCCGCTTCACGAACGACGTCTGGTGCGTGAAGCGGAACCGCGCAGGATCTGAAAGCACGGGAAAGAGAGAGAAAACATATCATCAGTTCACTCACTCTGATCATGCCTGCCTGCGTGCGTTTGTAAATGCATCAATCAGGTTTCATTTCGAAAAGGAGTCTGACCATTTGCGAACTGGTATTCCAGGGAGGCGGTCTCTGTCTCCCATTTCTTCCATGTTCTCATCTGCAGCAGGAAAGAAGAGTAGGCCGGGGCAGGTTAAGGATCGGTGGTCGCAGTTTTACCGAGGACAGAAAGGCGCGGTAAAAAAGAAAGAAAGAAAGAAAGAAAGGCTCACTTTGAGACGGCTTAGAGCCATGATGATGACGCTGTAGGTGACGTGGAAGACGGCGAGCACGAAGATGAATATGTGCAGCTGGTGCAAGCTGCCCGTGGACATTAGCGACACCTTGCCCTGCCAGAAAAACACACACCACGCCAGTTAGGCCAAGCCAAGCCAATCAGGAAGGAAACAAGAAGAAACTCCGGCCGGCCGCCGGAATCTGTTTGTGTTTTTGTCCCGGCCGGCTCCGGAGTTAGCTTGTGGCAGGCAGGCTCACCTGTTTGGCGCAGTAGTAGTCTTTGTACTTGCTCTTGACGGAGCCAGGGGCCACCTTGCAGGGCCGCATGATGCTGGCGGCCTTCTCGGAGATGCATATCCCGGAGATTGGGTCCTGCGTCACGGCGAGCAGCAGCGAGATGAAGCCCACCAGCATGAGCTCCGCCTTGATCTTCTCCAGCGCCTCCGCCAGCGCGTTCTTGTGCCGCTTGTGGAACCACTGCAGGTGCACCAAGAGAGGAGAGGAAGCCATGAGCATGAGCTGAGCTGCCTCAGGCAGCGGGGTAGCAGAATTAAACGTTTGCTTACATGGCCGAGCTTGTGGAGCGCGTGCTCCAGGAGGACGGACACGATGATCATGACGGCGAAGACGAGCGCCACCGCCCAGGACGGCGTCTCCGGCAGCGTCCTCGCTGGGGGGTACCCGTCGTCCTCCACCATCGTTCCCCGCCGCCCGTCTTAGCACAGCCTCTTTCCTTGGCCGGAGCAGGGCAGGGCGCGCACCCAACCGCCGGTCGTCTGAGCCAACGAGGTACCTACCTGGCCAGGTATCTATTCTACGTGGCCGGCCGGCCGGAGCAAGAAAGGAAATGGAAAGCGTACGTACGCAGGTACGTTGTGTGTTGGCGAAGTTTGGGCGTGGCAACCGGGTGGGAGGGAGCTGCCGCGCGGGGCCTTTTATCGGCCGGGCGCGCGGCGGCCGGGTCAAAGCGCGTGCGCCGGCCGGGTGGCTCAGCAGCGGCGCTGCGGAGTGGGAGCAGCCCGTTGACTAAGCTTCTCTCACGAGCAAAACATGATCACACCTTAGTATTCTTTGGGTGTTAATCACATAGCGATGTGAACTAGATTATTGACTCTAGTAAACCCTTTGGGTGTTGGTCACATGATGATGTGAACTATGGGTGTTAATCATATACAGATATGAATATTGGTGTTAAATCACATGGCGATGTGAACTAGATTATTGACTCTAGTGCAAGTGGGAGACTGAAGGAAATATGCCCTAGAGGCAATAATAAAGTTATTATTTATTTCCTTATTTCATGATAAATGTTTATTATTCATGCTAGAATTGTATTAACCGGAAACTTAGTACATGTGTGAATACATAGACAAACTTAATGTCACTAGTATGCCTCTACTTGACTAGCTCATTAATCAAAGATGGTTATGTTTCCTAACCATAGACATGTGTTGTCATTTGATTAACGGGATCACATCATTAGGAGAATGATGTGATTGACTTGACCCATTCCGTTAGCTTAGCATTTGATCGTTTAGTATGTTGTTATTGCTTTCTTCATGACTTATACAAAGTTCCTACAACTATGAGATTATGCAACTCCCGTTTACCGGAGGAACACTTTGTGTGCTACCAAACATCACAACATAACTGGGTGATTATAAAGGAGCTCTACAGGTGTCTCCAATGGTACATGTTGAGTTGGCGTATTTCGAGATTAGGTTTTGTCACTCCGATTGTCGGAGAGGTATCTCTGAACCCTCTCGGTAATGCACATCACTATAAGCCTTGCAAGCAATGTGACCAATGAGTTGGTTACGGAATGATGCATTATGAAACGAGTAAAGAGACTTGCCGATAACGAGATTGAACTAGGTATTGAGATACCGACAATCGAATCTCGGGCAAGTAACATACCGATGACAAAGGGAACAACGTATGTTGTTATGCGGTTTGACCGATAAAGATCTTCGTAGAATATGTGGGAGCCAATATGAGCATCCAGGTACCGCTATTGGTTATTGACCGAGAATAGTTCTAGGTCATATCTACATTGTTCTCGAACCCGTAGGGTCCGCACGCTTAACGTTTCGTTGATGATATAGTATTATATGAGTTATGTATGTTGGTGACCGAGTGTTGTTCGGAGTTCCGGATGAGATCATGGACATGACAAGGAACTCCGGAATGGTCCAGAGATAAAGTTTGATATATGGGATAATAGTGTTTGATCTCCGGAAGGGTTCCGGAATTCATCGGAAGGGGTTCCGGATGTTTCCCAAAATGTTTGGGTACGAGAACACGTTATTTGGGCCAAAGGGGAAAGCCCACAAGGTTTTTGGAAAGCGCAAAAGAAAGTTTTGCGGAGTCCAGGGGCCAGACGCCAGGGTCCCTGGCGTCTGGGTCCAGACGCCGGGAACCCTGGCGTCTGGCCCTGGAGTCCGAGAAGGACTCTTGCCTTTCGGGTGAAACCGACTTTGTGGAGGCTTTTACTCCAAGTTTCGACCCCAATGGTCAACATATAAATAGAGGGGCAGGGCTAGCACCAAAGACACATCAAGAAACACCAAGTCGTGTGCCGGCAACCCCGTCCCCTCTAGTTTATCCTCCGTCATAGTTTCCGTAGTGCTTAGGCGAAGCCCTGCGGAGATTGTTCTTCACCAACACCGTCACCACGCCGTCGTGCTTCCGGAACTCATCTACTACTTCGCCCGTCTTGCTGGATCGAGAAGGCGAGGACGTCATCGAGCTGAACGTGTGCAGAACTCGGAGGTGCCGTGCGTTCGGTACTTGGATCGGTCGGATCGTGAAGACGTACGACTACATCAACCGCGTTGACAAACGCTTCTGCTTAGCGATCTTCAAGGGTATGAAGATACGCTCCCCCTCTCGTTGCTATGCATCACCATGATCTTGCGTGTGCGTAGGAAATTTTTTGAAATTACTACGTTCCCCAACAATAGAAACATCCACTCAGGGAGAAGGAGCAGCCTAAGCCTTGGCCAGCCCTCCTTCCTCCTCCATACAGCTCTAGGAGCAACTTTGTACTGTCGAACATCAAACTACACTCAACAGGACTAGGGGTGTTATCTCTCCGGAGAGCCCCGAACCTGGGTATGTCTTGCGTCCCGCGCTCGCTCATACCAACCCCGCCTTTGGAGCCCACCAGTGCCCTCGAGCCTCCTCCTCTCTTTAGCCATCCCATGGCATCTGCCGTGCGCCCACCACGACACATAGTGACCGGTCATCCCTCAAATATTTGATTCTACAACCGGAGACCTCAAATTAGAAATCTCAATTCCATATTATTATGTGCAACGTAAACCAATTTTTAAGCGGAGCTCGTCCAGCTCCACTCGTGCCCATGTCCGGCGGCCGGTTTTGCTCCCCGGAGTGTTGGTCCGGTCGCCGACAAGGTAGAGTAGGCCATGGGACACGAGCCGGCTCACGGGACTCAAGGCGCTGCCGTCTCCCATGCCCTACTCTTCCTCGTCGGAGGCCGGAATCCCAACGGTGCCAGTGGACGTCAAGTCGATGATGCATTCGTCCTAGGACGAACAGGCGACATACACCACGACGCAGTTGCGGCGCCCAGAGTGAAGATCGTCAGACGGGAGCTTGGGTGGCGGAGGCGAGTGGAGGGCAGGGGAGTGAAGTGAAGTGGCCAGAGTTTGGTCTGACGAGCGGATGGGAAGGAATATATGTGGGGTCGGATGGGCCGGGTCCGACGTGGCAGACGCGCCCGGGCAGCCCAAATCCGCCCCATATCTGGGCTGGATATGAGGGGTGCCAGTCAGCTCGGGTGTCTAAGGCCCGTTTGAGACGCTTGTCTGGATCGAAATTTCGTGACCGAGCAGTGTCCGTGTCATCTCCCCGGATCGTTTGAGGCGGATTTAGGATCCCAACTATAGATGCTCTAACCACCACCATTGTCACGACACCTGCCGGAGAGAGCCAACCAGACCATCATCAGGAGCCGCCTCAAGAGGTGCTAGCTCAGTTTTCTACTTGGCCGGATGTACCCTGCACTCAGCCCGCACGTGTACCGGTGTACGTAGCTAGGTGCATTGGAGCGAGATGCATGCATGGAGATCTGCTTCACTGCTTGACACAATTAAACGCACCCTGTCCCACCACGTATGGTACCGCTCTTGGCGCGCGGCTTCGTTGTTGGTTCGTATAGGTCCAGTTGACGCTACCGGAAAACGATCACTGAACTGAAGTGTGCTGCTCCACGCACGCAAGTGGCGACGACCGGCACACGTACGCGCGTCGGTTGACCGACGACCCACTGCCAGCTTCGACTATTTATTTTTTTTTGAGGGAAGCTTGGACTATTTCGGGACGCGATTGATAACGAAAAATTTGCGGTAGCTTGCGTTGTCAACCCGTACATGGTGTTGCTTGTCAACCCGTACATCTTGGATGTACCACATTCCTGGAGGAGTGTAGCAGACCGATTCCGGCGGCAAGCCAACTCGTGCACGTGATCTGATTAGCAAAGCAGCCGGTCAGGGGTCAGCTCTCCGAGACACTGCAAGATGTGAATGATTGATCAACGATTTTCCAGTTTTTTTTTTTTTTTTTTTTTTTGCAAAAGGAGAGGCCGGCCTCGGACTTCTGCATCAATCGATACATGCAGCCATCTTATTCGAGTAGACGGTCAGCTCTCTCTCTGCTAGCTGAGAGATGGCTTAGGGCCATGCATGTTATATTTACTGGTTAATCAATGGAAACTAAGGGCGTGCTTTGACACCGCCCATTTCTTTATGCACGCCACCCTCTGTCCGGATCTTATCTGATGTGCGTGCACACTCGCACAACGATCGATGGTACCAAAAACGGGTGCCTAACTGATGATGGTCCGGCGGCGGCTGTTTTCGAAGAAATCATTCGTGGTGGTCAGTCATGTCTCGGCGACTTTTCAGCGCGTCCCCGTGAGACAGGTATGGTACTCCACCGATATAATTATAATAAAGTTGCTTGATGTTCGACGAAAATGGGTTGGACAGGTTCTTTAATTTGGATAACAAAAACAACTGAGTATGGCTGAAATAAAGCAAGGCAAGAACTATCATGAGGAATGGCGAAATTAATGAGTCCGGGGCACATGCTTGATGCTTCTGTTATGAACAGTACTAAATTGAAATAAAAACAGAAATGACATAACAGTCTTAAATTTATGCTACGTATATCCTTTGAAATTGCCTACTCCGGGCAGTACTGAACAAGACCTAAAAAGACATGCTGAATCTGATTTATGATGATGATGTGGAGGGGTTTCCTCTAACCTGCTCTGTGCTCGGTTTAAATGCAGAGTCATATACTATTCCTCCTTTCGGAAATACTTGTCTTAGAAATGAATGTATCTAAACTTATTTTAGTTATAGATACATTCATTTTATCCATTTTGAGGACAAGTATTTTCGGACGGAAGGAGTATTTCGCAAGTTGTGTGTATTGTGGGCTCCATTGCACACGAAACATACCCGCCGTATTTATGATTAGCTATACATGATCAAGAGCCCGGGAAATCACTTCCGTGTGGTTCTCCTACTCCTGAATGTTTATAGCTCTGCGAATTTAAGATGAGATGTGAAGGTTTTCTAGATATTTTTTCTTGTGCTTATCTTCACTACAACTGTAGAACCGAGTGTAGTGTGAGAGGTTCTGCTTTTTTTTCGCACCAAGAATGTGTGTCGTTATTCATAAAAAGAGTTCGAGGGTAATATCTGCGGACCCTAGCGGCACCGCTTTCATATCGCCCTATGGCATTTTATTCAGCATGGTGTTTTTGTGTCACTCTCTTTTGCCCTTAATCACGGTGTTGAATTTCACCGATGGCGTGCTAGCTAGGTGTGTATGTCTGTGATTGTGAGAGTTACTTGCTCTCATGACTAGATTCGCCGACTAGAAACATCCCTAATGTGATGGCGAGCTCCATGTTATGTATAGTTTGGTTATATGTAAGTGGTTGCATAGCCCTTTAGTTGGCCAACTTCGCTGCAAAGACACGAACCAGTGCCCAGCATAGTTGCTTGCTCTACCTCGTTTGCAAAGAAAATTCCATTTTCACTTTGAAATTAATACATCTGAAAATCAGACTATACTTAAAACATCTCCATCTAATGGCAGAGGCCAGATGCCATATTCTTTCCTTCTCCTCAAGTCAAACTGAAGCTAAAATTAAATCATTGTGGCTGTCCACGTATAATTGTAGAACTATTAGCAGCGTTTGAGCCATGCGATGGAGTGTCATGTAAAATAGACGGGATCAGGTCTCCGGCGATCGCATTCGGTCCAGACCTATTCCGGTATGAATATGGTTTTTGCAGTTCAACGAAACAATTCTAAGCAGCGATAATGTAGTATATACCACATGCTTGATGCTTCTGTTATGAACAGTAAATTGAAATAAAAACAGAAATGTCATAACATTCTTGAATTTATGCTAGTATATCCTTTTTTTTCGAAACAGAGGCAAAAGATTTGCCTCATCGATTAATTAAGCAGAAGAGAATTGCCCAGTTAATCAACGGAAAACCGGGCAAAAACCGATACAAACCAACCACATTTATGCTAGTATATCCTTTGAAATTACCTAGTCCGGGTAGTACTGAACAAGACCTAAAAAGACATGTTGAATCTAGTGGCTCCGCGGATTTATGATGATGTGGAGGGGTTTCCTCTAACCTGCTCTGTGCTCGGTTTAAATGCGGAGTATACTATTTTACAAGTTGTGTGTATTGTGGGCTCCGTTGCACCCGAAACATACCCGTCGTATTTATGGTCAGCTATACATGATCAGAGAGAGCCCGGACGGGAATCACTTCCATGTCGTTCTCCTACTCTTTTATAGCTCTGAGAATTTATGATGAGATGTGAAGGTTTCCTAGATATTTTTCTTGTCCTTATCTTCACTACAACTGTGCTTATCTTCACTACAACTGTAGAAGCGAGTGTAGTGTACAAGGTTTTTTTTTTTGCGCCAAGAATGCGTGTCGTTATTTTCAAAAAGAGTTCAATGGTACTATCTATGGATGCTAGTGACATCGCTTTTGATATCGCCCGATGCACTTTATTTAGCATGGCGCTTTCGTGTCACTCTCTTTTGCCCTTAATCACAGTGTTCAATTTCACCGATGGCGTGCTAGCTAGGTGCGTATTTCTGTGATTGTGAGAGTTACTTGCTCTCATAACTACATTCGCCGACTAGAAACATCCCTAATGTCATGGCGAGCTCCATTTTATGTATAGTTTTGTTGTATGTAAGTGGTTGCATATCCCTTTAGTTGGCCAACTTCGCTGTAAAGGCACGAACCAACCAATGCCCAGCATAGTTGCTTACTCTAACTCATGTAACTTGATGTTCTAGACTTGTATTTCCGTTTGCAACGAAAAGTCCATTTTCACTTTGAAATGAAT
This sequence comes from Triticum timopheevii, assembly GCA_963921465.1. Taxonomy (NCBI): domain Eukaryota; kingdom Viridiplantae; phylum Streptophyta; class Magnoliopsida; order Poales; family Poaceae; genus Triticum; species Triticum timopheevii. Next base: position 579,230,879 of record OY997268.1, read on the forward strand.
CCATCTGAAAATCAGACTATACTTAAAACATCTCCCTCTAATGGCAGAGGCCAGATGCCATCTTCTTTCCTTCTCCTCAAGTCAAACTGATGCTAAAATTAAATCTACTAGATCATTAAAGGCGCGCGTTGCCGCGCCCGTAGATTTTTTTCAATAGGATGATAGGAAATTAGTCAAAAATATGTTAGTGTAAGTAACAGAAACTGGGACGTTTTGAAAAGAAATGTAGGAGCAAGGTAGTACACATTACTTTGTGGTTATATTTACTAACTAAACGTAAGGATTTACATGAGCTTTCAGGAAACTCAAATGTATCACTTATTAATGAATCTGATGATTGAAAGCTTTCTTGAAACCCGGTGAATCAGCTTCACGGAAGCAGCAACGCCGCATCTTCCGCTTGCTCTTGCACTCAGAGGGATGCTTCTCACATGCTTGTCGGAACCGTGTGGCTGGATCGCCCCGTGTTGCCTCTGCATATGGTGTGACCACGTCGCGCGACCGCGTCTCCTCGTTGCACATCCTCCCATCTCAATCCCCTTCTCATCCTGAAACACTTAACATATGTTAAGGTAGAACAAAAGCAATGATTAAAAATAAGAACAAAAACTACTGAACAAATAAGGATGTGAAAAGGTTAAATAAATACCCATTATGCCCACGATTTCCCCCTTTGGAAGTAGACTTAATTTTGCAAAGGGCAAGTCTTGATCACCGTAGATCTAAAAGAATCAAACATCGGTTGTGAATAATTAGGAACATCAAAACATGTATCAGCTCACGGACAACATTTATCATAATGACTTGATTTAAGTGGTATCTTAAGTATGTAACCAGCTGGTCGACCTGCATAAGATAGTCCTATTCAGTAAACAAGGCCTGCCAAATACAGTGATTTGAAGCTGCATTATTAGAGTTGTTGTACTTACAGACTCACCACTTGCATTTATATAAGTCCGTGTCTTGGCAGGCTTACAGGGACATCGCCAACAAGGCCTATATATACAAGGCAATAAGATCAATAATGTCTTTTCACGAACTTAAATAATTATCCGCATGCATTGATGACATACATTCAAGCATATACATTAGTAAACTAAGAACTTGCACTCTAAGGACATAACTCTTGGATTGCACAAAGATTGCCATGTAGAAATGGCTTACAGTACATTAACTGGAGATATCAGGTGGCAATTGTGCTTAGTACAAAAAGGTCATGAATGAATCATTTTTCTCAACAGTTCCCACCAATCTATTAGACCATTACAACTCTGAACTACAAATACATACAACATCATAGAGTCGGATAATGCTCAACAGAGACAACAAGAACACTTCGCTGTGCTTCCTGACAGGAAAGTGTGCCACATGAGCAAAATGATGGATACCAAGTCTTAACGAACAAACCTTATCTGGTTAATCTATGTAGGCAAACAAGAAGTAAAATAAGCTACCGGAAAACAATAACACTGATCGAACAACCTATACATAATTCAAAAACAGAGCTAGCCATAATTTGAGCAGGTCAGAACTTATCTTGTTGCGGTTGTCAGTTAAAAATATATCTCAAATCTGTAACTATAGCACAACTGCACTTGTGTGTCACGTCCCAGCCTATGATTGGGTTGAGAACATGATGGTACACTCGGATACAACAGGAAATGGGGTGAGAAAGCAGAAGAATCAGAGTATGGGGTGGGGATCAGCAAGACATGAGATGGGGAAGGAGACGAACTGAAGGAAGGAGAAGGCTACTGCCTGTTTCATTTTCTCCTCGATCCCCTCTCAGGAGTACAAGCACATGACTTATACTACTAGCACCAGACCCACACAACATTGGCCCATGGCCCATATCAAAGCCCAGGTCCAGGTTATAAACCCGATCGTGACAACCCAAAGGTGGGGTGTTACACTCTTCCTCCCTTGAAATTCGGCTTGCCCTCAAGCCGATGATGAACATCCTTGAATCAAGAACGCCGCCACACTTGTAAAGCCGAAGAGCCAATCCGCCTGGATCATATGGTAGTAGTATGTGTTTGAGAATGATCATATTGTGAATCACAAGCTGATGAAAGAAATTGCAATCCTCCCTAGTGTGTTTGGTCGTGCTCAGGACTCCCAACTCAATGCAAATTATCTTAATATTTTCCATTGGACCACCAGGAGGAACATGCTGGCCTGTGCAGAGCTGCACCTTTTCCTTCGCCTTAGGAAGCACCCTTGGTTCCACATTTTGAGTTGCAAGAATGGAACCTGAATCCCCTAATAGAGAGCTCCGGCAAGTGCAAACAAGAGGTGCGTAGATGAATTGCAATATAGCTGATCCCTGGCCAAGGAGAGTAGACATGGGAACAACACACAAATTGCACAATGCCTTGAAAACGTCGTTGACCGTCAACCGTAGAATATGTCCTGGACTGCCATTGAAGCCATTAAAGAATGCCCATGCAATTACCCATTGGAATTGTTTAGAACAATATAGAGGAGCAGTCCGAAATTTCTCAGAGTTGCACTGTATACTATCAAGGAAGTCGGACTAGCTGGTGAGTAAAAACACAAGAACCCCTATATCCATGAGAACTTCAACTTGAAGTGGCATACAGGAAGTAATGATAACCCGGACCTCAACTTGAAGCGGCACACCATATCCTGTACCATCTACAGGTGCTAGGCCCATGAGCTTGTTTAGCACTAGAGTTCCAGTAATATGGTAGTCAGACAAGGCTTGAAATAAACAAATCTCCCCGAACAATAGCAACACTAGCCAAGAGTTGAACCAGGAATTTTTAGCACTTGCATGTAAAGTCCACTGTGTGCATGTACGTGGTGGCCAAGAAAGCAATTCTGTAGCTTGTTCATGTATTGCACAAGTAACTTCTCTCAATAAACGCCAAATGCTACCATTTTGCCAAACTGGAACACCCTCTAGGAATTCTTCAATCAAAGAGGGTGCTCTCCATTTATATTTCAACTGAGTGCTATCCTCCATGAAATCTATCATAAGAAGAACAGATGCAGAGCAACTTGGCAATAATTTTAGGACTGGACAAGTGTCAAAGACTTGCACAGGAGTTCTGAATATTTGTTGCACAGACCACACATTAGCTTCTAAGGAACTAGGTAGTTGTAGTTGTACCCACGGAATAGCTGACAACCAATTTTCAGCAATCAAACGACCCCCATTCAAGCTGCTCGCCATATTATCAGTGCCTCCCATCACAGTTTGCATGGTCACCAGTAATACCCACCATTTACTATGAATTATGACGTAGAAAGAATATTCAGTTGTACTAGCAAACTTCAGTGATAAGTATTCCAGGTTCGTTATTGCGTTGCAGACCGTGGAATCACTACTGTATGCATTTCTTACCACTAAACTGTAGCAGTTGAACACAAATTCAGTGGGTGAAATGTCATGAGAGATACATGTAACTCTTCTCAAGATTAACCGAGCATAACTGAGCACAGTTTCACATCCTTCACTGCTATCAGGAGGTTCAGCCGGAGGTCGAAGACAATCAAGATGAGCTGGTTGTACTAGAGAAAAATGCCATTCAACAGTCTTCAGTTCAGTGTACCAGCCAAATAAGAGGTCTCTAGACAAAAGTTCAGCTTCCCAGTTAAGCTCTCTATTGACAACCTCACTGGTCTCAAGGAACTGGCTGTGAGCTGCAACAATTGTACTAGCTGGCTGCACATATTGAGTACATGACCAACATTTCTCACACCTCCAGAACACATCATCCAAGCACAATTTTCTTGCGAAAGGAATGCCCAATAGCACTTTGGGGTAAATTACTTGAGAAAACAACCATGGAAGCTTTGGCTGCAGCAATGGAAAACAGTTCCACATCTTCCCAATGTCAAACAGAAGAAAACTCCAGGGCCAGACCACATGTGAAATGTCGAGCAGATTCCCAATAGAGTATGTGAAATTCTTCATAATTATGACGGAAAAGATATTGTTCTTTGCACCTGTTGTGCTGCAGTGTGACAGTTTTACCTTGTTGCCTCCAATAGAATACCCTTGATGGAACGTCCTCCACTTAAGCACAGAAATGTAACTCAGATTGTATGCACCGTCACAAGATGCAACGATAACACTGAAAGTTGGCTCGTCATTCACTGTGTTGTGCATGTACAGAATAAATGGGTGATGGACTTGGCTCAATAGTTTCATTTCTGCCCAACATAATCGCATGGCCTGATTACCTGTTGCACAACCATGAAAGCGCTTCTCTGACTTCTCTTCTCCGATAGATTTCTTTAAGACATAACAATGTACACACTGTGCTCCCCAGATATATTTTAACTGATGTCTACCATTTAGAAAATTGGTCATCAGAGAACTAGGTGCAGCCTTACTCCAAAATAGGTTCAGAAGAGAACCGACAGCCAAGACTTGCATAGGAATTTCAATGCCATGTCGTTCAACAGAAAAAAGAGCTGCAAAAAGTGCACTCGCTGGCTGCACTATATCGGACCACCATTTCATAAGCCTCGAGAATACATCAGCCAGACACCACATCACACTGTAATTGCGTAGAGCATTGATAAAGATACTACTAGGAGAGTGTGAGAGATGACTCACGAATTGCAGCACCTTTGAATCTGTTGTGTCAAGAGTTACTTCTATGAATGAACAGGGAACCACAACCCTGTTCGATGGCATGGTGGCGCTAGGTGGCGGCTCGGCGATAGCGCCGCGAGCTGTACTTGTGTGCTCATCAATGAATGACGGCCATGGGGAAGGTCTGAGCACTTGCCCTCGTTGCTTGATACGTGGAGTCACACCTGACTGAAACGTGGGTTTCAGCACGCCAATGTCGTCATAACAGCATAAGGTTGCACACCTTGTCGGCGCCAAGGTGTCCAGCTCGAGAACGGACAATGGCCGCTCCGGTGGGGTTGGTGCTGCCACTGGAGTGGAGGATGGCGTCACACTCCACAGGAAAGCAAGCTCGGGGGAGACGTCGGTGAGGGTCTCCGTAGGCGTGAGGCCGTGAACCCCATGGTCAAAACCGTCGTCAATCTCCCTAGCGTCCACCGCCTCATCCTTCATGATTTCTTCCTCCCTTATCCGAGCAAGGGACGATGCTCCGGTGATGCTGGACGGCGATTGCGACCGCACGGCTGCTTGAATATCCGTGTGCAAGCCCTCGAGGTACTGGTGGACGAAGCACTTGATGCTTAGGGTGGGGTTGAGGTCCAGCACGCGATGTACGCGTTTCCAGAATGCTGTCGTGTACTCGGCCACGGTTGTGGTCTGCTTTAGCTCGAGCAGCAAGCACAAGTGCAGGTTGTACTCCGGCGACACGTCCTGGATGTCAAGGATGCAGGCACACTCATAGATGCACCGGCCATGCAAGGCGAGAGCCCGCGCTGCTCCGTGTCTTGATTGAAGGTGAACCACCGCCTCCACATTATTGATTCTTTGGAACACGGCGATCTTCACCACGCCATATGCTGCAAACACCTGCTGCAGCATCTCCTCAGTGACCGGGTAGTATACATGGTGCACGGTGACGCAGAGAACGCCGCCGCTGAACACCTCTTGGTGGCTCGACATTTCGTCAAACACCTGGTAGGCAGGAAGTGGGTGGTGATTTTTTTGTGGCTCTGAATACCATATTGTCACGTCCCAGCCTATGATTGGGTTGAGAACATGATGGTACACTCGGATACAACAGGAAATGGGGTGAGAAAGCAGAAGAATCAGAGTATGGGGTGGGGATCAGCAAGACATGAGATGGGGAAGGAGACGAACTGAAGGAAGGAGAAGGCTACTGCCTGTTTCATTTTCTCCTCGATCCCCTCTCAGGAGTACAAGCACATGACTTATACTACTAGCACCAGACCCACACAACATTGGCCCATGGCCCATATCAAAGCCCAGGTCCAGGTTATAAACCCGATCGTGACAACCCAAAGGTGGGGTGTTACATTGTGTTAATATATAACCAAACTTTGTGTGGAAATTACCTTCCCCAACCATCGATTTGAAGTGCTTAGTGCTGACAGATAACCCCTCAGCTTCTGCAATAGCATCAATCATCTCAAACCCAACTTGTATGCAACAACAGAATGATTATAACATGATATAATAGTGAGATACTGTAGTCCAGACTATAGGTTAACTAATCACACTATTGACCTCTACTATTCTTAGCTGGAACTACTGATGAGTCCAGGAAGGTACACAGTTAATTGAATGCCGAGAGTTTGTAGCGTCAAGCAACCAAAAAGATGAATACCTTTACCCTGAGACGAGCTTACCATCAAGCTTAAGTAGCCTTTTCCATGCATGTAACATCTATTTTGGTAGACATAGTTAAAATGGCTCCAGCAAATTTTAATTTCTAGCAAATTACGATTTATGAATTGCGTCATGATTAACTTCGACAGTCAGCAGGGGCTACCACCTGAGAACGCACAACTCCTTCAAAACAAGCAACGCGAGATCCAAGTAGATAGGGTGGCAGAATTGAGAACAGTTTGAGAATTCTACCAAAAATGTTATCTAAAATCTCATGGTTATCCATAAAAAAAATCTCAGTGTTATGATAATCTAGATAAGAGAGTACTATACATGTTACATGGCTTTGCAATAGCAATGGAAGTAGCAAAACAAAGTAGGCGAGAATGTCAAGCTTCAGGCAAACCGAGCCTACCCACTGAGTTTTGCAGTTATATTAAGGTAGCAGGCACCAAGATTGATCACAAATTACACCAACTACTCATTAACAGTCTGTGATCTGGAGTGAAGTGAAGTACAAAGGCCAAGTCAGACCAGATCTAGTGATCCGGTGCATCTAAGAATATGCAGGGTCCCTTCTGAATGATCACTAAACTGTTGACAGCAGAATGTAATAGTTTAGCACTACTGAAAAGGATCCAAAGAATCAATTAGTGAGAATGACGTGATCAGCAATGGCAAAAGCACATCTGCACATAGTGAATAAGCTGATACAGTTAGACCACTAAGAAAATCTAGAACAAAATGATTCTCAAAATGTATAAACTTAACTCTACAGCCTCCGGTGCAGGTTATAAAAAACTTAAAATTGGTACGTTCTCTTGCTGAAGAGGCTCTGCTTCGGTTGCAGGTTGCACGACTGACTTCCTTCTCTGAACTTTTGCTCAACTTCAGTAAATCTCCAAAGATTCATTTGCAACCTTATGATGCACTTCCCACAGATCTCTTTTCTATTCAGCACTAAATCCTTGCCTCAGCCATCCACAGATGCCAGATGGATCTTCACTCCACGGATCACACATCCTTCTTATAGACAATAATGAACTTCTCCTTTCCGCTGCCGTAGTAGCCATAAATAGAAGGCTGCTGCCTAGTAGGATTGAAACATTAGCAGCTACCTAAAGCTTCCACCTCTCCTCGTCGCTGGGGCTTAGTCCCATTATATTGTACACCCTGTCGGGGTTACCGAGCCCGACGAACAGCCACCGCTTCAGGGCAGCTGCGCCACCGCCAGCAGTGCCCGACGAAGAGGACGACGAGACGGCGGTGCTGCTAGCGAGGCCATTCGCCCCCATGCTTCTACGGCTCGAGCGGGCGATGCTGAAGATGATGTGCTGCTCGTGTAGATAGAGTGAGCAAAGAGTGGGAGGGGAGGGCCTATATACACGTACCCGCCATGAACGCGTGCTTAGAAACTGAAGTATGATTGTGTGTTTGATGTCTGAGTGTAGCAGTTTCCTGGAGATCAGGCGCCATTATCGCCCGCGTCTCTTCACCTTTTCTACTCCTACCTCGCAGGCGGATCGCCCGACGGCTGGATCAACTGGCCCCTGATTCATCCGCATCCGGCGCTTCCGCAGGATCCCAATCCACTCGCGCCTCGGCTGGATTCCACCGCAGGCCTCCCGCGTCGCCCGTCGATCGCCCGAGTCCTCTGCATTGATCTCGCCCCGCATCCCCTACTGCCCTCGATTGGTTCCTCTCTCGAGCGTTTTTTGTTTTTGTTTTATGGAGATGGGAGTGTTGTGTCTGAGAGGGCCACTCGGTGCCCCTTGGGCTGAGCACTAAAAACTGGCCCAATTAACTACAGGGGTCCAAAAAAGCTACCGGAGTAGCTGCCCCTGCTACGTGTGGCCCATTTAGCGCTAAATGCAACAGCAAACGAAGATCTAATGGCCAGGAATGTCTACCAGACAGAATCGAACGGCCAAGAATGTCTAATTCGTGAGAAGCCAGGGATTAGGTGCAGTTTTACTATTCTTAATTAGCAGCGGGCCATGCGATGGAGTGTCATGTCAAATAGACGGCGGGATCAAGTCTCCGGCGATCGCATTCGCTCCAGACCTATTCCGCTAAGAATATGGTTTTTGCAGTTCAACGAAACAGTTCTAAGCAGCGATAATGTAGTATATACCTTGGTTACTGATTCCTTTTGTAGATATAGTAATGGATGGGAATCTTGTGATCGTGAGAGCACACACTCCTTGACTTCTACTCTGATTGTACGGCTCACTTCACGAGCACATATAGACGGTATGAAAATGAATGTAAGGGCAATTTATTTTATTTTGTTGAGGATTGATAGTTGAATGCTACGTCTATGTGTACTCAATTTCTGCATGAAGTCATCAATCTGTTGCGTCAAATTAGGATGTTTGTTGGCGCCATGAATGGCAGCATGAGTGCAACATACAAACGGTGATTTCTCGTTTAATTTGTAGGGTATGGCTAGGTCTCAACGATTGAGATTTAACCAAGTCTCAGTCAGACGACATAAAAAGAGAAAAAAAACCCGAAGAAATTTTTTGCATGGATCTCAGTCGACTGATACTTGGCAAGACTGTAATTTGTATGCTGGGCGAGTGCGTTGTAAACTCTTACTATTAAGAGTGTTTCTTGGACCAAGGTTAACCTCTGCTATGACCGTGGCTTGCACTTATCCCCTGCTGTTGAGCTTAAAGAGGAAAGTGAGATGACAAACACGGTTAATTAGTAACGGCAGACTAGACCTACTGCTAGCTACGCAAGTGGCGGTGACTTGGCACACGTCGGCAAGGACGTGGAAGTCGAGGTGAAACCGACGGATGGACTGCTTCGACTGTTTCGGGAAGGATCGGTTGCGTGCAATGGAAAAGGTCGCCAGGGCAGAGGAGAATGGTTGCCGTTCTGCTACTAGTAAAAGCACGGGACTACAGTTTACCACCGTGTATTGGGCCCGGGGCCCGGGAGCGTCTCAAGTCAAGCGAAACTTTCTTCTTCCTCCCATGGAATATTAGTCGTTATATCTGCTCTATTCAATGGTGGTATATCAAGCATCATTACAGCATCTATAGTCGGACCTAGCAAATCTGGCCCGCAAACGCCCGCGGACGCGTCCGGGCTCGTCTGCGGGCACTGACCGGTCATGTCTCAAATTAGACACTTTGCATCCATCTCTCTCATATTTTATCACCTAAATCCATGTAAAGCATGCAAAAGAAATCTTACGTACTACATCTACGTACTCTTCGTCATTGGAGATGTCCACGACGAGGGTGCCGGGCGCCGGCTGGACAGGCGGGTAGGAGGGCTCCGGCTCATCCTCCTCCTTCTCCACCTCATCCATGTAGGTGAGCATCTCCGCCTCCTCCGCGGCCTCTTGCGCCTCCATCTCCTGCCGGCGACGGCGTCTTGCCTCCGTAGCCGACTCCGGTCGGAGGAAATCGAGAATGTCTTGCTGCTCCGCGTGCAGATCTCCGTCACCAGCGTCCCCCACATCCTCCTCCTCCGGCTCACCCCCTCCTCCTCAAAGTCCTCCTCGTCCTCCTCCACCTCCTTCCTCCTCCGGATCCACTGCATTCAGAGGTAGGTGATTCGGGCTTCGCGCCTAGCCAGGATCTGCTCAAGGAGCTCGAGCCGGCGCTTCGGCGTCAGAAATGGCTTGCTCCTCACCCGGCGGGCATGGCTACTAGGCAGACGGGTGGAGTGGAAAGTGGCGGCGGCGGCGGACAGCAGGAGGAAAATGTGGATGGATGGTAGGGTTTCGGTGTCGTCGGTCGACTTAAATAGTCGGGCAATGCATTACGCGGCCCGTCGGGGCTATGCCACGCGGCGCCACTGGTCCGATGGAGGAGACGAGCCTCGGATCGCCGGGTCTGAGGGCGTTTCCGGCTGTGATCCCTTCGTCAGTCCGACGTGGTGGGCGCGCCCGGGCGACCCCATATCCGCCCCATATTGGGGCTGGAAAAAATGTGACCAGTTAGTGACCGGGCGGCCCGCCGGGTCGGATGAGGCGGATTTGAGGCACCCGGGTGCAGATGCTCTTAGCCGTTTAATACATTTTCATCTCATAGGATTCTGTCACGTCGCCTTTTAATTGAACTCCCGCTCTGTCCATAATGTTCAAGAAGCATCTCTTCCCAATGCTAACAATTATCAATTATTTCATAATAGAAAGGAGAGAAAGGAATATAAGGTAAAAGAATGCAACGGTAGAATATAAAAGTTTTAACAAAGCATACCCATTACTCATTACCCATTGCACATCTCATGTAGCTATTAGGATCATGGAAAAATGGTGACGGCAACACATAAATGATATCGATGGTGGTGCTACTTGAGAACCCGGTCTCAACGTTCAGAGTGAAAGTCTAGATCTAACCTGAGTTAGTTATGCCTAGCAATGACAATGTTTCTAGGCGTAACCTTGTTGAAACCATTGCTCGGATATAATCGGACTAATTTCTTCTGGGTGAAAACTTAGAATCTAGCCTTTGGTGGTTGGATCCGATGATGGCGGCGATTGAGTGTCACAACTGAAGATCTCCAGACTCCATGTGATGTCATGATATGGTTGATGTGGATATGATCGTCGTTGTAGTTTGCCGATTTCAGATCTGGTCACTTTGGGGTTTTTCCTTCTTCTTTTTTTCTTGCCTTTGCATAGCGTTTGTCTTTTTATGACATTGTTATTTGCCACGTGTTTTGTGTGTGTGCTGGTGTTAGCTGTGTACATTTTAATTATGCTGAGGCCAGTTGTGTGCACATTGTGTGTGTATTCTCTTGATGTTTCATTTTAAGCAAATAAAATCTACCCATTGTCGAAAAATTACTCATGTTACATAGGAAAAATATGTACAACCCGATTAAAGAAAAATCAAACACAAAATTGTGAGCTCCCCATAATCCCGTATTGTTTGAAATTATCATGATTGTAAAAATATACTTGGGAGCTTTTAATTGTTTTTTTAAATATATATTTGATGGCGTGCAACACATTGTACATTTTGTGGTTTTCTCAAAATGCATGGAAGAAATTGGCGCATACACGGGTGCGTAAATGTCAACTATTCATTTGGCTAACTCTTCAAAGCAAGTTGTGGCTCTCTAAGTGCTTTAGAGCAAGCAATTGCTGATTGTAGGGACATTATCATTGAGTAATACAAACTTTATCTCCTTCACTCCCTCAAAAAAAAACTTGATCTCCTTCAGGGAGGTCTCTCTGTCCAGACCCACTCCCTCCCATGTCACCCCCGCGCGACGACCGGGGGGATCCCAGATCCAGCGTTGCTAGCCCCTCCCCTCCCTCTCCAGCCTCCCCCGCCGTCGCCTCGGGGCACGACCGGGCAAAGCCCGACCAGTGTCGGCGGCGGGGGCCCTCGTGTTCCCATGGTGGTCGGGGCTGGCGCGGCGCGACTCCTCCATACTGGGCACGGCACGGGCGCCAGGCGTCGCGGCGCGGCGGGGACAGGGCCGTGGTGGGTTCCGGTGCTCCTGTCGCGCTTCGGGTGGCGCGGTTGGTGGAGGGGCGTGCGGTGGAAGTTGCGGCAGCAGGATCGCGGGCCAGATCCACGCGGCGGCGGCTACTCGCGGCTCAGGCCGGGGCGGCATGGTGGGGGGAGCGCATCTGGCAACGGGGGCTGTCCTCGCTGGCAGGCGGCGTGGGCCTAGGTGGCTCTGGCTAGTCGCCTTGGCTCGGTTCTCGGGCGGGGCAGATGGCATTTGGGGGAGTGGGGCTCTGCTCTACTGGGACGCTCAGGTCTCGGTTGGGGCAGAGAGGCGGGGCACGCTTCGCAGGTGTACAACGACGTGGCTGTTGCGACGGTGCAGGCGGCGGTGGCGACCCTTCCTCCTGGATGTGTACCGGCGGCAGGTGCAGATCTAGGGTTTGCGCTCGGGCGAGCTAGATCTGGGCCCGGGGCGGATCGAAGCGTGTGCTTCGGGCAGGAGAGGTCGGGCTTGGCCCGGGGTATGCCTGCGGGTGGTGCTTGTGCTCTCCTCGCATGCATGGTGGTCGGCCCTCCGCTATTATGTCGGTCAGATAGGAGCCGGTGACGGTTGAGGCGTCGTGCGAGCGGGCTCGGCGGCGGTCATGGGTAGTCACGGGATCGTGTCGCCTCCCGGTCCACCGAGACTGGCTGGGGACACAGGCATGGAGGCCCCCTACTATGGGGGCTTCGACCCAGGTCCCGTAACTGATCCCGGGCTAGGAATGAAAGGAGGTCCCTTGCTTTCCACCTTTCGAGGTTGGTGCTTCCTGACGTAGAAGGATGGTGGTGGCTTGGACATGGATGCTGGAGCAGCGGCTCCAGATGGCGGTCCGCATGGTTGGCTCTCCGGCGGGCACCATGTCGATGGTGGTGGCTCTCCATTTGGGTCGTGTGGGCGACAGGTGGGCATCGTTGGGTGGCCTGGGTGCTCTCCCTGTCGTTTGCAATGGCATCCCCCCGTTCCGGACCTGGGGAGCTGAGCTCGTTACGCTTGTCCTGAAGACCTCGTGTGGCATGAGGGAGTGACCGAGCGAAAGCTCTGCGCTTTGTTGCCGACGACGGCGGCGCTCGCGGGCGCCGCTATCTTCCTGAAGACGTCGTCGTGATGCTCCTCTTCGTGCCAGGGTTCCGGGTGAAGACCTTAATCCCTCTGGACTTGGCAGTGGCGACGCTTTGCACCGTCGTCACTCCTGGAAGCGTTGTCGTGGAGCTTAGGTGTTTCGGGTTGTGTGTGACATTGTACTCAGTTTTCTCAATGCTCTCTTTCGGTAGCGTAGTAGTCACTCTGCGTGCGTACGTGATCTTGGGATCGGCATTGTTTGAGGACTACCTCATCATCTTGTATCGTTCGGTCGTGTATTTAGTTCGGTGCTTTATATATAAAGCGGGGCGAAAGTCTGTTTCGAGAGAGAGTAATACAAACTTTCACCCGCAATAAATAAATAAACTCTTCCCTTCTTCAGTAAAAGGAAAAATCTTCAAAGCAAGTTGTGGAGGGCTGATCGTGATGCTACGCTTGTCTGGACGCATAGCCCCGTCTGCCTACTCTTACTATTAGCAAAACAAATAAAGGTCGCTCATTTGCTCTTAAATTGTCACTTCTCGAAGAGGACATGTATTGCGGTCCTCCTCCTCCTAGCCGGCGGCCGCATTGGCGAGGTGAAGGCAACCAGGACGCATGATCCAAGACCGACAGGGTACATTGATCACAGACCGGGACATGAATGCCGTTGTGGGGAAGTCGGCCAGCACGTTTTCTGCGTTACATTTTTTCCTGCTCTTGGCCTTGTTTTTGATATACTGCTCTTGCCCTTGTTGAGCCGTCAGGGTCTCACATCCCTGCAGAAGCGGAGAAGTCTGAACAATTCAAGATAGAACAAGAACAAGAAATAAGATAATTGCGAGGAGGTAATGAGGTTTACGCTGATATAATATTTGTTCCAATTCTAGATGATTGGAATAGGTTTTCCGGTTCAACGAAACAAGCAGGCGGTCAACTCTCTGATGCTGATTAGCCGGCAGTTATAACCTGGACCAAGCACTAATTTACGAAACAGATATTCAGAAATATTCAGAGTGACAGCACACCATGCACCTTCCGGGTGTTCCTCTTTGATAAGTTCTTCCGGGCCGGACATTATTGGCTCTGGTATTTGGGTTCTCTACAGACTACCAGATACTGTGCCGGCTGCAGTGAAAGTCTTTGCTTATTGACTAGTACTCCCTCCGTTCGGAATTACTTGTCGCAAAAATGGATGTATCTAGACTTCCGAACAGAGGGAGTACTAGCTATAGGATGCACACTGATTATACGATTCCTAGCTAGCTATAGGATTTAAGGCGATGTGGATGTTTGCACCAGCTTAGATATCGCAAGTTGCAATGTATGTGGTCTCTCCTGCACCGGAGCATATCCGTCAGTGTTTATGACCCGGAAATCACTTTCCTCCGTGTCGTCCTCTTGATCTTATCTCCGCCATGGATTTCGTGGAGCTCCTTGAACCCAACATGATCATGATGTGTGAAGCTTCCCTCGATCTTTCTTCTCCTTTCCGGTGTACTACTTATCATCGGTACATGGTGGTCACAGGTGTGAGCAAGTTGTGTGCATGATTTGCTGGGCGCCAAGGATGTACATGCATGTAGTACGTGGGGTGGGGTCGGTCGCATCACTCTCGTGGTATCACTCTCCTGTACTTTATCCCCACCGTTGAATGTTGGGGATGGCGTGCGAGGCAGCGCCTGATGGCGAGGCTTACCTGTCGCTCATAACTGGAGACCTGCGTTGACTTGTCTCATCCTTCTTCTTTTTGAGATAAATACACTTGTGGTCACTGTATTTAAAACGAAAGCTCATTACGGTCACTGTATACGCAAAGTGATGATTATACGGTCACCGACTCGCCGTATAGCATCGTATTGAAATCTGTTGACCAGTCAAATGGTCTAGCTCTGTTGACCAGTCAAAGACTTATGTGGCTAGTATTGCAGTGGGCCCTGTTTGTCAGTGGGTCAAAGAAATAAACTGGAAATAAACAAAACAGTACGTGGAGAGCTGTGGAAGGCAGCGGGTTCGAAAGGAAGTGTCAGACCCTCCGGACCCCTCCGGCGTCGCTCCCAGTCGAGCTCATCGTCATCGGCAACTTCGGCCAGACCCGCTGGACCGCGGCGACGCTGGCGCACATCGGCGGCGCGGACTACGACATGCTGCTGCTCCCGGGCAACCTGTCGTACGCGGACACGCAGCAGCCGCTGTGGGACTCGTTCGGGCGGCCGTGGATGGTGACGGAAGACAACCACGAGGCGGAGGCGCTCCCCGTCGTCGGGTTCGCGCCCTTGCGTACAACGCGCGGTGCCGCATGCCGCACGAGGAGAGCGGCTCGCCCTCCAACCTCTACCCCGAGTTGCTCGAACTCGGGGTAGGAGAGCGGCTCGTTCCAAGTGGCCGGCGGCGCGTCGCACGTCGTGATGCTCGGCTCCTACCCCGAGTTCGAGCAAGGGTCGGAGCAGTACGCGTGGCTGGAGCGGGACCTCGCCGGCGTGGACCGTCGGAGGACGCCGTGGCTGCTGGTGCTGCTGCACGCGCCGTGGTACAACACCAACCAGGCCCACCAGGGGGAGGGCAAGGCGATGCGCGCCGCCATGGAGACGCTCCTCTACGAGGCCAGCGTCGACGTCGTCTTCTCCGGCCACGTCCACGCCTACGAGCGATTCGTAAGCCAGCCTTTTACAGTTGATCATCTATATTTTTGCTCCATCAATGAACTGCAAGACAAACTGATTTTCTGGCCGATGGATGAAACAGACGAGGATCTACAACAACGAGGCCGACGGCCGCGCCGGGGCCCAATGTACATGACCATCGGCAACGATGGCAATAGAGAAGGGCTTGCTGCCTTGCTCTCAAGTACGTACACGATCAGTCTCACCGCAACACGCATGCACTCACACAGCTACGCAGAACAAATACCCCTAAAAAAGAGCTACAGAGAACAACTTTAAAAACAAGCCGCACACAACATGTAGTGAAGGTATAATACGAATGACAATTCTGAACAGAACACAGAACAGCGCCAGACGAGGTCGTTAGCGCAAGCACTATCGACCTCGGACCGTGGGTCTCAGGTTCGACCACTAACTACAGAGCGGATTTCTGCTTTACTACTTATTTCTTTTGCCCGACTGACATGTGGGACCCACGTGGTAGGGAGAGAGCGTGACCGGTCAAAGATTGCCACACAGACCAGTTGACCGGTCAACTAGACAAAATACGGAAGTCTACGGTTGGCCAGTGACCGTATAATCATCACAACTCGTATTCAATGATCGTATTGAGCGTATTCTGAAGTCCAGTGACCGTAGTGTGCTTTGACCAGAACTTCAGTGATCACGAGTGTATTTATCTCTTCTTTTTTCTATCGTATATTGGACGCCTGCCTGTTGCTGCTTGTGATGGCAATGACAATTTGGCTGTATGCTCCACCACGGGACCTCCTATATGACGCACACCACTTCCAACAGACACGCCCCGCACGCACTGGGGCTCTCCCAACTGTGCCGGCCCAGCAGCGCGCAAACAGTCAAATTTTTCACACACAAAAAAGTACAGACGCGCGCTGCACAAGGGCTCTCCCAACTGTGCCGGCCCAGCTGCACACAAATAGTGAAAAAAATTAGGAAAAAAAAACATGCGCGTAGTATGAGAGATTAAACTAGGGACCCCATGGGAATGAACAGTCATTGCAGCCACTCTAATTGATTAAGCTTCAATGTCTAAATAAGCAGCATGGTGTATAAGAACTATAATCCATGAGAGATCTAAACATTTTTTAAAAATTGGAACCTTTTAAAAAATGGGAACAACTTTTCAAAATGGGAACATTTTTTGAAATTTGAACAAAATTTCAAAACTTAAACTTTTTTGAAAATTGAAACCGGTTTTTTAAGCCTGAACAATTTTTCCAAAAGGAAACATTTTTAGATCTGAGCAAATTTTTTAAATAGAAAAAAATCGAACTCCGAAGAAATTTGATGATGCGGGCGTTTTCCAAATTTACGATTATTACATTTGAGAACTACAAATACTTTTTCAAATTGTGAATATTTTTAAAAAAATGTGAACATTTTTTAAATTGGGAAAGATGAAACATGAACAAGAATTGGAAATCTGAACATTTTTTGAATTTTTAAACATTAAAAAATGATTTTTAAAAAAAGTTGAACATTTTTTCAAAAATGTGTAAGAAATTCGAAATTCGATTTTTTTAAAAAAATGTGAACAAAATTGAAATTCTGAAAATTTTGAATTAAAGGAAAAAGAAACAGTAAAATGAGAAGAAAAAGAATTAAAAAAAGAAATAGATTAAAAACCAGTAAAAGAAACGAACCAAAAAACCATTCAAGAACCTTCTAGAAGGTTTCCAAAACAGGTAAAAACCACTACAGGAAAACCACGTTAAGGCTGCTAAATGTGAAGCGTCAATTAGGAAATTCCCTCCACCACCAGAGACAACTATGATGCTACATAGGTTGTTTGAACTAGACGTGCTCACGGCCCATACAAGTGTAGAATTAATACCGATAAATTTGGTTTTCACTCCCTTTATCCGAATTAAATTTGGTTTGGTGTTTCATTAGTTGATCGGAATAAAACCGAATTGTGCATGCAGAGCTAGATTTCGACAGAATAAGTTGCGCTTCTAGGCACACCCACCTCACAAAAAATATAAAATAACAGTTATATAGCCTGCATGCAATGCAACCAACCTTCCAAGATCGCCCCTCATGTGGGCTTGCATGTAAGGTCCAAACCAATCTTGCCAAATAGAAGAGACGATAACTCGCCTATAACATGGTGTGTGACTAGTGAAGAATGTGTTAGTTGTGAGCCATTATGTTTGAATAAACCGGAAACTGAACCAAATTGATCGGTTACTTAAAATTTTGGTTTCTTATTTATGATATCATTTTCGATTTCACTAACCAAAGTTTTGAAATAAACTTTATACTACTAACTAGAGGTCTGATTTATACCAAATGTCCTATTATATTACCAACTCTTAGCAACTCCTTCATGATCTGGATAATCTTTTCAGGTTTTGTGTCAGCTGCATCACCATGGTAGAGGCCATTGAGTTTTGGTTTAACAGTTAAAGAAGCACACAACTCGACAAAAAATGTGTGGAAGATTTTTATTATTAATCAACGAATCATGCATATAGTCAACAAACTATGTGTATCATTCTATGTTAATGTTGAAGTGGCGGGCCTAATTTCCATGGGAGCTTGTTTCATACTAAATGTTTTTACTTATGACACTCGTTTTTAACAATTTATGATCTCAACTATTGTATTTTAATTTGCAACTTGTCAAAGTTAATCGAACATATTTGTACTGGAGATTAAATTACAGTCCTTTTTGTTTCACTATAATTTTGTAACAAATTTAAATACCAATTCCAATTAAATTTACATCAGTCAACTCTTCTTTTTCTTGTGTTTCGCAAAAAAAGTTCAACCAAACCACTTGTGTCCAAGAAAACTGAAATGATTGCATGCCTTCACTGGTTAATTTGGTGTAGACTGATAAATTGAAGTACATTTGTATATTACATGGTCCCACAAATATCTCTATGGATGTTTCTAGGTTACACGGTTGTCTCTCTTGGCATAGGTGCATGGAGAATTCTAGGGTGTTTGTGTTGGGACGTAGCATGCAATTTCAAAAAAAAAACTATGATCACGCAAGATCTATCTAGGAGATGCATAGCAACGAGAGGGGGAGAGTGTGTCCACGTACCCTCGTAGACCGAAAGCGGAAGCGTTAGGTTAACGCGGTTGATGTAGTCGAATGTCTTCACGATCCAACAGATTTAGACCGAATGTATGGCACCTCCGAGTTCAGCACACGTTCAGCTCGATGACGTCCCTCGAACTCTTGATCCAGCTGAGGGTCGAGAGAGAGTTCCGTCAGCACGACGGCGTGGTGATGGTGATGGTGATGTGATCCGCGCAGGGCTTCGCCTAAGCACTATGACGCTATGACCGGAGGAGTAAACATTGGAGGGGGGCACCGCACACGGCTAAGAGAACAATTGATTTGCTATGGGGTGCCCCCTGCTCCTGTATATAAAGGAGGAGAGGAGGAGGCAGCCGGCCAAGAGGGGCGCGCCATGGGGGGAGTCTGACTAGGACTCCACTGCTAGTAGGGTTCACCCCCCCCCCCTTTTCCTTTCTTACCGGAGGGGAAAAGGAAGGAGGGGGAGGGAAAGGGGGGCGCCGCCCCTCCCCTAGTCCAATTTGGACTACCATGGGGAGGAGCGCGCGGCCACCCCTTGCGGCCCTCCTCTCTCTCCACTAAGGCCCATGTAGGCCCAATACTTCCCCGAGGGGTTCCGGTAACCCCTCGGTACTCCGATAAAATACCCGAACCACTCGAAACCATTCCGATGTCCGAATACTACCTTCCAATATATGAATCTTTACCTCTCGACCATTTCGAGACTCCTCGTCATGTCTGTGATCTCATCCGGGACTCCGAACAAACTTCAGTCACCAAAACACATAACTCATACTCCCTCCATTCCCTTATACAAGGCCGCGATGAAAAATACATTTTGCATCTATACAAGGCCACTAACAGTAATCGAGGCAAAATTTAATGATATTTTCTCGAAGTAGCAACTTGTTTAATACTTGCATGCATATAGCCATAATGACACTGTGCTACTTCTTTGCATGTATGCGGGCGTATTAATGATCTCAGTTAACAAAAAGAAAAGTTGGCTTGCAAAGTAGTCATTAAATTTTACCTAGGTACCTGTAATTTGAGTTTGTGGCCTTGTATAAGGGAATGGAGGGAGTAATACAAATCGTCATCGAACGTTAAGCGTGCGGACCCTACGGGTTCGAGAACTATGTAGACATGACCGAGACACATCTCCGGTGATTAACCAATAATGGAACCTGGATGCTCATATTGGTTCCTACATATTCTATTTCATGGCCTCGAGCCATTTCACGGAATCTTGGCTCATCATCACTTGCTCATAGTTCGTAGGTTCATCATGGTCTAGTAACATGACTTTCAGAACAGGATTACCGTACCACTCTGGTGCGGATCGTACTCTGGTTGACCTACGAGGTTCGATAGTAACTTAATCTGAAGTTTCATGATCATCATCATTAACTTCCTCACTAATTGGTGTAGGAATCACTGGAACTGATTTCTGTGATGATATACTTTCCAATTCGGGAGAAGGTACAATTACATCATCATGTTCTATTTTCCTCCCACTCACTTCTTTCGAGAGAAACTCCTTCTCTAGAAAGGATCCATTCTTAGCAACGAATATCTTGCCTTCGGATCTGTGATAGAAGGTGTACCCAACAATCTCCTTTGGGTATCCTACGAAGACACATTTCTCCGATTTGGGTTCGAGCTTATCAGGTTGAAGCTTTTTCACATAAGCCTCGCAGCCCCAAACTTTAAGAAACGACGGCTTAGGTTTCTTGCCAAACCACAGTTCATATGGTGTCGTCTCAATGGATTTAGATGGTGCCCTATTTAATGTGAATGTAGCCATCTCTAAAGCATAACCCAAAACGATGGCGGTAAATCAGCAAGAGACATCATAGATCGCACCATATCTAATAAAGTACGGCTACGACATTCGGACACACCATTACGCTGTGGTGTTCCAGGTGGCGTGAGTTGCAAAACTATTCCACATTGTTTCAAATGAAGACCAAACTCATATCTCAAATATTCACCTCCACGATCAGATCGTCGAAACTTTATTTTTTTTGTTACGATGATGTTCCACTTCACTCTGAAATTCTTTGAACTTTTCAAATGTTTCAGACTTATGTTTCATTTAAGTAAATATACCCATGTCTGCTCAAATTATCTGTGAAGGTCAGAAAATAATGATACCCGCCGTGAGCCTCAACACTCATTGGACCGCATACATCATTATGTATTATTTCCAATAAGTCAGTTGCTCACTCCATTGTTCCATAGAACGGAGTCTTAGTCATCTTGCCCATGAGGCATGGTTCGCAAGTATCAAGTGATTCCAAAAGCCCATCAGCATGGAGTTTCTTCATGCGCTTTACACCAATATATCATAAACGGCAGTGCCACAAATAAGTTGCACTATCATTATTAACTTTGCATCTTTTGGCTTCAATATTATGAATATGTGTATCACTACAATCAAGATTCAACAGAAATAGGCCACTCGTCAAGGGTGCATCTACATAAAAGATATTACTCATGTAAATAGAACAACCATTACTCTATGATTTAAATGAATAACCGTCTCGCATCAAATAAGATCCAGATATAATGTTCATGCTCAATGCTAGCACCAAATAACAACTATTCAGGTCTAAAACTAATCTAGGCGGTAGATGTAGAGGTAGCGTGCCGACGGCAATCACATCGACTTTGGAATCATTTCCCACGTGCATCGTCACCTCGTCCTTAGCCAATCCTCGTTTAATCCGTAGCCCCTGTTTCGAGTTACAAATATGAGCAATAGAACCAGTATCAAATACCCAGGCTTAACTACGAGCATTAGTAAGGTACACATCAATAACATGTATATCAAATATACATTTCACTTTGCCATCCTTCTTATCCGCCAAATACTTGGGGCAGTTTCGCTTCCAGTGACCAGTCCCTTTGTAGTAGAAGCACTCAGTTTTAGCCTTAGGTCCAGACTTGCGCTTCTTCCCGGGAGTAGCAACTTGCTTGCTATTCTTCTTGAAGTTTTCCTTCTTCCCCTTGCCCTTTTTCTTGAAACTAGTGGTATTGTTCACCATCAACACTTGATGCTCCTTCTTGATGTCTACCTCCGCAGCCTTTAGCACTGCAAATAGCTCAGGAATTGTCTTTTCCATCCCTTGCATATTATAGTGAAGGAAATATGCCCTAGAGGCAATAATAAAGTTATTATTTATTTCCTTATTTCATGATAAATGTTTATTATTCATGCTAGAATTGTATTAACCGGAAACATAATACATGTGTGAATACATAGACAAACATAGTGTCACTAGTATGCCTCTACTTGACTAGCTCGTTAATCAAAGATGGTTATGTTTCCTAACCATAGACATGAGTTGTCATTTGATTAATGGGATCACATCATTAGGAGAATGATGTGATTGACTTGACCCATTCCGTTAGCTTAGCACTTGATCGCTTAGTATGTTGCTATTGCTTTCTTCATGACTTATACATGTTCATGTAACTATGAGATTATGCAACTCCCGTTTACCGGAGGAACACTTTGGGTACTACCAAATGTCACAACGTAACTGGGTAATTATAAAGGAGTACTACAGGTGTCTCCGAAGGTACATGTTGGGTTGGCGTATTTCGAGATTAGGTTTTGTCACTCCGATTGCCGGAGAGGTATCTCTGGGCCCTCTCGGTAATGCACATCACTATAAGCCTTGCAAGCAATGTAACTGATGAGTTAGTTACAGAATGATGCATTACGTAACAAGTAAAGATACTTGCCGGTAACGAGATTGAACAAGGTATTGGATACCGACGATTGAATCTCGGGCAAGTAACATACCGATGAGAAAGGGAACAACGTATGTTGTTATGCGGTTTGACCGGTAAAGATCTTCGTAGAATATGTGGGAGCCAATATGAGCATCCAGGTTCCGCTATTGGTTATTGACCGAGAATAGTTCTAGGTCATGTCTACATTGTTCTCGAACCCGTAGGGTCCGCACGCTTAAGATTTCGATGACAGTTATATTATGAGTTTATGAGTTTTGATGTACTGAAGGAGTTCGGAGTCTCGGATGAGATCGGGGACATGACGAGGAGTCTCGAAATGGTCGAGACATAAAGATTGATATATTGGAAGCCTATGTTCGGACATCGGAATGGTTCCGGGTGAAATCGGGATTTTACAAGAACACCGGGGGGTTACCGGAACCCTCCCGGGGGTTAATGGGCCTTGGTGGGCCATGAGGGAGAAGAGGAGGGCCGGCCAGGGCAGGCCGCGCGCCCCCTCCCCCCCTAGTCCGAATAGGACAAGGAAGGGGGGGGGGGCGGCGCCCCCCTTTCCTCTTTCCCCTCCCCCCTTTCCTTCTCCACCAAGGCAAGAGGGGGGAGTCCTACTCCCGGTGGGAGTAGGACTCCTCCAGGCGCACCCCTAGGGGGCCGGCCGCACCTCCCCCCTCCCTCCTTTATATACGGGGGCGGGGGGCACCCCATAGACACACAAGTTGATCTACGGATCGTTCCTTAGCCGTGTGCGGTGCCCCCCTCCACCATATTCCACCTCGGTCATATCGTCGTGGAGTTTAGGCGAAGCCCTGCGCCGGTAGAACATCATCATCGTCAACATGCCGTCGTGCTGACGGAACTCATCTCCGGAGCTTTGCTGGATCGGAGGCCGGAGATCGTCATCGAGCTGAACGTGTGCTGAACTCGGAGGCTCCGTACGTTCGGTGCTTGGATCGGTCGGATCGTGAAGACGTACGACTACATCAACCGCGTTGTGCTAACGCTTCCGCTTATGGTCTACGAGGGTACGTGGACGAACACTCTCCCCTCTCGTTGCTATGCCATCACCATGATCTTGCGTGTGCGTAGGAAATTTTTTGAAATTACTACGTTCCCCAACATATAGTTCATCACGAAGCCTTTATAGCTTAGTGGCAGTGATTGAAGAACTCTATCAATGACACTATCATCAGGAAGATTAGCTCCCAGATGGGTCAAGTGGTTATGGTACCCAGACATTCTGAGTATGTGTTCACTGACAGAACTATTCTCCTCCATCTTGCAGCTACAGAACTTGTTGGAGACTTCATATCTCTCAACTCGGGCATTTGCTTGAAATATTAACTTCAAATCCTGGAACATCTCATATGCTCCATGACGTTCAAAACGTCTTTGAAGTCCCGATTCTAAGCCGTAAAGCATGGCACACTGAACTATCGAGTAGTCATCAGCTTTGCTCTGTCAGACGTTCATAACGTCCGGAGTTGCTCCTGCAGCGGGTCTTGCACCTAGAGGTGCTTCCAGGACGTAATTCTTCTGTGCAGCAATGAGGATAATCCTTAAGTTACGGACCTAGTCTGTGTAGTTGCTACCATCATCTTTCAAATTAGCTTTCTCTAGGAACACATTAAAATTCAAGGGAACGGTAGCATGGGCCATTGATCTACAACAACATAGACGTGCAAAAACTATCAGGTACTAAGTTCATGATAAATTAAAGTTCAATTAATCATATTACTTAAGAACTCACACTTAGATAGACATCCCTCTAGTCATCTAAATGATCACGTGATCCATATCAACTAAACCATGTCCGATCATCACATGAGATGGAGTAGTTTTTAATGGTGAACATCACTATGTTGATCATATCTACTATATGATTCACGTTCGACCTTTCGGTCTCAATGCTGGGCGAAGGTTAAAACAGCACTAACTTGACGAACTATCGTTGTGGTTTTTGATGTGTAGGTAAGAACGGTTTTTGCTAAGCCCGTAGCAGCCACGTAAAATTTGCAACAACAAAGTAGAGGACGTCTAACTTGTTTTTGCAGGGCATGTTGTGATGTGATATGGTCAAGACGTGATGCTATATTTTATTGTATGAGATGATCATGTTTTGTAACTGAAGTTATCGGCAACTGGCAAGAGCCATATGGTTGTCGCTTTATTGTATGAAATGCAAACACCCTGTAATTGCTTTACTTTATCACTATGCGGTAGCGATAGTCGTAGAAGCAATAGATGGCGTAACGACAACGATGCTACGATGGAGATCAAGGTGTCGCGCCGGTGACGATGGTGATCACGATGGTGCTTTGAAGATGGAGATCACAAGCACAAGATGATGATGGCCATATCATATCACTTATATTGATTGCATGTGATGTTTATCCTTTATGCATCTTATCTTGCTTTGATTGACGGTAGCATTTTAAGATGATCTCTCACTTAATAATCAAGAAGTGTTCTCCCTGAGTATGCACCGTTGCGAAAGTTCTTCATGCTGAGACACCACGTGATGATCAGGTGTGATAGGCTCTACGTTCAAATACAACGGGTGCAAAACAGTTGCACACGCGGAATACTCAGGTCATACTTGACGAGCCTAGCATATACAGATATGGCCTCGGAACACGGAGACCGAAAGGTCGAGCGTGAATCATATAGTAGATATGATCAACATAGTGATGTTCACCATTGAAACTACTCCATCTCACGTGATGATCGGACATGGTTTAGTTGATTTGGATCACGTGATCACTTAGATGACTAGAGAGATGTCTGTCTAAGTGGGAGTTCTTAAGTAATATGATTAATTGAACTTAAATTTATCATGAACTTAGTACCTGATAGTATTTTGCAAATTATGTTGTAGATCAATAGCTCGCGTTGTTTCTTTCATATGTTTATTTTGATATGTTCCTAGAGAAAATTGTGTTGAATAATGTTAGTAGCAATGATGCGGATTCGATCCGTGATCTGAGGTTTATCCTCATTGCTGCACAGAAGAATTATGTCCTTGATGCACCGCTAGGTGACGGACCTATTGCAGGAGCAGATGCAGACTTTATGAACGTTTGGCTAGCTCAATATGATGACTACTTGATAGTTTAGTGCACCATGCTTAACGGCTTAGAATCGGGACTTCAAAGATGTTTTGAACGTCATGGACCATATGAGATGTTCCAGGAACTGAAGTTAATATTTCAAGCAAATACCCGAGTTGAGAGATATGAAGTCTCCAACAAGTTCTATAGCTAAAATATGGAGGAGAATCGCTCAACTAGTGAGCATGTGCTCAGATTGTCTGGGTACTTCAATCGCTTGAATCAAGTGGGAGTTAATCTTCCAGATAAGATAGTGATTGATAGAATTCTTTAGTCACCATCACTAAGTTACTAGAACTTCGTGATGAACTATAGTATGCAAGGGATGACAAAAACGATTCCCGAGCTCTTCGTGATGTTGAAATCGACGAAGGTAGAAATCAAGAAAGAGCATCAAGTGTTGATGATTGACAAGACCACTAGTTTCAAGAAAAGGGCAAAGGGAAAGAAAGGGAAACTTCAAGTAGAATGGAAAACAAGTTGTCACTCCCATGAAGAAGACCAAAGCTGGACCAAAGCCTGAAACTGAGTGTTTACACTGCAAAGGAAATGGTCACTGGAAGCGGAAATGCCCTGTAATTTTTGGTGGATAAGAAGGATGGAAAAGTGAAACAGGGTATATTTTGATGTACAGGTTATTGATGTTTACCATACTAGTGTTTATAGTAGCCCCTGAGTATTTGATACTTGTTCGGTTGCTAAGATTAGTAACTCGAAACAGGAGTTACAGAATAAACAGAGACTAGTTGAAGGGGAAGTGACGATGAGTGTTGGAAGTAGTTCCAAGATTGATATGATCATCATCGCACACTCCCTAAACTTTCGAGATAAGTGTTAAACCTAAATAAATGTTATTTAGCGTTTGCATTGAGCATGAATATGATTTGATCATGTTTATTGAAATACGGTTATTCATTTAAAGTCAGAGAATAATTGTTGTTCTGTTTACATGAATAATACCTTCAATGGTCATACACCCAATAAAATAGTTTGTTGGATCTCGATCGTAGTGATACACATATTCATAATATTGATGCCAAAAGATGCAAAGTTAATAATGATAGTGCAACTTATTTGTGGCACTGCCGTTTGGGTCATATCGGTGTAAAGCGCATGAAGAAACTCCATAAAGATGGATTTTCAGAATCACTTGGTTATGAATCATTTGATGCTTGCGAACCGTGCCTTTTGGGCAAGATGACTAAAACTCCGTTCTCTGGAACAATGAAACAAGCTACTAACTTGTGGGAAATAATACATACCGATGTATGCAATCCAATGAGTGTTGATGCTCGTGGCAAGTATCGTTATTTTCTGAACTTCACAAGATGATTTAAGCATATATGGGTATATCTACTTGATGAAACATAAGTCTGAGATAGTTGAAAGGTTCAAAGAATTTCAGAGTGAAGTGGAAAAATCATCGTAACAAGAAAATAAAATTTCTGCGATCTGATCGCGGAGACGAATATTTGAGTTACGAGTTTGGCCTTCATATAAAACAATGTGGAATAGTTTCATAGCTCACGCCACCTGGAACACCACAACGTTATGGTGTGTCCGAACGTCGTAACCGCACTTTATTGGATATGGTGTGATTTATGATGTCTCTTATTGATTTACCACTATTGTTTTGGGGTTATGCATTAGAGACAGCTGCATTCACGTCAAAAGGGCACCATCTAAATCCGTTGAGACGACACCGTATGAACTATGGTTTAGCAATAAACCTAAGATGTCATTTCTTAAAAAAAAATCGGGTTGCAATGCTTATGTGAAAAAGTTTCAACCTGATAAGCTCGAACCCAAATCGGAGAAGTGCGTCTTCATAGAATACCCAAAGGAAACTGTTGGGTACACCTTCTATCACAGATCTGAGGGCAAGATTTTCGTTGCTAAATTCGGATCCTTCCTAGAGAAGGAGTTTCTCTCGAAAGAAGTGAGTGGGAGGAAAGTAGAGCTTGATAAGGTAATTTGTACCTTCTCCCGAATTGGAAAGTAGTTCATCACGGAAATCAGTTCCAGTGATTCCTACACCAATTAGTGAGGAAGCTAATGATGATGATCATGAAACTTCAGATCAAGTTACTACAAAACCTCGTAGGTCTTCCAAAGTACAGTCCGCACCAGAGTGGTACGATAATACTGTTCTGGAAGTCATGTTACTAGACCATGATGAACCTACGAACTATGAGGAAGCGATGATGAGCCCAGATTCCGCGAAATGGCTTGAGGCCATAAAATCTGAGATATGATCCATGTATGAGAACAAAGTATGGACTTTGATTGACTTGCTCAATGATCAGCAAGCCATGTTAAATAAATGGATCTTCAAGAGGAAGACGGACACTGATAGTAGTGTTACTATCCACTAAGCTCGACTTGTTGCAAAAGGTTTTCAACAAATTCAAGGGGTTGAATATGATGAGATTTTCTCACTCGTATCGATGCTTAAGCCTGTCCGAATCATGTTAGCAATTGCCACATTTTATGAAATCTGGCAAATGGATGTCAAAACTGCATTCCTTAATGGATTTATTAAAGAAGAGTTGTATATGATGCAATCAGAAGGTTTTGTCAATCCTGAAGATGCTAACAAAGTGTGCAAGCTCCAGCAATCCATCAATGGACTGGTGCAAGCATCTCGGAGTAGGAATATACGCTTTGATGAGTGGATCAAAGCATATGGTTTTATACAGACTTTTGGAAAGGCCTGTATTTACAAGAAAGTGAGTGGGAGCACTACAGCCTTTCTGATAAGTATATGTGAATGACATATTGTTGATCGGAAATAATGTAGAATTATTCTGCAAAGCATAAAGGAGTGTTTGAAAGAAGTTCTTCAAAAGAAAGACTTCAGTAAAGCTACTTACATATTGAGCATCAAGATCTATTGAGATAGATCAAGACGCTTGATAAGATTTTCAATGAGTACATACCTTGACAAGATTTTGAAGTAGTTCAAAATGGAACAGTCAAAGAAAGAGTTCTTGCCTGTATTGCAAAGGTATGAAATTGAGTAAGACTCAAATCCCGACCACAGCAGAAAATAGAAAGAGAATGAAAAGTCATTCCCTATGCCTCAGTCATAGGTTCTATAAAGTATGCTATGCTGTGAACCAGACCTATTGTATACCTTGCTCTGAGTTTGATAAAGGAATACAATTTTGATCTAAGAGTAGATCACTGGACAGCGTTCAAGAATATCCTTAGTGAGGACTAAGAAGATGTTTCTCGATTATGGAGGTGATAAAAGAGCCCGTCGTAAAAAGTTACAACGATGCAAGCTTTTACACCGATCCAGATGACTCTAAAGTCTCAATCTGGATACATATTGAAAGTGGGAGCAATTAGCTAGAGTAGCTCCATGCAAAGCATTGTAGACATAGAATATTTGCAAAAGACATACGGCTCTAAATGTGGCAGACCCGTTGACTAAGCTTCTCTCACGAGCAAAACATGATCACACCTTAGTACTCTTTGGGTGTTAATCACATAGCGATGTGAACTAGATTATTGACTCTAGTAAACCCTTTGGGTGTTGGTCACATGATGATGTGAACTATGTGTGTTAATCATATATAGATATGAATATTGGTGTTAAATCACATGGCGATGTGAACTAGATTATTGACTCTAGTGCAAGTGGGAGACTGAAGGAAATATGCCCTAGAGGCAATAATAAAGTTATTATTTATTTCCTTATTTCATGATAAATGTTTATTATTCATGCTAGAATTGTATTAACCGGAAACATAATACATGTGTGAATACATAGACAAACATAGTGTCACTAGTATGCCTCTACTTGACTAGCTCCTTAATCAAA
Organism: Triticum timopheevii; assembly: GCA_963921465.1. Taxonomy (NCBI): domain Eukaryota; kingdom Viridiplantae; phylum Streptophyta; class Magnoliopsida; order Poales; family Poaceae; genus Triticum; species Triticum timopheevii. The sequence goes on from OY997268.1 coordinate 579,260,079, forward strand.
GATGGTTATGTTTCCTAACCATAGACATGAGTTGTCATTTGATTAATGGGATCACATCATTAGGAGAATGATGTGATTGACTTGACCCATTCCGTTAGCTTAGCACTTGATCGCTTAGTATGTTGCTATTGCTTTCTTCATGACTTATACATGTTCCTGTAATTATGAGATTATGCAACTCCCGTTTATCGGAGGAACACTTTGGGTACTACCAAACGTCACAACGTAACTAGGTGATTATAAAGGAGTACTACAGGTGTCTTCGAAGGTACATGTTGGGTTGGCGTATTTCGAGATTAGGTTTTGTCACTCCGATTGTCGGAGAGGTATCTCTGGGCCCTCTCGGTAATGCACATCACTATAAGCCTTGCAAGCAATGTAACTAATGAGTTAGTTACAGAATGATGCATTACATAACGAGTAAAGATACTTGCCGGTAACGAGATTGAACTAGGTATTGGATACCGACGATCGAATCTCGGGCAAGTAACATACCGATGACAAAGGGAACAACGTATGTTGTTATGCGGTTTGACCGATAAAGATCTTCGTAGAATATGTGGGAGCCAATATGAGCATCCAGGTACCGCTATTGGTTATTGACCGAGAATAGTTCTAGGTCATATCTACATTGTTCTCGAACCCGTAGGGTCCGCACGCTTAAGGTTTCGATGACAGTTATATTATGAGTTTATGAGTTTTGATGTACCGAAGGAGTTCGGAGTCCCGGATGAGATCGGGGGTCTCGAAATGGTCGAGACATAAAGATTGATATATTGGAAGCCTATGTTTGGACATCGGAATGGTTCCGGGTGAAATCGGGATTTTACCGGAACACCGGGGGGTTACCGGAACCCTCCCGGGGGTTAATGGGCCTTAGTGGGCCATGAGGGAGAAGAGGAGGGCCGGCCAGGGTAGGCCGTGCGCCCCCTCCCCCCTAGTCCGAATAGGACAAGGAAGGGGGGGCGGCGCCCCCCTTTCCTCTTTCCCCTCCCCCCTTTCCTTCTCCACCAAGGCAAGAGGGGGGAGTCCTACTCCCGGTGGGAGTAGGACTCCTCCAGGCGCACCCCTAGGGGGCCGGCCGCACCTCCCCCTCCCTCCTTTATATACAGGGGCGGGGGGCACCCCATAGACACACAAGTTGATCTACGGATCGTTCCTTAGCCGTGTGCGGTGCCCCCCTCCACCATATTCCACCTCGGTCATATCGTCGTGGAGTTTAGGCGAAGCCCTGCGCCAGTAGAACATCATCATCGTCAACACGCCGTCGTGCTGACGGAACTCATCTCCGGAGCTTTGCTGGATCGGAGGCCGGAGATCGTCATCGAGCTGAACGTGTGCTGAACTCGGAGGCTCCGTACGTTCGGTGCTTGGATCGGTCGGATCGTGAAGACGTACGACTACATCAACCGCGTTGTGCTAACGCTTCCGCTTACGGTCTACGAGGGTACGTGGACGAACACTCTCCCCTCTCGTTGCTATGCCATCACCATGATCTTGCGTGTGCGTAGGAAATTTTTTGAAATTACTACGTTCCCCAACATATAGTTCATCACGAAGCCTTTATAGCTTAGTGGCAGTGATTGAAGAACTCTATCAATGACACTATCATCAGAAAGATTAGCTCCCAGCTGGGTCAAGTGGTTATGGTACCCAGACATTCTGAGTATGTGTTCACTGACAGAACTATTCTCCTCCATCTTGCAGCTACAGAACTTGTTGGAGACTTCATATCTCTCAACTCGGGCATTTGCTTGAAATATTAACTTCAAATCCTGGAACATCTCATATGCTCCATGACGTTCAAAACGTCTTTGAAGTCCCGATTCTAAGCCGTAAAGCATGGCACACTGAACTATCGAGTAGTCATCAGCTTTGCTCTGTCAGACGTTCATAACGTCCGGAGTTGCTCCTGCAGCGGGTCTTGCACCTAGAGGTGCTTCCAGGACGTAATTCTTCTGTGCAGCAATGAGGATAATCCTTAAGTTACGGACCTAGTCTGTGTAGTTGCTACCATCATCTTTCAAATTAGCTTTCTCTAGGAACACATTAAAATTCAAGGGAACGGTAGCATGGGCCATTGATCTACAACAACATAGACGTGCAAAAACTATCAGGTACTAAGTTCATGATAAATTAAAGTTCAATTAATCATATTACTTAAGAACTCACACTTAGATAGACATCCCTCTAGTCATCTAAATGATCACGTGATCCATATCAACTAAACCATGTCCGATCATCACATGAGATGGAGTAGTTTTCAATGGTGAACATCACTATGTTGATCATATCTACTATATGATTCACGTTCGACCTTTCGGTCTCAATGTTCCGAGGCCATATCTGCATATGCTAGGCTCGTCAAGTTTAACCCGAGTATTTTGCACGTGCAAAACTGGCTTGCACCCGTTGTATGTGAACGTAGAGCTTATCACACCCGATCACGTGGTGTCTCGGCACGACGAACTATAGCAACGGTGCATACTCAAGGATAACACTTATACCTTGAAATTTAGTGAGGGATCATCTTATTATGCCACCGCCGTACTAAGCAAAATAAGATGCATAAAAGTCAATATCACATGCAATCAAAAAATATGTGACATGATATGGCCATCATCATCTTGTGCCTTTGATCTCCATCTCTAAAGCACCGTCATGATCTCCATCGTCACTGTTGACACCTTGATCTCCATCGTAGCATCGTTGTCATCTCGCCAACTATTGCTTCTACGACTATCGCTACCGCTTAGTGATAAAGTAAAGTAATTACATGGCGATTGCATTTCATACAATAAAGCGACAACCATAAGGATCCTGCCAGTTGCCGATAACTTCTACAAAACATGATTATATCATGCATCCATTTATATCTCATCACGTCTTGACCATATCACATCACAACATGCCCTGCAAAAACAAGTTAGACGTCCTCTACTTTGTTGTTGCAAGTTTTAGGTGGCCGCTACGGGCTTCTAGCAAGAACCGTTCTTACCTACGCATCAAAACCACAACGATTTTTCGTGAAGTGTGTTGTTTTAACCTTCAACAAGGACCGGCTGTAGTCAAACTTGATTCAACTAAAGTTGGAGAAACAGACACCCGCTAGCCACCCGTGTGCGAAGCATGTCGGTAGAACCAGTCTCATGAACGCGGCCATGTAATGTCGGTCTGGGCTGCTTCATCCAACAATACCGCTGAATCGAAGTAAGACGTTGATGGTAAGCAGTATGACTATTATCGCCCACAACTCATTGTGTTCTACTCGTGCATATATCATCTACGCATAGACCTGGCTCGGATGCCACTGTTGGGGAACATAGCATGCAATTTCAAAAAAAATCCTACAATCACGCAAGATCTATCTAGGAGATGCATAGCAACGAGAGGGGGAGAGTGTGTCCACGTACCCTCGTAGACCGAAAGCGGAAACATTAGGTTAACGTGGTTGATGTAGTCGAATGTCTTCACGATCCAACCGATCTAGTACTGAACGTTGGCACCTTCGAGTTCAACACATGTTTAGCTAGATGACGTCCCTCAAACTCTTGATCCAGCAGAGGGTTGAGGGAGTGTTTCGTCAGCACGATGACATGGTGACGGTGATGGTGATGTGATGCATGCAGGGCTTCGCCTAAGCACTACAACGTTATGACCGGAGGAGTAAATTGTGGAGGGGAGCACCGCACAGGCTAAGAGAACAATTGATTTGCTATATGGTGCCCCCTGCCCCCGTAAATAAAGGAGGGGCTGAGGAGGAGGCCGGCCAAGAGGGGCGCTCCATGGGGGGGAGTCCTACTAGGACTCCACTCCTAGTAGGATTCGCCTCCCCTCCTTTTCCTTTCTTACCGGAGGGGAAAAGGAAGGAGAGGGAGAGGCAAAGGGAAAGGGGGCGCTGCCCCATCCCCTAGTCCAATTCGTACTGCAATGGGGGGAGCGTGCGGCCACCCCTTGCGGCCCTCCTCTCTCTCCACTAAGGCCCATGTAGGCCCAATACTTCCCCGGGGGGTTCCGGTAACCTCTCAGTACTCCGGTAAAATACCCGAACCACTCGAAATCATTCCGATGTCCGAATTGATACGGCCATGCCTAACACTAATGTTGTTGAAGAAAAGAAAAGCTACGACGGGAAGGAACAACTAATTAGTGAAACTTGTGCGCGTGCCAATTCTATGCAAGAGATGAGCCGTGACTCTAGTCCAAAGCTACATGGCACGTCTACATGTTCGCATGCACCAAGTCATTTTATGGATACAACAAGTGGGCTCAGCCTGAGATTAGTCACAAGATGTGCTATAGGGAGATCAAGCCAAGACAGAAATAATTTGATTTGCATTAGAGATATGGGACATATTTCCTGGTTTGGGAAGGAGAATATTACGTGCCATGCAAGTGTAAAAATTCATGCAAGGATCACAGATTGGTTTGAAGTGCACACGGTGCAAACAAGGTTCTTGTTTTTATTCGTGTCACGTAGGAAAAATATTTACCATGCAATAAGATTACTACTCCCTCCGTTCCTAAATATTTGTCTTTTTAGACGTTTCAAATGAACTACCACATACGGATGTATGTAGACATATTTTAGAGTTCTAGATTCACTCATTTTGCTCCGTATGTAGTCACTTGTTGAAATCTCTAGAAAGACAAATATTTAGGAACGGAGGAAGTAGGTACGTGGTGTGCTTTGTCCTTGAAAGATGCCGGCTGGGGTCCACCTGCAAATCACACGAGAAGGCCAGCAACCATTCAAATAAAAAGTCCTAGTCCGTCGTTTGTAAAGATTATACTGCTAGATTATAAAGCATATGATCTATTATTTAAATATAGTGTCCAGGTATCTAATTACTTGTCGGTTTGGTTAGGACGGCTTGCTTTACAAACCAGGTTAGATGGTCGTTTAGAATATAAAGAGCAACTATGCGTTGATGTAAAAGGAGGTTATTTTTTTGATGAAATAAACATGATGTGTTTTTCAGGGTAGACACTCGTATCAAGTTTCGGAGGGATCTTTAGAAAACCTCTGTGTTGCGATTTTTCTTCGTGGAAATTGTTTTGCGCGTGAGTATATTCGTCGAGATTGGTTTTCTCGTGCTGGGCCGCAAGGTTCAAACCCTCTACTTCATGTACATCGCGTGCGTGGGCGAGAGGTTACTACTGCTGAAGGTGGAGTGTCGTGAAAGGTCGGGCCGCAACAACAGATCGGATCTCGCCAACGAGGTTCGGTCTTTATCACGAATACTAACTTCCAATATATGAATCTTTACCTCTCAACCATTTCGAGACTCCTCGTCATGTCCGTGATCTCATTCAGGACTCCGAACAAATTTCGGTCACCAAAACACATAACTCATAATACAAATCGTCATCGAACGTTAAGCGTGCGGACCCTACGGGTTCGTGAACTATGTAGACATGACTGAGACACATCTCCGGTCAATAACCAATAGCGGAACCTGGATGCTCATATTGGTTCCTACATATTCTACGAAGATCTTTATCGGTGAAACCGCAATAACAACATACGTTATTGCCTTTGTCGTTGGTATGTTACTTGCCCGAGATTCGATCGTCGGTATCATCATACCTAGTTCAACCTCGTTACCGGAAAGTCTCTTTACTCGTTCCATAATGCATCATCCCGTAACTAACTCATTAGTTACATTGCTTGCAAGGCTTATAGTGATGTGCATTACCGAGAGGGCCCAGAGATACCTCTCCGATACTCAGAGTGACAAATCCTAATCTCGATCTATGCAAACCCAACAAAACACCTTCGGAGATACCTGTAGAGCATCTTTATAATCACCCTTTTACGTTGTGACGTTTGATAGCACACAAGGTATTCCTCCGGTATTCGGGAGTTGCATAATCTCACAGTCAAAGGAACATGTATAAGTCATGAAGAAAGCAATAGCAATAAATATAACGATCATTATGCTAAGCTAACGGATGGGTCTTGTCCATCACATCATTCTCCTAATGATGTGATCCCGTTCATCAGATGACAACACATGTCTATGGTTAGGAAACTTAACCATCGTAGAGGCTTACTAGGGCCACAGTGTTTTGTCTATGTATCCACACATGTATCAAGTTTCCGGTTAATACAATTCTAGCATGAATAATAAACATTTATCATGATATAAGAAAATATAAAATAACAACTTTATTATTGCCTCTAGGGCATATTTCCTTCAATTTTCTCTACCTTACGTGTAGGAAAATAGAGTTCAAAAAATGAAGAAAACAAGAGATGTACAACTAAACCGAATTCTAGTTCACGTCAATATCAAATGTATTGATCTTGTTTGGCTGATAGACAAACTTCACCAAAATATTTGCTTTCACCTACTTAATATATGAACAGCTATACTGCCAATTCTTTAAAAACTGTATTATCAGCGTGTGGCAAACAACAAATAGTGTACCAGTGAAATTGATTGCCAAAACTTTTGGCAAAGACTGACAAATAAATAGCTTATTTTTCTAGAATACACCATGGAGAGGTGTATCGCCATTCATAGAAGGGAAAGTGGCCAGTACAACCCCTTGTGACTGATATAGTGCCAAGATGGCAAACAACACAACACTGATCCCTAAGATTGGGAACCACAATCAGTACGATCAATGACAAGAGAACTCGGCTTGCCTTACCTCTAGCCAATAAACAAATGAAGCTTACTGGGAGGAAAATAATCCCAAATGAGATTGAGAAAATCTTTGGTCATGCCATAATGTTCACAAGCTTTAGTCAATAAGGTTTGTTCCATTTCGCTTAGACCTCTGAGTAGAGAAAAACAATGTCAAAAAAGTATGTTGGCTCCGTGCAACTCAAAACTCTGGTTTTTTATTTGAGTAAGAGAAAAGTGCATATTGTTCCTGAACTTATCAAAAAGATCAAGTTATAACTCCGAACCCTAATATCGGACAAATTATCGGCATGAAATCCTAAAACATATTGATTTCCAACCCTAGGCAGCTCGAACACGGTTTTGATGCCACACGGACGACAATGTCATCTTGGTGGGTCCCATAACTTACCCAAGTCATCCATGGACCAAGTCAAAATCAGGCTCTTCCTCTCTCTCTCTCTCTCTCTCACACACACACACACACACACACACACACACCCACACACACACACACACACACCTCCCACTGCCACCCTCACCTGATTACCGTGCTTGCATCCAGCGCCTGCTCCCTCGCCTACTGTCGTCGCTCGTCCACTATGATTCCTAGTCCAATGGCCGGAGCAGCAACCATCGTCGTACCCACGTGCATATCCTCCCACTCTCTCATATGACCTTAATGATGCCTATCATGCCAAATCCGGCCACCATTGATCTCCGCTTCTTCACCCCCCCCCCCCCCCCCCTTCTCACTTCCCACTCTGTGATAGACCCCGTCTCCGTAAGCCACCACTGCATTTCATCCCCTCGACGAGCAGTGTGTCGAGTTTTTCATTTACTCCACTCGGATGGGGTCTGGTGGCTCTCCTCCGAGCATCATGGTGTGCAACGTCCTACTGGCGAGCTCGCCCACAACGGCTATGACGACGACGATAGGTATGACGAGCAATATAGAGGAAAATGGGAGGGGTTGTGATTTTGATCGGATCATAGTTGACTCGGGTAAGTTGAGGGTTCCACCAAGATGATGTGTTGTCTATGTGGCATCAAAACCAGGTTCAAGATGCCGAGGGCTAAAATCGAACAAATTCAGGAATTTAGGGGGGGTAGTTTGTACGGTTTCAGGAGTTTAGGGGGTAATTTGTCTGGTTCGAAGCTCGGGGTTGTGATATGATCTTTTCGATAAGTTGGGGTAATATGTGATGTACTGTTTCAATAAATGGAACCCAGAGCTGTAGACTTCATATACGCCCGGGGGAGGGGGGAGGGAGGTTAGGGGTCAGCATGACAAGAAAAATTTATTTTCGCTTGTACAGTGAAGGTGGGAAGTGAGTAATTAATTTCAATGGTCGGGTCAGGATTAGTGGGTGCGACTACTTAAAGGGTGCCCCTGGCGCGAGAGAGGGGGGGGGGGGGGGGGGGGTTGTCACATGGCGGCTTGCTAGCCCAGCGAGCATGATGCGTGATTTGTCTATGTTTTTATCCTTAGGTTTTGTGCAAACGATTTTTTTTTCCTTGTGGGCAGCTCTGCGCATGCACTGGACTATTGGCGGTATTGCACGTACAAGACGTGTAGGTGTGTTGCGTGATTGTCAAAAAGTTGCCGGATGTGTGTTCCGTTATGAAGTGTATAAGTGTGCTCTGTGGGATGTGGGGTGTATGGGCGTGCTCTCACATGGAGCGCAGTATGCTGCAGTAGGGTTGAGATCTTCTGCAGTACCGTATGGTGCTGTAGTGTCGATGACATGTGGGGCCAGGTCCCACATGGCAGTGACTGTACAGCACCGTACAGTATTGCAGAGGATCCTAACCCGCTGCAGTATGGGAGCACAGTATATAGAGGAGTACTGTTATACTACAGTTGGGGTTAAAAAAAAATAGTAGTACTCCCTCCGCTCCAAAATAAGTGACTCAACTTTGTACTAACTTTGCACTAAAGCTAGTATAAAATTCAGTCACTTATTTTGAGACGCAAGGAGTACTATGGTTGGGAGTACAATATACGTCAAAAAAAGTTAATCAAAACCTATTAACATGGAGGCCTAGTCCAAAATCTCGACAAGAGATCGCAACAGCAAAAACGGTTTAGAATTTGGACACGCAAATTAAGATATTTTCTTAATGCAGATCTAGAAAGAAGAAAATCAGCCATTCCATCCCTCTCATGGTGGGAATCGGATTCTCTAACATGAAGAAGACTTTCCTTCTTCACATTCATAGGATTAAGACTAAAATGATTTAAATTAACTTGTAAATTACAAACCTACTGTATGCATTTACAAAAATTACATACAAACAAGGTGCAATAAAATCAATTTCAGATTTATTTCTATAAACAGTAACTATGTACAGTAGCCTGTCGCTACAGTGCTCGCTGCAGTATCCCTGAATTTCCTTTTCTATTTTGCATTGTAACTTAACTGACTTCTCTCCTCTATGTTAGGTTAGAGGATCCCTTCCCCTCACGGTGAGGGAAAATCTACTCCCTCCGATCCATAAGGACCATAACAAGTGTCGTGGTTTTAGTTCAACCACCACACTTATCATGGATAGGAGGGAGTGCTAAAGTTGTTTCTAGGCTGGAGATGCTCTGAACTTCTCTAAGACGAAATACACTCTTACCCGGTGATCTGAGATCAGATGGCGCACCATCCGTCTCTCCTCTCTTTTGGTCCGTTCCTGCGCCTCCAACGACGAAACGAGGCCGAGAGTGAAGTCTATTTGAAACCTTGAATTCATACAGCTAGTCGGGATCAAACCCTAACCTTTCAATCCCTGAAATCTGTACCTTGTACTTATAGATCCCGGTCTATTTTAACCCTGGATCCGGTTATGCCAGTTTGGTGTGTTGGGAAAATATTGATCCCGGCCAGGATTATTCTCTTCTCTCACTGAGTACATGGGTCCACTTGTCATATTCATCTTCTGCTCATTCTCTTCATCTCTCTCTGTAGGAATCACAATGCTCAAGCCCAGCCAACCGGTGCCCACGGCAACGGGAAGCATGGCGTGGTGCCTTGTCCTCGTGAGTGTGCGACGGCAAGGGAACGCCTCCCTCGACATGGCCGCACCGCCTTGCCTCGCCATGCGCCATGCCATGGACAAGAGAATTCGGGGGTGCTCCACCGGCCGCCGGCCCCTCCTTTCTGTTGGAGTTAAAGATGGAATAACCCGGCGCTGATGCGTGTCTTGGGTCCGTTGACTAACTAGGTCAAGTAGCAACCTGGTGCACGTCCCAGTGGATTGACAAAAGGAGATCGTGCTACTAGGAATCAAGGATCAAGGCAGTCGGAGTTAGTGCTAGCTTTGTACTATGTTGCCGCCGGCCAGGAGAAGCTTCGTCGTCGTCGTCACACCGTCGCCGTGGTCGTGCAGCTCGTGTGGCACCATGTAAGCACACAGGACGTTCGTGTTGTTATCATTCATCCACCTGCGCCGGCCAGTCGTGGTGCTTGCTGCTTGGCAAGGTGAAGCTCTAGCTCTTCATCGCCATCTTCTCCTCCGCGAGGAGGATGAGGAGCCAGCGAGTGCGGCACTCGGCCAAACCCAACACGACTCGCTCGCCGTGCCCCGTCTTCTCTCCGCTGTTAGCAGCACGCGGGCTGGCTTGGAGGGGAGGAGCAGCACGCGCCAATGCCAGGGCGGAGGCCGTTTAGGAACACGAAAACTTCAACGGTTGTTCCACGGGACGGCAACAGGCCTAGACGCGACCATCGACGGGTTGCTGCATGCGTTCGCGTACAGCGAGTTGTCCGGCTCCAGTGCACAGGGGCGGCAGTTCAACTGCTTCTTCCGCCTCAACAAGTTCGCCGCTAACCAACGCCCACGCCGTTCTGCGGCCGCCCGTTCCACCATTTTAGGAGAGAGAGGAGGGGAATTGGGGATAAGGTGGAGACTGAAGAACGGAAATGACATGTGGACCAGTGTTGTAAGTGAGAGTACAGATTAAACCCGGTCGGGGTCATCTTTTTCCTAGTGCGCCAAACAGGTTCGAGGTTGAAATAGACCGGGATCAATTAGTAGAGGGTACCAACTTCAGGGATTGAAAGGTTAGGGTTTAATTTGGACGAGTCGTATGAATACAAGGTTTAAAATAGACTTCACTCCGAGGCCGAAGACAGAAGAGCCCGAACGAGATTTGTATTTCTCTCCCCTGCTGAAGCTGAACAACCAAAAGTCGTTTTCGTCGTCTGCGCCTCGGCGCAAATGGAAAGCATCTGGCTGGGTCTGGCTGTTGATCGACACGCGTGGCCTGATGAGCACAACGTGTGCGGCCACAGCAGCCAACAAGGCGGTTGCGCTGCCGCATGGGCAGCACAGCACAGCACACCGGCTTGGGCTCTTCGGCCAGTTCTTCAAAGCCATTCGCACCAGAACGATCTCCGATCAGCTGCAACTCTCTCTCGCTCTCCCTCTCCTGCAAGACAGATGATGAGGTTCTGGTCTCTGCTCGCCGTGGCATGGCTGCCCGTTCTGCAGGTCCTCCTCGCCGGCCTCCTCGGGGCATGCCTCGCGTCCAGCCGCTTCGACGTCCTCACCTCCGATGCTCGGAGGCACATAAACAAGGTCATCACGCATGGCATCACTTAGAGGTTTATTACAAGACATAACAGTGATTTCAATCCATTTGTTTGCTTGATTTTGCAGGTTGTTTACATCGTGTTCGTCCCGTCGCTCGTCTTCTCGAGCTTGGCAGGCACCGTCACGCTCAAGGACATCATTTCCTGGTTCGATCGAATTATCTACTATAATATTTGCATAGATTAATGAAAATTGTTCTCTCAAAAAAAAAAGATTAATGAAAATTGTGCTACGTATTTGATTGCTCATTTCTGAACTTGATGATGAGTTAAGGTGGTTCATGCCAGTGAACATGGGCATCATATTCCTCATCGGAGCGGCTCTAGGGTGGCTGGCCGTCAAGGCCCTGAAGCCAGGAGCACATCTTCAGGGGCTTGTCATTGCTTGCAGCTCAGCAGGCAAGTCATCCACTCACACAGAAATGGCCATTCTGTTTCATCAGTTTTCAGATAAGCAAACCTTTCTAACCAAGCCTTTAATGTGCTAATATTTTCAGGTAACTGGGGAACTATACCTCTGATGATTGTCCCGGCGATTTGCAGCGAGGAGGACAGCCCCTTTGGTCATGCCGACGCCTGCAAATCTCTCGGGCTCTCCTACGTCTCGCTGTCCATGGCGGTAAGCTCATTGTCGCCCGATCGAGACTGTCAATACTGTCATGGTGCATTTTGATTCAGAAATGTTTCATGCAGCTAGGGAATTTCTTTATCTGGACTCATAGCTACAGCGTCTTGAAGAGATCTGCTCAGCTGTACAAGAAATGCAGTGATCCTGCAACTAACATAAGGAAGGAAGAAAACTCGGGAGAAGCCGAGAACGGCAATCATGTGTCTTTTCTTCCCCTGTCGTCAGGGGAATTTCATGAGGATGTAGAGAGCAACCCGGTAAGTAGTAGTAGCAAACTCTCTCATTGCGTTGAAAAGATTAAACTGCGGGAGTGATGAACAGACCTTACATTTTCTGAATTGGGGTTGTAGGTATGTTCTAGCTTGCCTTCCAACGGTGCTGCTGGTAGCTTCCTGCACTACTTAAGAAAAGCAAAGGATTTGCTGGTAGAGATACTGAATGAACTGTGGTCACCTCCCAGTGTTGCAGCGGTATGTGACTCTGCTTTGCACCACAGTGATCATGCAAATGAGCTCTGGAATTCAGATCTAACTGCTACCGCTCTGTAGCTCGTAGGGTTTACCGTCGGTGCAATCGACAAGCTGAGACCACTCGTTACGGAGGAAGACGGCCCTCTCCGAGTAGTCCAAGATACTGCAAAGTTACTAGGGTAAGTCTAGATAGCGCCGCTGCTTCTTGCTTGGATATTGCATCTTTATGTCAACTGATGCTGCTGACCTTCTCTTGGATGACACCCCAAACTTGGGAGCAGAGATGCCGCGATACCATGCACCGTCCTCATACTTGGCGGGAACCTTACAAAAGGTAATAATGTTCATTCTCTGACAAGACTTCCTCGCAGTTTTCTCAGTTCATGCATTTTTTTTTTATTTTTTCCATGCTCATGTTTAAAAAAAATTGCACGGCCAGGCAGAGGCAGGACGACGATGAAGCCACTGGTGGTCGTATCGATCATCGTGATACGCTTTGTCATCGTCCCCGCCTGTGGAATCGGGGTGGTGAAGGCAGCCAGCGAGCTCGGGTTCCTGCCAAGATCGCCCCTGTACCGCTACGTTCTCCTGCTACAATCCACGGTTCCCCCGGCCATGAGCATCGGTATGCCAACTTACCACCGGAGTGTATTATGGTGAAAAATGTGAGCGTGTACTGAGGTGTTGGTTCCTCTTCTTCTGCGTTGCAGGGACAATAGCCCAGCTGTTTGATGTCGGCGAAGAGGAGTGCTCCATCGTCTTCCTCTGGACGCACCTGGTTGCCGCCCTGGCGCTCACGCTCTGGTCGACGGTGTTCATGTCACTCGTGTCCTGAGACCTGAGGCTCTCCTCGGCAAGAAAATTTTGCGTCACCTCATTTGTGCAATTTTCAAGCATTGTTAAGTGACAACCGAAATAAGAGATCTGCCCAGAGATGAGCAACTGATAAGCGGAACACAGCAGGTCATGGCAGATTTTTAGCATCAATAAAGAAATTTTTACAACTCTGCAGAGCAATTCCAGGCTGATTTGACGATATCATAAATCACCAATGTTTGTTGAATTAAAGAATAGACCCTAGTACAATGTCGTAGCGGAAAAAGGGTGAATGCACTAATGTTACAGTTACAGTTACATTTGTTGTTCATATGAGGGTGAGCTGCAGCTTGGGGCGGTGGGGCTGAGGCTCCACCACTTCCATATGGATCATAACACTCTGCAACACAGCATAGCTTATGTTTGTTCCAGGCTTGGTTACTTTCTGGTGCACCTCGTCGACTACCCAGTCTGCCCCTTTGTCTCCCTTCGCCGTAAGATAGATGGGCCCTTCTATGCCAAACCTGTTGCGAAAATGTACCAAATGAGAACAAGAAAGGTTCACGGATGATGCTGGAATTGAAGTAACGACTACAGTATTATTTGGAAGTATTCGGAAAAATTAAAACTCTCCAGATTGAGAACAAGAAGGAATGACACAGGGCATGTTTGGTTCATCCCCTGCACAGACTTAAATTATCCCTGGAATGACCATGACATGTGGCCCCGTGTAGCACCTAATATTTATGGGCTCCAAATTAGAATATGGATATCGATTTGTTGATCCCATCATAAGAAATTCGAAGGTGCAAACAGATTGCAAATCACCCGCCAGGTTTAGATGATACTGCAATAAATGAAGCTGGATGGATGCCTAATCAATCAAATCAATGTGCCAGCCATAGTTTCCCACATTATCTTGGCATGCATAAAAAATGCTGGCCACATTTTGTATCAGTTTTTACACGCCTAAAAACTGGGAAACTTCTGTACGGCACTTTGGGGTGCATTACAAGATACAGAAAGAAAAGCAAATCCTAGCCTGCTAGCTAATCTCCATGAGCATTATTAATTTTTGGCATCGCCAAGGAAGGTTAGGGAACCAAAATGCCCCATAGTGTGTCAACCAAATGCTCGAATATCTCAATACTTATTAAACTACAAACAATTAGCAGCCAACTAATTTGTTTAAGCAGACCTGCCATCTCAGATTTCTAAGAACACAGTGACCAGAAACAAGATTGAAGCTCAGAATTCATGCAATAGCAATTGGCAGATCCTAGTTTTGGTTACTCAGGTCAACCAGTAAGTTTGTACTAATTTAATTTAAGATGACTGACCAGGTCTTTGCTGGGGTGTGATTTTTTATACTTGTGACTTCTGAGCAGGATGTCCATTGTTAGTCTAACTTGGCAAATAAATGAGAAGGTGGGAGAGGGGGGGGGGGGGGGGGATCCATACTTTGGGACGAAGACTATGAAACCATTTGCCTTGATCTTTACTATTCTAGCTTCAGTATCCACGGGCCTGCACAGTTAAAAAGTGTAGAGCAGTATTAATGATCCTAACTATGGTCACTCAGATGATATATGTACTCCAAGAACAGACTTGAGCCATTTCTTACTACCCTCATCTTAAAGAACATACTATCTACTGTAACTTATATCAATAGAAGAGCCATTGACAATTAAAATGTACCTTGTCCTGAAATATATAAGAGTGTGAAGCTCAACCGATGCTCTGCTTGCCATTTGGGCATTTCTGTGCCTATAATTCAAGTCTGACATGATAATAATGTCAGTATCAAATGTTGCAAAACATATAAAGACCCACTTCAGTAGTGCATTGGATCACTCACTGTCAGCTATGCCTGTGAGTTGTGGACCATCCTGGAAGACTGGTGGAAGTTTCGCAATATCTAGAGCAGCAGCTAGCAACCTATGCACCACAACATCTGCAATCGATAAGATGTAGAATCAGAAACCAATCTCACAGTTTATACGTTTCCTCCTCTTCTTTCTTCTACTCCCTCCGTCCCATAATATAAGAGCTTTTTTTACACTACACTAGTGTAAAAAATGCTCTTATATTATGGGACGGAGGGAGTACATTTTAACTTAGTCTACAGAAAATACAACGCATTACAAACGACTTTCATTTTGTACAAAAGGTGCATGAAAATTGTTATTCCAACTGAAATAATTAGCTCATAGCCGGAGAAAGTACTCCCTCTGTAAAGAAATATAAGATCGTTTAGATCACTACTTTAATGATCTAAACGATCTTATATTTCTTTACGGAAGGAGTAACATTTATAAATACTTGCTATGTCCAACAATCATCAGTCGAATTCAGTAATATCGATGAGCATCAGAGCACCTAACGGCGAAGAAAAACTAACCTGCATATCTGCGAATAGGAGAAGTGAAATGAGTGTACAGAGCAGATGCAAGCCCATAATGATAATACTCAGACAAGCTCAAATCTCCACTGCAAAAGTAAACTGCCTGTGTATTGCAAGAATAAGTTATATAGATAGTTGAAATCAGTAAGTCAGAATATTTTGAACTTCAAAACTGCTATCATACTTGTGTCATGCATCTAGTTGCCAAAATCCGGATAAGCTTGTTGAAGTACGGGTCATCTCTCTGCATGTGAAGTATTAACAGAAGGTGAGATAACACTCCAAACAAATATTACCCAGCTACATAGGACTGTCACCTAAATGTGAATACACCGTGGAGTAAAATAATACAGGTCATTCTCACCTTCGCATTATCAAGTGATTCAGCTAATGCTTTTGAGGATGATACGTCCAGATTTAGTCCAACAGAAGAGGCGGTACGGAGTAATGGCTCAAGCATCTCCTTTGTTGGGCTAGGATGACGCCTGGCAATCAGAGAAAAATTAACATGCTCAGAAAAGGTAATTTAAATGATAAAGCAGCTGTAGGAAAGAACTAGTACATTCTTTGGAATTGCTGCATAAATAGTGTAAGAAGATGGCAGTCACAAATAAGTTTTTAAACCATTCCTTGGCAAGGACAAACTAGTCAACGGCTGAATGTATTTTTTTTCACAGTTGCCAATATGTGTCAAATGGAAAATATTGGTATCAAATATCGAGAATAAGTTCATGAGCAATCATACAAATGAAACTTGGTAACATCAGGAGACGTCATAGTCACATAATAATTTTGGTATCCTACCTCATTGGACTGAACTCTCCTGTGCAATTGGGTATTTATTAATGATTGAGTCTAAGCAACTTTAGCTCTATAAGCTTGAATGAACAGATCAACAGGTCAAAAAGTGTATTCAATTATGAATAAGACATGATCAATAATTTCAAAGGGATCTCCTAGAAGTTCAGATATACTTGGCTGCACTGCCAGAGTGATAACCTTGATCTGATCCAAACGTGACAAAATAAGAAAGAACAGAGCAAATGTGTACCGTAGCAATGAACACAAGGGGTAGTGCTGCAAAATCTTCTCAGCAACAGAAACATTTGCTGCCAACATAAACTCTTCAATCATTTGGTTTGCCTCACGAATTTGATATATTCCTGTTGAACTTGAGTGTAAGTATTTCAACTATAAAAAAAAGGGCAACCTGGTGCATGTAGCTCCCGCTTGCGCAGGGTCCAGGGAAGGGTCCGACCACTTTGGGTCTATAGTACGCAGCCTTTCCCTACATTTCTGTAAGAGGCTGTTTCCAGGACTTGAACCCATGACCTCATGGTCACAAGGCAGCAGCTTTACCACTGCGCCAAGGCTCCCCTTCGTAAGTATTTCAACTATATAAGTCAAAAATAGTACAGGAGTCAGGTTTACAAATCTGAATACCTATGTCGAGGGGATCATGAGTTTCACTGTCAATTTCGAATTTGACTTCTGCTGAAGCAAGAGTCAGAGCCCCTCTTTCGCAACGTCGATTTCTCATTATCTACATAAGCATTGAAAACATAAGCTTAATAATAGTACAGGTAGTACTACCTCCTTTCACAAATATAAGATGTTCTGACATTTTTCTGATTCGGATGTATAAAGGCGCATTTTAGTGTGTTTGTTCACTCATTTCAGTCTGTATGTAGTCCATATTGAAATATCCTAAACATCTTATATTTGTGAACGGAGGGAGTACATGGTTTCAGACAAGAATATTTATTGCAGACCGAGATATGGTAACACAAGAACAAACCTTTGCTAATGAATTTAAGTTCCGCAAGTCTACAGTCAGTGGATCGGCCAAACGGCTGGAAATTTCAAGGAATGAAACGATCAATTTTATGACAATGTTTTTGGCCTGCTAGACAAACATAAAATTGTACTTCCGCATATAAGTAATGCAAGCTGAATGCCAGAAAGCACCTGTCATCCATTCTTGCTTGGGCTTCTACATAAGACATTGCAGCACAAGACTTGATAACACTCTTTGTGTATCTTGAAGATATGATATCAGCATCAGGTGTCATTTCCTGTACACAGAACATTCAAAAAATTCAAAGCGCCAGGATACATGAATTAGCATACTCATTTAAAGAGACAGATGTAATCACTTCAAGACGCACGAGGATGAACAGAAGAAATGCCAAAGGCAGATGATGATAATACTCTGTTCGCGATACCACAGGATAAAAAATGCCAGGCTATTGCCGTAATCCAACATGCAGGCATGTTGTATGACTTGGATCTAACAAGTTAGTAAGTTTCTAAGCACGCCGTACTCTGCACTCAAGAGTCTCAGAGAAGATTTTTCTTTGAGGAAAATGGCATGTCAAGCTATTGCCCTAATCCAACATGTAGGTATATTGTATGACTTGGATCTAACACATTAGTAAGTTTCTAAGCACATTGTACTCTGCACTCAAGAGTCTCAGAGAAGATTTTTCTTTGAGGAAAATGGCATATACAGCAAATTACACATGAATTGCAGGAACAAATTGTATATAAAACTAAAAGGTTAGGGTGTATTGACAAATGACCCAAATCACTAGTGAGAGCAAAAACCTAATGGCCACATTTAAATATCCCCGTACATCAGAAAATCAACATCATAAAAACACAATTTCACAATTAGGCTCACCCAAATGACGGAGAATGCCAGCCTCTCAACATCAGCACGAAGAGAACAAACATCTAAAAAACAACAAAAATTGGAAAAACAATGAGTCACTTCTGCTCATACATACTAAAATTAACGTGAGTATTATCAAATTCAATGCAATGCTTCGGTAAGCAGTTGATTCAGTAATCAGTAATTCGGTGTGCATGTCATATAAATGAAAACAATACCTTCAGTTAGAGGCTTCGGTAGCATGTCAATTCGTTGTCCAACAAGATAAACAGAAGTTGCCCTTTGAGAGGCCTCCTCATCAAGAGGGGTACCAGGATGGACAAAATTAGTGACATCAGCAATATCTGGTCAGTCCAAGTCAAGAACTGCAAAATCTCCACATCAATAGCAACAGCATAGAACAAAATGGGAAAGAAACACATCCCATATATCTCCTGCCGATAACATATAGCTTTCATTACCCAAGGTCAAGATCAGAGATAAAATAGTTTGACCCCCGGAAACAAGGACTAGCATAACAAAAAAATGTAAAAAAAGCCAATCATTACATCAGCAATGCTAGGGCATTCGCAATGGTTTGTATCTATTGGTGAGATAATGCATTAAGCGAATGAATAGATACAATCCCGATTTAAATGTGTTGTGTCTAAATTGGCCATATGCTTCAGCATTAAATCTACATTGTTTTTTCTCAAATTAGTGGCATCTAGTATGAGATACAACCTGCATCTCTCTCTCCATTAACTCCCCCACCACCAAATCTTTAATCCTAACTGGCAATGCGTACATGAACCACTGTGAATGCCCCCAAACCCATTTTCCATGGGGAAAGTATTCCTGGAAATTGGCATTCCTATTGAAATTGAGTAAATCCACACACCAAGAGCAATGGTCTATCAACCAAAAAGAATTAGGAATTGAGTTTGATCCAAGCAAAAGCATATAGAACAAAATCACATGATTTGGTTCTTTCATTATGATTAAACAATCAAGCTTATGTGATGAACCACTGTGAATGCCCCCAAACCCATTTTCCATGAGGAAAGTATTCCTGGAAATTGGCATTCCTATTGAAATTGAGCAATCCGTGCACCAAGAGTAATGGGCTATCAACCAAAAGGATTTAGGAATTGAGTTTGTTCAAGCAAAAGCATATAGAACAAAATCACATGATATGCACACTTATGAGATGAGCTCAAACCCAGGTAGATGCAACAGATCCTACTCACAATTTATGAAGCCATTGTCGAGTAAAAAAAGGAAGGATGACAAATATTAACTCAAAAAGTACAAATTCAAAAATTGATGAGAATAAGATTAACAACCATTGCAAACTTGAACTGTGTACTAGGATGTAAACTGATAAAGGATACGGACTCCAACTTCAAAATTTCCATTTGGAAGCGGTGTGCAATGTAGTGCATCATCAATATCCCTACAACCTAAATAGCAGTTTAATGGTAAGAATGCAATTCAACTACAAAAGAATAGGGTACACTTATCATGGTTAACTTACCAGGTGGATCCACACTAAAGACTCTCACATGCCGCAAGTCTTGCCTATTAGGATTAGCCACATCCTCGGGTGACAATGTCCAAGGCAAAGGCGGCAAACAAGCAAGGACTTGTGTAGAGAAAGGTCTTGTGTTAATATCATTCTCTATTAGGACAACCTGTATTATGTGTATATCAGTTAGCATGCTAGGATCAAATGCATCATCTTAACATGCAGCAACTAACTGGATTACACAGGCTGGACTACAGCTCCTACAAAGTGATGTGATAAAAATTGGGTATACAAGCTTGCCTCTGTTTCAGTTTCTTTATCGCCAATATCTCCTATAGTCCGCACATAGTGTCCTGATGGGTATCGAGACATGACATCCCATGAATCAACTGCAACGATAATCCTTTTATTTAAAAGATTCCCAAGTTGTCTAGTTTGAATCCGAATCTTAGGAATTCTTCGATCTTTGGACACAAATAGAGCATGAGCAACGCCCCCGCTACCAGCAGGCATGGGCATTGGCTCCAATGATCCACAATACCTGCAGTATACAAGTATTTCATTTTTATGCATCAATACACAAAAACAACTTTAGTTGCAATATAAACTAAATAGTTTGCTGGATGGAACAAGTATTAGCATAATCTTGGCAACATACAAATAGTGATGTCATGTCTAACCAACCAAAGATTGTAAGAAATAACTGAAATATTGAAACCTTTTTTTTTTGCGAAATATTGAAACCAACATGTGTGAAGTAGCAGGGCAGAAATGCTGTCAACATACAGCATGCAGGCATATAGACGTAAAAACACGAGCAGGATATATCCTTCTGGGTTAATATTTCACATTGACTGAATGAATTGTGCATATTCTGATATCATCTTTCCATATCAGGAGATAATAATTAGATAAATATCATTCAGATCATATAGAACTCACGAATTCCAATTCCGCTTGATGATACCAACAACACGTCCAACTGGACGACTGGGGACTGAAGCAGCTGATGATCCAACTGTTGATTGCGTGGAATTTGTGTTTCGTGGAGCATCATCAGCACTATTTGGAACCAACCGGACATCATCTTCATTATCATCTTCTGAAATAACAGAAACATCCATCAGATAAGAAAAATGAGATGCATCAAAAAATGAACAACATACCATCATCATCAGCAATAAATGACTTCGAATCATGCCACTGGTCCTGTGGCAAGAGTTCTACAGCAACTATATCTCCGTCAAAGGACCTGTTCATATTTGAACTCCCACGGATAATAATCTCATCCCCAATGCTCTCACTTCCGACATATGCTTCAAATGGATTGTAACGATTAACCCGAAGCTTCCCTTGATGATAAATTCCACAGCGCAGACCAGATGTAATTTCCGACATAGGTTTATGCTGCAATAATATCAAGGTAGCGTATATTATATTTGACACTAGGTGGTTATTGTAGCAAGAACGTGCAGATGAAAATTGCATAGTTAATACTAGCTTGGTATATACCTCATTGTAAACTATTTTCCTTTTGGATGGTCTAAGATCTTCTACATCTTCCATGGCAACATCTCCGCTACTTGGGACAACCACCAAATCGAGCAAACCAGGCTGCGCAAGCGATCGTACATATGACTCAACTGGAACCAGAAATAGTTTGTGAGGCAACCATAAAATAGTATTGTAAAGGATTCAGCTATGAATTTCATGTAACAGACTATCCAACTAGCACCTGTCTCTGCATTTAGGCCTTCTTCAGTAGCTTTCCTTTTGTTATCTCTATCATTTGTTACCAGCAACACCTTGGCACTGTCACCGAGGTGACTCTGGTACCAACGAGCAGCAACACGGATTGCTGAATAGAGAAGAAGTGGCGAGTAAAGAGCAGAGCGTACATAAAGTGTACATAGAATAACTGGAAATGAGATAAACTGTACATAAATATAACTAAGCAACTCAGTACCTCTATCATTACGATCATTTGGGCTCTCTCCAACCATCTCCTTGACATAAGTATCCCTGTATGTTTCTCAGTAAATGAGTAATCCTAACCATAAGAACAGGGAAGAATAACATCGCCGATTCTAAGCAGATGCAAGTTCTGATGTGGGCAGCTTACACGTCTCAATGGACAAAGGCAGAATTACTAATTGGTTGCACGTTTGCACTGCAACTCATGCAGAGAAATTTTGCCAGTGCAATCGTGGAAATACTGCTCAAGTTCAGGTCTAAGTGTCATACATTCCAAAGATAACTGCCGTTGGGAGGGAACACCACTTGAACACACAAAATCGACAGAATCAACTTGGCCCAGTTTAAATAATTTGCTGCAAGTCAGCTTAGTTACTCTAAGAAATGCGGCCAGAGAATCAGAGCAGTTGCATAGCTCCAAGAAAAAAACTCAGAGCAGATGCAGGGGTGATCTCAGTAGCTTATTCCTTGAGTCATTGATTTTCTCACTCTAGTGACTAATTATACTTTCATATCCACCTGGTATATGTGCACATTTACATCGACTAGAAATCTCAACGAGTTTTGCTTCAAATAGGAACTAAGCAAATGTACGAAAGGCCAAACTCACATCTAACAAATCGACCAAAACAGCAATTCGAGAACCAAGGGTAGAATTCAGGCGTACCTGTGGTGCTCGTTGGTGAACACGAAGAACCTCCGAGCCGTGTTGGTGCACAGGGTCTTGAGCCTGTTGTACACGGAGAGGTTCTTATTCTTCACTTCGTCCAGCACCACCGACAGCACCACGACATCCTCAATCGCCGGATTCTCCAACAAATCGATCTGCAGCAACCGCTCGGAGCATCAGCAATCGGAGCCCCCGGACCATACAAGGCACGCTAAATACGAGAGGTGGGAGCGGGAGCGGGAGAGCAGGGGCACCTGGTGGAGCACGACGTTGGTGTCGACGACGAGGATGGCGGCGGCGTCGGCGTTGAGGCGGCGCGCGGCCGCGTCGCAGGAGGGGCAGGAGAAGGCGCCGCAGGGGATGTCGTCGCGGAGGTAGTGCTCCCGGACCACCTGCGCATACGGGGGGAGGGGGTTAGCTAGGGTTTCGGCGGGGCCTCGGCGAGGCGGTGGTTGTGGTGCCGAGCGGCGACCTTGACGACGCGGCCCTGCTTCGTCTTCTTCACGAAGGACTTGCTCTGCAGCATGTTGGCGAGCTCGGCGGGGCGCGGGGGAGCGGCGTCGGCCGGGGGCGAGGGCAGACCTTCGGCGGCGAATGGCGGCGGCGGCGGCGGAGTACAGGGGTTTAATAGGTTTGTCTGGTGCGTGCGTGGTCGGCTAGTACTGGGTTGAGCTTAGCCTGGGTCTGCGTTTGGGTCCGGGTTTCCGATTCGAGTCTGAGGTCGGTCGTAGGATTTTCGCAGCAATTCTACGGAATTTGTATCTCAGTTATTTTATAAAAAGAACTTCAGATCTACTCTCTTCGTTCCTAAATACAAGTCTTTATAAAGATTCCACTATGAACTTATACGAAGCAAAATAAGTGAGACTACACTCTAAAATGCATCTATATACATTCATATGTTGTTCATAGTGAAATCTGTACAAAGATTTTTTTCATAATAAAATCTTTACAAAGACTTATACTCTCTTTGTCCCAAAATTCTTGTCTTAGATTTGTCTAAATACGGAGATACATCCGTATCTAAACAAATGTAAGACAAGAATTTTAGGATGGAGGGAGTATTTCGAAACAGAAGAAGTATTTATCACACATCATGGCAGTACAAAGGACACATTCAAGCTAACAGATGTAGGTTTCTATGCCTGAATTATATCCCAGCGTTCACCGCCGATGAGTAAAAATAAACCTCTGTAATTCGGAAATAAAATCCAAACAACTTTTCAGTGAAATCCATTCTTGTTTCATAGTAGGAATCTCACGTTAAGCTCATATTACGTTTTTTTTTCCTCTTTGAAATGTACATTACAGTTTCACTCTCCTTTTTGCGGGAACTTTAAGAGCTTTATTTGACTTAAAGCATTCATTCGATAGTCAACCAGAAGCATACTGATCAGAAACTTAAGAAGTCCATGGATCCCAGCTCTCGATCATTGCCAGTGTGCATATACCTCTCGCGTGTCCTGTGGCCGGCACCGGCAGTACCGGAACCATATTCGGGTTCAAGTGTCAGCCGTGCGTCAGGTTGGCGTTCGGCAATGGCACGAGGATGGCATTCTCCTAGTAGTGCCGGTACCGGTCGACGGGAACGTAGATGCAGTCGCGCTTGGCTGGCGGCACTGACGACGTCATAGTGAAGGTCGCCGCGCAGGCCCGAGGAAGAGTCGGCCTCGTGGTCATGCGCTCCGGGCCTCCACTTCTGAGGCATGGTGAGCAGCGGCAGTGGGTAGGGGTGGTTTTGTCGGGCGGCTGAGGGTGGAGAGAGGGGGAGAGTGGGCGTGGTGCCCCTCCAGCGCACGCGCGCATTTAAAAGGACCAACGGGGTGGTTGTGTGGCTGACAGGTGGGGTCGGGGAAAACGTGCGATGTCTCCGCCTGGTACCCATGTGGACACAAACACGAGCCAAATTTACGGCGATTTGCGTCCACACAAACACCAGACGAACACAAAATGGGTTTGCGTCCGTGCGTTGAGTTGTCATTTCTGCCCACACGGATCCAAATGAACAATAACGGATGAAATGTGTCCATACGTTGGAGTTTGCCCTTAACCCCGCCTCCACCCCCCCCCCCCCTCTGAGCATGCCTCTTCTTAAATTGGGTTTCTTTTCTTTTGTCTTTTTTTGGAGAGAAAAGGCTCGGGCAAGCCCGAGTAGGGCTTGGACCTCAACCGGCTTCGAATTAACAAAGCCATCAACTGCCCAGGAAACAATCAACAACAACATAAAAGCATAACAGTAAAGCAGACCAAATGGCAGGCACAAGGTGAGGAAGGTAAGAAAACGACTAGCAAGCATGAAGCAGAAGCTACAACATCAAAGTCTCGCCCGTCAGTGCACCCTTTGCAGAAGAATCACCGACGCCCCAAACACGAAGCACATCAGGACGCTGCAGAAGGACGAAGACGCCACCGGAGACACGTCTAGAAGGAGAGCACCACAGCCACGGGACAAACCAGAGCTCATCAGGACCATCTGCCCTTACCACCAACACATCACAGTCACAGGAGAGGGGACCCCTATCCCCTCTCGCCCAGGCTCACTTGAGCAATTGGGGAAGGATCACACTGCCTAGAAGAGACATCATACCAGCCTAGAGCAACGACGCTGTAGAATAGATGGCCGCCACTAGGAACCATCCGAGCACGCACGCACATCCACCATCCCCATGCCCAAGGCGGCGCCTTCAAGAAGGTGACTACACCGTGGCGCCACCACCGCGTAGCCACAGGGGCTGGGGTTTTCACCCGGGCGCAGGGGAATGGGGGAGGCAGGGGAAGATGAACCTCGACGTCACCACCATGGATGAAGTGGCGTCTAGGACGGCACCGACATCGTGACCACCATTAACAGATGGGGGTTTTCCCCCGACAAGCTCCCTGCCGCCGCCACCGAACCAGCCAATAACATCAACGGGCGTGCACGCTGGAGATATAGGCCGGCCGGAGGATGTGCATCGTGCGTGGACAGGAACACTTCAGATCTGACGAGGGAGCCCGGGGCCTCCCCACACCGGGGCCTTGCTGCCCGCGCAGCCGAGGATATCCGACCAACCTCACCGACGAGCCCCACCCGCTTGTTGGGGAACGCAGTAATTTCAAAAAAATTCCTACGCACACGCAAGATCATGGTGATGGCATAGCAACGAGAGGGGAGAGTGTTCGTCCATGTACCCTCATAGACCGTAAGCGGAAGCGTTAGCACAACGCGGGTGATGTAGTCGTACGTCTTCACGATTCGACCGATCCAAGCACCGAACGTACGGAGCCTCCGAGTTCAGCACACGTTCAGCTCGATGACGATCTCCGGCCTCCAATCCAGCCGAGCTCCGGAGATGAGTTCCGTCAACACGACGGAGTGGTGACGATGATGATGTTCTACCGGCGCAGGGCTTCGCCTAAACTCCGCGACGATATGACCGAGGTGGAATATGGTGGAGGGGGGCACCGCACACGGCTAAGGAATGATCCGTAGATCAACTTGTGTGTCTATGGGGTGCCCCCCTGCCCCCGTATATAAAGGAGCAAGGGGGGAGGCCGGCCGGCCCCTTGGGCGCGCCAAGGGAGGAGGAATCCTCCTCCCAGTAGGAGTAGGACTCCTCCTTTCCTACTCCTACTAGGAGGGGGAAGGAAGGGGGAGAGGGGGAAGGAAAGGGGGGGCGCCGCCCCCCCTCCTAGTCCAATTCGGACCAGAGGGGGGAGGGGGCGCGCGGCCCATACTGGCCGCCCCTCTCTCCTTTCCCCTAAGGCCCATAGGCCCAATACTCTCCCGGGGGGTTCCGGTAACCCCCCCCCCCCCCCCCCCGCACTCCGGTTTTCTCCGAAATCACCCGGAACCTTTCTGGTGTCCGAATATAGTCGTCCAATATATCGATCTTTATGTCTCAACCATTTCGAGACTCCTCGTCATGTCCGTGATCACATCCGGGACTCCGAACAAACTTCGGTACATCAAAACTTATAAACTCATAATAAAACTGTCATCGTAACGCTAAGCGTGCGGACCCTACGGGTTCGAGAACTATGTAGACATGACCTAGAACCATTCTCGGTCAATAACCAATAGCGGGACCTGGATGCCGATATTGGTTCCTACATATTCTACGAAGATCTTTATCGGTCAAACCGCATAACAACATACGTTGTTCCCTTTGTCATCGGTATGTTACTTGCCCGAGATTTGATCGTCGGTATCCAATACCTAGTTCAATCTCGTTACCGGCAAGTCTCTTTACTCGTTCCGTAATACATCATCTCATAACTAACTCATTAGTTACATGCTTGCAAGGCTTAGGTGATGAGTATTACCGAGAGGGCCCAGAGATACCTCTCCGACAATCGGAGTGACAAAACCTAATCTCGAATTATGCCAACCCAACATGTACCTTCGGAAACACCTATAGAGCACCTTTATAATCACCCAGTTATGTTGTGATGTTTGGTAGCACACAAAGTGTTCTTCCGGTAAACGGGAGTTGCACAATCTCATAGTTGCAGGAACTTTGTATAAGTCATGAAGAAAGCAATAGCAGTATACTAAACGATCAAGTGCTAGGCTAATGGAATGGGTCATGTCAATCACATCATTCTCCTAATGACGTGATCCCGTTAATCAAATGACAACACATGTCTATGGTTAGGAAACATAACCATCTTTGATTAATGAGCTAGTCAAGTAGAGGCATACTAGTGACGTTATGTTTGTCTATGTATTCACACATGTATCATGTTTCCGGTTAATACAATTCTAGCATGAATAATAAACATTTATCATGAAATAAGGAAATAAATAATAACTTTATTATTGCCTCTAGGGCATATTTCCTTCAGTCTCCCACTTGCACTAGAGTCAATAATCTAGTTCACAGCGCCATGTGATTTAACACCAATATTCACATCTGTATGTGATTAATACTCATAGTTCACATTGTCATGTGATCAACACACAAAGGGTTTACTAGAGTCAATAATCTAGTTCACATCGCTATGTGATTAACACCCAAAGAGTACTAAGGTATGATCATGTTTTGCTTGTGTGAGAAGTTTAGTCAACGGGCCTGTCACATTCAGAGCCGTATGTATTTTGCAAATATTCTATGTCCACAATACTCTGCACGGAGCTACTCTAGCTAATTTCTCCCACTTTCAATATGTATCCAGATTGAGACTTAGAGTCATCTGGATTAGTGTAAAAGTTTGCACCGATGTAACTTTTACAACGAACTCTTTTATCACCTCCATAATCGAGAAACGTCTCCTTAGTCCTTACTAAGGATATTCTTGACCGCTTGTCCAGTGATCTACTATTAGATCAAAATTATATTCCTTTGCCAAACTCAGAGAAAGGTATACAATATGTCTGGTTCACAGCATAGCATACTTTATAGAACCTATGACTGAGGCATAGGGAATGACTTTTCATTCTCTTTCTATTTTCTGCCATGGTCGGGTCTTGAGTCTTACTCAATTTCACACCTTGCAACACAGGCAAGAACTCCTTCTTTGACTGTTCCATTTTAAACTATTTCAAAAATTTATCAAGGTATGTATTCATTGAAAAATCTTATCAAGCGTCTTGATCTATCTATATAGATCTTGATGTTCAATGTGTAAGCAGCTTCACCGAGGTCTTTCTTTGAAAAACTCTTATTCAAGTATCCTTTCATGCTTTGCAGAATAATTCTACATTATTTCCGATCAACAATATATCATTCACATATACTTATCAGAAATGCTGTAGTGCTCCCACTCACTTTCTTGTAAATACAGGCTTCACCGCAAGTCTGTATAAAACAATATGATTTGATCAACTTATCAAAGCGTATATTCCAACTCTGAGATGCTTGCACCAGTCCATAAATGGATCGCTGGAGCTTGCACACTTTGTTAGCACCTTTTGGATCAACAAAACCTTCCGGCTGCATCATATACAACTCTTCTTCTAGAAATCCATTCAAGAATGCAGTCTTGACATCCATTTGCCAAATTTCATAATCATGAAATGCAGCAATAGCTAACATGATTCGGATAGACTTAAGCATCACTAAAGTTGAGAAAATCTCATTGTAGTCAACACCTTGAACCTGTCAAAAACCTTTTTTGTGACAAGTCGAGCTTTGTAGATAGTAACACTACTATCAACGTCCGTCTTCCTCTTGAAGATCCATTTATTATCTATGGCTTGCCGATCATCGGGCAAGTCCACCAAAGTCCACACTTTGTTCTCATACATGGATCCTATCTTAGATTTCATGGTCTCCAGCCATTTTGCGGAATCTGGGCTCATCATCGCTTCCTCATAGTTCGTAGGTTTATCATGGTCTAGTAACATGACTTTCAGAACAGGATTACCGTACCACTCTGGTGAGGACCATACTCTGGAAGACCTACGAGGTTTGATAGCAACTTGATATGAAGTTTCATGATCATCATCATTAACTTCCTCACTAATTGGTGTAGGAATCACTGGAACTGATTTCTGTGATGAACTACTTTCCAATAAGGGAGAAGGTACAATTACCTCATCAAGTTCTACTTTCCTCCCACTCACTTCTTTCGAGAGAAACTTCTTCTCTAGAAAGGATCCATCTTAGCAACGAATAATTTGCCTTCGGATCTATGATAGAAGGTGTACCCAACAGTTTGCTTTGGGTATTCTATGAAGACGCACTTCTCCGATTTGGGTTTGAGCTTATCAGGATGAAACTTTTTCACATAAGCATCGCAGCCCCAAACCTTAAGAAACGACAACTTGGGTTTCTTGCTAAACCACAGTTCATATGGTGTCGTCTTAATGGATTTAGATGGTGCCCTTTTAATGTGAATGCAGCTGTCTCTAATGCATAACCCCAAAACAATAGTGGTAAATCAGCAAGAGACATCATAGATCGCACCATATTCAATAAAGTGCGGTTACGACGTTCGGACACACCATAACGTTGTGGTGTTCCAGGTGGCGTGAGCTGTGAAACTATTCCACATTGTTTTAATTGAAGACCAAACTCGTAACTCAAATATTCGTCTCTCCGATCAGATCGCAGAAACTTTATTTTCTTGTTACGGTGATTTTTCCACTTCACTCTGAAATTCTTTGAACCTTTCAACTATTTCAGACTTATGTTTCATCAAGTAGATATACCCATATCTGCTCAAATCATCTTGTGAAGGTCAGAAAATAACGATACTTGCCACGAGCCTTCATACTTATTGGTCTGCATACATCAGTATGTATTATTTCCAACAAGTCAGTAACTCGTTCCATTGTTCCGAAGAACAGAGTTTTAGTCATCTTGCCCAAAAGGCATGGTTCGCAAGCATCAAATGATTCATAACCAAGTGATTCCGAAAATCCATCTTTATGGAGTTTCTTCATGTGCTTTACACCGATATGACCCAAACGGCAGTGCCACAAATGGGTTGCACTATCATTATTAACTTTGCATCTTTTGGCATCAATATTATGAATATGTGTATCACTACGATCGAGATCCAACAAACTATTTTCATTGGGTGTATGACCATTGAAGGTTTTATTCATGTAAACAGAACAACAATTATTCTCTGACTTTAAATGAATAACCGTATTGCATTAAACATGATCAAATCATATTCATGCTCAACGCAAACGCCAAATAACATTTATTTAGGTTTAACACTAATCCCGAAAGTATAGGGAGTGTGCGATGATGATCATATCAATCTTGGAACTACTTCCAACACTCATCGTCACTTCCCCTTCAACTAGTCTCTGTTTATTCTGTAACTCCTGTTTCGAGTTACTAATCTTAGCAACCGAACAAGTATCAAATACTCAGGGGCTACTATAAACACTAGTAAGGAACATATCAAGAACCTGTATATCAAATATACCTTTGTTCACTTTGCCATTCTTCTTATCCACCAAATGTTCAGGGCATTTCCGCTTCCAGTGACCATTTCCTTTGCAGTGTAATCACTCAGTTTCAGGCTATGGTCCAGCTTTGGGCTTCTTCGCAGGAGTGACAACTTGCTTGTCTTTCCACTTGAAGTTCCCTTTCTTTCCCTTTGCCCTTTTCTTGAAACTAGTGGTCTTGTCAATCATCAACACTTGATGCTCTTTCTTGATTTCTACCTTCGTTGATTTCAATATCACGAAGAGCTCGGGAATCGTTTTCGTCATCCCTTGCATACTATAGTTCATCACAAAGTTCTAGTAACTTAGTGATGGTGACTAGAGAATTCTATCAATCACTATCTTATCTGGAAGATTAACTTCCACTTGATTCAAGCGATTGAAGTATCCAGACAATCTGAGCACATGCTCACTAGTTGAGCGATTCTCCTCCATCTTTTAGCTATAGAACTTGTTGGAGATTTCATATCTCTCAACTCGGGTATTTGCTTGAAATATTAACTTCAATTCCTGGAACATCTCATATGGTCCATGACATTCAAAACGTCTTTGAAGTCCCGATTCTAAGCCGTTAAGCATGGTGCACTAAACTATCAAGTAGTCATCATATTGAGCTAGCCAAACGTTCATAACGTCTGCATCTGCTCCTGCAATAGGTTTGTCACCTAGCGGTGCATCAAGGACATAATTCTTCTGCGTAGCAATGAGGATAAACCTCAGATCACGAATCCAATCCGCATCATTGCTACTAACATTTTTCAACACAGTTTTCTCTAGGAACATATCAAAATAAACATATGAAAGCAACAACGCGAGCTATTGATAAACATAATTTGCAAAATACTACCAGGACTAAGTTCATGATAAATTTAAGTTCAGTTAATCATATTACTTAAGAACTCACACTTAGACAGACATCTCTCTAGTCATTTAAGTGATCACGTGATCCAAATCAACTAAACCATAACCGATCATCACGTGAGATGGAGTAGTTTTCAATGGTGAACATCACTATGTTGATCATATCTACTATATGATTCACGCTCGACCTTTCGGTCTCCGTGTTCCGAGGCCATATCTGCATATGCTAGGCTCGTCAAGTTTAACCTGAGTATTCCGCGTGTGCAAAACTGGCTTGCACCCGTTGTAGATGGACGTAGAGCTTATCACACCCGATCATCACGTGGTGTCTGGGCACGACGAACTTTGGCAACGGTGCATACTCAGGGAGAACACTTCTTGATAATTAGTGAGAGATCATCTTAAAATGCTACCGTCAAACAAAATAGAATAAGATGTATAACAGATAAACATCATATGCAATCAAAATATGTGACATGATATGGCCATGATCATCTTGCGCCTTTGATCTCCATCTCCAAAGTACTGTCATGATCTCTATCGTCATCGGCACGACACCATGATCTTCATCATATTGATCTATATCAATGTGTCGTCACATGGTCGTCTCGCCAACTATTGCTCTTGCAACTATTGCTATCGCATAGCGATAAAGTAAAGCAATTATTTGGCACTTGCATCTTATACAACAAAGAGACAACCATAGGGCTTCTGCCAGTTGCCGATAACTTCAACAAAACATGATCATCTCATACAACAACTTATATCTCATCACGTCTTGACCATATCACATCACAACATGCCCTGCAAAAACAAGTTAGACGTCCTCTACTTTGTTGTTGCAAATTTTACGTGGCTGCTACGGGCTGAGCAAGAACCGTTCTTACCTACGCATCAAGACCACAACGATAGTTCGTCAAGTTAGTGCTATTTTAACCTTCGCAAGGACCGGGCGTAGCCACACTCGGTTCAACTAAAGTTGGAGAAACAGACACCCGCTTAGTCACCTGTGTGCAAAGCACGGCGGTAAAACCAGTCTCGCGTAAGCGTACGCGTAATGTCGGTCCGGGCCGCTTCATCCAACAATACCGCTGAACCAAAGTATGACATGCTGGTAAGCAGTATGACTTGTATCGCCCACAACTCACTTGTGTTCTACTCGTGCATATAACATCAACGCATAAAACCTAGGCTCGGATGCCACTGTTGGGGAACGCAGTAATTTCAAAAAATTTCCTACGCACACGCAAGATCATGGTGATGGCATAGCAACGAGAGGGGAGAGTGTTCGTCCACGTACCCTCGTAGACCGTAAGCGGAAGCGTTAGCACAACGCGGTTGATGTAGTCGTACGTCTTCACGATCCGACCGATCCAAGCACCGAACGTACGGAGCCTCCGAGTTCAGCACACGTTCAGCTCGATGACGATCTCCGGCCTCCGATCCAGCCGAGCTCCGGAGATGAGTTCCGTCAGCACGACGGCGTGGTGACGATGATGATGTTCTACTGGCGCAGGGCTTCGCCTAAACTCCGCGACGATATATGACCGAGGTGGAATATGGTGGAGGAGGGCACCGCACACGGCTAAGGAACGATCCGTAGATCAACTTGTGTGTCTATGGGGTGTC
The DNA here is from genome assembly GCA_963921465.1 of Triticum timopheevii. Classification (NCBI taxonomy): domain Eukaryota; kingdom Viridiplantae; phylum Streptophyta; class Magnoliopsida; order Poales; family Poaceae; genus Triticum; species Triticum timopheevii. The sequence continues at coordinate 579,292,818 of OY997268.1, forward strand.
CCCCTGCCCCCGTATATAAAGGAGCAAGGGGGGAGGCCGGCCGGCCCCTTGGGCGCGCCAAGGGTGGAGGAATCCTCCTCCTAGTAGGAGTAGGACTCCTCCTTTCCTACTCCTACTAGGAGGGGGAAGGAAGGGGGAGAGGGGGAAGGAAAGGGGGGGCGCCGCCCCCCCTCCTAGTCCAATTCGGACCAGAGGGGGGAGGGGGCGCGCGGCCCATGATGGCTGCCCCTCTCTCCTTTCCCCTAAGGCCCATAGGCCCAATACTCTCCCGGGGGGTTCCGGTAACCCCCCCGGCACTCCGGTTTTCTCCGAAATCACCCGGAATCTTTCTGGTGTCCGAATATAGTCGTCCAATATATCAATCTTTATGTCTCGACCATTTCGAGACTCCTCGTCATGTCCGTGATCACATCCGGGACTCCGAACAAACTTCGGTACATTAAAACTTATAAACTCATAATAAAACTGTCATCGTAACGTTAAGCGTGCGGACCCTACGGGTTCGAGAACTATGTAGACATGACCTAGAACCATTCTCGGCCAATAACCAATAGCGGGACCTGGATGCCCATATTGGTTCCTACATATTCTACGAAGATCTTTATCGGTCAAACCGCATAACAACATACGTTGTTCGCTTTGTCATCGGTATGTTACTTGCCCGAGATTTGATCGTCGGTATCCAATACCTAGTTCAATCTCGTTACCGGCAAGTCTCTTTACTCGTTCCGTAATACATCATCTCATAACTAACTCATTAGTTACATGCTTGCAAGGCTTAGGTGATGAGTATTACCGAGAGGGCCCAGAGATACCTCTCCGACAATCGGAGTGACAAAACCTAATCTCGAATTATGCCAACCCAACATGTACCTTCGTAAACACATGTAGAGCACCTTTATAATCACCCAGTTACGTTGTGACGTTTGGTAGCACACAAAGTGTTCTTCCGGTAAACGGGAGTTGCACAATCTCATAGTTGCAGGAACTTTGTATAAGTCATGAAGAAAGCAATAGCAGTATACTAAACGATCAAGTGCTAGGCTAACGGAATGGGTCATGTCAATCACATCATTCTCCTAATGATGTGATCCTGTTAATCAAATGACAACACATGTCTATGGTTAGGAAACATAATCATCTTTGATTAATGAGCTAGTGAAGTAGAGGCATACTAGTGACGTTATGTTTGTCTATGTATTCACACATGTATCATGTTTCCGGTTAATACAATTCTAGCATGAATAATAAACATTTATCATGAAATAAGGAAATAAATAATAACTTTATTATTGCCTCTAGGGCATATTTCCTTCACCGCTGCCATAGGAGCGTCGTCCTCACCACACCAATGTCGCCGGCTCAGATCCTGGCCCTCACCATCGGAAGGGAGCGGACGAAGACCTCGCCGCCACCCTCACTGGCGATCACCTCAGGTAGTGGCGATGAGAAGGGGGAGAGGGAGGGGCAGGCGGTGGCGCGGAGGTACACTTGGTCGCCCCGTAGTCGCCCCGGAGAGAGCGACGCGAGCTTTTGTCCATTTTTTGCAAATATTATTTTCTTTCCTTTTTCTTTTATCCTACTTGGATCACAATTTTTAATGAGTGAAGTGTTGTATTAATGATTTAGCTTGAATTTTGTGCGAGCTTGGTCCTGCCAAATGTCAATCGGTCTTTTTTTTAAGATCCAGCGTCTGCTAGCGTTCAATTGATTTAGCATAAGAGAGCGGGAAACAATGTTCAATCAATTGATCGGGTGGTTGGTAGTGTAAAGTTGAGTCATCTATTTTGAAATGGAGGGAGTAGATGAAAGCATAAAAATTGTTAGAATAAATCCGAGGCCACTATCGATCATTTGAGGACCAAGCAATCACACGAGCACGACGCCAAGATTTGTTAACGAGGTTCACCGATATGGCTACATTCCCGGGGCCTGATTATGGGCGCTCCTCCCCATGACACCGCTACAATACCCCATCCGGTCGTCCTGGACACCGGCACATGCCGCCGGCTTCCCCTGCGTTCCGGTGCTATTAAAGCATCTCCAGCCGTTGGCCCGCTAGGGGGCGCCTAAAATCGCCGCCTGGGGGTGACCCGGCGCAAAAAGTGGGCCTGGGGGCGAGTTGGCCCCCAGCCGCCGCCCCCAGGGCCGGCCCCATGCGTGGGGAAAAAATTTAGACAAACTTAGTGATGCGGAGCATCCCTCACTCATCCCCATGGACGCACCTACATCTTCCTCAACACCACGTGGACCCATGACTCGAGCTCGAGCTAAGGCTATTGAAGATAAGGTGAACTCGCTCCTCTCCGAACTCCCTCTTCCTAATCATGAGACATGGCTATTACCTCATTCGGAAACTCTATGTGTGATCAGGTACTTGGGGACGAGCCCAGGAACAGCTACTTGCAAGAGCCAAGACGACGAGGACCCCAAGCGTGATGGAGAAGAAAAGCAGCTGAAGCTACAGGCGTCGGACGACCGACCAAGTCCGGACGTCCGACGACTCCCAGGCCACGGACGACCGACACCCTCCGGACGTCCGGCAGCTGGGCACCCGAATGGAAACTCACAGAAGACCGAAGCCACCGGACGACCGGACGACCCGTACCAGAGCCGAATCTACGGACGTCCGACGATCCACGAACGTCCGGCCCTTCCCGAAGCCCCGGACGACAGGCCCTCTCCGGACGACCGACGCACCCGAGTCCGAGCCGAATCTACGGACGTCCGAGCCCGGCCGGACGTTCGGACCGTCACGAGCCTCCGGACGTCCGACGCCTTCCGGACGTCCGGCCCCTGAGTGATCGCGCCTGCGGGCTGGAGCCCTTGTACCCCTTCACTTCGCCCCCATTTGCACTAAGACTATAAATAGACCTCCTCCTCCTCCTAGTTAGGGTTAGCAAAGGATTAGCTCATATTTGTGTGAGAGCTTTGCTCATCCACTTGGTTACCTTCTCCTCGGAGATCGCGCCTCCTCGGAGAAGATCCTTCCAAGAGGATTCAAGACCCCCTTCTAGGGTGGACCCCCATCAAGACCTCCTCACGGAGAAGAACGGCTGCTCGTGTATCTTTCCCTTGTTGATTTTGAATCTTGTGCTACCTTATGTGTTCGGTGTTCTAGCCCTTGTGTGATCGATACTTGTCGGTTTAGTGTTCCTCTTGTGTGTTTTTCCTTGTGTTCTTCCGCTTGTTCGTCATGTTATCCCCATAGGATCCCCTCCAAACGTGAAAGATCTCCGATTAGGGTTCCGCCCTACATCATCTTGGTATCATGAACCACGTTGATCACATTTTTGTAGCCCCTACCCCGTGTTGTCTAGCTTGATTTTGTTGTTTTTGTCCTAAATCCGAAAATTCCCCACCAAAAATAGCCCCAATTTTTTTTTTGTAATTTGTTGGTGAGTTGATATTTTGTTGGATTTGGTCCATGGATTTGAGTTGCTACGTGTGGATCTAGCTTTTCCCACCCTCCCCACCCTTTTCCATCCATCAATCCGCTCAATTTTGACCTCAACATCTTCTTCCACCTCAAAATCGCCCCGGCCCAACCTGCGTTGACCCCGACCACCGGACGTCCGACCTTTCCGGACGACCGGAACCCCTGTCCCGATTCAAATTTACGGATGACCGGACCCTGCCGGACATCCGACGGCCGGACGACCGGAAAAACCGGACATCCGTGAAACCCTGACGAAACTGAAATTGTTCAGTGCAGCCACCACCACCACCCCACCTTCCACCACATCATCCAAAACCCGCACACCACCATCCTCCCCAATACATCCTATGACGATTTTGCCACATTTTGGTCCTTGAGATTTTGAGTTATGGTTCCCGTGTCCTATGTGTTTCGGCTATCTAGGTACGGTTGGACATCATCATCACCACGGCTCATCTTCGCAAGGGTCTCATCATCGCCAAGGACGGTAACATCATAGACATCTTTGTCATACCTTGCAATTGCATTGACACCCACATGGCCTTACTTTTGCGTAGCTTACCCATCGAGACTAGCCATTGAGTATTGCCGGCAACGTGACTTGTGCACATTAGTGATCATACTCCATAGCATACATACCATACCACCGTGGTTCATATCTTGGGATCCATTTGTGTGTCACAAAGTTGTCATAGCATACACAATTGCTATCTTGGTTCGTGAAGTTTTGCATGAGAAAAGAGCTCAAAAGTGAAAGAGCCACCCAAGCTTTTAAGCAAAGAGGAAAGATAAGCAAAGAGCTTATGAGCAAGAACCATAGCATCATACTACATTAAGATTGTCATATTGGATCATCTTGGATCATAGCACCGAAATACCATACATATAGCATACATGGGATAGAGATAGTTGCATTTTGCCTAGTAGGTTGTGCACAAGTTTCGTATCCACCTATTGTGCAATCGTGCTAGTGTCTCTCTAGTATTGTGCAACAAGAGCATTTTCGTGGATTCCACATTTTGTCTCACTTTTGGTTTACACAATCCCACTTATCTATTTGTGTGTGTGTTTCCGTGTACCATTATTTGCTTTGTCTACTTGTTGCATTTGCAAATTTGTGAACCTTTTCCAACATTATTGACGCTCACTTACAATTGCATCAAATTTTGTGCCACCATCCTTACCAAGCTCCACCATAAGCTTTTATTTGTGTAGGTGTGAGAACCGACAAGGATTGGTACCAATAGTGCTATTTCATTGTCTGCATTTGAGTGAACTTGATTCATCATCAACATCGGTCAAAGGTACATTGGTATAAGTTCTTCTCCTTCTACCACTCACATATTTTTGCTTGGAATGATGGATAGGCCAAGTACTTCTACCAACCCACTCTTCATCGAGCAAGACGATGACATGTCTTCATACGTCACCAAGAGCCACCTCTTTGGTGCACAACGAGCGTTGCACCAAGAGCAACAAGAAATGAGTGACCGCGTCGACAACCTCACCACCGACTTGCGACTCTCCGAGCAACGTACAAGAGACTACTTCGATAACAAGTTCGACGCTCACAAGCAAGAGAATGATGCAAGAATGGACGAAATCCGCGCCTTGATGAGGAACCGGCATCATTCCACTTCTTCATCCTCAAGACGGAGCCGCTCGAGTCGACTCTCCGACGACACCTTCTACGACTCAAGTACACCGTCATCGAACACTCTTCGACGAGCCGCGTGTCAAGACCGTCATGCATCTCGCAACCCGCTACATGAGAAGCATTCGCAAGAGCAAGTCGATGAGCAAGTCCATCGTCATCAATCAAACCAAGCCGCTTTTGCCCAAGCTCAAGAACGACAACGACTACGGCGCCAAGAGGAAGAACGAGCGCATCTACACCAAGAAGAACAAGACGCCGAGGCGCAACGTCTTCAACAACAACAACGAGAAGCGCAAGCTCTTGAGGTGCAACGTGCCCTTCAAGAATCAAGTCGAGTTATCGCCAACCGCAACCGCGAACGGCGCAATCAAGAGGAAGCCCTTCGAGAAGAAATCCAAGAGAGGAACTACCAACCACATGTGCAACGTCAAGTTCCTCAAGCTCCTCAACAAGCTCTTCAAGCTCCACCTCAACCTCAAGTTCAACAAGAGATCATGGACTTCCTCCACGCCAAGAGCAACATGAAGATTATTGCCATCCACGTCAAGGGCGTCATCATCACCATCGCCAACAACACAATGAAGAGCAACGCTATGGAAAGCTCAAATTCACCATGCCCAAGTTCAATGGAAGCAATGACCCCGAAGAATATCTTTCATGGGCATTGAAGGTCGACAAAATCTTTTGTTTGCACAACTATGAGGAAGACAAAAAGATCGCTATGGCATCACTTGAGTTCCAAGACTATGTGCTCATATGGTGGGAACAAATCCTTGAGAGGCGACAAGCAAGAGGTGAACCTCCAATCACCACTTGGGCTCAAATGAAAGATGTCATGAGAGCACGTTTTGTGCCAACCTACTACAACCGCGACCTCTTCAAGAAACTCCAACTCCTCAAGCAAGGAACAAAGAGTGTTGAAGACTACAAGGAAATGGAGATAGCCATGATTCGTGCCAATGTGAAGGAAGATGATGAACAAACTATGGCACGTTTCTTGAATGGACTCAATCATCCCATCAAGAAGATCGCCGACTTCCAACCATACTCCACCCTCATTGAGCTCGTGCATCAAGCTACAAAGGCGGAACGTCAAGTGCAAGATGACTTCAAGTACGCCAAGTACTCGTCCAAGACCTACGGCTTCTCCAACAACCAAGCTTCAACACCTCCTCCAACATCTAAATCAACCAAAGCTTCTACAAACAACGACGACAAGTTGAGTTACAAGAAAAATTCGACAAGTTCAAGTCGTCCTCCTCCTACTACAAGCAACTTCAAGCCGCGTGCTTCGTCATCTACTCCGACTGATGAGACCATCAAGACAAGCTCCTTCAAGTGTTTCACTTGCGGCGGCCGAGGCCACAAGTCCTACGAATGCACCAACAAGCGCACCATAATCCTCAACGACGACGGCACCTGTGACTCAATGAGTGATGAGGAGATGGAAGCTCTTGAGCAAGTGGCCATGCACCGGCGAGTGAACGAAGATGAAGATGACCAAGTCTTTTGTGATGAGGATTCGAGCCCCGCTCTCGTTGTCTCCAAGGTCTTGACTCTTCAACATCAACAAGAAGACGACCAAAGATGCCACATCTTCCACACAAAGGTCGGCATCAATGGAAGGTCTGTCAAGGTCATCATCGACGGAGGTAGTTGCCACAACTTGGCAAGTGAAGAACTATGCTCTAAGCTTCAATTGGTCAAGAGGAAGCACTCGCATCCCTACAAAGTCCAATGGCTAAGTGACTCCGGCACTATACGAGTCGAGCATACGGTCCAAGTCTCCTTCAAAATTGGTGCATACGAGGACACTTTGGAGTGTGACGTGGTCCCAATGACCGTTTGCCACCTCCTTCTTGGTCGACCATGGCAATTCGACCGTGGTGTCTTCCACAACGGGCGTACCAATCACTATAGCTTCAAGATGAAAGGGAAGGAATATGTGCTACGACCTATGTCTCCTAGTCAAGTGATAGCCGACAAGCAAGCCACCCATCATAGAGACAAGAGTGAGAAAGTGATCCACCAAAAAGTGAGTGAGAGCCACAAGAAAAACTTGAGCGCCTCTTCGCCTAGAGAGAAAAACCTCATCCTATTTGCCACCAAAAGTGAGATGAGAGAAGTGTGTGAGAACCCATCTAGTGTGATGCACTTTGTCCTTGTGTGCAAGGATCGAGAGCCAACAACTAACACCTCTCATGAGCTACCTTTAGTGTTTAAATCTCTTTTTCAGGAATTCCAAGATGTTTTCCCCGATGAGCTACCTCCGGGTCTACCTCCTCTTCGAGGCATTGAGCATCGAATCGACCTCATCCCCGGAGCACCACTCCCAAACAAAGCTCCATACCGAGTCAATCCCGAAGAAACCAAGGAGATTCAACGGCAAGTACAACAACTCATCGACAACGGTCATGTACGTGAAAGCCTAAGCCCGTGTGCCGTTCCTGTTATACTTGTGCCTAAGCCCAATGGAAGTTTCCGCTTGTGTTCCGATTGTAGACCTATAAATGCTATTACCGTTCGCTATAGACATCCCATTCCTCGCTTAGATGATATGCTTGATGAACTTAGTGGAGCCAACTTTTTCTCAAAAATTGATCTTAAAAGTGGCTATTATCAAATCTGCATTCAAGAGGGTGATGAATGGAAAACTGCTTTCAAAACCAAATTTGGCTTATATGAGTGGTTAGTGATGCCTATGGGTCTATCGGAGGCTCCCGGTACTTTCGTGCGCCTTATGCATTATGTGCTTCGCCCTTATATTGGAGTCTGTTGTGGTTTACTTCGATGATATCCTTGTGTTTAGCAAAACCATGAAAGAGCATCTTCATCATGTTAAGGCTGTTTTGCAAACCCTTCGCAAGGAACGTCTTTATGCAAACATGAAAAAATGCACATTTGGTGTTGACAAAGTGGTTTTCTTGGGTTTTGTTGTATCCTCAAAGGGTGTCCATGTTGATGAATCTAAAATTGAAGCAATTAAAACTTGGCCCCAACCCACCAATTTGCAACAAGTGCGTAGCTTTCTTGGTCTTGCCGGTTTTTACCGTCGCTTTGTGAAAGATTTTAGCACTATTGCCGCTCCTTTGCATGCCTTGAGTAAGAAGAATACTCCTTTTGTTTGGGGAACTTTGCAATCCACCGCTTTTGATGAGCTCAAGTCTTTGCTTACTCATGCTCCGATTCTTGCTTTGCCCAATTTTGACAAAACTTTTGAGGTTCATTGCGATGCAAGTGGTACCGGAATTGGCGGAGTTTTGATGCAAGAAAAACGAGCCATTGCATATTTTAGTGAAAAACTCTCCGGTGCTCAACTTAACTATCCCATCTATGACAAAGAATTGTATGCTTTAGTGCATGTGCTACATGTTTGGGAACATTACCTTAGACCGCATGAGTTTGTCATCCATACTGATCATGAAACGCTTAAGTACTTAAAAGGTCAAACTAAGTTGAACAAGCGTCATGCCAAATGGAGTGAATTTATTGAATATTTTCCCTATGTGATCAAGTACATTAAGGGTAAAGAAAATGTAGTTGCCGATGCCCTTTCACGCATATGCACGCTTGTCACTAAACTTGAGTTGAATGTTATTGGCTTTGAGCACATAAAAGACTTGTATGCTAACGACCCATCTTTTGCTATTCCTTATGCTAAGTGTTTGACGCATACTTCTTGGAAACAATATTACATCAAGGATGGTTATCTTATGAGAGCTAACAAACTATGCATTCTCGAGTCTTCTCTTCGTTTGCTCCTTTTGCAAGAGGCTCATGGAGGGGGACTCATGGGACACTTCGGATGCAATAAGACATTCACCATGCTCTCCAAGAACTACTTTTGGCCCAAGATGTTCCGCGACATCTCACGCTTCACCAACCGATGCTCTACATGTCGCAGAGCTAAGTCTAAAGCTCAATCTCATGGTCTTTACATGCCTCTTCCTATTCCTTATCAACCTTGGGAAGACATTAGCATTGATTTTGTACTTGGTTTGCCTAGAACTCAAAATGGAAAAGATTCCGTATTTGTTGTTGAGGATAGATTTTCTAAGATGGCACATTTCATTCCTTACAACAAGATAGACGATGCTTCACACATTTCAAATCTCTTTTGTAGGAAAATCTTGTGACTCCATGGAGTACCAAAGACAATCGTCTCCGATCGTGACGTCAAGTTCTTGAGTTACTTTTGGAAGACCCTATGTGCCAAGCTCGGAATCACGCTCTTGTTCTCATCCGCATACCATCCTCAAACCGACGGCCAAACGGAGGTGACGAACCGCACACTATCCACTCTACTTCGTGTCTTGATCAAGAAGAACATCAAGGAGTGGGAAGCATGTCTACCCATCGCCGAGTACGCCTACAACCGTGCAAGACATTTGACTACCAGCAAGTCCCCCTTCGAGGTCGTCTACGGCTTCAACCCGTTGTCCCCATTGGACATTCTACCTCTTCCTCTACAAGAGCGCACCAACATGGATGCGAGTGCACGGGCAAGCTACATCAAAAAGATGCATGAGGATACAAGACAAACCATCGAGCGCCAAGTACAATGACTAGCGACCAAGCTCAACGTCAACAAGCAACCCATGGTCTTCAACATTGGTGATCTAGTGTGGCTACACCTTCGCAAGGACCGCTTCCCCAAAGAACGCAAGTCCAAGCTTCTTCCTCGAGCCGATGGACCTTTCAAGGTGCTTGCACGATACAACGACAACGCCTACAAGATCGACCTACCTCGAGACAAGTACAATGTGAGCGACATCTTCAACGTCAAGGACCTCGCACCATACCATGGAGATGAAGCTTTTGATCCGAGGTCGGATCTCTTTCAAGGGGGGGGGGAGATGATGCGGAGCATCCCTCACTCATCCCCATGGACGCACCTACATCTTCCTCAACACCACGTGGACCCATGACTCGAGCTCGAGCTAAGGCTATTGAAGATAAGGTGAACTCGCTCCTCTCCGAACTCCCTCTTCCTAATCATGAGACATGGCTACTACCTCATTCGGAAACTCTATGTGTGATCAGCTACATGGGGACGAGCGACGATCCATGGACGTCCGGCCCTTCCCGAAGCCCCGGACGACCGGCCCTCTCCCGACCACCGACGCACCCGAGTCTGAGCCGAATCTACAGACGTCCGATCCCGGCCGGACGTCCGGACCGTCACGAGCCTCCGGACGTCCGACGCCTTCCGAACGTCCGGCCCCTGAGTGATCGCGCCCGTGGGCTGGAGCCCTTGTACCCCTTCACTTCGCCCCCATTTGCACTAAGACTATAAATAGACCTCCTCCTCCTCCTAGTTAGGGTTAGCAAAGGATTAGCTCATTTTTGTGTGAGAGCTTTGCTCATCCACTTGGTTACCTTATCCTCGGAGATCGCGCCTCCTCGGAGAAGATCCTTCCAAGAGGATTCAAGACCCCCTTCTAGGGTGGAACCCCATCAAGACCTCCTCACGGAGAAGAACGGCTACTCGTGTATCTTTCCCTTGTTGATTTTGAATCTTGTGCTACCTTATGTGTTCGGTGATCTAGCCCTTGTGTGATCGATACTTGTCGGTTTAGTGTTCCTCTTGTGTGTTTTTCCTTGTGTTCTTCCGCTTGTTCGTCGTGTTCTCCCCGTAGGATCCCCTCCAAACGTGAAAGATCTCCGATTAGGGTTCCGCCCTACATCACTTGGGCTGAAACACACCAATTTTCAGTAAACTTGGGCTTTTATATTCACAAACTTGGGCTAAAACACGCCATTACATATAAAAACTAGTCAAAAAACTTGCTGAAGGCCGAGAAGACGCCGTCGTCGCCGCCATCGTTGGCCTTCTCCTCCTTGACTCGGGCGCCCCTGCTGGAGCCCTCCCCGGCAGGTGGCGGCGGCGGCGGTGCGTCGTCATCGTCGTCGCTGTCGTCGATGATGACGCCGCCGCCTTCGTCGCAGCCTCGGCGGCGCTGCGCGAAGCGCTACAGGGCGGCGCACTGGCGCTCCCTCGCCATCTTCAGGGAGTCTTGGCGTGCCCATTCAAGGGCCGCGTCGTCGTCGAGGTTGACCTCGCCGTGCTCCGTCTTCACCGGCGCCGACAGCCCCGGCTCCGGCTTCACCGGCGCGAGACCCGGCTCCGTCTTCGGCTTGACGAAGCGCGGGGGAGGAGCCGACGAGGAGGCGCGCCGGCCGCCCTCGCTGATGACGATGCCGGCGCAGCGTGTACGCCGGCCGAGCGGCGTCTCCGCCACGGGCTCGGCCTTGACGCTGAGCAGCGATGGAGTGCCGGAGGATTGGGAGAAAGAATGCGACGAGGAGGAAGAAGAGGAGGAGGAGCCGAACCTCCTTGGCGCCCATTGCTCGTCGGGTCGGCGGTGCGCCGGGGCGGCCGTCCCCGCCGGGGGGTACGCCAATTGTGGGTTGTTGCCGCCCTGGATGTGCGTCAGCACACCGTCGAGGGTGCGGCCGGGGACGCCCCACCAGAGGTGGCACCCCTCGCTGTTCTTCAGGCCGCCGACCACCGGCGCCCCGTTGGTGGACGCCAGCCGCTGCTGCTGGCGGCGCTGGAAGTACGCCGCCCAAGCCGCGGTGTTGTCGGCGGCGTACTGGGGGAGGGAGAGCTCGGCGTCGGTGAGGGAGGCGCGCACGATCTCGACCTCGTCGGCGAAGTACGATGGCTTGTTGACAGCGTCGGGCAATGGGGGAATGGGCACTCCCCCATTGCTGAGCCTCCAGCCCGTCGGCCCGGCGCGCATGTCCGGCAGCGCCGGTATGTTCGCTTGGAACAGGAGCCAGGACTCCTGTTCGCGGAGCGAACAACAGCCGAACCTGTTGGCCGCCGCCTCGTCTCCGGGGAAACGCTCAGCCATCGGGGAGGGGAGGGAGAGGGAGGGGCTGGCGGCGGTGCTCGGGAGAGGGAAGGCTCGGCGGCGGCGAGGGTTGGGCGGCTGGTGTGGCCACAGGCGGGCGAGGCCATCGGCTTATATAGCCGCGTCGCGCCCGTGTGTATCCACGCGAGGGAGGGGAGGCATCGGCGCGCCGTCCCGTCACGCGCCGCCCGTGAGGAATCAATGGCAAGGCTGACCGGCGGTGGCAGCCTTGCCATTGATTTCCCGCGGGAACCGAGGCGTCTAGCGAAGACGAGGCGCGGTGTCGCTGACGTGGCTGGCCCGCGGCTTTTTTGCGCCAAAACCACTCGTCTCGGCGCCCCCAGGCGCCCCCCAGTGCGCCGGGTTCGGTCTGGGTCCGCCGGCGCTGATTTAGGCCCTCGCCGGCCAAAATCGGGCTCCTGGGGGCGCGACTGGGCATTTTTTCTGCGCCGGCATGAAAAAACCGCCTGGGGAGGCCTTCCTGGGGGCGCGGCTGGAGATGCTCTTATGTTGGCATAGGTTACATCGTGTGTCTAGCCCCGCTATATATGAGAGGCCTATGATATAAGTGTCCTACTTGGACACGACTACATATCCTATGTAAACACAATACAACTACAAGTTCAATTGTAACCTACCTTGTACACAATATTTGACACAACTCCAACAAACTCCACCTTGGCGAATATTCTCCACCACCTTGAATTTGTCCATACGTCAAACTTCCATGTACATTGGACTTGAGCTTATCCCATGAGAACCGCTGCTACTCCAAAGACTCCATATGACTCCACCTGCAACTTGTAGTCCCTTATTTTCTTGACCACAATCAACACTCGAGCAAAATTAAGTTCCTTGTTACTCTAGTTTGCGCTCCCAACTTCCAGAGTATCCATCCAACGCCATCACACACTGATCACTGACCTACGTGAAAGTGAACAACTCACATATTGGGTGTCACACGTAAGAGTTACCTGAACTCAACATCACCGCTCCTTTCTTGACCGCCTGTCTGAAACTTGAAGGAATTTCACCGTTGTCTGTAGTCACCTCGAGTCAAATTCGCAGTTGTCTCACCACATGTGTGACCACCAGAGCCCTGGCCCGTCTCCATGTCCCGTGCGCGCCGCACGCCTCGCCGCTATTTCCGCGTCGAGCCTCCGCTGTCCCGGTCGATTCTCAAGGGTCGCGAACCCACACCACTCAACCCCCACTGCAGAGTACCACCGATCATCACCGATCGATGACGAGTTTCACGCTTCCATCAGACCACTGGGCTCTAGTCCGAACTACGTGTCCCTCGCCTTTCCCGCTGAATTGGCTTCGACTCTCTGACGTCTTACGCCGTAGCCTCTCAATCAGCACTGAGTGAAGTCTTCCGTTAGACTCCAGCGCCACCTTCAACATGACTCCATGGTAGATGATCAGTCTACCCCTGCGCCTCATCGACTTCAAGCTCCGTGTATACATCACCTTGAATCAATCTCGCGCCATAGTCTTGTCGAAGCCGCACAAGCCCTCGGCCTGCGACACGTGTTTCCACGCCCAGAAGTCGGTCACCATCAGCACCATGCTCCTATGTCGTCGTCGCCGATCCCACCACCGTCTTCTGTACCAACAGACTCACGTCGATCCGTCAGACTATCTAGTCCGACCCAACCGAATTTGTCCGACTACATGACACGCTCGAGGCTCCCAAATCGTCTTCCACGAATTTCCATCCATCACATAATTTTTTCATCTTAGCTGGCTTGGCTTCCCACAACGCCTTCAAGCATCTCTGTTGTGCCAACAAATCTTTCATCTGTGTCTGCCATAACCCAAGGTTTTCTCCACCTCAAACATGGTATCCGATGGCGTCATGGTTCTTTGTACGACTGACACTATGAAAAAATATCTGAGCTTCCAACATGTGCTCAAGTACACGAGATGTACTAGTAGCAAATTCCTACCGAAAATCCTTTCTGTACTCACGTGTATTAGCTCCTAAGCATGACTTCCAATTGCTAGTAATTGCTTTGCCAAAGCCTGTGCTTTCTGATGTACGCGTACCAATGGATTTTCCTCCGCTCAAATTGATCTGTTGCTGCCTCTCTCCACGTCATACATGCCCGAGGACTCGGTCCTCTTTTTTTTCAAACAAATCACCTGCGGCTCTTGTACAGCACGTATGCGTCCGGATCATCAAAACACCTCACGGCCTCGACCCCAGACCACGGCTCCATCAAGCCGCACCAGCCAGCCTGCCACGTCCACGAGCCGACTGTCAGGACTAACTGTCGAAGCTTCAGTAAACACTTTCAATCTTCAGTTAGCGAGCTGTAGCAATTCAGACAATACCGTTTCGGCAGCAACGGACGGCTACGATAACTCCGCAGTTCACCTCGCATCTCCACCATCCGATGACCGTTACTGTTACTGTAGCGTTTCAGTTACTTTACCACTATTCTAGTTACTTTACAGCTAGAGGTTAAAACCCTGCTTATAGCCAGCCGGGCTGTGGCTGGAAAGGCATGACGGATTCCATTTGCTATGACGGGCTTGAACCCTAAATACTATCGTTCCTTCTATAGCTCAATATACATCTGAGATCTCAAATTACTCCGCCAATTTCCTGTTCTTATTCCCTTGTAGCGATAGCAAATCCTCTTGGTCCTGACAAATTGGTATACAGAGCCAGCGTTCCTCGGAGCAATTTTTTTTCTTCTCTCTCAGATCTCAGATCCATGATTCCCACCCTTCCCTCCCTTCTCTGGCGGCGTAGTTGGCGGCGGTGAGGAGGCGCTGGTGGCGGTGCTTATTCGGGCACAGGTCGGTAGAGCAGAGGCGGTTGTTCGAGCATCTTACTTGATCTGTAAAATTCCGCGCTCGAGCACCGATCCGTGTGCCAAGGAGGCGTGGATCGCGGCGGCGGAAGGATCGGGGGTCATGGACGGGTTGCTGGCGAGCCAGTAGTAAAATTCCTTACCCTCACCTCAGATCAAGGAGATGGGGCGCACCAAGGCGATCGCTGATGCAGATCTGCAAGAATTACTGTCCATGCGCGATGATTTTGGTGTTCTTCAGAAAGACAATTCTCTGATACATGAGGAAGTGGCAAAACTTCAGAATGATGTCCAATCCATGAGCAACAAGCAAGGTGAAATATCTCTGTAAGTTGGGAGTGTTGAGAAGGCTATAATCGACCTGGGCAAGCAATTGTCAGTCATCAGCACCGTTCTTAAGAGCATAGTGCAGCCGGGGGCGTCTCCTCAAGTGGACACACAAAATCCCAGTTCGAGTCAGGCAGTCAAATCCCCTACTCTGCATTAGGAATAACCACTTGATCAAGAGAACAGAATCAACCAATTAAGAAAGCAGTTAGCAGCAGAGAAAGAAAAATCCAAGCAGCTAGAAGAATTGCAGTCCCATAACCTGCCACCCATCAGAACGACTAGGCCTGCTGTTCCTCCAGGTTATGAAAATCAGAGCAGACAAGAGCCTCCCAGTGTTATGGGCACACAAGCAACTGCCAGACAGAGAGAACAAACACCAGTTTTCAATCAATACTTTCAGCAAAACAGAGAGAGACAACTCTGGCAAGGATATTATAGAACATATGAGCAAGACATGTAGGCCCAATTCATGAAATCCATTACTAAGGGACCTAAATTGGATTTCCCAAAGTTCAATGGTGAGTGAGGGAGTCCTGGACTAGGGGGTGTCCGGATAGCCGAACTATCATCATTGGCCGGACTCCAAGACTATGAAGATACAAGATTGAAGACTTCGTCCCGTGTCCGGATGGGACTTTCCTTGGCGTGGAAGGCAAGCTTGGCGATACGGATATGTAGATCTCCTACCATTGTAACCGACTCTGTGTAACCCTAGCCCTCTCTAGTGTCTATATAAACCGGAGGGTTTTAGTCCGTAGGACAACCATAACAACAACCATCATACCATAGGCTAGCTTCTAGGGTTTAGCCTCCTTGATCTCGTGGTAGATCCACTCTTGTACTACCCATATCATCAATATCAATCAAGCAGGAGTAGGGTTTTACCTCCATCGAGAGGGCCCGAACCTGGGTAAAAACATCGTGTCCCTTGTCTCCTGTTACCATCCACCTAGACGCACAGTTCGGGACCCCCTACCCGAGATCCGCCGGTTTTTACACCGACATTGGTGCTTTCATTGAGAGTTCCTCTGTGTCGTCGCCGATAGGCTCGATGGCTCCTTCGATCATCAATAACGACGTGGTCCAGGGTGAGACTTTTCTCCCCGGACAGATCTTCGTATTCGGCGGCTTTGCACTGCGGGCCAATTCGCTTGGCCATCTGGAGCAGATTGAAAGCTACGCCCCTGGCCATCAGGTCAGATTTGGAAGTTTGAACTTCACGACTGACATCCGCGGAGACTTGATCTTCGATGGATTCGAGCCACTGCCGAGCATGCCGCACTGTCTCGATGGACACGATTTAGCTCTGTCGCCGGACAGTGCCCTGGAAGCCGCACACAAGTCCGCACCGATCCTTAATTCGGAGCCGGCTGTGCAGATCGAGGACGGGTGGCTAGACATCGCCTCGGAGGCTGCTACATCTACGACGATGGAGCCGAATACTGACCTTGTCCCTTACGAGGCTCATGACTCCGAGGCGCCGGACTCCTCGCCGGACTCCGAACCTCCCGCGCCCCCTCCGATCGAATCCGATTGGGCGCTTATCATGGAGTTCACCGCCGCGGACATCTTTCAACATTCACCTTTTGGCGACATACTGAATTCGCTAAAGTACCTCTCACTATCAGGAGAGCCCTGGCCAGACTGCGGTCAGGATGGTTGGGATGCGGACGACGAAGAAATTCAAAGTCCACCCACCACCCACTTTTTAGCCACTGTCGACGATCTAACCGACATGCTAGACTACGACTCCGAAGACATCGACGGTATGGACGACGATGCCGGAGACGACCAAGAACCAGCACCTACGGGGCACTGGAAGGCCACCTCGTCATATGACATATACATGGTGGATATCCCAAAAGACGGGAATGGCGAGGAAGCAGCGGAGGAAGACCCCTCCAAAAAACAGCCTAAGCGCCGGCGTCATCGGCGCCGCTCAAATCTCGCCATAGCAAGAATGGAGATTCCAGCACCGGAGATAATAACACCCAGACAGTGCCGAAGACAACCCCCTCCAGCAAGATTCAGCACAGGAGGATGGAGACGCCAGCCCTCATGAGAGAGCGGCAGATGATGAGGTAGAGGATGATAATTACATGCCTCCCTCCGGAGACGAGGCAAGCCTCGATGACGACGAATTCGTCGTGCCTGAGGATCCCGTCGAACAAGAGCGTTTTAAACGCAGGCTTATGGCCACGGTGAACAGCCTCAAGAAAAAGCAGCAACAGCTTAGAGCTGATCAAGACCTGCTAGCCGACAGATGGACTGAAGTCCTTGCGGCTGAAGAGTATGAACTCGAACGCCCCTCCAAAAGCTACCCCAAACGCAAGTTGCTCCCCCGATTAGAGGAGGAAGCATATAAACCTGCATCACCAGCGCACAATACGGCTGACCGACCACCTCGTGGCCGCGATAGAGAGGCCTCTAGGCCCTCCACCAGAACCGTACCCCGGCACCGCTCGAAAAGTACGAAGCCACGTGGGAATGCGCTGGACTTGCGAGACATATTGGAGGATAAGGCAAGACAATCAAGATCGATCTACGGATCGCGTGGGCGCCCCACGATGCGCGGCAATGACCGTCACGCCGGATAGAGCAACTCCGGCCGGGCCGAACACAATAGACAAAGCTCGCTTGAGCTACGTCGTGACATAGCCCTATATAGAGGCACCGCACACCCACTATGCTTCACAGATGAAGTAATGGATCATCAAATCCCCGAAGGGTTTAAACCCGTGAACATTGAATCCTACGATGGCACAACAGACCCCGCGGTTTGGATCGAAGACTATCTCCTTCATATCCACATGGCCCGCGGCGATGATCTTCACGCCATCAAATACCTCCCACTCAAGCTTAAAGGACCAGCTCGGCATTGGCTTAACAGCTTGCCAGCAGAATCAATTGGGTGTTGGGAGGACCTGGAAGCCGCATTCCTTGACAACTTCCAGGGCACATATGTGCGACCACCAGACGCCGATGACCTTAGCCATATAATTCAGCAGCTAGACGAATCAGCCAGACAATTCTGGACACGGTTCTTAACAAATAAAAATCAAATCGTCGACTGTCCGGATGCAGAGGCCCTCGCAGCCTTCAAACATAACATCCGCGACGAGTGGCTTGCCCGACACCTAGGACAGGAAAAGCCGAAATCAATGGCAGCCCTCACATCACTCATGACCCGCTTTTGCGCGGGAGAGGACAACTGGCTAGCCCGCAGTAACAACCTCAGCAAGAATTCTGGCAGTCCGGATAACAAGGACCGCAATGGCAGGTCGCGTCACAACAAAAACAAACACCGCGTTAACGGCAATAACACCGAGGATACGACAGTTAACGCCGGATTCAGAGGCTCCAAACCCGGTCAGCGGAAAAAGGCATTCAAAAGAACTACTCTGGGTCCGTCCAATCTGGACCGAATACTCGACCGCTCGTGCCAGATACACGGCACCCCCGAAAAGCCAGCTAACCACACCAACAGGGATTGCTGGGTATTCAAGCAGGTGGGCAAGTTAATTGCCGAAAACAATGACAAGGGGCTGCATAGCGATGACGAGGAAGAGACCC
Organism: Triticum timopheevii; assembly: GCA_963921465.1. Taxonomy (NCBI): domain Eukaryota; kingdom Viridiplantae; phylum Streptophyta; class Magnoliopsida; order Poales; family Poaceae; genus Triticum; species Triticum timopheevii. The sequence goes on from OY997268.1 coordinate 579,311,502, forward strand.
GACCGCCGAACAATAGAGGACAGAAAGGTTTCCCCCCACAAGTGCGGACGGTGAACATGATATACGCAACCCACATACCCAAAAGGGAGCGGAAGCGTGCACTCAGGGACGTATATGCGATGGAGACAGTCGCCCCGAAGTTCAACCCATGGTCCTCCTGCCCGATCACTTTTGATCGAAGGGACCACCCCACCAGTATCCGCCATGGCAGATTCGCCGCATTGGTTTTAGACCCAATCATCGATGGATTTCACCTCACCAGAGTCCTGATGGATGGCGGCAGCAGCCTGAACCTGCTTTATCAGGACACAGTGCGCAAGATGGGCATAGACCCCTCAAGGATCAAACCCACAAAGACGAACTTCAAAGGCGTCATACCAGGTGTAGAGGCCAATTGTACAGGCTTAGTTACACTTGAAGTGGTCTTCGGATCCCCGGATAACTTCCGAAGCAAGGAGTTAATCTTCGATATAGTTCCGTTCCGCAGCGGCTATCATGCTCTGCTCGGACGGACCGCGTTTGCAAAGTTCAACGCAGTGCCGCATTACGCATACCTCAAGCTCAAGATGCCAGGCCCTCGAGGAGTCATCACGGTCAACGGAAACACCGAACGCTCCCTCCGAACGGAGGAGCATACAGCGGCTCTCGCGGCAGAAGCACAGAGCAGCCTCTTAAGGCAATTCTCGAGTCCGGCCGCTAAGCGACCGGACACGGCCAAACGCGCCCGGAGTAACCTACAACAAGACCACCTGGCACATTCCGAGCACGCGTAGCAATGCGGCCCCAACCCCAGCCCTCGCAAAATTGCAAGACCGGTCCTTCACGTACATCATTATGCCCTGGAGATACCATGGGCATAGGGGGAGGGGCACGACCACGACAGGCCCAGAGTGCGGCTCAACCACACCAGGGGCTCCCAAGTGTGTCACTCTTTTTCTCTTTTCTTTTTTTATTCACAGGACTCCATTTACTAGAGGCCCTGTCCGGCAGTAGACCCGCCGGACTCACGATGCAACAGCCAGGGAAGGATAAAGGCTACGACGAACACTCAGGTGGTCTCCATTACGAGCATTACATCTGTTTTATACACCATTCCGTAGCCTACCCCTGGAGGGGGACATGTTTAAATAGTCCCATCCCTTGCTTATCACACTATTTGTATCGTTCTGCATCCATGGCAATATTTCTGGAATAAATAATGCATCGCTTTTTTCTTATAATTGCATTTCTTTCTTATACATGTGTTCATTTATGACATGTCGCATCCGTACACTCCGGTACGGCTAAATACACCAGGGGCTTAAGTTCCCCACATTATGGTGTGATAAGTCCGAACACTTTCACAAGTGCGGCACCCCGAACTTATAGCATTATATGCATCGGCTCCGAATCATGTCTTGGGTCAATAGTTGGGTTTGCCCGGCTCCCATGTTTTGGTACCTTACGTTCCGTTGTATCGGCTAAGGTAGCACTGGGAGAACCACTGCGATTGCGCCCCGGTTGAGCTGGGCGAGCACCTCAGTGGAGAAAGCTAAAACTGACCGTCATGATAAGGCGAGAGCTGGTCGCTGTTCGAGAGGTCTTTTCGAGTCCCTAAAGACTTATGCCGCTTAGAGCGAAGAACCGGCTTTGTCCGGCCCAGGCATGGATAGCGCCCCGAACTCGGTCTTCCAAACACTAGGGGCTTCGCCGAAATTTAAAATTATAGAATTCTATGGCTAAGTGAGAGTGTTCAAGCATTATAAGTCCGGTTGCCTCGTTTGTTGTGTTGAGCGCCTCCCTAGATGGACCCAAAAATGGGAACAAGAGCGCTCAAGTTTATCCCGAACACCCCAGCACTCGTGGCATGGGGGTTGAAGCCGACGACTTGCCATCTCTCAGATTTGATAAACGGCAGCACAGAAGGTAATATTTTAAATTAACAAGCGTTGCTTAGCGCATATGAACAAAGTTTTCAGCGCACAGGATAACAAAATGCGAGTGTACTCAAATATTACATCTTTGGAGCACTCACCCGCAATCATGCGGGCACCCTTCAGGACACTTTTATAATACATTTCGGGCGTGCGATACTCCTTGCCCGCCGGCGACGCATCCGTCAGAAGCTTCTCAGCATCCATCCTGCCCCAGTGCACCTTTGCACGGGCAAGGGCCCGACGGGCACCTTCAATACAGGCGGAATGCTTGACGACTTCAACCCAGGAACACGCATCCACTAGCCGCCGCACCAGGACGAAGTAACTCCCAGGCATGGCCTCCGTAGGCCACAGCCGAGCTATAAGGCCCTTCATGGCCTGTTCGGCCGCCTTGTGGAGCTCCACCAGCTGCTTCAGCTGGTCGCTAAGGGGCACCGGATGTACGGCCTCAGCATACTGAGACCAGAAGACTTTCTCCGTCGAGCTCCCCTCCTCGGCCCGATAGAATGCGGCAGCATCGGACACGCTGCGGGGCAGATCTGCGAACGCTCCTGGAGAGCTCCGAATTCGGGTAAGTAATAAGTAATTCACATTCACATGCTTGCTTTGCATGAAAAATGCCTTACCCGCCGCTATCTTCTTCAACGCTTCGATTTCCTGAAGGGCCTTGTGGGCTTCGGCCTTAGCGGCTTTGGCACTCTCAAGAGCCGATGCAAGCTCGGACTCTCGAGTCTTTGAGTCGCGCTCCAAACCCTCATGTTTTTCCACGAGAGCCTGGAGCTCTTGCTGCACCTCCGCCACCCGCGCCTCCTGCTTCTCTCGCTCGGCTCATTCCGCGGCCGCATTGCGTTCCGCCGCAGACACCGCCTCCTTCAGGGTCGCCAGCTCATTCGTGGCCCCTGTAGTACCCACGTTATCCTTGTTATTTCCCTTGCAACCAAATCCTTTTCTGTAAGGTACAACTTCAATACGGTGTTACTCACCTTCTTTGTCCTCGAGTTGCTTCTTGGCACGGCCGAGCTCGTTCCCGGACCGCTCGAGGCTTTGCTTCACAGCATTGACCTCCGCAGTCAGTGCGGCAGAGGTCAACAGCGCAGCCTGCAATCCCATATTGGCATATTTTTTAGACTCCTGCGTATATCTTTTTAGATCCTCGCTCCGCTTTTCTTTCCGAACATCGAACCGAGCATCAGGGGCTACTGTCTATGCGGTACTGTATTATACATCTTGAAATTCTTACCTCAAAGCCTGTTAGAAGGCTGCGGCAGGCTTCGGTCAGCCCGCTCTTGGCGAACTGAACCTTCTGAATCACTGCACTCATGATAGTGCGGTGTTCTTCTTCGATGGAAGCGCCGTTGAGCGCCTCCAGCAAATTATCTGGCGCCTCCGGTTGGACGGAGGCCGCCGGTGGCACCGTCTTGCCCTTCTTACGAAGGGGCCACCCGCCGGACTCTGGAACCACTGCGGGTTCCGATACGGAGTCCGGTGCGGAGTCCGGGAGGTTGCCTTGCGGCACCTCCAGGGCCTCCTCCCCCTGATGGGTCCCCTCTCGGGACCCCACCTCGACGTCGTCAGCGTCGTGAGGGGAGGAGGTGGTCGGAAGGGAGTCCATATCTGACGTGCCCAAGGACCCGCTCGACGAAACGAGAAGATCATCCTTGGCCGAACTACAGGTTGTATGCAGCATTAGAAAAGACACCACGTGGCAAAAAGAAAAATTATATATCGTCTAGGAGTCCGGATACTTACGATCTCGCCAGGGGCTTGGCCCTTGGGGGCCACTCCTCGTCGCCGTCGCCGACGTTGGCGGAGTTGTCCGGGGGAAGGGTCCTTCCTTTCTTGGACCCTTCGGCCTCCCTCCTTGGGGAGGCCTTCCTCTTCTTCTCTCCCCCCGCTGGGGGAGAGGCCTTTTTCTTCTCCTCCTTGTCCTCGTGGGAGGATTTCGCCTCGGAGCCATCGGACGATGAGTCCGATACCACGTGACGCCGAGAACTCTTTCGGGTTCCCGTGGCCTTCTTCTTGGCCTTCTTCTCCGGCACCACGTAAAGTGCCGGAACCAGCAGCCCCGTTAAACGGGTGTCCGCTGGGTCTTCTGGAAGGGGAGCCGGACAGTTAACCTGTCCGGACGTCTTCTTCCAGTCCTGTTAAAGGTATTGGGAGTTTAGATCCCGCATAGAGTCAAACTATGAAAAGCAAGTGTCCCATAAAAGATGACGTAGCTTACCTCGTCAGCCGGGCGCTGTGTGCTGAATCCGCGATCTTCGGTAGCGAATGCGGGGGCTTCGGCGCCCTTGAACAGCACCCTCCAGGCATCTTCGTACGTAGTATCGAAGAGCCCGCTCAAGGTCTGGTGCTGTGCCGGATCAAACTCCCACAAATTGAAGTCCCGTTGTTGGCAGGGGAGAATCCGGTGGACGAGCATGACCTGGATCACATTGACAAGCTTAAGCTTCTTGTTCACCAGGGTCTGGAGACAGGACTGGAGTCCGGTCAGCTCCTCCGAACTACCCCAAAGCAAGCCATTCTCTTTCCAGGAGGTAAGCTGCATGGGGACGCTAGATCTGAATTCGGGGGCCGCTGCCCATTTAGGGTTGCGCGGCTCGGTGATGTAGAACCACCCCGATTGCCACCCTTTGACGGATTCCACGAAGGCACCCTCGAGCCAGGTGACGTTGGGCATTTTGCCCACCATGGCGCCTCCGCACTCCGCTTGGCTGCCCTTCACAACCTTCGGCTTGACATTGAAGGTCTTCAGCCACAAGCCGAAGTGGGGCTGGATGCAGAGGAAGGCCTCGCACACGATGATAAACGCCGAGATATTGAGGATGAAATTTGGGGCCAGATCGTGGAAATCCAGGCCGTAATAGTACATGATCCCCCGGACAAAGGGGTGAAGAGGAAAGCCCAGTCCGCGGAGGAAATGGGGAAGGAATACCACCCGCTCATGGGGCCTGGGGGTGGGGATGAGCTGCCCCTCGTCGGGCAGCCGATGCGCAATGTCGCTGGACAGATATCCGGCGCTGCGCAGCTTTTCGATGTGTCCCTCCGTAACGGAGGAGGCCATCCACTTGCCTCCCGCTCCGGACATGGCTGGAGAGGGTCGAGGTGAGGTGTGCGAACTTGGGCGCTGGAGCTCAAGTGCGCGGAGATGGATAAGTGAAGGAGGAAGAAGGCGTAGGTAAAAGAGGTGGATCCTTATCCCCTTATATATGGGCGAACAAAACTGTGCGTCCCCACCGGCCTGGTAAAACTCGCTTATCTCCCAAGCGCCACAATCAATGGCGCGGTTGGGTTACCCACGTCCGTATTGATGGGAATCCCGGAATAAGGGGAACGTGATCTCTGCTTTGACAAGACGTGCCAAGGAAACCGCTTCGCTAAACGCGCTGAGGTGGTATAATCAGAAACGTAAAGGCTTGGTTGTGGTGTGACGTCACGCCACATAATACGTCAGCAGATTGAGCCTGTGTAAATGTTATTCTCTCTACGATTGTATGTGGAATTTATTTTGCAGAGCCGGACACTATCCTGGTGTTCACAATCTTCTATGAATTATTCGAAGGAGGAACCCGCCTTGCAATGCCGAAGACAATATGCGTGCCGGACTCGTCGTCATTGAAGCCTGGTTCAGGGGCTACTGAGGGAGTCCTGGACTAGGGGGTGTCCGGATAGCCGAACTATCATCATCGGCCGGACTCCAAGACTATGAAGATACAAGATTGAAGACTTCGTCCCGTGTCCGGATGGGACTTTCCTTGGCGTGGAAGGCAAGCTTGGCGATACGGATATGTAGATCTCCTACCATTGTAACCGATTCTATGTAACCCTAGCCCTCTCCGGTGTCTATATAAACCGGAGGGTTTTAGTCCGTAGGACAACCATAACAACAACCATCATACCAGAGGCTAGCTTCTAGGGTTTAGCCTCCTTGATCTCGTGGTAGATCCACTCTTGTACTACCCATATCATCAATATCAATCAAGCAGGAGTAGGGTTTTACCTCCATCGAGAGGGCCCGAACCTGGGTAAAAACATCGTGTCCCTTGTCTCCTGTTACCATCCGCCTAGACGCACAGTTCGGGACCCCCTACCCGAGATCCGCCGGTTTTGACACCGACAGTGAGGATCTAGTGGGCTGGATAAGACGATGCAACAAATATTTTCAGATGTCAGGTGCACCTGAAGAATATAAAGTTTCTTTAGCCCAGATGTACATTACTGATGAAGCAGATGTGTGGCTGAGAAGATCTGGTCTGTTAAAGAAAAGATTGTCCTGGAAAGAGTTTGGAGCTGAAATAGTTAAAAGATTTTCTGAGCAAGGATCTTATGATCTAACTAAAAAGTTCAATAGCTTGAAGCAAAACAACAATTCAGTATCTGTGTACACAAAAACCTTTGAGAACCTGATGGCAGAAGTTCAGGAGGAAAATCCAGCATTAAGTGAATTATGGTTTGTGAGGTGTTATGTCAATGGGCTGAGAGAAGGAATTAAATTTCAGCTCAGACCACACAAACCACAAACCCTTACTGATGCTTACTGTTTGGCCAGAGAAGAACCATGTCATCCCCCAGTGCAAACTACAGCAAAGAAACAGGGTGTTCCTTATAACAACTACTACCAAAAACAACAGTATACAGGATCTAGTAAAACAACTCCTGCTTTTTCACGGCAACAAACAGTTCCTTTGAAACCAACTGAGCCAACTGCTGCTAGTAATCAGAAATTCAGGAAACCTGGAGAATGCTGGAGGTGTGGTGACAAGTGGATCCATGGGCACAAATGTGAATTAATTCCAAATGTTCATTTAATGCAACCAGAAACAATAGAGCAAAATGACAGTGCTAAGGAAGAACAAACTCCAGAACAGGATGAAATAGTTGAAGAGGAAGAACAAGCAATGTTCATTTCTGCTCATGCCCTAGGGCAGCAATTAGCTGTTCCAACTCCAACAGTCATTGTATATGTTAATGGGAAAAGAGCTGTAGCTCTGTTGGATTCTGGCAGTACCACTTCTTTTATGAGCCAAGAGTTTGCTGTCAAGTGTGGATGTCAGTTGCTACCTGTTAAACCTAGAGCTATTGCAGTAGCTGGTGGTGGGCGACTAATCTCCTCTGCTGTAGCACCTCAGTGTGAATTTTTAATGGCAAAACTAAAGCTATCTCACAACTTTAGAGTACTGCCTCTACCCAGCCATGATCTCATACTGGGTTATGACTGGTTCTCATTAGTCAGCCCAATATCATTTGACGTGCCAGCAAAATCCTTCAGTTTCACTGTGCAGGGCAAACAAACAGTGTCTACTGCAATTTTCAGTAATACAGAAAGTGCACAAGAAGTGCCAGCAGAAACAGCAGCTAAGTTACTGAACAAGGGAGCAGAAGGATTTCTCTTACAAATGCATAATATTGTACTAGCAGCTCCTGAGGGATTTAAAACCCCACCACAACTCCAGAAATTACTAACGGAATATGCTGATCTATTTGAAGAGCCATCAACTCTGCCTCCCCATAGAGAAAGTGATCACACTATTCCATTAAAACCTGGAACACACCCACCTCATGCTAGACCATATAGAGTTCCTCAACACCAAAAACAAGAAATGGAAGAACAAATTAAGAAGTTACTGGCTGCTCACTTCATCAGGCACAGCCAGAGCCCTTATGCAACTCCTGTCATTTTGGTGAAGAAAAAAGATGGATCCATGAGACTTTGCACTGATTTCAGGAAACTTAATGCTGCAACTATTAAAAACAAATTTCCTATACCAGTTATAGAGGACCTGCTGGATGAATTACATGGAGCCCAATATTTTTCCAAAATTGATTTGAGGGCTGGATACCATCAGATCAGAATGCACCTTGATGATGTGCACAAAACTGCTTTTAGAACTTTTTTGGGTCATTTTGAATATCTGGTTATGCCTTTTGGCCTCTCTAATGCTCTAGGCACATTTCAAGCAGTAATGAACAAGATCTTTGGACCTCATCTCAGGAAGTTTGTACTAGTTTTCTTTGATGACATCTTGATTTACAGCAAAACACTCAAGGAGCACATGGACCATATCCACACAGTCTTGCAGATTTTGAGAGAAAATCAGATGTGTGCCAAACAGTCTAAGTGTGTCTTTGCTGTTCAACAAGTGGAATATCTTGGCCATGTCATATCTGCAGAAGGAGTGGCAACAGACCCCAAAAAGATCAAAGCTATTGCTGAATGGCCCACTCCAGATAGTGTGACCAAACTGAGAAGTTTTCTGGGTTTGGCAGGATATTACAGAAGGTTTATACAAGGATATGGGATCATTTGCAGGCCATTGCATGATCTTTTAAAAAAAGGGCAGTTCTCATGGACACAAACTCATGACAAAGCATTTGCAGCTATAGCAAGCATTAATTACTGCACCAGTGCTAGCACTCCCCAATTTTTCTCTACCATTTGTCTTGGAAACTGATGCATCAGGAAAAGGGATTGGAGCAGTTCTAATGCAACAAGGCAGACCTATAGCATTTTACAGCTCTGCCCTCTGCCCTAAAAATGCCGCTATGTCAACCTATGAGAAAGAGGCACTAGCTATCCTAGAAGCTCTCAAAAGATGGAGGCATTATTTACTGGGCAGAGAATTAATAATCAAAACAGATCAACAGTCACTCAAGTTCATAACAGATCATAAAATTACTGAAGGAGTGCAACATAAGTTGATGATGAAATTATTAGAGTTCAACTTCCAAATTTAGTATAAAAAGGGTGTTCTGAATAAAGTAGCTGATGCCCTCTCAAGAGCCCTTCCAGCTTGCATGACAATGTCAACTATCACACATGTGTGGGCAGAAGAATTGGTACAGAGTTACCAACAAGACCCAGAAGTGAAGCAATTATTGGAGAAACTTCTATTGCACCCAAACCACACAATTGCAGACCATCAAGTAACAGCTGGAATCATCAGGTACAAAGGAATGATTTTAGTTGGAAATGATCCTGCCCTCAAAACAAGATTACTTACTGCTTTGCACAGTTCTCCTGTGGGAGGCCACTTTGGCACAAGAGTAACTTATCACAGGGTTAAGACAATCTTTTATTGGTCAGGATTAAAAACAGCTGTGGAGGCATTTATTGCTGCATGTCCAATATGCTAGAGGGCAAAGCATGAAAACTATTTGCAACCTGGGTTATTAGATCCCATTCCCATTGCTGACATGGCTTGGCAACATATATCCATGGATTTTATGAGGGCTTACCAAACTCTAATGGAAAGGAAGTGATATTGGTGGTGGTAGATAGGTTTACAAAGTATGCTCACTTTATTCCTCTCTCACACCCCTACACTGTCCTGAGTGTGGCACAGGCTTTTGTGGATAATGTGTTGAAGTTACATGGCCCTCCTAAGATGATCATCTCTGACAGAGACAGGATATTCACTAGTAAGCTTTGGAAGGATATTTTCTCAGCTTGGAAAAGTGAATTGAGATACAGCACAGCTTACCACCCACAAACAGATGGCTAGACAGAAAGAGTAAATCAATGTGTTGAAACTTATTTGAGATGCATGGCCAGCACAGAACCAAAAAAATGGAGTTCCTGGTTATCTTTAGCTGAGTATTGGTATAACACCACCTACCACACTGCTATTAAGATGTCTCCATTTCAAGCTCTCTATGGATTTGTTCCTCCCATGATTTCTGAACTAGCTGTACCTGGCCCAGAAGATGAAGAGGCTCATGATTTCCTAGCTGCCAAACAACAAATGCTGGAGCAACTCAGAGTAAATTTACAACAAGCCCAAAACAGAATGAAGAAATATGCATATCTCAAACGCAAGGAAAGAGTATTTGAGGTGGGAGATATGGTATATCTGAAAATGGCACCCTATCGTCTGGCAGCCTTTGGATTCAGGGGTGCTCTGAAACTACAATACAAGTATTATGGCCCATTTTTGATTGTGCAAAAGATAGGCAACTCTTCTTACAAGCTACAGTTTCCAGAGCATGTCAAAATTCATCCAGTTTTTCATGTGAGCCAATGGGAAAAGCACATTGGTCCAACCTCCATACCTAGTGAAAACCTTCCAATGGTAAATCAGGATGGCACTATCAAAACGGGTCCAGCAGTGGTTTTACAAGTCAGACAGGTTCCTCGGCATAATGTGCCGGTGGTGCAATGGTTAATTCAATGGCAAAATCTGTCAGAGAAGGAAGCTACCTGGGAGGATGCAGACTTCATTAAGTACACCTTCCCAGAATTCTTCAAGATCACCACAGAGACTTGGCGCAAGGCAGCTCGCACGCCGTGAGGACACGTCGAAGCTTACAAGGGGGCATTGTCAGGACTAACTGTCGAAGCTTCAGTAAACACTTTCAATCTTCAGTTAGCGAGCTGTAGCAATTCAGACAATACCGTTTCGGCAGCAACGGACGGCTACGATGACTCCGCAGTTCACCTCGCATCTCCACCGTCCGATGACCGTTACTGTTACTGTAGCGTTTCAGTTACTTTACCGCTATTCCAGTTACTTTACAGCTAGAGGTTAAAACCCTGCTTATAACCAGCCGGGCTGTGGCTGGAAAGGCATGACGGATTCCATTTGCTATGACGGGCTTGAACCCTAAATACTATCGTTCCTTCTATAGCTCAATATACATCTGAGATCTCAAATTCTTCGCCAATTTCCTGTTCTTATTCCCTTGTAGCGGTAGCAAATCCTCTTGGTCCTGACACCGACGCTTCCTAGTCGATCTGGCCGCTGCCCGGCGCCCGTCCGTTGCCTCGCCTGCTGCTTTGCCTGCCGCGCGCGGGTGCTCGATCCGACTCCGAGAACTTAGCTGCTGCTGCACGTTCCGCCGCTTGATCTCAATTGCTTTTTTCTGCCGCTGTGCGATTACGCCGATATCCACGAACGCCCTTCAAGACGAACGAAATCAACACACGGTTTGACCACCTCTTGATCAACACAACGACCTTCGAATAACCTAGCTCATGATACCACTTGCTAGAATAAATCCGAGGCCACTGTCGATCATCCGAGGACCAAGCAATCACACGAGCACGACACCGAGATTTGTTAACGAGGTTCACCGATATGGCTACATCCCCGGGGCCTGATTATGGGCGCTCCTCCCCATGACACCGCTACAATACCGCACCCGGTCGCCCTGGACACCGGCACATGCCACCGGCTTCCCCTGCGTTCCGGTGCTATTATGTTGGCATAGGTTACATCGTGTGTCTAGCCCCGCTATATATGAGAGGCCTAGGATATAAGTGTCCTACTTGAACACGACTACATATCCTATGTAAACACAATACAACTACACGTCCAACTGTAACCTACCTTGTACACAATATTCGACATAACTCCAACAAAAATGAAAGAAAGGGAGAAGAGCGTAATGCCAGTAGTCCACTAGCACTAGCAGCCACACCCACCACAGCAGCCCATTTTCCCTTGTCCCGTGCTTGTTGATCACCCGATCAAATAATATCCATCGTCTCCGTGCCGATGGCTCCAAGAGAACCTGGATAACACCACCGAAAAGGTACAAAGAAAACAATGGCCCTACGCACGCACGTCCCCCGGACGCCCCACCCTCGCCGACTCACATCACGAGAGACGGTGAGCGACACCACACACCGGGGAGGATATCGCGCAGCCGAACGGGTGGCTGCGCCGCATGCAATCGCCTTATCCTCCGCCCGTCCCGACGCCACAAACCCAAGCAGTGATCACGCCGCCTCCCTCCCCGATCGATCGACGGCCACATAAATAAGCCGGCGCACCACCTGCTCCTTTCCGCCTAGCATCAGCAGCAGCAATGGCCGCCCATGCAGCTCTCGCCGCTACCCGCATCCCCACCAGCGCGCGTCTGCATGCCAAGGCCGCCTCCAGGCAGAGGGTCGACTTCGCCGACTTCTCCGGGCTGAGGCCGGGGTCGTGCTCCGTCAGCGCCGCCGCCAGGGAGGCCTCCTTCTCCGATGTCCTCGGCGCGCAGCTCGTCGCCAGGGTACGTACCTTTCCCACAACTAGAACAGATAGATCGGCGTGCATGTAGGATGCCCGTCCTAATAACATATGGTGATCGTGGCAGGCTTCCGGCGAGAACGCCGTGAGGGCGCCGGCGGAGGCGAAGCTGAAGGTGGCCATCAACGGGTTCGGCCGCATCGGCCGCAACTTCCTCCGGTGCTGGCACGGCCGCGAGAACTCGCCGCTGGAGGTCATCGTCATCAACGACAGCGGAGGCGTCAGGAACGTAAGCATTCATAACGTAGACTGTATATGCATGTGATCAGGAGGAGCAGAGCAGCAGTTCGGAAATGAACGTGGCCGTGTGGTTTGGATGCAGGCGTCTCACCTGCTCAAGTACGACTCGATGCTGGGCACCTTCAAGGCGGACGTGAAGATCGTGGACAACGAGACCATCAGCGTCGACGGCAAGAACATCCAGGTCGTCTCCAACAGGGACCCCCTCAAGCTGCCATGGGCCGAGCTCGGCATCGACATCGTCATCGAGGTACGCAATTCTCTACCGTCAACCTCCCCTCCCCTCCCATGCACGGCAAAAGGAAATCCACAGTGCCACACTACTGAACGTGTCGTGTCTCACCACTGAAGGGTACCGGAGTGTTCGTGGACGGCCCCGGCGCCGGGAAGCATCTCCAGGCCGGCGCCAAGAAGGTCATCATCACCGCTCCGGCCAAGGGCGCCGACATCCCCACCTACGTCGTCGGTGTCAACGAGGGCGACTACGACCATGACGTCGCCAACATCATCAGGTATATATGTAGCTAGCGCGCATCAGGATTTTTTGTACTGCAATCAGTGACTCATACATGGACCAAATTGATCAACTCTGTTCCTTGCAGCAACGCTTCCTGCACCACCAACTGCCTCGCGCCATTCGCCAAGGTCCTGGACGAGGAGTTCGGTAAGAATCTACTAGCTGTTTGTCACCCCTTTTTTCACCTTGATCTGAGCCAGCTCTGATGGACTGTCCCGTGGCGTGCAGGAATCGTGAAGGGCACCATGACGACGACGCACTCGTACACGGGCGACCAGAGGCTGCTGGACGCGTCCCACCGCGACCTGCGGAGGGCGAGGGCGGCGGCGCTGAACATCGTGCCGACGAGCACGGGCGCGGCCAAGGCCGTCTCTCTGGTGCTGCCCCAGCTCAAGGGCAAGCTCAACGGCATCGCGCTCCGCGTGCCCACGCCCAACGTCTCCGTGGTGGACCTCGTCATCAACACCGTCAAGACCGGCATCACCGCCGACGACGTGAACGCGGCGTTCCGCAAGGCCGCCGACGGGCCGCTCAAGGGCATCCTCGACGTCTGCGACGAGCCGCTCGTGTCCGTCGACTTCCGCTGCTCCGACGTCTCCACCAGCATCGACGCCTCCCTCACCATGGTCATGGGCGACGACATGGTCAAGGTCGTCGCCTGGTACGACAACGAGTGGGGCTACAGGTGAGCGACGCCCGGCGGCGAAATTACATGCATGCATCTGTAAACATGATGTCTAACCTGTGGCTGGTTTTGGCGTGTGTGTGCGTGTGCAGCCAGCGCGTGGTTGATCTGGCGCACCTGGTGGCGGCCAAGTGGCCGGGCGCCGGGACCGGCGGCAGCGGCGACCCGCTGGAGGACTACTGCAAGACCGACCCCAACGCCGTGGAGTGCAAGGTGTTCGACGAGTGAACCGAGAGCTCGGAGGTTGCCGCTGGCTTGACCGGTCGAGGCTGATCAGAAAACGCAACGAAGCAACTACATTATTATCCTCTATCTATAGTCTATAAAATGTACCAGCTGGATTGTGTTTCATTCGTTTCGAGATTGCTCGCCGAGCTTGCGGCTTGGTGCTCTACATATCAGACAGGATTCGGGCAGAATAAATTGACCCTTCTTCTGTGAGCTGTACTGAACTCATATATTCAGATGTCAGACTTTCTCTTGGGACTTTCACAGTGTTCTTGTGCGAAGTTTTGTAAAAGCATGTGCTTTAAGATGCTTGGACTTTTGCAAGTTTTCTGTCAAATCTCTATCAAAAACTGGTGATGAAAGATCTTTATATACATACTGGGACTTTTGCAAATAAGAAGTTTCTTAAGAAGGAATGAATTAGTGGAATTAGTATTACCCATAAAGAAGAATAAAAATGAAATTAAAACTTAAACAAAATCAAAACAACAAAGTTTTCTAAGTAGAATGGATTACTGGTATTGGTATTACAGTTTAAGAAGAAATAAAATGAAAAGAATAACTTAAAAAAACTTGCACACAACTTTGCACTAAAATTGCACTTTGTGTAGTATGCAAAGAGTAAGTACTCTATATAATAAAGCAATTTCTCACTGTAGTGTAATTTACACACATATTGTATAGCTTTTTCTTTAGGGTAACCACGCGTTTATTGATCACAAAGTATGATGAATACAACACACCTACGTGGAACCGACAAGAAGGGTCGAGAGCAAACATGTGTGCACATAAAACTGTAGAAAAACCTTCCAGGAAAAGGAAAATACATCAGAGTCATTTGTTAATTTCGCGAGTAGCCATCGTCACCGCTAAATATTGCCGGATTCGAAGGAGAACCATAGCCCATGATGGTGTTGTGAGTCGATGAAGAAGCTTGCCATCGGCGAAGCCTTTGTCGATGTGGTGTGTCGACTACGGATCATCCCCATTCTCCTTGAATCCCGGAGCCACCGTCAGCTGCCGACATTGTCGAGGCCAAGCACCAGATCAGCCGCCTTCTATCCACAAGCCCAAATCTGGAACCAGCATTTTCACTCGCGGTGACATCGCGCATAATGCCAGCCACTGGGCGAACACCTAAAACTGTCAACCAGAAAGATAGACAGGAGACCGGGCCCACCGGCTCCTTGACGCCGCCATGGGCGCCGTCGAGAAGGGACTCGAGCCTGGGCATTATTCTCGGATGCGCTGTTGTTGTCACCACCAAAAATAGCACCGCCCCACACACTAGACTCGCCAACTGTCGGTGCTAAAACCGGCAAATCTCAAGTAGGGGATCCCAAGCTTGGTGATCTAAGCTAGATGATAACAGGAGAAGTAGGGGGTCCCAAGCTTGGATTTTGCTTAGTTTTTTCTAGTTTACATGAAGAAAACTATTTTTAATTTTTTTCTCTACTTTTTTTCTTCACGTTTTCAGATTTTTCTTGGTTTCTCCTAGGTTTTTGTGAAAAAAAATATTTTTTTTTATTTTTCTCCTATAAAGCACACCGTGCAAAAAGCACATATGTGCTTCCCTCTGTGAAGCACAATTCTGCTTACCCATGATGAAAAAACACAGTTGCGCTTCACGAAAAAGCGTAGTTGTGCTTTTCAAAACATAAAAAGTATAGTTGTGTTTCTGGAAAAGTGAAAAACATAGAAGTTGTTCCGATGAAAGCACAGTTGTGCTTTTCAAGAGGCACAACTATACTTCCCAGAAAGTGAAAAGCACACGTGTGCTTCCTCTGAAGCATACGTGTGCTTCCTCTGAAGCGCACCGTGCTTCCCTAAAAGTGAAAAACACAGTTGTGCTTCCCAAAAAAGTGAAAAGCACAGTTGTGTTTTCTGTTTCCTATTCCTCTTTGGGGTTTTCGATTTTTTTTATTTTTTCTTTGTTAGTTTTTTTCTTCCTATTTCTAGTTTTTCCTGTTTTCAGAAGAAAAAAAATCCGCCTAAACGTATTAACATGCATCTAACTTCAAAGATTTCGACGCGAGAAACACAACGATAAAACGGCTCATGATTTGTATGCATGGTTCAAGAGATAAAATCTCAAACCTCTCAGGTCGCGACAAGTATCGAACAACCATTGTGCCACTTATCACAACTAGGAAAAATGGAAGTGATTCTTCTCCTCGGCCGCCGCCTTCCGCCGCTCGACATTCGTCCTCTCCATTTTTTCAATTTCAAGAGCCTTTTTCTTCGGCATACTCCTTTGTCGCAATGACGTTGGCTTCAAATCCTTCTTTAATATCATTGTCTCCGACCCTTGATCCTTTTGCTTCTTTATTTCCATCGGGCCTATATGTTTTGGCAAGCGAGTGAGGAGTGGGGCTCCTTCTCGCCTTCTCACCACCACCACCACCACCACCACCAACACCACTGAAAGGATCGATATAGTTGACTAGAGGGGGGGGGGGGGGTGAATAGACAACTAACAATTTTTAGCTTTTCTTTACCAAATTAAACTTTGCATCAAAGTAGGTTGTCTAGATATGCAACTAGGTGAGCAACCTATATGATGCAACAACAATAAGCACACAAGCCACAAACTCAGCCAACACTTCACTTGAGGACAAGGTGTGAAAGTCCGGCCTTTGACGAATGACGGAGGACATGGCCTTGTGGTAAGGCATCATGGCCTTGAGAAATTTGTGCTTGATCCAATTGTCATCCGTATCCTTGCTCCCATGATCTCGGAGTGAGACCGCGAGAGTAGTTAATCTCCGATAGAGCTCACGAGGTTCTTCATCTTCTTTCATTGCAAACTCATCGGCTTCATCTTGCGCTACTTCATAGTTGGAGTGTTGAATGCTTGCGCTTCCCCTGTAGAGAGAAACAACATGCCGCCATGCATCCTTGGCCATGGAGAAGGGGCAGAGATGAGCAAGATCTTCGGGTGGAATTGCATCTTGGATGATGAAGAGAGCATTCTCATTGAATTGATTATCCGCGGCTTCTCGAGGGGTGAAGTTGCTTCGGTCATGCGGATAGAAACCTTCTTCAATGATTCTCCAAAGGTTAGTATTAACATGGTTCAAATGATGCTTAAAGCGATAAACCCAAGAATAAAAGTCCTCATTTTTTACAATCTTAGGGGGAGGACCGGCATGATTCAAATGAGTGGAAGGAATCGGTCCACCATATGTAAGTGGAGGTTCCACATGGGCAAAGATGTCGTTGCCATTTTTACCACTAGAAGAAGGAGCGTTTTCACTAGTAGCTTCCCCCTTGTCGGAGTTAGCATCCGTCACCTTGTTGGTGGGATCACCCACTTTCATCGGCGCGGTAGATAATTTAAGCCCTTCTAAGAATATATTAAACATGCTTTCAACCTCGGTCGTCATGGAGGTTTTCAATGTATCCAAAGCCGCATTGAATTCCTCAGACCGCGGTTCCCCCATCGACTGTAGACGAGACCGGATTCACACCGGAGTGCTCCTCCCCACCGTCTACAGTGTCAACCATACTCTTCGGATGGCAAAGTCCTTAATAAAGAGAAGAGGCTGTGATACCAATTGAGAGGATCGATATAGTTGACTATAGAGGGGGGGGGGGGGGGTGAATAGACAATTAACAATTTTTAGCTTTTTTTACCAAATTAAACTTTGCATCAAAGTAGGTTGTCTAGATATGCAACTAGGTGAGCAACCTATATGATGCAACAACAATAAGCACACAAGCAAGCAAGGGATAGACCACAATATATCTTGCACAAGTAAAGGTAAGAGATAACCAATAGTGGAACCGATGAAGACGAGGATGTGTTACCGAAGTTCCTTCCCTTTGAGGGGAAGTACGTATCCGTTGGAGCGGTGTGGACACACAATGCTCCCCAAGAAGCCACTAGGGCCACCGTATTCTCCTCACGCCCTCACACAATGTGAGATGCCGTGATTCCACTATTGGTGCCCTTGGAGGCGGCGACCGAACCTTTACAAACAAGGTTGGGGCAATCTCCACAACTTAATTGGAGGCTCCCAACGACACCACGAAGTTTCACCATAATGGACTATGGCTCTGCGGTGACCTCAACCGTCTAGGGTGCTCAAACACCCAAGAGTAATAAGATCTGCAAGGGATTAGTGGGGGGAATCGAATTTCTCTTGGTGGAAGTGTAGATCGGGGCCTTCTCAACCAATCCCTAGAAAATCAACAAGTTTGATTGGCTAGGGAGAGAGATCGGACGAAAATGGAGCTTGGAGCAACAATGGAGCTTGGGGATAGAAGAGGTGAGCAACTAGAGGAAAACGACACTCCTTTTATAGTCAAGGGACAATTCAACCGTTACCCACCACTCAGCCCGCGACCCGCGGTACTACCGCACCACTGGAGCAGTACTACCGCACGAGACTGCGGTACTACCGCGGAGGCCCGCGGTACTACCGTGGGTGCGGCAGGGCTTGGACCCGACTAGATGAGCACCGACAGGGTGCGGTAGAACCGCTGGCGCAGGTACTACCATGACCCCATGCGGTACTACCGCATGGCAGGCACCGTCCAGGCACTGTAGGCACGGATATAAAAAATTACATCCGTGACTACATCCGCTGAGATTTTATCTATGCAAAAGTCCGACACGGTACTACCGTAAACCAGGTGCGGTACTACCGTGTAGGGCGCGGATGTAAATTACATCTGCCCTACTTCCGCTCATGCGCTATGCCTGGCCAGGCTACACGGTACTACCGCGCCAGAGCACGGTACTACCGCGTAGGGCACGGATGTAAAAAATTACATCCGCCCCTACTACCGCTTGCGCAGCAGCGCCAGGCCAGAGCTCACGGTACTACCGCTCTGGTGGAGCGGTACTACCATGGGCGCCCATGGTACTACCATGCCGTGGCCCGGTACTGCCGCTGGTGCCTGCGGTAGTACTGCTCTGGGGAGCAGTACTACCGCAAGCCTATGAATAGCAACACTAGGAGACCTTCATTCTGCAGAGCCACAGTGAGACGGAGGAAACTCCAAAGAGCCAAAGGAAAGGCGGTGCAAAAGGAACCTGTGTACATGAGATTCCACCCAAACCTTTCCAACACAGACCCCCTCTTAATAGTACGGCTTTCCTATGACTCAAATCCACCAAAAAGAAACATAGAGAAACACCGTCTTCAATAATCTTCGAGGGGCATCAAATCGTCTTGTGTTCAGTCATGATATATCTGAAAAGCTCAATGCACACGATTAGTCCGCAAAAGCATTGTCATCAATCACCAAAACTACTAAGGGATAAATATGCCCTTACAATCCCCCCTTTTGGTGGATTGATGACAATACGGGATTTGCACATAGGGATATAAAGTGAGGCAACGGCAAACCCACCATCTATAAAATATAGACGGGCTCCCCCTAGATGTGTGCACTCTAGAGATGTGCTTTGGACTGCACGACACACATACTAGTATCAACACTCCCCCTATATTTTATAGACAAGGCATCTCTTGCAATAGTAAAAACAACACTAAGAAAGTAGGCAAGATGATGGATATAACTAAGTAATGAAGACATAAAGATAAGCAGGAGTGCATATGTCTTACACCATATGATAGAACTTACTCTCACAAGCACAAACCAAATCAAAGCAAACGAAGTTCAACAGACCGAAAGCAAAGCGACACGGCGAAACACACGACACATGACACACAAATCCTACGCTCTCTCCCCCTTTGGTATCAAGACACCAAAAAGGCAGAGAGGCCACCTACGACATAGGTGGTAGCTCAGGTGGAAAACGACTCCTCCTCGGACTCAGCAGCAGGAATGGTCTCCTCCTCAGAATCAATCCACTTGTAGCCTTGCTTAGCCATCCAGGGAGCCTCGGGGGTGATGTGCTTCTCGGATCCGCTAGACACCTCCTCGCCACACGCCCTCAAAATCCTCTTGTCGTGACAGCGACACTTCTTCTGAGCGAGATGTGCCTTGTACTGACCCTGGGTCTGCATGCAGAACAACCTCTTCATCTTCGTCTTCAGCTTCTTCGCCCAAGAGGGCTCAGTAGAGGGAGGGGTGTAACCAGTAGAACGGTCCTCAACAGCTTCCTCCTCCTCAATCTCCTCCTCATCCACAGCCATATTGGCGGCCTTGGCCTCAGTGGTGGTGTTCTCCCATTGGCTCTTGATGCGGAGCTTGATGGGCTCATGACGAATCCAGCCGGGGGCTTCGAACTCATCATCGGGATAGAGCTTCTCCCAAGTCTTGGAGATCAGGTGAAACAAGTAAGGCCCATAGATGGGGACCTTACGGTTGAACACCGCAAACTGAAGCTCGCACCACATGATATGTGAGACATCAAGTGGTTGAGTCTGAGCCTGACGCGCATCCTCACAAATGAGCATCATATCCACCAGATAGGCATGCACCTGTCCCATGTTACCAATGCGCGGGAAAAGGGTGTTGCGGAAGAGCCGATGCATGATGTCAAGGAAGGGGTTCAACACCCACACCTTCTTCTTGCTCGCAAGTGTCTTCTCAACAAGGAAGGGCAGGAGCTTGTTCTTGTTGGCAGACTCAGACTTGGCATGAGGGCGAACTCCAACGGGTGTGTCGAGCCCCGCATCTGGAACGTGAAGCAACTCCATAAAATCCTTCCACTTAGTAGTCATCCTTTGACCATTGGTCATCCATGTCATGGTCCTTGCTTCATCGAAATCGAAGTGGACCGAAGCAAAGAACTGAGCCACAATGTCCGGGTCAAAGTCCATGTGAAAGGTAAGCATGGGCTCAATGCTGAACTGCTCCACTAGATCCAAAGCCTCTCCAAAATAGCCACGGTGCTTGTCCTGCCTCATGTGATGCATGTCAATCCAGTGAACTTCCACGTAGATGTTCTGCTTGTCCTTGATCACATCCAGATAGATAAGGTTCTGCTGCTTGGTCCAGAACAGATCATTCCCTCTGAAGTTAGCACGGGGATTCACATAGGGGTTGATCTTCCTTCGAACAATGAACTCGGCCAGAGGCATCTCAACCATGCCCATGACGGGCTCCTTCTGCTTGGTGGCGGTGTGCTTGGTTCTGCGTTGGGAGGCATTGGAGCCCTCTGCAGCTTCATCTTGGTTGCGCAGCCGCTTTGACCCTGTGTCACGGCTAGGATTCGAGCGATGAACATGGGAACCGGAGCCACCACCTAGACACAAAGCACAAGAACACACACGAAAAACAAGAAGGATCAATGCAAATGTCAAGGCCAAAGCCGAAAGAAACAAGTAAGCAAGAGATTTGGAGAGATAAAATAGGAAAATTTGCCTCTTACGGTAGTACCGGACCGGCGTACGGATGTAAAAAATTACATCCGCGCCAGCCGTGGTAGTATCGTGTCGGGGTGGCACGGTAGTACCGCGCCTGGGGCGGAAGTAATTTTTTACTTCCGTGCTCCGACCAGCAGTACCGCACAAGGGAGCGGTTGTACCGCGCGAAGCGGGCTACTAGCATGGATGCGGTAGTACCGCTCCAGGAGGAGCGGTAGTACCGCATGGAGCGAAGACGCTATAGTAACCGCGGATCTGGATCTAGAACATCCGCAAATCTAGATCGATACTACCGTTGATCAAACTGAACTATTGTGTCAATCCAAAAAGCATGCTTACTACACTACCACTCTCCTACAAATCCCTCTTGCTCAGATTTAGCCAAAAATCTCATGAACACCACATGTATCTCCCCAAGACCTAGAAGCACAAGAACAGAAGAAAAGAAGAGGAACTTGGGGAAAAACCTTGGTCCATGGCAAGGGGGCGAGGTGGGGAATGATCCCACCGGTCGGAATCCGAGGAGAGTGGCCGGAGACGGAGATTCAGCGAAGACATCCGGCGCCGTTCGTGGGCAGGAGAGAGAGAGACAGGGTGGGGAAAAGAGATGAATGGGTATGGGGGAGTTGGAACTCTCCCTGTCCCGCTCTTAACCCCCCACCCGCTCGCGACGGCGCGGTAGTACCGCAAGTCATCGTGGTAGTACCGCCCGGGCGGAAGTACCACTTGCTGGGCGGTAGTACCACTCTTCCAGCGGCAGTAAAAAATTACTTCCGCGATGGAAGCGCTAGTACCGTGCGCCAGGGATGCACTGTGCACGCACAGTGCAAGCAACTCCTGCGGTAGTACCGTGGCTTGCCACGGTAGTACCGTACCCCAAGAAAATGCACGTTTCGCACGAGAGAGAGACATGGCATTTACAAATCAACCTTCAAGACACCGAACAACCAAGAGGCAAGCCCCAACGACGACACCCGCACGGCACAAAGAGAAGGCAAATGACAACGAAGACCAAAATACCAACCACAACTCTCTGGAAGAGAGGGCAGTGGCCGGATCCACCTATGTATGAGTCACTTGGTATGGCACCGCGAAGAATTATCCTTGGGCCCATGACCAAGGCTCGTATTTGAAGCACAAGTACCATAAAAAATGGCTAATGTGAAAGAGTTGATCAATTTATGCATAATGGGGGGAGGGAAAGTTCATTGAGAGAACAACACTCCCCCTATGTCCATGCCTACACCTAAACAAGATATCATGATGAGAATGGTGGGATGTGCAAGGGTTCAAACCACATTGCTCGAATCAATGATATTTAGCTCATTCCTTAACTCGCGAAATCTTGCTTCATCCAAGGGCTTCGTCAAAATATCTGCAAGGTTATCATGAGTGTTGACATACTTGAGCTTGATCTCCCCTCGCCTAATGTGATCCCGGATGAAGTGATACTGAATCTCAATATGCTTCGTCTTGAAGTGTTGCATCGGGTTGAGAGAGATCTTGATGGCACTTTCATTCTCACACCAAAGAGGCACTTCATCACAAGTGACACCGTAATCCTTCAAAGTTTGCCTCATCCATAGGAGTTGAGCACAACAACTACCGGCAGCCACATACTCCACTTCGGTGGACGAGAGAGATACACAACTTTGTTTCTTAGAAGACCAACTCACTAAAGAGTAACCAAGCAATTGGCACCCTCAGGAGGTGGACTTCCTATCCACTTTGTCTCCCGCCCAATCTGAGTCTGTATAGCCCAAAGATCAAAGTTGGCTCCACTTGGGTACCATAAACCAAAGTTTGGGATATGAGCCAAATATCGAAAGATTCGCTTGACCGTTGATACGTCTCCGTCGTATCTATAATTTTTGATTGTTCCATGCCAATATTATTCAACTTTCATATACTTTTGGCAACTTTTTATACTATTTTTGGGACTAACATATTGATCCAGTGCCCAGTGCCAGTTCCTGTTTGTTGCATATTTTATGTTTCACAGAAAAACCATATCAAACGGAGTCCAAACGGGATAAAAATGGACGGAGAATTATTTTGGAATATTTGTGATTTTTGGGAAGTAAAATCAATGCAAGACGGTGCCCGAGGTGGCCACGAGACAGGGGCCCATGCCCACTCCAAGTGGGCGCGCCCCCCACCCTCATGGGGCCCTCGTAAGGCGGTTGATGCCCTTCTTTGGCTGCAAGAAAGCTAATTTTTGGAAAAAGATCTGGGCAAAGGTTTCAATCCAATCGGAGTTACGGATCTCCGGATATAAAAGAAACGGTGCCAGGGCAGAATCCCAGAACGCAGAAACAGAGAGAGACAGAGAGACAGATCCAATCTCGGAGGGGCTCTCGCCCCTCCCACGCCATGGGAGCCAAGGACCAGAGGGGAAACCCTTCTCCCATCTAGGGAGGAGGTTAAGGAAGAAGAAGAAGAAGGGGGTATCTCTCCCCCTTGCTTCCGGTGGCGCCGGAGCGCTGCCGGGGGCCATCATCATCACCGTGATCTTCACCAATACCTCCGCCATCTTCACCAACATCTCCATCACCTTCCCCCATCTATATTCAGCGGTCCAGTCTCCCGCAACCCACTGCACCCTCTACTTAAACATGGTGCTTTATGCTTCATATTATTATCCAATGATGTCTTGCCATCCTATGATGTCTGAGTAGATTTTCGTTGTCCTATTGGTGATTGATGAATTGCTATGATTGGTTTGAGTTGCATGTTTTATATATTATTGGTGTTGTCCTATTGTGCCCTCCGTGTCGCGCAAGCGTGAGGGATTCCCGCTGTAGGGTTTGCAATATGTTCATGATTTGCTTATGGTGGGTGGCGCGAGTGACAGAAGCACAGACCCGAGTAAGTAGGTTGTTTGTGTATGGGATAAAGGGGACTTATACTTTAATGCTATGGTTGGGTTTTACCTTAATGATCTTTAGTAGTTGTGGATGCTTGCTAGAGTTCCAATCATAAGTGCATATGATCCAAGAAGAGAAAGTATGTTAGTTTATGCCTCTCCCTCAAATAGAATTGCAATAGTGATTATCGGTCTAGTAACGTAGTCAATTGCTTAGGGACAATTTCACAACTCCTACCACCACTTTTCCACACTCTCTATATTTACTTTATTGCTTCTTTTTCTAAACAGCCCCTAGTTTATATTTACGTGCTCTTTATTATCTTGCAAACCTGTCCTATCACACCTACAAAGTACTTCTAGTTTCATACTTGTTCTAGGTAAAGCGAACATCAAGCGTGCGTAGAGTTGTATCGGTGGTTGATAGAACTTGAGGGAATATTTATTCTACCTTTAGCTCCTCGTTGGCTTCGACACTCTTACTTATCAAAAACTGTTGCGATCCCCTACACTTGTGGGTTATCAAGACCTTTTTTTGGCGCCGTTGCCGGGGAGTCATAGCATGGGGTGAATATTCTCGTGTGTGCTTGTTTGCTTTATCACTAAGTAATTTTTATTTGCTGTTCTAAGTTGTTCTCTATCTTTAGTTATGGATATGGAACACGAAATACAAAAAAATTAGGTGTAGATGCTACTCATGGAGATGGGGAACCTCCTAAAACCCTCGATGCTCATTATGTGAAAGAAATTATGTACTACTTTAATAATCCTGAGAAAACCCCATTCAACTTTGTTATGGGAGACACGTTGGATTAACATGAATACTTTAGGGAATATCGCTTGACACAAAAACGGAAACTATTATGGGATCAAATTTCTATGTTGCGTTGGTATGCTTGTCAACTATGCTTGATACATGATTATACTTGTTGCTCTAGGATGAAGGCTCCACACCTTCCCTTTTCATGCAAATTCAATGATAATAAAACCTTAGCTTCTTATGCTAATGGTGTATATGATTACTATGATGTGGAACAAATAGAAGAATTTGTTGCTTTTATGGATGCTTATGAGATTGAATCTATGTTTAAAGTGTTTGACGATTTTGATGATTCAGTTTATAGACCAGAAAATCTTTCTATACTTAGATATTGCTATGAAAATTATGGATACAATTACATATTAATGCATTTATTGAGAAAGTCTCCGCTGTCCAAGAAGAGACTAATATTTTGCAGGAAGCTATGGAAGAAGAAATTGATGAAACTGTGAGCTCATTAGATAAAAAAGATGATGAGGAGAGCGAAGAACAAAAGGAGGAAGAGAGGATTGACCAGCCATGTGCCCACCTTCTAATGAGAGTAACTCTTCAACTCATACATTGTTTAATTTCCCTTCGTGCTTACCGAAGGATGAATACTATGATGATTGCTATGGTCCTGTTGATTCTCTTGAAATATCCCTTTTTGATGATGCTTGCTATGCTTGTGGCCAAGATGCCAATATGAATTATGCTTATGGAGATGAACTTGCTATAGTTCCTTATGTTAAACATGAAATTGTTGCTATTGCACCCACGCATGATAGTCCTATTATCCTTTTGAATTCTCCCGACTACACTATATCTGAGAAGTTTGTGCTTATTAAGGATTATATTGATGGGTTGACTTTTACTCCTACACATGATAATTTCGATAGATATAATATGCATGTGCTTGCTGCTCCTACTTGTAATTATTATGATAGAGGAACTATATCTCCACCTCTCTATGTTTCCAATATGATAAAATTGCAAGAAACTGCTTATACTATACATTGGCCTTTACTTGGTGTGCATGAATTGTTCTTTTATGACATGCCGATGCATAGGAAGAGAGTTAGACTTCATTGTTGCATGATATATGTTACCTTGTGATCACTACTAAATTACAAATCATTGTTAATTAAAATTGGCTTTGATATACCTTGGGATCCGGGTGGATCCATTACTTGAGCACTATATGCCTAGCTTAATGGCTTTAAAGAAAGCGCTGCTAGGGAGACAACCCAGAAGTTTTAGAGAGTCATTTATTTCTGTTGAGTGCTTTTATATAGTTTAAAAACAAAAAAATAAAGAGGGGAACCTAAAAACTTTTTAAAAAGGAAAGTGAAAATGAGAGAGACAAGCATTGTTGAAGTGGGGGAGCTCCTTGAACTTTGTTCATGCTCACAGAAACTTTGTGAATCTTGATTACAGAAACTTTTCATCAAAAATAATTATCCCCTTGTACAATTCCATTGTATTATAAAAATAATGTGCCAAGGTTTGCCTTTAGGATGTTTACAATGCTTGTCGGTTTGTATGGTGCAGGACAGAAACTTTGGCTGTAGTGTGCGATTTTACATTTTTAACTGGAACGTCAAACGGTTCTGATTCCTTTTGCACTGTCTTGCTGTACAACTTTTTAGTTTTCATAATTTTGGTAGAATGTTTGGGGTACCAGAAGTATGGTGAATGTTCAAATTGCTAAGACTGTTCCGTTTTTACAGATTCTGTTTTTGATGCATAGTTTGCTTGTTTTAATGAAACTATCAATTTATATCAGTGGATTAAGCCATGTAAAAGCTATATTACAGTAGACATGATGCAAAAACAAAATATGAATTGGTTTGATATAGTACTTATAGTGGTGATTTGCTTTATTATATTAACGGATCTTACCGAGTTTTTTGTTGAAGTTTTGTGTGGATGAAGTGTTTGATCGAGGAGGTCTCGATATGAGGAAAAGGAAGAGAGGCAAGAGCTCAAGCTTGGGGATGCCCAAGGCACCCCAAGTAAATATTCAAGGAGACTCAAGCGTCTAAGCTTGGGGTTGCCCCGGAAGGCATCCCCTCTTTCTTCAACAAGTATCGGTATGTTTTCGGATTCGTCTCGTTCATGCAATATGTGCAAGTCTTGGAGCGTCTTTTGCATTTAGTTTTCATTTTTCTTTTATGCACCATGCTGGTATGAGATAGTCCTTGGTTGATTTATAGAATTCTCTTTGCACTTCACTTAAATCTTTTGAGTATGGCTTTATAGAATGCTTCATGTGCTTCGCTTATATCATTTGAAGTTTGGGTTGCATGTTTCTCTTCACATAGAAAACTGCCATTTGTAGAATGCTCTTTTGCTTCACTTATATTTGTTAGAGCGTGGGCATACTTTTGTAGAAAGAATTAAACTCTCTTGCTTAACTTATATCAATTTCGAGAGATGACAGGAATTGGTCATTCACATGGTTAGTCATAAAATCCTACATAAACTTGTGGATCACTGAATATGATATGTTTGATTCCTTGCAATAGTTTTGCGATATAGTGATGATAATATGTGGGAGTACTAGTAGATGGTTGTGTTTAGTAAGGATGTTGGTGTTAAGGTTTGTGATTCCCGAAGCATGCACGTATGGTCTATTAACTATGTAACCAAATTGGCGCGCATTGTATTTTGATTGTTTATCTTTGCGTGAAGGTCGGGGCACGCGATGGTTAGCTCCTACCAACCTCCCCCCTAGGAGTATGCATGTAGTACTTTGTTTCAATGGCTTTTAAATTTTTGCAATAAGTATGTGAGTTCTTTATGACTAATGCTGAGTCCATGCATTATACGCACTTTTACCTTTCCATCATTGCTAGCCTCTTCGGTACCATGCATTGCCCTTTCTCACCTCAAGAGTTGGTGCAAACTTCGCCGGTGCATCCAAACCCCGTGATATGATACGCTCTGTCACACATAAGCCTCCTTATATCTTCCTCAAAACAGCCATCGTACCTACCTATCATGGCATTTCCATAGCCATTCCGAGATATATTGCCATGCAACTTCCATCATCATCATATACATCACTTGAGCATTCATTGTCATATTGCTTTGCATGATCGTAAGATAGCTAGCATGATGTTTTCATGGCTTGTCTGTTTTTTGATGTCATTGCTAAGCTAGATCATTGCACATCCCGGTACACCGCCGGAAGCATTCATATAGAGTCATATCTTTGTTCTAGTATCGAGTTGTAATATTGAGTTGTAAGTAAATAAAAGTGTGACGATCATCATTGTAGAGCATTGCCCCATGAAAAAAAATGAAAAAAAAAGAGAGGCCAAAGAAGCTTAAATAACAAAGGGGGCCAAAGAAGCCCACCCAAAAAAAGAAAAAAAGAAGAAGAAAAAGAAGAAAAGAAAAGGGGCAATGTTACTATCCTTTTTCCACACTTGTGCTTCAAAGTAGCACCATGTTCTTTGATGTCTACTACACAACCTTCTTCTTGTAGACGTTGTTGGGCCTGCAAGTGCACAGGTTTGTAGGACAGTAGCAAATTTCCCTCAAGTGGATGACCTAAGGTTTATCAATCCGTGGGAGGCGTAGGATGAAGATGGTCTCTCTCAAACAAACCTACAACCAAATAACAAAAAGTCTCTTGTGTCCCCAACACACCCAATACAATGGTAAATTGCATAGGTGCACTAGTTCGGCGAAGAGATGGTGATACAAGTGCAATATGGATAGTAGATAAAGGTTTTTGTAATCTGAAATAATAAAAACAGCAAGGTAACTAAAGATAAAAGTGAGCGTAAATGGTATTGCAATGATAGGAAACAAGGCCTAGGGTTCATACTTTCACTAGTGCACGTTCTCTCAACAATAATAACATAGATAGATCATATAACAAGCCCTCAACATGCAACAAAGAGTCACTCTAAAGCCACTAATAGCGGAGAACAAACGTAGAGATGATGGTAGTGTACGAAACCACCTCAAAGTTATTCTTTTGGATCGATCTATAAAAGAGTTCATACTAGAATAACACCTTAAGACACAAATAAACCAAAACCCTAATGTCACCTAGATACTCCATTGTCACCTCAAGTATCCGTGGGCATGATTATACGATATGCATCACACAATCTCATATTCATCCAACCAACATAAAAGTACTTCAAAGAGTGCCCCAAAGTTTCTACCGGAGAGTCAAGAACGTGTGCCCACCCCTATGCATAGGTTCCCAGTGTCACGAAACCCGCAAGTTGATCACCAAAACATACATCAAGTGGCACGTGAAATCCCATTGTCACCACAGATAATCACGGGAAGACATACATTAAGTGTTCTCATAAAAGACTCAATCCGATAAGATAACTTCAAAGGGGAAACTCAATTCATCACAAGAGAGTAGAGGGGGAGAAACATCATAAGATCCAACTACAATAGCAAAGCTCGGGATACATCAAGATCGTGCCATAGAGGAAACACGAGAGAGAGAGAGAGAGAGAGAGAGAGAGAGATCAAACACATAGTTACTGGTACATACCCTCAGCCCCGAGGGTGAACTACTCCCTCCTCGTCATGGATAGCGCCGGGATGATGAAGATGGCCACCGGTGATGGGATCCCCCTCCGGCAGGGTGCCAGAACGGGCTCCCGAGAGGTTTTTGGTGGCTACAGAGGCTTGCGGTGGCGGAACTCCCGATCTATCTTCTGTTCTGGAAGTTTTAGGGTACGTAGGTATATATGGGTGCAAGGGGTACATCGGTGGACCTCCGGGGTGCTCACGAGGCAGGGGGGCGCGCCCAGGGGGGTGGGCGCACCCCCCACCCTCGTGGGCAGCTTGGGACTCCCCTGACGTGCACTCCAAGTCTATCAGGTTGCTTTCCTTCCAAAAATAACTTCTCTAGTTGTTTTCGTTCCGTTTTGACTCCGTCTGATATTCCTTTTCCTTGAAACACTGAAATAGGCATAAAACAACAAATCTGGGCTGGGCCTCCGGTTAATAGGTTAGTCCCAAAAATAATATAGAAGTGGATAATAAAGCCCAATACTGCCTAAAACAGTAGATAAAGTAGCATGGAGCAATCAAAAAATATAGATACGTTGGAGACGTATCATTCTTCATATAGAGAGTCCCTATATTGTCACTTTAATATACTAGTGGGAATTTTCATTATAGAACTTGGCTTGTATATTCCAATGATGGGCTTCCTCAAATGCTCTAGGTCTTCATGAGCAAGCAAGTTGGATGCACACCCACTTAGTTTCAGTTTGAGCTTTCATACACTTATAGCTCTAGTGCATCCGTTGCATGGCAATCCCTACTCCTCGCATTGACATCAATTGATGGGCATATCCATAGCCCGTTGATTAGCCGCGTTGATGTGAGACTTTCTCCCTTTTTGTCTTCCCCACATAACCTCCATGATCATATTCTATTCCACCCATAGCGATATATCCATGGCTCACGCTCATGTATTGCATGAAGGTTGAAAAAGTTTGAGAATACTAAAGTATGAAACAATTGCTTGGCTGACACCGGGATAGGCATGAGGGGTACCTTGTGTTAAGAAAAGGGAGCATACAAGACTATATGATTTTATAGGGATAACTTTCTGAAGCATTGATATTTTGAAAGACATGATTGTTTGTTGGGATGCCCTGAGTATTATTGTTTTTATGTCAAATGATAGACTATTGCTTTGAATCACTCGTGTCTTAATATTCATTCCATGATTAGATATGATGTGGCCACTAGTGCCATTGCTATGTTTCCAGCTCAACGGTGTACTAGTGTTGTCGTTACTATAAATCGCGAGCTTGATATGCAGCAGAACAATGGACCAAAAGATTGCAGGGCAGTCAAGCTAACGACGGAGCAAGCTTCAGGTAGCGTAGGGCATATGTTACGAATAGGGGACATGGTAATTAAAATACCAGTACAAGACAAGGTTGAGCCACGGTTTAGAACACCAAGCCAATATGTGATGGTAGGCACCATGAAAATCAAGATTTAGTTTATTTAAGGATATGTCACGTTGATTTCTTTTGGTCTAATAAAGAAGAGTCCTAGTTTTTCATAGGTTGCTATGTGATCAACGGTGCCAGATAATTAAGTTTGTTAATTTGTTAGTTGGGATAAGAGTAGGAGTCCGAGTCAGTTTAAGCTAGCTAGAGAGTCGGTTGTGTGCGCCTATATAAAGGGCCGGCTACGGCCGTGTACAGGGTCAGGTTTTATTTCAGAAGTTTTGTTTCGATCGTGAGTTGAATAAAAAGTCAGAAAAGTCCCATGTCGGGGGACACCAAATATCGTGCTTGCTTTTGCTGATCCGTGACGGATTTTGTCGCTGCTACGCGTGGAGTTGATTCATCGATTCGACGCCAGTTTTTGGTATTACGGTCTTGTATCTTTGCTCGACCGGAATTTCTTGTTGTTGCTGCTAGTACCGTGAAAGATCGGGCCGACGAACGACTCGCTGTCAAGGTTTGGTCCACATCAAGTGGTATTCAGAGCTAAGGTTGTTCACGGTATTGTGTTGATCAAGATGTCGACCTCGGTCAACAAGGAAGATGAGGTTGCTGCCGATTCTCAGGAAATTGTACGTCCAGTGTACGCGGATGATATTCCTCAAAATATTCGGGATGGTTTTGACCACACATGCAACTACATCAAGCATTGTCATGATGCGCTCAGCAAAAGGATAGATGTCCTAATCACTCGGTTCGATGGTTTGACAGACATCATCAATATGCCGGCAACGAATTCTGCACCACCACAGGCTGCTCCGGCTGCTCCACTGAGTTATGCACCACCGGCTCACGACGGACATGCCGGCGTGCATGATCGCCGTTTGGCGGCACCTCATGTTGGAGATGATGGTCTTGATGACGGCGTTGACCAGGCAGCGGGGTACGCTCCACGACCACGACACTATGAACCTCGTCCTGAAACTTCCGCTCGTGGTGGAGCGCATGACCATGTGGGTCAAGCTGTGTGTGTTCCTTTGGACGATGGAATTGGGCGCATAAAAATTTCAATCCCTTCTTTCTCCGGCAAGTGCGAACCAGAAGGCTATTTGGAGTGGGAGATGCGTGTTGATCAAATTTTTGATGCCCATCATTATAGCGAGGAGAAGAAAGTTCAACTTGCTGGAATTGAGTTCACCGGTTACGCGCTAATTTGGTGGAATCAAATTTGTCGTTCAAGACATCGCCCGACGACTTGGCGAGGTATGAAAGAATTCATGAGGCGACGTTTTGTTCCTGAGCACTATAAAAGAGATATGTACAACAAGTTGCAGCGGCTCTCTCAAGGTAATATGAGTGTGGATGAATATTACAAGGAGATGGAATTGCTTATGATACGTACAGGGACAACGGAGGATCCAGAGGCGACCATGGCACGTTTCTTTAACGGGATAAATATCGAGGTGCAGGATCGTGTTGAGATGGTGGTCTACTACAACATACAAGATCTTGTGCACCAAGTTGTGCGTGCGGAACAACAGATTAAGCGACGCCAAGTCAACATAGTTTACTGTGCCACTTTGAACACATGGTGACACTCGCAGCATAAGAATGAGGATGACGGACCTAGCTCCAGGGAGACATCATCAAATCGCTCTCATGGTTCCGTGCAAAAGGATGCTTCAAAATCAAGACTGTCGATGATTGATTCTAGTGCACAATCGACCGGCCGCACTAGTGGCATAGAGTGTTTCAAGTGTGGAGGAAGGGGACATATGAAGCGTGAATGTCCTAATGAGAAAAGAGTGTTGCTCACGAGAGATGGCTATGCATCCGCTAGTGATGAAGAGGCAGTTTCTGACACTTCTAGTGAAAAATCTAAGGATACTAAAAATGTGGTTGCGAGTTTTGAAGCTGCTGAGTCATATCCTTCACTAATGGTGCAGCGAGTGCAAGACGATCATATTGAGGATAAAGGACAGTGTTGGAATATTTTTCAAACTCAGTGCATGATCAACAACACAAGTTGCAAGCTAATCATAGATGGTGGAAGCTACACCAATGCGGTCAGCAAGGCGTTGGTGGACGCATTAGAATTGTGAGCGTGGAAACACCCGCAACCGCACTGCATCGAGTGGTTATATCAGTCTGGCAAATTAAAAGTTACTCACAAGGTGCGTGTCAATTTTTCAGTCGGCGACTATACAGATACAGTGATTTGCGATGCATTGCCAATGGATGCATGCCACTTATTGTTAGGTAGACCATGGCAATATGATCATCATGCTACACATGAAGGAAGATCCAATACTTATTCTTTCTGGGATGTTGGAAGACGGCGTGTGCTCCGGCCGATGTTTTCTAGTGATATAAAGCAAGATGCTATTGATTCAGTCCTAAAATTTACCATGAAACCGAGGACGACTTCATTCCAAGAGAGAGGGAATGATGTGGCCACTAGTGCCATTGCTATGTTTCCAGCTCAACGGTGTACTAGTGCTGTCGTTACTATAAACCGCGAGCTTGATATGCAGCAGAACAATGGACCAAAAGATTGCAGGGCAGTCAAGCTAACGACGGAGCAAGCTTCAGGTAGCGCAGGGCATATGTTACGAATAGGGGACATGGCAATTAAAATACCAGTACAAGACAAGGTTGAGCCACGGTTTAGAACACCAAGCCAATACGTGATGGTAGGCACCATGAAAATCAAGATTTAGTTTATTTAAGGATATGTCACGTTGATTTCTTTTGGTTTAATAAAGAAGAGTCCTAGTTTTTCATAGGTTGCTATGTGATCAACGGTGCCAGATAATTAAGTTTGTTAATTTGTTAGTTGGGATAAGAGTAGGAGTCCGAGTCAGTTTAAGCTAGCTAGAGAGTCGGTTGTGTGCGCCTATATAAAGGGCCGGCTACGGCCGTGTACAGGGTCAGGTTTTATTTCAGAAGTTTTGTTTCGATCGTGAGTTGAATAAAAAGTCAGAAAAGTCCCATATCGGGGGACACCAAATATCGTCCTTGCTTTTGCTGATCCATGACGGATTTTGTCGCTGCTACGCGTGGAGTTGATTCATCGATTAGACGCTAGTTTTTGGTATTACGATCTTGTATCTTTGCTCGACCGGAATTTCTTGTGGTTGTTGCTAGTACCGTGAAAGATCGGGCCGACGAACAACTCGCCGTCAAGGTTTGGTCCACATCAAGATATATGATCAAGATTATGCTAGGTAGCATTCCACATCAAAAAATATCTTTTTTATCATTTACCTACTCGAGGACGAGCATGAATTAAGCTTGGGGATGCTGATACATCTCCGTTGTATCTACAATTTTTTATTGTTCCATGCCAATATTATTCAACTTTCATATACTTTTGGCAACTTTTTATACTCTTTTTGGGACTAACATATTGATCCAGTGCCCAATGCCAGTTCCTGTTTGTTGCATGTTTTATGTTTCGCAGAAAAACCATATCAAACGGAGTCCAAACGGGATAAAAACAGACGGAGAATTATTTTGGAATATTTGTGATTTTTGGGAAGTAGAATCAACGCGAGACGGTGCCCGAGGTGGCCACGAGACAGGGGCCCACGCCCACTCCAGGTGGGCGCGCCCCCCACCCTCCTAGGGCCCTCGTAAGGCAGTTGATGCCCTTCTTTGGCCGCAAGAAAGCTAATTTTTGGAAAAAGATCTGGGCGAAGGTTTCAATCCAATCGGAGTTATGGATCTCAGGATATAAAAGAAACGGTGCCAGGGCAGAATCCTAGAACGCAGAAACAGAGAGAGACAGAGAGACAGATCCGATCTCGGAGGGGCTCTCGCCCCTCCAACGCCATGGGAGCCAAGGACCAGAGGGGAAACCCTTCTCCCATCTAGGGAGGAGGTCAAGGAAGAAGAAGAAGAAGGGGGGCTCTCTCCCTCTTGCTTCCGGTGGCGCCGGAGCGCTGCCGGGGGCCATCATCATCACCGCGATCTTCACCAACACCTCCGCCATCTTCACCAACATCTCCATCACCTTCCCCCATCTATATTTAGCGGTCCACTCTCCCGCAACCCATTGTACCCTCTACTTAAACATGGTGCTTTATGCTACATATTATTATCCAATGATGTCTTGCCATCCTATGATGTCTGAGTAGATTTTCGTTGTCCTATCGGTGATTGATGAATTGCTATGATTGGTTTGAGTTGCATGTTTTATTATTGGTGTTGTCCTATTGTGCCCTCCGTGTCGCGCAAGCGTGAGGGATTCCCGCTGTAGGGTTTGCAATATGTTCATGATTTGCTTATGGTGGGTGGCGTGAGTGACAGAAGCACAGACCCGAGTAAGTAGGTTGTTTGCGTATGGGATAAAGGGGACTTGATACTTTAATGCTATGGTTGGGTTTTACTTTAATGATCTTTAGTAGTTGCGGATGCTTGCTAGAGTTCCAAGCATAAGTACATATGATCCAAGAAGAGAAAGTATGTTAGCTTATGCCTCTCCCTCAAATAGAATTGCAATAGTGATTACCGGTCTAGTAACATAGTCAATTGCTTAGGGACAATTTCACAACTCCTACCACCACTTCTCCACACTCGCTATATTTACTTTATTGCTTATTTATCTAAACAGCCCCTAGTTTATATTTACGTGCTCTTTATTATCTTGCAAACCTATCCTATCACACCTACAAAATACTTCTAGTTTCATACTTGTTCTAGGTAAAGCGAACGCCAAGCGTGCATAGAGTTATCGGTGGTCGATAGAACTTGAGGGAATATTTATTCTACCTTTAGCTCCTCGTTGGGTTCGACACTCTTACTTATCAAAAACTGTTGCGATCCCCTACACTTGTGGGTTATCAACCGCCACAAAGTGGCTTTCCTTAGGTGCGGCTTGAAACTGTGCACAAATTCCCAGACTCAACATGATATCCGGTCTAGATGCACAAAGGTAAAGCAAGGATCCAATCATGGAGCGATATACCTTTTGATCCACCGCTTTACCGTTGGGATCGATGTCAAGTTGGCATTTGACGGGCATTGGAGTGGAGGCCGGCTTGACATCACTTAACTTGAATCTCTTGAGCATGTCTTGAGTGTATTTGGCTTCGTTGATGCAGGTTCCTTCTCTTCTTTGCTTGATTTCGAACCCGAGAAAGAACTTCAACTCTCCCATCATAGACATCTTGAACTTTGAGGTCATGAGAGCGGAAAATTCTTCATTGAAAGCTTTGTTAGGGGAACCAAAGATAATATCATCAACATATAGTTGGCACACAAACAACTCCCCTTTGACCTTCTTAGTAAAAAGAGTGGGGTCAATTTTCCCGATTTCGAACCCACGATCTTGTAACAACTTAGTAAGATGCTCATACCACGCACGTGGGGCTTGTCTAAGGCCATAGAGCGCCTTGTTGATTCTGTACACATGATCGGGGAAATAGGGATCCTCGAATCCTGGGGGTTGTTTGACATACACCAACTCATTAATGGGACCATTCAGAAAAGCACTCTTCACATCCATTTGTTGCAAATTGAAATTATGATGAGAAGCATAAGCAATCAACAAACGAATAGATTCAAGGCGAGCAACAGGAGCAAGGGTTTCACTGTAGTTGATACCCTCGACTTGGGAGTAGCCTTGTGCCACCAAACGAGCCTTGTTGCGAACAATTATCCCATGAGCATCTTGCTTGTTCTTGAATATCCGCTTGGTTCCAATGACATTATGATTCCCGGTCGGCCTTGGCACTAATTTCCACACTTGGTTGTGCTCGAAGTTGTTGAGTTCTTCGTGCATGGCATTGAGCCAATCCGGATCCTTGAGCACCTCATAGACCTTTTGGGGTTCGACACAAGAAACAAACGCGTGATGTTCACAATAGTTTGCTAATTGTCTACGAGTGCTTACCCCCTTTCTTAGGCTTCCAACCACATTCTCCATGAGATGACCTTTGGTAGTGAGCTTGGAAATGATCTTTGCGGCACGATGCTCTAATTCCTCCTCGGATGTGAAAAGAGGATGGATAACTTGATCATCTTGAGCACCGTCTTGAGCTTGTTCTTGATCTTGAGCTTGCTCTTGATCTTGAACTTGCTTGAAAGGGAGAACTTGACCTTGGGCATCACTTGGTGGTTCACCACCATCTTGAGGTTGATCTTGCCCTTGATCTTGTTCACGAGGTTGAGGGCCTTCACTTTGTTCTTCGGAAGCGTGTGGGTCTTGGGTTGGTGATGGCTCCACTTGAGTGGAGCATTGTCCTTCTCCTTCGGCCACAAGGGGTTCCTCAATGGGTAGGATATGACCAACACCCATTCTTCTTATGACTTGGGGAGGAATTTCATCACCTACATCACAAGTACCACTTTGCTCCACTTGGGAGCCGTTATTCTCGTCAAACTCCATGTTACATGTCTCCTCAATGAGTCCGGTGGACTTGTTGAGGACAAGGTAAGCATGAGAGTTTGTAGCATAACCAACAAATATGCCCTCATGAGCTCTAGCCTCAAACTTAGACAAACGAACACCTTTCTTGAGAATGAAACACTTACACCCAAACACCCAGAAGTACTTGAGGTCGGGCTTGTTACCGGTAAGTATTTGATGTCTACTACGCAACCTTCTCCTTGTAGACGTTGTTGGGCCTCCAAGTGCATAGGTTTGTAGGACAGTAGCAAATTTCCCTCAAGTGGATGACCTAAGGTTTATCAATCCGTGGGAGGTGTAGGATGAAGATGGTCTCTCTCAAACAAACCTGCAACCAAATAACAAAGAGTCTCTTGTGTCCCCAAACACACCCAATACAATGGTAAATTGTATAGGTGCACTAGTTCGGCGAAGAGATGGTGATACAAGTGCAATATGGATGATAGATATAGGTTTTTGTAATCTGAAATTATAGAAACGGCAAGGTAACTAATGATAAAAGTGAGCACAAACGGTATTGCAATGCTAGGAAACAAGGCTTAGGGTTCACTAGTCATCAACCCGTGCACCTGCACGGGCTAGGGATATTTTTTGCTTTTACCATTATTGTGAAATCTATGCTATTATAAGACAAACATGTATATATGCTTCAAAATATGAGTTTAACTTTATTTGAAAATGATTCCTCATTTCAAACATTTAATTTTCAAATTAATATATATTTTGACATTTGAAGGAATATTTATGGTATTTCGAGTTATAAAAGCGATATGAAACAATGTATGTCAAATGCAATAGATATACCTCGATAATAATTAGCTAATTAATCCCGACAAATATTACACCAAAAGTGAGGAATGCAAAAGTAGCAATATCTTCACGTAGTAGTATCATCTATATACAAAACCTTACTAATTTAAGGTTTGCCTTCCAAATTGAAATATCATTAAAATCCATAATGTATTAGAAGGTATGGAATCACACTGAATAGAAAAATTGGAAAGCACAAAGGACACTAAAACAAAGATAATTTCCAATATAATTTTTATAGTATTACTATCAAAAATTTCTTATGTTTGCCAGGTGGTATATAAGTTTAGTCAACCTGCAAAACCTAATGGTAGCCCAGAGGATAAATGTTACACATTAAGAGTATTAATGGCTCTCGAATTAGTGTATTTAGTGAAAAAAAATACTCTATTATTGACCCACCTGACCTTTGAAGTTTCAAAATTTGATGTCTGTTATGAAAGGCCTAACCCTTGCGTCAAAATCCTGGGAGAAACTCTCCGGCACTGGATCACTAGTGCCTCCACGCTAATAATAGAAAATAAAGCAAAATTCATAAAAAAAGTAGTATAATTTTTTGTCCGATCTGCTAGATGATATGTATGACCGTTGGATAAATGCGTTTACGACATCGTCTCCTTCTCTCACACGGGCACCTTCTTCACTTCCTATCTGGTACCTCTTGTCCCATGCATCCTCCTTGCATCCCACGGGGACCTGTTGTGCTGCAGGGTGCTCTAACCACGGGTCACCCTCAGTATCACGTGTGATCCACGCTCCTCCATGTTACTGACTTGCATCTTAGCTTCATCCAAAATTTTCATTCCGGCTGCAATCACTGTAGAATAACAACCAATGCTCCAATAACTAATCTGTTTCGCACACACTTTGTTCGGAAATCTCATGCAGTAGCTCTTGGGACTGTACAGCAGGGCCAGAAATAACCTGTCAAGAGTTCGCAAATATATTAAGGAAACAGTTCTAGGTTAGGTTGTCCATGAAGGCGTGAAATATGCTGATGACAGTAGAAGTGAGGCACGGGATAGCCAAAGGGCTCTCGTATGCGATCATGCCATGCCTTCACTTCCCCTGTAGCCAATCCATCCATTGCATTGCTATTGTAGGGCATCCGCCTGAATTTTCCTTTGCGAGATATAAGAACAGGAGGAGGGTTTGGGAGGTGCCAATGTCTACCTGGTCATTGGAACTGATCAATCCCATCCTCGTCACCATCCGAAGCGCATTGAGTATGACATGGGGAGGCAGAGACAGATTAAGGGCAAGGGAGTAGCTGTCGTGAGGAGACTGCAGATTGTTTTTTCTTTCGCTTGAAATAGATCGTAATCTTTCATGACTATAAAGAAAGCTGCCGAGAGGAGGCTACATATCTTTTTTTAAAGCATACATAGACTCCCTTTTCTTGGACGTGAGGCTTGAGATCTCTTTTTATGTACGTGCCTTGATTTTGGTTTTGCGGTCTGAGATGTGGACACTTTCCGGATGTGGGGTTTCAAGAATTATGACTTTCATGTTTCTTTGAGGAAAGAAGTCATGCTGTTTTTATTTTATTTTTAAGAACGTAGACTTTGCCATATTTTCTTTGGAAATAACTTAGACGTGGCCTCTTTCTATAAAAACATAGACATGGCCTTGGGGATTCTTTTTTGTACATGTGGGACTAACCCTATTCCTGTACTTTCTGTTTCTTTTGTTGTTAATGAGGCAACATCCACCGATTTTAAAAGAAAGAAGACATGTTTTCTATTTTGTGTTTTCAGAACAGAGATGTGGGCGTTTTTTTTCCTTTCATCTACTAAGTTCAACGTGTGGGTTCAGAACTTCTTTTTGTATGTGTTGAATTAATCCTATTCAAGTACGTACGTGGTGTTAGATCTTGACCAACAAATTTAATATCCAATGGCTAATTTAATTTTGATGATGTGGATTACTGTAGAGCCTCCTATGGTGCCTCCAATTAGTAAATATAAGATATAAGATAGTTTCACTAGTGCAAGTTCTCTCAACAATAATAACATAATTGGATCATATAACTATCCCTCAACATGCAACAAAGAGTCACTCCAAAGTCACTAATGGTGGAGAACAAACAAAGAGATTATTGTAGGGTACGAAACCACCTCAAAGTTATCCTTTCTGATCGATCTATTCAAGAGTCCATAGTAAAATAACACAAAGCTATTCTTTCCGTTCGATCTATCATAGAGTTCGTACTAGAATAACACCTTAAGACATAAATCAACCAAAACCCTAATGTCACCTAGATACTCCAATGCCACCTCAAGTATCCGTGGGCATGATTATACGATATGCATCACACAATCTCAGATTCATCTATTCAACCAACACAAAGTACTTCAAAGAGTGCCCAAAGTTTCTACCGGAGAGTCAAGACGAAAACGTGTGCCAACCCCTATGCATAATTTCACTGAACCCGCAAGTTGATCACCAAAACATACATCAAGTAGATCACGTGAATATCCCATTGTCACCACAGATAAGCACGGCAAGACATACATCAAGTGTTCTCAAATCCTTAAAGACTCAATCCGACAAGGTAACTTCAAGGGGAAAACTCAATTCATCACAAGAGAGTAGAGGGGGAGAAACATCATAAGATCCAACTATAATAGCAAAGCTTGCGATACATCAAGATCGTATCACCTCAAGAACACGAGAGAGAGAGAGAGAGAGATCAAACACATAGCTACCGGTACATACCCTCAGCCCCGAGGGTGAACTACTCCCTCCTCGTCATGGAGAGCGCCGGGATGATGAAAATGGCCACCGGTGAGGGATCCCCCCTCCGGCAGGGTGCCGGAACAGGGTCCCGATTGGTTTTTGGTGGCTACAGAGGCTTGCGGCAGTGGAACTCCCGATCTATTGTGCTCTTTGATGTTTTTAGGCGAAAGAAGTCGATCAAGGGAGCCACGAGGGGCCCATGAGGGTGGGGGGCGCGCCCCTGACCCTCGTGGCCACCTCGAAGCTTCCCTGACGTCTACTCCTAGTCTCCTGGATTGCTTCCGATCCAAAAATAACTCTCCCGAAGGTTTCATTCCGTTTGGACTCCATTTGATATTCCTTTTCTTCGAAACACTGAAATAGGTAAGAAAACAACAATTTGGGTTGGGCCTCTGGTTAATAGGTTAGTCCCAAAAAAAATATAGAAGTGTATAATAAGCCCATTAAACGTCCAAAATAGATAATATAATAGCATGGAACAATAAAAAATTATAGATACGTTGGAGACGTACCAAGCATCCCCAAGCTTAATTCCTGCTCGTCCTTGAGTAGATAAATGATAAAAACAGAATTTTTGATGTGGAATGCTACCTAGCATAATTCTCAATATAATTTTGTTTACTGTGGCATGAATGTTCAGATCCAAATGATTCAAGATAAAAGTTCATATTAACATAAAAATAGTAATACTTCAAGCATACTAACAAGTAATCATGTCTTATCAAAATAACATAGCCAAAGAAAGCTTATCCCTACAAAATCATATAGTTAGGCTATGTTTCATTTTTGTCACACAAAATACTCCCATCATGCACAACCCCGGTTTCAGCCAAGCAATTGGTTCATACTTTTTAACGCGCTTCAGCTTTTTAACTCTCACACAATATATGAGTGTAAGCCATGGATATAGCACTATGGGTGGAATAGAATATGATGATGGAGGTTGTGTGGAGAAGACAAAAGGGAGAAAGTCTCACATTGACGAGGCTAATCAACAGGCTATGGAGATGCCCATCAATTGATGTCAACATGAGGAGTAGGGATTGCCATGAAACGGAGGCACTAGAGCTATAAATGTATGAAAGCTCAACAAAAGAAACTAAGTGGGTGTGCATCCAACTTGCTTGCTCACGAAGACCTAGGGCATTTTGAGGAAGCCCATCGTTGGAATATACAAGTCAAGTTATATAATGACAAATTCCCACTAGTATATGAAGGTGACAACATAGGAGACTCTCTATCATGAAGATCATGGTGCTACTTTGAAGCACAAGTGTGGAAAAAGATAGTAACATTGTCCCCCCTTTTTTTTCTTGGGCCTTCCTTTTTTTATTTGCCCTTTTTTGCCTTTCTCTTTTTTTGGCCTTTCTTTTCAAGGGACAATGCTCTAATAGTGATGATCATCACACTTCTATTTACTTACAACTCATGAATTACAACTCGATACTAGACCAAAATATGGCCCTATATGAATGCCTCCGGCGGTGTACCGGGATATGCAATGAATCAAGAGCGACATGTATGAAAGAATTATGAAGGTGGCTTTGCCACAAATACGATGTCAACTACATGATCATGCAAAAGTAATATGACAATGACGGAACGTGTCATAATAAACGGAACGGTGGAAAGTTGCATGGCAATATATCTCGGAATGGCTATGGAAATGCCATAATAGGTAGGTATGGTGGCTGTCTTGAGGAAGATATAAGGAGGTTTATGTGTGATAGAGCGTATCGTATCACGGGGTTTGGATGCACCGGCGAAGTTTGCACCAACTCTCAAGGTGAGAAAGGGCAATGCACGGTACCATAGAGGCTAGCAATGATGGAAGGGTAAGAGTGCGTATAATCCATGGACTCACATTAGTCATAAAGAACTCATATACTTATTGCAAAAGTTTATTAGCCCTCGAAGAAAAGTACTACTACGCATGCTCCTAGGGGAAGGGTTGGTAGGAGTTAACCATCTCGTGATCCCGACCTCCACTCATAAGGAAGGCAATCAAAAGAGCACCCCATGCTACAAATTTGTTACACAACTTTTACCATACGTGCATGCTACGGGACTTGCCAACTTCAACACAAGTATTTCTCAATTTCATAATTACCCAAGTAGCATGACTCTAACATTACCACCTCTATATCTCAAAACAATTATCAAGCATCAAATTGATCATAGCATCCAATTCACTTTCTATGGTAGTTTTTATTATACCCAACTTGGATGCCCATTATTCTAGGACCAATTTTATGACCATAGAAAATACCATGCTGTTCTAAAAGACTCTCAAAATAATATAAGTGAAGCATGAGAGATCAATAATTTCTACAAAATAAAACACCGCCGTGCTCTAAAAAGATATAAGTGAAGCACTAGAGCAAATGACAAACTACTCCGAAAGATATAAGTGAAGATCAATAAGTAGTCAAATAGTTATGCAACTATGTGAAGACTCTCTAACATTTAAGAATTTCAGATCTTGGTATTTTATTCAAATAGCAAGAAAAACAAAATAAAATAAAATGACGCTCCAAGCAAAACACATATCATGTGGTGAATAAAAATATAGCTCCAAGTAAAGTTACCGATGAACGAAGACGAAAGAGGGGATGACTTCCGGGGCATCCCCGAGCTTAGGATCTTGGTTGTCCTTGAATATTACCTTGGGGTGCCTTGGGCATCCCCAAGTTTACACTCTTGCCACTCCTCATTCCATAGTCCATCGAATCTTTACCCAAAACTTGAAAACTTCACAACACAAAACTTAACAGAAAACTCGTAAGCTCCGTTAGTATAAGAAAAAAATCACCACTTAGGTACTGTTATGAACTCATTCTAAATTCATATTGGTGTAATATCTACTGTATTCCAACTTCTCTATGGTTCATACTCTCCGATATTACTCATAGATTCATTAAAATAAGCAAACAACACATAGAAAACAGAATCTGTCAGAAACAGAATAGTCTGTAGTAACCTGTAACTCTCGAATACTTCTGTAACTCCAACAATCCTACCAAATTAGGAAAACCTGATAAATTTGTGTACCAATCCAGAGCGAAAATAATAAGATCGAAATCACGTTTCTGTGAATTATCAAAACTAATTTACTGGGTGCAAAAGTTTCTGATTTTCAGCAGGATCAACATAACTATCACCGTAAGCTATCCTAAAGGTCTTACTTGGCACTTTATTGAAACAAAAGCTATAAAACAGGATTACTACAGTAGCATAATCATGTGAATACACAAAAACAGTAAAGGTAAATATTGGGTTTTGTCTCCCAACAAGCGCTTTTCTTTAATGCCTTTTAGCTAGGCATGATGATTTCAATGATGCTCGCATAAAAGATAAGAATTGAAACATAAAGAGAGCATCATGAAGA
This sequence comes from Triticum timopheevii, assembly GCA_963921465.1. Classification (NCBI taxonomy): domain Eukaryota; kingdom Viridiplantae; phylum Streptophyta; class Magnoliopsida; order Poales; family Poaceae; genus Triticum; species Triticum timopheevii. The sequence goes on from OY997268.1 coordinate 579,355,355, forward strand.
ATATGACTAGCACATTTAAGTCTAACCCACTTCCTATGCATAGGGATTTTGTCAGCAAACAACTTATGGGAACAATAATCAACTAGCATAGGAAGGCAAAACAAGCATAACTTCAAGATTTTAAGCACATAGAGTGGAAACTTGATATTATTGCAATTCCTACAAGCATATGTTCCTCCCTCATAATAATTTTCAGTAGCATCATGAATGAATTCAACAATATAACCATCACATAAAGCATTATTTTCATGATCTACAAGCATAGAATTTTTATTACTCTCCACATAAGCAAAATTCTTCTCATTCGGAATAGTGAGAGTATCATAAGAGTCTCAAATACTATAAATTGTTTTCATATTAAAAGAGTAATGTTCAGAAAAAGGGTAATCATAATCATGACTAGTTTTATAAATATAATCATCACTACTTTTTATAGCATAAGTTTCATCACAATAATCATCATAAGTAGCAACTTCGTTCTCATCATAATCAATTGAAACCTCTTGCAAAATAGTGGATTCATCACTAAATAAAGTCATGACCTATCCAAATCCACTTTCATAAATATTATAAGATTCAACACCCTCCAAAATAGTGGGATCATTACTTCCTAGAGTTGACACTCTTCCAAACCCACTTTCATCAATATAACCATCATAAATAGGAGGCATGCTATCATCATAATAAATATGCTCATCAAAACTAGGGAGGCTAAAAATATCATATTCATTAAACGTAGCATCCCCAAGCTTGGGACAAACATTAATTGTAGCAAATATATTCTCAACCATGTCATTCTCATCAAACATAGGATCCCCAAGCTTGGGCCTTTTCATATCATAAGCATAACCACTCTCATCATTAATAGTATGGATAGCACCAATAGTATAGCAATTATCATCATCACAATGGGTAATAGGAGCAACATCATTTGAGAGGGATACCTTTCTACCTTTGCTTCTCCGTCTTTTCTTTTTCTTCTTCACATCATGTGTGGGTTTAACCCTCTTTTTTGAGCTCCTTATTAATGAGATTGGTTGAATAGGAAGCTCCTCCTCGTTACCTGATTCATCATAAGAAATAATAGGAGGATATTGGGAAGTCTCTTCCCTTTCATTAGTATTCTCTTCATCTTCTATTTCTTTTCTTTTCTTTATGTTATTGGCAATATAAGGATTTTCAATGCAATTCACCGCACAATACATAAAAATTTCCTCTAGATCAAAATCGAGAACTTTATCAAGGACAAATTCTGGAATATCCTTAGTTAAACATTTTATTTTTTTCATTACCCAAAAGCAAGCTAAGTTCATTATGATGTGTAAGGGAAATCAAGTCATCACAATTTTTGGACACGATACGATCATGAAACAATTTGCATTGGGGATTTAAATGATAACGTTCATTGCAAAGTTCAGAAGGATGGCAAAGAAATTTTAAATTTTCAGCACAAACATCTAGCCTTTCTTGCAACCATTTAGTTTCTAAATACTTATGCCTCTTGCAAAATCTATCTTCCCTATTTGATGTGTACTTGCAAACTCTATGTACTCCACGAAAGTTGACATGCTTATAAGAGACATATTCATCATGACTAGTGCAATCATCATTAGTACTATGGATATTCTAAGAATTCATACTAACAACATTGCAATCATGCTCATCATTCAAAGATTTAGTGCCAAACATTTTATAGACTTCTTCTTCTAGCACTTGAGCACACTTTTCCTTTCCATCATTCTCACAAAAGATATTAAAAAGATGAAGCGTATGAGGCAAACTCAATTCCATTTTTTTGTAGTTTTCTTTTATAGACTAAACTAGTGATCAAACAAGAAACTAAAAGATTCGATTGCAAGATCTAAAGATATACCTTCAAGCACTCACCTCTCGGCAACGGCACCAGAAAAGAGCTTGATGTCTACTACGCAACCTTCTCCTTGTAGACGTTGTTGGGCCTCCAAGTGCAGAGGTTTGTAGGACAGTGGCAAATTTCCCTCAAGTGGATGACCTAAGGTTTATCAATCCGTGGGAGGCATAGGATGAAGATGGTCTCTCTCAAACAACCCTGCAACCAAATAACAAAGAGTCTCTTGTGTCCCCAACGCACCCAATACAATGGTAAATTGTATAGGTGCACTAGCTCGGCGAAGAGATGGTGATACAAGTGCAATATGGATGATAGATATAGCTTTTTGTAATCTGAAATTATAAAAACAACAAGGTAACTAATGATAAAAGTGAGCACAAACGGTATTGCAAAGCTTGGAAACAAGGCTTAGGGTTCATACTTTCACTAGTGCAAGTTCTCTCAACAATAATAACATAATTGGATCATATAACTATCCCTCAACATGCAACAAAGAGTCACTCCAAAGTCACTAATAAGGGAGAACAAACGAAGAGATTATTGTAGGGTACAAAACCACCTCAAAGTTATCCTTTCTGATCGATCTATTCAAGAGTCCATAGTAAAATAACACAAAGCTATTCTTTCCGCTCGATCTATCATAGAGTTTGTACTAGAATAACACCTTAAGACACAAATCAATCAAAACCCTAATGTCACCTAGATACTCCAATGTCACCTCAAGTATCCGTGGGCATGATTATATGATATGCATCACACAATCTCAGATTCATCTATTCAACCAACACAAAGTACTTCAAAGAGTGCCCCAAAGTTTCTACCGGAGAGTCAAGACAAAAATGTGTGCCAACCCCTATGCATAAGTTCACCGAACCCACAAGTTGATCACCAAAACATACATCAAGTAGATCACATGAATATCCCATTGTCACCATAGATAAGCACGACAAGACATACATAAAGTGTTCTCAAATCCTTAAAGACTCAATCCGACAAGGTAACTTCAAGGGGAAAACACAATTCATCACAAGAGAGTAGAGGGGGAGAAACATCATAAGATCCAACTATAATAGCAAAGCTCGCGATACATCAAGATCGAATCACCTCAAGAACACGAGAGACAGAGAGATCAAACACATAGCTACTGGTACATACCCTCAGCCCCGAGGGTGAACTAGTTCCTCCTCATCATGGAGAGTGCCGGGATGATGAAGATGGCCACCAGTGAGAGATCCCCCCTCCGGTAGGGTGCCGGAATAGGGTCCCGATTGGTTTTTGGTGGCTACAGAGGCTTGCGGCGGCGGAACTCCCGATCTATTGTGCTCTCTGATGTTTTTAGGGTATATGGATATATATAGGGGAAATAAGTCGGTCAAGGGAGCCACGAGGGGCCCACAAGGGTGGGGGCACGCCTAGGGGGGTAGTGCGCGCCCCTGACCCTTGTGGCCACCTCAAAGCTTCCCTGGCGTCTACTCCAAGTCTCCTGGGTTGCTTCCGTTCCAAAAATAACTCTCCCGAAGGTTTCATTCGTTTGGACTCCGTTTGATATTCCTTTTCTTCAAAACACTGAAATAGGCAAGAAAACAACAATTTGGGTTGGGCCTCCGGTTAATAGGTTAGTCCCAAAAATAATATAAAAGTATATAATAAGCCCATTAAATGTCCAAAACAGATAATATAATAGCATGGATCAATCAAAAATTATAGATACGTTGGAGACGTATCAGTATTCCATAAGGAGTCTTGTTCAAGCCTTTGCGGAGATAGAGCCGATTGGATGCATGACATGCTGTGTTGATGGCTTCGGCCCAAAAGTTGTATGGAGACTTGAACTCCGCCATCATGGTCCTTGCCGCATCCATCAACGTCCGGTTCTTCCTCTCCACGACACCATTTTGTTCAGGGGTGTATGGTGCAGAGTATTGATGCTTGATCCCCTCATCACTAAGAAACTCATCCAAGGTGTAGTTCTTGAACTTGGTGCCGTTGTCACTCCTTATTGTCAAGATCTTTGCATCATGTTGATGTTGAGCTTCATTTGCAAAGTTGATGACGGTTTGTTGAGTCTCACTCTTCCTCTTGAAGAAATATACCCAAGTGTATCTTGAATAATCATCCACAATCACCAAGCAATACTTTCTACCCCCAAGGCTATCAAAGGATGGAGGCCCAAAGAGATCCATGTGAAGGAGCTCCAAGGGTCTCTTCGAGTAGATGATAGTTGTGGGAGGGTGAGCCTTCTCATGTAGCTTTCCTTCGATACAAGCACTGCAAGCACGATCTTTGGCAAAACTAACATTTGTTAGTCCACGGACATGGTCCCCCTTGAGAAGACTTTGCAAAGATCTCATGTTGACGTGGGCTAAACGGCGATGCCAAAGCCATCCCACATCAACTTTAGCCATTAGGCATGTCGCGGTCTTAGTGGGTCGCTCCAAAAAGTTAATCACATAAAGACCGTTCTCGACATGCCCAACAAAGGCTACTTTAAGAATCTTGCTCCACAAGAGGGCCACGGTATCAATATGAAAGAAAGTGGCAAAGCCCGTGAGTGCAGGTTGACGAATGGAAAGTAGATTTTAAGCAAGGGACTCAACAAGCATGACTTTCTCGATCGTGAGATCATGACAAAGGACAATCTTGACAAGACCCAATACCTTAGAAGACGAGGCATCACCCCACTCGACGTTGGTGGGTAGAAGGGATCTTGTACACGTCCACCACCAAGTCCTTGCTTCCGGTCATATGATTTGTGGCTCCACTATCGAGCAACCATGATCCCCCACCGGAAGCAAACACCTACAAGATATCAATGCTTGGTTTTAGGTACCCATTTTGTAATGGGTCCTTTGATGTTAGTAACAAGGGCCTTAGGAACCCAAATAGACCATTCAATGTACTCATAAGGAGAACCAACGAATTTAGCATAAACATGCCATCACTAGCACAGCACAACACATAAGAAGGGTTAAAGTCGTCGGCTTTGTCGGAAGGAGTGGCATTTCCCATTTTGACATCACCACCCTTCACATTGTTCTTATTCTCCTTAGGAGCACCCTCTCCCTCCTTCACAAAATTTTGCTTGAGAGGGGGAGGTCGTTTGGTCTTGTCGTTCTTCTTCTTGTTCTTGGAATTGGGTGCGAACCCAACTCCCTCCTTGGCCACAACTTCAAGGTCATTGAGGTTCTTCTCACCTTGTATGCACGTCACAAGGTCTTTATCAAGTTGCTCCTTCAACTTGGCATTCTCCTCCACAAGATGCACATGCTCACAACACAGGTTAGTAGCATTTGCATTATCAATTAATACCATATGAGGAAAAGTGGCTTTCTCCTTGGTTAGCTTCACTTGGAGTTGATCATGAGACTCCTTGAGGCTTGCATGAGCACCCTTCAAGACCTTGTGGGCCTTGTCGAGTAAATCAAACTCCTCCTTGAGTCTAGCATGGTCAACCCCAAGTTTAGCCTTCTCGGAGCTTAGCACACGAGATACAACAAGAGATGATCAAGATCTTTCTTTAATTTAGCATGGTCATCATTGTGTGACTCCTCAAGAGCCAAACGATGCACACGCTCTTCCTAAAGAGCATTAGAAAGATCCGATATCTCATCGGCATAGTCACGACTATGACCTTCCATCTTAGAGATGGTTTCTTCATGAGCCTCGATCATGTCATTGGCTTCACCAAGTTGTTCCAAGAGAAACGAATTGCTTCTTGGATTTGCCCTTGAGCTTACTCATAAAAGACTCAAATTCATTTACTTCCTCATTATACCCCTCACTTTCATCAATGCAATCTTTCAAGGAGGGAGTATTAATGATGGTGGTTTTGATGTTGGGGGTTACCTTGTTGGTGGCTTTAGCCATGAGGCACTTGGCGGTGATGTTCTCGTTGGGTGAGTCGAAGAGGGATACCCGTGGAGTTGTGGCAATGGCAACGGAGGCCATGGACATGGCTTCACTATCTTTATCATCATCATTATCCTCATGGTACTCTTCTTGAACCACCAACCCTCTAGTTTGAGTCTTCTTGGTGAAGTTGTTCTTGTTGGGGAAAGACTTGGCTTTGTCTTTTCGGATGAGCTTGCCACCATTGTCTTCCCTCTTCTCGTAAGGGCACTCCGCAACAAAATGGCTCACATTGCCACAATTGTAACATGTTCTCACACATTGCTTGCCCTTGAAGCTACTTGAGTTATTCTTGTTGAAGCTTGGCCTTGTGTTCTTCTTGCTCCATAATTGCCTTGAAGCAAGAGCCATGTGTTCATGGTAATCATACTTAGTATCTTCGGGGTTGCTCTCATCTTCTTCCTCATCATCCTCTTCTTCCACACTAACCTTGGCCTTCAAGGCAAGGTTGGGCTTCTTTGCTCTTTGAGAACGTAATACCACATTGTCGGCGGTCTTGTCCAAGATGCTCATAGCCACAAACTCATCCAAAACTTCACTGGAGGACAAGGTGTGAAAGTCCGGCCTTTGACGAATGACAGAGGACATGGCCTTGTGGTAAGGCATCATGGCCTTGAGAAATTTGCGCTTGATCCAATTGTCATCTGTATCCTTGCTCCCATGATCTCGGAGTGAGACCGCGAGAGTAGTTAATCTTCGATAGAGATCACGAGGTTCTTCATCTTCTTTCATTGCAAACTCATCGGCTTCATCTTGCACTACTTCATAGTTGGAGTGTTGAATGCTTGCGCTTCTCCTGTAGAGAGAAACAACATGCCGCCATGCATCCTTGGCCACGGTGAAGGGTCGGAGATGAGCAAGATCTTCGGGTGGAATTGCATCTTGGATGATGAAGAGAGCATTCTCATTGAATTAATTATCTGCGGCTTCTCGAGGGGTGAAGTTGCTTCGGTCATGCGGATAGAAACCTTCTTCAATGATTCTCCAAAGGTTAGTATTAACATGGTTCAAATGATGCTTAAAGCGATAAACCCAAGAATCAAAGTCCTCATTTTTTACAATCTTAGGGGGAGGACCGGCATGATTCAAATGAGTGGAAGGAATCGGTCCACCATATGTAAGTGGAGGTTCCACATGGGCAAAGATGTCGTTGCCATTTTTACCACTAGAAGAAGGAGCGTTTTCACTAGAATCTCCCCCCTTGTCGGAGTTAGCATCCGTCACCTTGTTGGTGGGATCACCCACTTTCATCGGCGTGATAGATAGTTTAAGCCCTTCTAAGAATATATTAAACATGCTTTCAACCTCGGTCATCATGGAGGTTTTCAATGTATCCAAAGCCGCATTGAATTCCTCACGAGAGACCGCGGTTCCCCCATCCTCCGTAGACGAGGCCGGATTCACACCGGAGTGCTCCTCCCCACCGCCTACGGTGTTAACCATACTCTTCGGATGGTAAAGTCCTTAATAAAGAGACGAGGCTCTGATACCAATTGAAAGGTGATATAGTTGACTATAGAGGGGGGGTGAATATGCAACTAACAATTTTTAGCTTTTCTTTACCAAATTAAACTTTGCATCAAAGTAGGTTGTCTAGATATGCAACTAGGTGAGCAACCTATATGATGCAACAACAATAAGCACACAAGCAAGCAAGGGATAGACCACAATATATCTTTCACAAGTAAAGGTAAGAGATAACCAAGAGTGGAACCGATGAAGACGAGGATGTGTTACCGAAGTTCCTTCCCTTTGAGGGGAAGTACGTATCTGTTGGAGCGGTGTGGAGGCACAATGCTCCCCAAGGAGCCACTAGGGCCACCATATTCTCCTCACGCCCTCACACAATGCGAGATGCCATGATTCCACTATTGGTGCCCTTGGAGGCGGCGACCGAACCTTTACAAACAAGGTTGGGGCAATCTCCACAACTTAATTGGAGGCTCCCAACGACACCACGAAGCTTCACCACAATGGACTATGGCTCCGCGGTGACCTCAACCGTCTAGGGTGCTCAAACACCCAAGACTAACAAGATCCGCAAGGGATTAGTGGGGGGAATCAAATTTCTCTTGGTGGAAGTGTAGATCGGGGCCTTCTCAACCAATCCCTTGAAAATCAACAAGTTTGATTGGCTAGGGAGAGAGATCGGGCGAAAATGGAGCTTGGAGCAACAATGGAGCTTGGGGATAGAAGAGGTGAGCAACTAGAGGAAGAAGACACCCCTTTTATAGTCAAGGGACAATTCCAACCGTTACCCACCACTCAGCCCGCGACCCGCGGTACTACCGCTCCACTGGAGTGGTACTACCGCACGGGCCTGCGGTACTACCGCGGAGGCCCACGGTACTACCGTTGGCGCGGCAGGGCCTGGACCCGACCAGATGAGCACTGACAGGGTGTAGTAGAACTGCTGGTGCGGTACTACCGCGACCCCATGCGGTACTACCGCATGGTAGGCACCGTCCAGGCACGGTAGGCACGGATATAAAAAATTACATCCGTGACTACATCTGCTGAGATTTTATCTATGCAAAAGTCTGACTCTGTACTACCGCAAACCAGGTGCGCTACTACCGTTTAGGGCGCGGATGTAAAAAATAACATCCGCCCCTACTTCCATTCATGCCGCTGTGCCTGGCCAGGCTACACGGTACTACCTCGCCAGAGCACGGTACTACCGCGTAGGGCACGGATGTAAAAAATTACATCCGCCCCTACTACCGCTTGCGCAGCAGCGCCAGGCCAGAGCTCACGGTACTATCGCTCAGGTGGAGCGGTACTACCGTGGGAGCCCACGGTACTACCTTGCCATGGCCCGGTACTACCGCTGGTGCCTGTGGTAGTACCACTCTGGGGAGCAGTACTACCGCCAGCCTATGAATAGCAACACTTGGAGTCCTTCAGTCTGCAGAGACACGGTGAGACGGAGGAAACTCCAAAGAGCCAAAGGAAAGGCGGTGCAAAAGGAACGTGGGTACGTGAGATTCCACCCAAACCTTTCCAATGCGGACCCCCTCTTAATAGTACGACTTTCCTATGACTCAAATCCACCAAAAAGAAACATAGAGAAACACCATCTTCAATAATCTTCGAGGGGCATCAAATCCTCTTGTGTTCAGTCATGATATATCTGAAAAGCTCAATGCACACGATTAGTCCGCAAAAGCATTGTCATCAATCACCAAAACTACTAAGGGATAAATATGCTCTTACAACCACCACCATCACCATCTTCATGGTCACGATCAACAACCAAGTTCTTCCTCCCCGGAACTTCAAAAGCGCCATGATTCTTCCACTTCTCCTCATCCTTGAGCTCTTTGTGCAATGTTGGAAATTGAACGGTTTTCCTTTCCTCTTCTTCTTATCCCCGTTCTTATCTCTTTCTTGGAACAAACCTTGAGCAAGCATGAGCTACGTAACAATAAAGAAACTTGATTAGTGTAGGAACATGTGCATACTTGGTTAATGTAGCATAGAAAGCATTCGAAAGTAGAAATAAATTACCATGTCTTTTTCATCGCAACCACTTGGGTTCATGTGATCAACATTGGCCAAGCAACCTCCCTCCCCACACACACGCACATTATTGGCATTCAACGTTGATAGTGGACCATCGGTGCCGAATAGAATCCGACGATAGATATTGGCCACTTGTGTTGTGTTCGCCGTAGAGGTCTTTGTCGCGCTTCCAATATGTGCCCGCCGATTGATCACCTCCGACGGAGGCACCAAGAAAGATTTGCTTCCATGCCGTACATATCAACACATCTTCGATGTTCGAATAGTTTGCGGTTCTTGTCTTCGAATTCTCAACAAAACCCTCATCTTCCATGTCAATTTTCTCATCCGCATATGGCACATCATATTCTTGGGATGGAAAATCTTGATAGACAAAATCTTCATTCCCAACTTTTGTCAAGTGCGCAAATGTTCCGTCATCAACAAATGCGCACACACAATTTCACATTGTATTCATATGAACATGGAAACAGAACAATGAAAAAAGGAGAAGATTTTTTTTACCTTTGTGACATTTCATCGAGCATGTTGGAGATGGTGGCGGTGGCTCCTCCTCCACTGCGACGACGGGGTGCGAGGTGGTGGGGGAGGAGGCGCGCTATCAGAAGTAGCAGCAGGTGTAGGTGACGCCGGCAATGAGGCAACAACTGTAGACACAACCGCCTTCATCTTCTTTGGACGGGACGAAGCCGCTGGGTCCGCTTCGATCTACCACCTCGTGGTTTGGGTGCAGACGTCTCCTTCCTCGCCGGCGCCTTCGTTTCGGTGGCGGCAGCAGCACGAGGGGCTTCAAATCCGCTGCGCCGAGTTGGGGAGGCATGGCGGCGCCGGCGGGAACGGATGGAGACGCGGAGGCTGCCATGGTGAGTTGCGTCGGAGTGGCGGTGGTGCGCGCGGGGTCAGGGCATGCGTCCATGGGGTCCGGTGGCGGGCGGCGGGAGGCAGAAAGTTTTCACGCGGCTGTTGGGCATACGGGCGCGGCTGCTCGCGTTTTGCTTGGGAGGCCCAAGTGATGCAAATTTTCACTTGGTGCCCATTTTACTTCACGTGCAATGCAAGTCTCGAGTTATTTTTTTTCATCTACAAGTAATTTGTTGGAGCAGTGTTTTTGTGCCTTGATGATGTAAAATCCGGTTATTTTTTACATCTAAATCATCTATTGAAGATGCTCTTAGCGTGGGTCATGGTAGCAATTTTGACAAGTCACGGTGCAAAACTACACGGGTGACGGGTACGTACGACCAGGGGCGGCGCCAACGTGGGGTCATGTAGGGGCGGCCGCCCCGGGTAAATTTTTGCAACATAGGGTACCTTCCCTGCTAACTGTTCCAACCGTTCCGTCGTAGGTTCAGTCGAGAAAGAAGACGACGAGAGAGATAACGATTAGCATAAGAAATGGGCCAGCTAGTTTTTTTAGGCCCAGTTAAACAGGAGCCCACTAATTGCGTACACACCATTGAGCCTTACGTTCCCAATTCGTCTAACCTTCCCAACCATGATCGATCGATAAAACGAACCAGAACATCAGGCGATCTAGCCCTCCACCGCCGGCTCGCCTCCTCGCCGCAGCGCTGCCCGAATCGAACCGATGGTGCCTCAAGGTGTTGTTTGCATGGGAGGAGTCAACATCGCCAGTGCCATAGTCGTGCGCCCCGCTCAAAACTGCAAGGGAGCATTCAACGGAGGGAAACAAAAGCAGGTTCTTTTCTCCACCAATCTTCGTTTCTTATCTTTTATCGGAACAAGTGTGGTATTATGCTAAGATTTATGTCAATATGAATATTTTTACACGTTATAAGTACCTAGTGGACTCAAAAATTGGATATTTTTGGGATAAAGAAGGGAAGATTCAATCAATGGGAGTCGTGGTTCTTGAGAATAAATGAAACTACTTAAAATAATTTCCGTTGATAATCTTGTTCGATTGCTGACCACTTGGCGAATTTATTGTGTTGATTGCATCATGACTTTGATTTTTTTATTTTCTTAAAATGTCCACCCCGGGTAACTTCAAATCCTGGATCCGCCACTACGTACGACTACGAGCAGGCCAAACAGAGGAGGCAGAAAAAAAAAAGCCGTGTTTAGCTGGAGGACAAACGGGCGAACGGGTCATCGACGGTGAAGCCTGTGGCCCTCGCCGTTGGCGCGTTGCTCCCGCGCGCTGCCTCTGCAGTACAAGTGTACCACAGAAGCTCCCGAGGCCAGCGGCAGTACACCTCCCCCCTGATCCGAGGAGGAGGCCGAAGTAGTACAAGCCACGTCAACGCCCGTTACTGGACGCCGCTCCCATAGCTTCCCCCTGTGTACTGCCACCAACCTGAATCTGTACTACTACTGCTGCTGCTTCTTGGTCCTCCAAAATCCCAAGCGTCGCGCACCACGGCGAGGGCGAGGCCGGGTACAAATAGGCTCCCGCCTCCCGCCGATGGAGGCAGCACCACCGCAGCAGCTGCCGTCTCACTGGTGTCTCTGCTTGGGTGCTTTGGCCGGAGCAACAGCGGTGGAAGGGGCATGCAGAGGAGCGGCCATGGGAGCTTTGCTTGCCTCTAGGCTCTCGCTCTCTCCTGTGCCTGCCTCTTCCATTCCTGCGGCTAATGGCCGAGTCTCCATACGATCGATTAGGATGGGTTTCTGCTGGGCCTGGTAATTCTGAATCTCCCTGCGCGCGCTGTAAGTTTATGGTTTGTTCAGGCTCTTGAAATCCCTCATCCCCTCTGTTTTTAACTGCCCGTTTGATCGTTTCAGCGTACCGTAATACGGACTCGTGCTGGGTTTCCTTGGCCGTATCCCCATTTCCTTGGGTGTTGTTTCCAAGTCATGGTTCCTGCACCCTCAAAAAAAAAAAAGTCACGGTTCCTGCTCCGTCTTTCAACCCCGAACGTCCACCTATTAATTGGAGATTTGATTTGTGGTGTACTCGTGTCGCTAATATACTAGCATGTGGGCAGGGTTCCAGTCATTTTTGTGTGGAATGGACTCGCCCAAAGCTTACATTCTGCCTCACATTGAATACCTTGCAATCTCACTCCGTTGGAGTAATATGTTGGCCTTCTTTGGATACTCTAACTCGGTTAGAGGTTAGAGTTAGATTCTAACACTGAACTAATCCTGAACTAACTCTCATCAAAGAGATGTTTGGATGACAGAGTTAGATTGACAATAAATGCTCTTTCTCAATCATTTGGCTACTTTGGGCGAGTCCTGGCCGAGAGCTGCGCTGGCCGCAGACGGGGACGCGCCCGGGCAAGGAGTCGCGCTGGCTTATCGCGTAGCCCGCCAGCTAAATCCGCCGTCCCTACGCAAGGAGCCGCGCTGTCCGAGGCCGACGGGGACGGGCCGCGCAAGGAGCCGCGACTGCTTACCGGCGGGTGGACGGGCCGCGGGGAGACGAGGGGGTTGGAACGGGAGGATAGGGCGGGGCTGCTTACCGGCGGTGGACGGGAGCGCGGATACGGCAAGACGCCTTCACAGGCGGTGCAAGAGGGAGGGAGGGAGAGGACGAGAAGTTTCGAGGAAATGGGGAGGGATCTGCTGCGGGGGAAGCCGAGAGAAAAAAAATGTTTTTTTAATGGTTCCAAGAACTAACCCAAATAAGCACCTCTTGGGTGGGTTAGTTTTTTTGGGTGGGTTAGATGCATCTAACCCAAACTAACCCTCCTGTTTGAATATTTTTGGGTTAGTTGAGTCCAAACTAACTCAAACTAACTCAGGGATCCAAACAGGACCGTTGGAGAACATTAATTATACAATTATTTATCTTCACACACACAAAGTATCTAGTCTCTTTTAGTCAGTACCATAACCTAGCTACTGCAATTTCTTTTAAATAGCTCAAAAGGGCTATTTTTTTGTTGGACAAAAATACATTGTCGCCGCCTCTCATTTTCTAGGAAGGAAATTAAGAGGCTTCATCCCAACATGGAGTTTCTGCTCGCTAGCCCAAATGCACTGCACCATACTTATGAACCAAAATAACGCGTTGATTCGCGAACTTGATGTCAAAGCTGGAAGACCATGCTAACATGAGTCATGTGAGTGCTTTCCATAACTTGCGAATAATGGAATCTGTCTTTAACCTCTTGCTTCAAGCCTCTCAATACAACACTAAGATCATTGAGTTTTCAAAAATACATCTTGGGGTGACACATCTTCCATAGTGTAGCAAACAAGTTCAACTTGCTTGAAAATTGATAGGTTGGATGACTTGATGCTTATGTTGCCCTCATGCAGTCGCACTTGAGCACCCCAAGCTCCCTTGGCGTTGTCATAAAGGCGTGTGCGGTTGAGGATGATTGGTGTCACGACCTTGGTGAGAGCTACAAACTTCAATTGGCAATCCCTTATCTACGTGGGAGTGAGATTCTTTTGATCAACTAGAGAACCATTGCATCATCATTTTTCAAAGACCAATCTTATCTTGACACAAGTGTATTTTTCTCATTAGAGCTTTCGAGCGAGCATACTGAGTACTGTCAAGCATGGGCCTATGTTACCTATATGAGTCATTTTGTATGTAGAGGCATGACAATCGTGTGTGCTACACTCGAGTAATTCGGGATTACCTCAACACCTACAGAATTACACGAGGTGGCGGTTTATTTCATGGACATACTCAACACTTTTGGCCTCTAACTCTTTAATCCCGGCGTCATTGTCAAAAATAGACATTTCTACTCTCCATGCGGTGAAGCCTATCATAGGAGCCACCGACTCTGATCCCTATTTAGTGATATAAGGTGACTAGAGCGCGCGAGGGGGGGGGGGGGGGGTGAATATGCGACTACAAAATTTAACTTTCTTAGTAGAGGTGTGTCTCCGGCAGATCTGTCCTTGGTGGATTTGCTCGGATCTGATCGTAGTTCATCTACGTTCATGTGTTTTCAGGTTGGATCCTTCCGATCTATGTTACTCTTCATCGGCGGCGGTTGTTGTTCTGTCGCATTGGTCCTATGGGGTCTTAGCACGACGACTTCCCAACTGTATACTACAACAAGTTTTGCCCGGCTCCGGTGAGGGAGGGGCAATGACGGCGGCGTGCCTTCGGCTCGCTTCAGTGATTGTAGTCGTCGCTATGTGGTCTACGGATCTGGATATATTTTTTGTTTATTTCTGGTGTTCGTTGTACTGTCATAATTGAAGATGAATAAATCAGAAGTTTTCTGGCAAAAAAATGTAGGGGTAATGAGGTGACATCCAAACCTTTAAAAACTTTTCGGAACTAAATCCACAAGCTTAGAAGTTTTAGGAGGAAACCAAACCATCAAGGGTTCCCTACAAACCCAGGAGTAATGAACAAGATGAAGAAATCGGGGGGGGGGGGGGGGGTCAAGTTGGCTAGGTGAAATCACAAATTTAGGGTTTCTTTGTTTTTCTCTCAACAAATCGAATTTTGGTTTGCTTGAGAGGGAGGAATGTAAGCTTAAAGTGGTCAATGATCGTGTTATTCTTAAATCTGGTCGGCACCCACCCTCGGGAAAGAGGGAGGGGGGGTCTTTATATGCCTCCCGACCAATATGGCTGTTAGATAACATTCAACTTTGGAGGTTCCATGCCAACACTGAGCCCCGGATAGCCAAATCCATCTAAGGATATATCTCGGTTGTGCAAGAGCTTGCAAGCCAAATCCCCCCTTCCCCAAGCAAGTTTGGAGTCTCAAGGATTATTCACATACAACAAGCTGATTAAAAGGGATATCTTTAGGAGCTTTTGCACATGATCTTGGGTGTTTGTAGGATTATGTATATATGTATGAATTCCACTCATGTTCCTCATGCACCCCTTTTTAATAGTGAATGTTCCTATTTACTCAAACGTGCAAAAGATAACACATACAAAAATTATACCCTTTTATTTTCTCCAACCACCTTGGCTTCACTTCATTTGATCTAAATCCTACTCATGTACTCATGAAAACAGTTAGCCTCTTAATCACATGTCATTATCAAATATCAATGTGCAAAACATAGCATATAAATTATACACTCTTATTTTCTCTAACCACCCCGGCTTCACTTCATTTGGGCTAAAACCTGCTCATGTACTCATAAAAACAATTAGCCCCTTAACCACATGCCATTATCACAAAAATCAGCCTAGGGGATAAGATGCCCTTTCACCAACTTGGAAAAGATGAAACCATGGTGGTGGGAAACGATCATGCATGCGAGGAGCGGCGTCGGCTTGTCTATGTTGATAGATGTTGCACGGTCTCAACAAATCCAGCGAGGGTGCAATTGAATCATGCGTATGCGCGCGCGCGGGGGGGGGGGGGGGGGGATTCGGACCTCACGCGTGGATGACGGATAATCTTTTTCATGTTTCTGTTGGGTATGAAGTGCCTGATTTTCCATCCTTTTTTTATTGTGAGATCTACAGGATGTCTGGCCATGCTTATGCTTTGGCTTCAACTTCTTATACCTCACCATCCAACCAAACGCATTCCTTTATTTTGGGCTTAAACAAAAGCGGTTCCGCTTTTTAGTTTAAAGAATTGAGAACACGGCCGAAGGTACTTTTGTACTTATGTGAAAGGATCGATATAGTTGACTAGGGGGGGGGGTGAATAGGCAACTAACAATTTTTAGCTTTTCTTTACCAAATTCAACTTTGCATCAAAGTAGGTTGTCTAGATATGCAACTAGGTGAACAACCTATATGATGCAACAACAACAAGCACACAAGCAAGCAAGGGATATAACACAAGTAAGCTTGCAAAAGTAAAGGCGCGAGATAACCAAGAGTGGAGCCGGTGGAGATGAGGATGTGTTACCGAAGTTCCTTCCTTTTTGAGGGGAAGTACGTCTCCGTTAGAGCAGTGTGGAGGCACAATGCTCCCCAAGAAGCCACTAGGGCCACCGTATTCTCCTCACGCCCTCACACAATGCGAGATGCCGTGATTCCACTATTGGTGCCCTTGAAGGCGGCGACCGAACCTTTACAAACAAGGTTGGGACAATCTCCACAACTTAATTGGAAGCTCCCAACGACACCACGAAGCTTCACCACAATGGACTATGGCTCCGAGGTGACCTCAACCGTCTAGGGTGCTCAAACACCCAAGAGTAACAAGATCCGCTAGGGATTAGTGGGGGGAATCAAATTTCTCTTGGTGGAAGTGTATATTGGGGCCTTCTCAACCAATCCCGAGCAAATCAACAAGTTTGATTGGCTAGGGAGAGAGATCGGGCAAAAATGGAGCTTGGAGCAACAATGGAGCTTGGGGATGGAAGAGGTAGTCAACTAGAGGAAGAAGACACCCCTTATATAGTGGAGAGACAAATCCAACCGTTATCCACTTACTCAGCCCGCGACCTGCGGTACTACCGCTCCAGACAAGCGGTACTACCGCAGGGGCTCACGGTACTACCGTGATGTGCCGCGGTACTACCGCTACAGCGACAGGGGCTAGTCCAGGCCAGAGCCGCCAAGGCCGAGAGCGGTAGTGCCGCTGACGCGGTACTACCGCTCCCCCTTGCGGTACTACCGCAAGGCCAGGATGGACTTGGCTGGGAAGGGCACGGATGAATAAAAATACATCCGTGTCTACTTCCGCTGAAAATTGAACGGTGCAAAAATCTGACACGGTACTACCGTGCCTGGCTTGCGGTACTACCGCGCAGGGAGCGGATGTAAAAAATTACATCTGTCCCTACTTCCGCTCGTGCTATTGAGCCGGACCAGGACTCACGGTACTACCACGCACCTGGGGCAGTACTACCGCGTAGGGCGTGGATGTAAAAAATTACATCCGCCCCTATAGCTGCAAGAGAAGCTGAGCCTGGCCTGAGGCCACGGTACTACAGCTCCATAGGAGCGGTACTACCGTGGGCGCCTACGGTACTTCCGCGAGGGCTTGCGGTACTACCGCATGCCTCAAATAGCAGCACTTAGGAATCCTTCTTTTTGCACAGTAAAGGAGATAACGGAGGATGCTCCAAAGCGCAAAGGGAAAGGCGGGGTAAAGGAAGAAAACGTGTACGTGATGATTCCACCCAAACCTTTCCACCGCGGGCCCCCTCTTAATAGAACGGCTATCCTACGACTCAAATCCACCAAAAGAGACGTAGAACACCACCGTCTTCAATAGTCTTCGAGGGGTACCAAACCGTCTTGTGCCTAACGACGAAGCAACTGAAATACTCAAGGCACACGATTAGTCCGCAAAAGCATTGTCATCAATCACCAAAACACCTTAGGGATAAACATGCCCTTACAATCTCCCCCTTTTTGGTGGATTGATGACAATACGGGATTTGCACGAAGGGAAAGAATGTAGCACAAGCAAACCCCACATCTCTAGAATATAGACGAGCTCCCCCTAGATTCGTGCTAGGGAGTAAAGTGCTTTGGACTGCACGTCACGAATACTAGGATCACCACTCCCCCTATATTTTAGAGACAAAGCAAATCTTGCAATAATAAGGCTAACACTAAACAAGATAGTAAGTATGAGCAAAACATAAGTAGCACGAAATAGCATAGGCTCAATAAGGTAATAAGGTAGGATAGAGTGCATATGTCTTACACCATATGATAGACCAAGTCTCACGAGCAAACTAAACCAAATCAAAGCAAGGTTCAACGGAACAAACACGAGCAAAGAAAACACGAGACTCTCGCAAATCCCTACACTCTCTCCCCCTTTGGCATCGAGGCGCCAAAAAGGCAGAGAGGACACCTACACACAAGTTGTGGCTCAAGCGGAGTAGTCAGACGCACGGTCCTCGTCAGACTTGGCAGCAGGAATGGTCTCCTCGACGTCCTCCTCAGAATCGGTCCACTTGAAGCCTTGTTTCACCATCCACTCAGCCTCTGGAGTGATGCGATCCTCAGAACCGCCAGAAACGTCCTCTCCATACAGCCGCATGATCTTCTTGTCCCGGCGGAGACTCTCCTTGGAGGCAACATGAGACCAGTACTGACCCTTGGCCTGCATGCAGAACAAGGTCTTCATCTTGTTCTTCAGCTTCTTAGCCCAAGATGGCTCAGAGGTAGGAGGGGTGTACCCCTCAGAGCTGACCTCATCTGCTGGCTCCTCCTCACCCTCATCTACATCCACATCCATGGCAGCCACAGCCTCAGCACGAGAAGTGGTGTTAGCCCACTGAGACTTGACACGGAGCCGGATGGAATCATGTCGAATCCAATCAGGGGCCTCAAAGTCATCCTGAGGGTAGAGCTTCTCCCAAGTTGCAGAGATCAACTAAAACAGATACGATCCATAGATGGGGACCTTGCGGTTGAAGACGGCAAACCGAAGCTCACACCACATGATGTGTGAGACATCAAGTGGTAATGTCTGAGAGTTGCGCGCTTCTTCACATAGGAGCAACATGTCCACAAGATAAGCGTGTACCTTGTCCTTATTCCCAATGCGTGGGAAGAGAGACTTGCGGAAGATCCGGTACATGATGTCAAGGAAAGAGTTAGCACCCACGAAGACTTGCCACTAGAGAGCTTCTTCTCAACAAGGAAGGGTTGAAGCTTGTTCTTGTTGGCAGACTCGGTATTGGCATGAGGACGAACACCTTGGGGTGTGGCGAGCCCCTCATCCGAAACACCAAGCAAAGTCATGAACTCCTTCCAGGTAGCTGTCACGTGCCGTGTTGGGGAACGTATTAATTTCAAAAAAATTCCTACGCACACGCAAGATTATGGTGATGCATAGCAATGAGAGGGGAGAGTGTTGTCCACGTACCCTCGTAGATCGAAAGCGGAAGCGTTAGAACAACGCGGTTGATGTAGTCGTACGTCTTCACGGCCCGACCGATCAAGCACCGAAACTACGGTACCTCCGAGTTCTAGCACACGTTCAGCTCGATGACGATCCCTGGACTCCGATCCAGCAGGGTGTCGGGGATGAGTTCCGTCAACACGACGGCGTGGTGACGATCTTGATGTTCTACCGTCGCAGGGCTTCGCCTAAGCACCGCTACAATATTATCGAGGACTTTGGTGGAGGGGGGCACCGCACACGGCTAAGAGATCAAGAGATCAATTGTTGTGTCTATGGGGTGCCCCCCTTCCCCATATATAAAGGAGTGGAGGAGAGGGGGCCGGCCAAGGGGGTGGCGCGCCCTAGGGGGGAGTCCAATCCCAACCGGGAGTAGGACTCCCCCCTTTCCTATTAGGAGTGGGAGAGGGAAGGAAGAGAGGGGAGGGAAGAAGGAAAAGGGGGGCGCCCCCCCTCCCAATTCGGATTGGGCTTGGGGGGGGCGCCCCTCCTTTGCTCCTTCTTCCTCCTTTCCACTAAGGCCCAATAAGGCCCATATACCTACCGGGGGGTTCCGATAACCTCCCAGGAGCTCCGGTATAGTCCCAATCTCACTCGGAACCTTTCTGGTGTCCAAATATAGTCGTCCAATATATCGATCTTTATGTCTCGACCATTTCGAGACTCCTCGTCATGTCCGTGATCACATCCGGAACTCCGGACAACCTTCGGTACATCAAAACTCATAAACTCATAATAAAACTGTCAACGAAACCTTAAGCGTGCGGACCCTACGGGTTCGAGAACTACGTAGACATGGCCTAGAATTGTTTCCGGTCAATAACCAATAGCGGAATCTGGATGCTCATATTGGCTCCTACATATTCTACGAAGATCTTTATCGGTCAAACCGCATAACAACATACGTTGTTCCCTTTGTCATCGATATGTTACTTGCCCGAGATTCGATCGTCGGTATCTCAATACCTAGTTCAATCTCGTTACCGGCAAGTCTCTTTACTCGTTATGTAATGCATCATTCCGTAACTAACTCATTAGCTACATTGCTTGCAAGGCTTAAAGTGATGTGCATTACCGAGAGGGCCCAGAGATACCTCTCCGACAATCGGAGTGACAAATCCTAATCTCGAAATACGTCAACTCAATAAGTACTTTTGGAGACACCTGTAGAGCACCTTTATAATCACCCAGTTACGTTGTGACGTTTGGTAGCACACAAAGTGTTCCTCCAGTAAACGGGAGTTACATAATCTCATAGTTATAGGAACATGTATAAGTCATGAAGAAAGCAAAAGCAACATACTAAACGATCAAGTGCTAAGCTAACGGAATGGGTCAAGTCAATCACATCATTCTCCTAATGATGTGATCGCGTTAATCAAATGACAACCCATGTCTATGGTTAGGAAACTTAACCATCTTTGATTTACGAGCTAGTCAAGTAGAGGCATATTAGTGACACTATGTTTGTCTATGTATTCACACATCTATTATGTTTCCGGGTAATACAATTCTAGCATGAATAATAAACATTTATCATGATATGAGGAAATAAATAATAACTTTATTATTGCCTCTAGGGCATATTTCCTTCAGTCTCCCACTTGCACTAGAGTCAATAATCTAGATTACACAGTAATGATTCTAACACCCATGGAGTCTTGGTGTTGATCATATTTTGCTCGTGGAAGAGGCTTAGTCAACGGGTCTGCTACATTCAGATCCGTATGTATCTTGCAAATCTCTATGTCTCCCATCTGGACTTGGTCCTAGATGGAATTGAAGCGTCTCTTGATGTGCTTGGTTCTCTTGTGAAATCTGGATTCCTTTGCCAAGGCAATTGCACTAGTATTGTCACAAAAGATTTTCATTGGACCTGATGCACTAGGTACGACACCTAGATCGGATATGAACTCCTTCATCTAGACTCCTTCATTTGCTGTTTCAGAAGCAGCTATGTACTCTGCTTCACATGTAGATCCCGCTACGACGCTTTGTTTAGAACTGCACCAACTGACAGCTCCACCGTTTAATATAAACACGTATCCGGTTTGCGATTTAGAATCGTCTGGATCAGTGTCAAAGCTTGCATCGACGTAACCATTTACGACTAGCTCTTTGTCACCTCCATAAATGAGAAACATATCCTTAGTCCTTTTCAGGTATTTCAGGATGTTCTTGACCGCTGTACAGTGATCCACTCCTGGATTACTTTGGTACCTCCCTGCTAAATTAACAGCAAGGCACACATCAGGTCTGGTACACAGCATTACATACATGATAGAGCCTATGGCCGAAGCATAGGGAACTTATTTCATTTTCTCTCTATCTTCTACAGTGGTCGGGCATTGAGTCTGACTCAACTTCACACCTTGTAATACAGGCAAGAATCCTTTCTTTGCCTGATCCATTTTGAACTTTTTCAAAACTTTATCAAGGTATGTGCTTTGTGAAAGTCCAATCAAGCATCTTGATCTATCTCTATAGATCTTGATGCCCAATATGTAAGCAGCTTCACCGAGGTCTTTCATCGAAAAACTTTTATTCAAGTATCCCTTTATGCTATCCAGAAATTCTATATCATTTCCTATTAACAATATGTCATCTACATATAATATCAGAAATGCTACAGAGCTCCCACTCACTTTCTTGTAAATACAGGCTTCTCCAAAAGTTTGTATAAAACCATATGCTTTGATCACACTATCAAAGCGTTTATTCCAACTCCGAGATGCTTGCACCAGTCCATAAATGGATCACTGGAGCTTGCACACTTTGTTAGCACCTTTTGTATCGACAAAACCTTCCGGCTGCATCATATACAACTCTTCTTCCAGAAATCCATTCAGGAATGCAGTTTTGACATCCATTTGCCAAATTTCATAATCATAAAATGCTGCAATTGCTAACATGATTCGGACAGACTTAAGCATCGCTACGGGTGAGAAAGTCTCACCGTAGTCAACCCCTTGAACTTGTCGAAAACCTTTCGCAACAAGTCGAGCTTTGTAGACAGTTACATTACCATCAGCGTCAGTCTTCTTCTTGAAGATCCATTTATTCTCGGTGGCTTGCCGATCATCGGGCAAGTCAACCAAAGTCCATACTTTGTTCTCATACATGGATCCCATCTCAGATTTCATGGCTTCAAGCCATTTTGCGGAATCTGGGCTCATCATCGCTTCCTCATAGTTCGTAGGTTCGCCATGGTCAAGTAACATGACTTCCAGAATAGGATTATCGTACCACTCTGGTGCGGATCTTACTCTGGTAGACCTACGAGGTTCAGTAGTAACTTGTTCTGAAGTTTCATGATCATCATCATTAGCTTCCTCATTTATTGGTGTAGTCGTCACAGGAACCGGTTTCTTTGATGAACTATTTTCCAATAAAGGAGCAGGTACATTTACCTCATCAAGTTCTACTTTCCTCCCACTCACTTCTTTCGAGAGAAACTCCTTCTCTAGAAAGGATCCATTCTTTGCAACAAATGTCTTGCCTTCGGATCTGTGATAGAAGGTGTACCCAATAGTTTCCTTTGGGTATCCTATGAAGACACATTTCTCCGATTTGGGTTCGAGCTTACCAGGTTGAAGCTTTTTCACATAAGCATCGCAGCCCCAAACTTGAAGAAACGACAACTTTGGTTTCTTGCCAAACCACAGTTCATAAGGCGTCGTCTCAACGGATTTTTATGGTGCCCTATTTAACGTGAATGCGGCCGTCTCTAAAGCACAATCCCAAAATGATAGCAGTAAATCAGTAAGAGACACCATAGATCGCACCATATCTAGTAAAGTACAATTATGACGTTTGGACACACCATTACGCTGTGGTGTTCCGGGTGGCCTGAGTTGCGAAACTATTCCGCATTGCTTCAAATGTAAACCAAACTCGTAACTCCAATATTCTCCTCCACAATCAGATCGTAGAAACTTTATTTTCTTGTTACGATGATTTTCAACTTCACTCTGAAATTCTTTGAACTTTTCAAATGTTTCAGACTTATGTTTCATTAAGTAGATATACCCATATCTGCTCAAATCATCTGTGAAGGTGAGAAAATAACGATATCCGCCATGAGCCTCAACATTCATTGGACCACATACATCAGTATGTATGATTTCCAACAAATCTGTTGCTCTCTCCATAGTACCGGAGAATGGTGTTTTAGTCATCTTGCCCATGAGGCATGGTTCGCAAGTACCAAGTGATTCATAATCAAGTGATTCCAAAAGTCCATCAGTATGGAGTTTCTTCATGCGCTTTACACCAATATGACCTAAACGGCAGTGCCACAAATAAGTTGCACTATCATTATCAACTCTACATCTTTTGGCTTCAACATTATGAATATGTGTATCACTACTATCGAGATTCATCAAAAATACACCACTCTTTAAAGGTGCATGACCATAAAAGATATTACTCATATAAATAGAACAACCATTATTCTTAGATTTAAATGAATAACCGTCTCGCATCAAACAAGATCTAGATATAATGTTCATGCTCAACGCTGGCACCAAATAACAATTATTTAGGTCTAAAACTAATCCCGAAGGTAGATGTAGAGGTAGCGTGCCGACGGCGATCACGTCGACGTTGGAACCATTTCCCACGCGCATCGTCACCTCATCCTTAGCCAGTGTCCGCTTAATCCGTAGTCCCTATTTCGAGTTGCAAATAATAGCAACAGAACCAATATCAAATACCCAGGTGCTACTGCGAGCTCTGGTAAGGTACACATCAATAACATGTATATCGCATATACCTTTGTTCAACTTGCCATCCTTCTTATCCGCCAAATACTTGGGGCAGTTCCGCTTCTAGTGACCAGTCTGCTTGCAATAGAAGCACTCAGTCTCAGGCTTAGGTCCAGACTTGGGTTTCTTGTCCTGAGCAACAACTTGTTTGCTGTTCTTCTTGAAGTTCCCCTTCTTTTTCCCTTTGCCCTTTTTCCTGAAACTGGTGGTCTTATTGACCATAAACACTTGATGCTCCTTCTTGATTTCTACCTCTGCAGCTTTTAGCATTGCGAAGAGCTTGGGAATTGTCTTTTCCATCCCTTGCATATTATAGTTCATCACGAAGCTCTTGTAGCTTGGTGGCAGTGATTGAAGAATTCTGTCAATGACGCTATCATCCGGAAGATTAACTCCCAGTTGAATCAAGTGATTGCTATACCCAGACATTCTGAGTATATGCTCACTGACAGAACTATTCTCCTCCATCTTGCAGCTATAGAACTTATTAGAGACTTCATATCTCTCAATCTGAGCATTTGCTTGAAATATTAACTTCAACTCCTGGAACATCTCATATGCTCCATGACGTTCAAAACATCGTTGAAGTCCCGGTTCTAAGCCGTAAAGCATGGCACACTGAACTATCGAGTAGTCATCAGCTTTGCTCTGCCAAACATTCACAACATCTGGTGTTGCTCCTATAGCAGGTTTGGCACCCAGCGGTGCTTCCAGGACGTAATTCTTCTGTGCAGCAATGAGGATAATCCTCAAGTTACGGACCCAGTCCGCGTAATTGCTACCATCATCTTTCAACTTTGCTTTCTCAAGGAACGCTTCAAAATTCAACATAGACAAGCAAAATACTATCAGGTACTAAGTTCATGATAAATTTAAGTTCAATTAATCATATTACTATAGAACTCCCACTTAGATAGACATCTCTCTAATCATCTAAGTGATCACGTGATTCAAATCAACTAAACCATAACCGATCATCACGTGAAATGGAGTAGTTTTCAATGGTGAACATCACTATGTTGATCATATCTACTATATGATTCACGCTCGACCTTTCGGTCTCAGTGTTCTGAGGCCATATCTGCATATGCTAGGCTCATCAAGTTTAACCTGAGTATTCTGCGTGTGCAAAACTGGCTTGCACCCGTTGTATATGGACGTAGAGCTTATCACACCCGATCATCACGTGGTGTCTGGGCACGGCGAACTTTGGCAACGGTGCATACTCAGGGAGAACACTTTTATCTTGAAATTCAGTGAGAGATCATCTTATAATGCTACCGTCAATCAAAGCAAGATAAGATGCATAAAAGATAAACATCACATGCAATCAATATAAGTGATATGATATGGCCATCATCATCTTGTGCTTGTGATCTCCATCTCCGAAGCACCGTCATGACCACCATCATCACCGGCGCGACACCTTGATCTCCATAGTAGCATCGTTGTCGTCTCGCCAACTATTGCTTCTATGACTATCGCTACCTCTTAGTGATAAAGTAAAGCAATTACAGGGCGATTGCATTTCATACAATAAAGCGACAACCATATGGCTCCTGCCAGTTGCCGATAACTCGGTTACAAAACATGACCATCTCATACAATAAAATATAGCATCACGTCTTGACCATATCACATCACAACATGCCCTGCAAAAACAAGTTAGACGTCCTCTACTTTGTTCTTGCAAATTTTACGTGGCTGCTACGGGCTGAGCAAGAACCGTTCTTACCTACGCATCAAAACCACAACGATAGTTTGTCAAGTTAGTGATATTTTAACCTTCGCAAGGACCGGGCGTAGCCACACTCAGTTCAACTAAAGTTGGAGAAACAGACACCCGCTAGTCACCTGTGTGCAAAGCACGGCGGTAAAACCAGTCTCGCGTAAGCGTACGCGTAATGTCGGTCCGGGCCGCTTCATCCAACAATACCGCTGAACCAAAGTATGACATGCTGGTAAGCAGTATGACTTGTATCGCCCACAACTCACTTGTGTTCTACTCGTGCATATAACATCAACGCATAAAACCTAGGCTCGGATGCCACTGTTGGGGAACGTAGTAATTTCCAAAAAATTCCTACGCACACGCAAGATCATGGTGATGCATAGCAACGAGAGGGGAGAGTGTTGTCCACATACTCTCGTAGACCGAAAGCGGAAGCGTTAGAACAACGCGGTTGATGTAGTCGTACGTCTTCACGGCCCGACCGATCAAGCACCGAAACTACGGTACCTCCAAGTTCTAGCACACGTTCAGCTCGATGACGATCCCCGGACTCCGACCCAGCAGGGTGTCAGGGATGAGTTCCAACAGCACGACGGCGTGGTGACCATCATGATGTTCTACCGTCGCAGGGCTTCACCTAAGCACTGCTACAATATTATCGAGGACTTTGGTGGAGGGGGGCACCGCACACGGCTAAGAGATCAAGAGATCAATTGTTGTGTCTATGGGGTGCCCCCCTCCCCCGTATATAAAGGAGTGGAGGAGAGGGGGCCGGCCAAGGGGGTGGCGCGCCCTAGGGGGGGAGTCCAATCCCAACCGGGAGTAGGACTCCCCCCTTTCCTATTAGGAGTGGGAGAGGGAAGGAAGAGAGGGGAGGGAAGAAGGAAAGGGGGGGCCGCCCCCCCTCCCAATTCGGATTGGGCTTGGGGGGGCGCGCCCCCTCCTTTGCTCCTTCTCCCTCCTTTCCACTAAGGCCCAATAAGGCCCATATACCTACCGGGGGGTTCCGATAACCTCCCGGAGCTCCGGTATAGTCCCAATCTCACTCGGAACCTTTTCGGTGTCCAAATATAGTTGTCCAATATATCGATCTTTATGTCTCGACCATTTCGAGACTCCTCGTCATGTCCGTGATCACATCCGGGACTCCGAACAACCTTCGGTACATCAAAACTCATAAACTCATAATAAAACTGTCAACGAAACCTTAAGCGTGCGGACCCTACGGGTTCGAGAACTACGTAGACATGACCTAGAACTGTTTCCAGTCAATAACCAATAGCGGAACCTGGATGCTCATATTGGCTCCTACATATTCTATGAAGATCTTTATCGGTCAAACTGCATAACAACATATGTTGTTCTCTTTGTCATCGGTATGTTACTTGCCCGAGAATCGATCGTCGATATTTTAATACCTAGTTCAATCTCGTTACCGGCAAGTCTCTTTACTCGTTATGTAATGCATCATTCCGTAACTAAGTCATTAGCTACATTGCTTGCAAGGCTTAAAGTGATGTGAATTACTGAGAGGGCCTGGAGATACCTCTCCGACAATCGGAGTGACAAATCCTAATCTCAAAATATGTCAACTCAACAAGTACCTTTGGAGACACCTGTAGAGCACCTTTATAATCACCCAGTTACGTTGTGACGTTTGGTAGCACACAAAGTGTTCCTCCGGTAAACGGGAGTTACATAATCTCATAGTTATAGGAACATGTATAAGTCATGAAGAAAGCAAAAGCAACATACTAAACGATCAAGTGCTAAGCTAACAGAATGGGTCAAGTCAATCACATCATTCTCCTAATGATGTGATCCCGTTAATCAAATGATAACCCATGTCTATGGTTAGGAAACTTAACCATCTTTGATTTACGAGCTAGTCAAGTAGAGGCATACTAGTGACACTATGTTTGTCTATGTATTCACACATCTATTATGTTTCCGGGTAATACAATTCTAGCATGAATAATAAAAATTTATCATGATATGAGGAAATAAATAATAACTTTATTTTTGCCTCTAGGGTATATTTCCTTCACGCCGACCATTGGTCATCCAAGTCATCGTCTTGTCCTCATTAGGATGAAAGTACACCGAGGCGAAGAACTGAGCCACAATCTTCGGATCATAGTCTTTGTGAAAGGAGATGATATGCTCAATGCCAAACTGCTCCACTAGATCCAGAGCCTCACCAAAGTATGGCCGGTGCTTCTCTTCCCTCATATGATGCATGTCGATCCAATGCACATCCACATAGATATTCCTCTTAGCCTTGATCACATCCAAATAAATGAGGTTCTGCTGCTTGGTCCAGAACAACTCATTCCCTCGAAGGTTGGCACGAGGATTCACGTAGGGATTGATCTTCCTACGAGAGATGAACTCAGCAAGCGGCATCTCATCCATACTCATGGCGGGTTCCTTGTCTTTGGTGGCAGTGGTCTTGGTCCTACATTGGGGGGCACTGGAGCCCTCAGGAGCTTCGTCTTGATTGCATAGGCGCTTGGAGCCCGTGTCACGGCTTGGATTGGACTGGTGAGCATGAGCACCTGAGCCACACACCACAAAACAAACACGCAAGAAACGCGAGAAGGATCAGTGCAAAGAACGCAGCAAAATAGTGAAACAAGTAGAATTCGCACATAATAATTGCCACACGATAGATTTGACAGCAACTGTAGCACCGCTTGGTCGCGTGGAACTAAAAAATTAGTGCAGGGCCAAATCACGGTAGTACCGCGTGCGCGGTAGTACCGCGCTAGAGGTACGGTAGTACCGCGAGAGCAGTAGTACCGCGTCGGAGGTGCAGTAGTACCACGCGTTTTTAGATCTGAAACAACAATTGAATCTGAGAACTACCCTGACGACAAAGCGGTACTACGGCCGATCAAATCTACCACGGGACAACATATTATGTATAAACTCTACGCATTACTACTCTCCTCCATCCTACTCTTGCAAAGATTTAGCCTAAAATCTCAAGAACAACTAGCATCTCCCCAAAAACCTAGAAGCAAAAGAACAAACCAAAAAGAGAGGGATTTGGGGAAAGACCTTGGTCCATGGCAAGAGGAAGTGGTGGGGAACGATCCCACCAGTCGGAATCCGAGGAGAGCAGCCAGAGAGGGAGATCCGGCGAGGGTCTCCGTCGCCGTTCATGGGCAGGAGAGAGAGAGGCGGCGTGGGGAGAAGGAGTGAATGGGTATGGGGGAGTTGGAACTCCCCCTGCCCGCTCATAACCCCCACGCCCTCGCTACGTCATGGTTGTACCGCGACTCATTGCGGTAGTACCGCCCGGGCGGAAGTACCGCGCCGTGGGCGGTAGTACTGCTCCACCAGCGGCAGTAAAAAATTACTGCCGTGTTGGTTGCGGTAGTACCGTGCCCTGCTGTAGTACCGTGGCGGACCACGGTAGTACCGTGAACCCAAGAAAATGCAGTTTCAAGCACGGGAGAAAAACGACTTTGCACGGAACCTTCAAGAGAACACACACACCAATGAGCTAACAAGCGAAACACCGCAACCAAACAAGAGGCAACAAAGACCAAAACGAGACACAACCTCTCCAAGGAGGGGGCGGTGGCCGGAGCCACCTATGTTTGAGTTGATTGGTATGGAACCGCGAAGAATTATCCTTGGGCCCATGACCAAAACTCGTCTTTGAAGCACATGTACCATCGAAAATGGTTAATTGTGAAAGAGTTGATCAATTTATGCATAATGGGGGGGAGCAAGAGTTCATTGAGAGAACAACACTCCCCCTATGTCCATGCCTACACCTAAACTAGACAACAAGTTGAGTGTGGTGGGATGTGCAAGGGTTCAAGTCACATTGCTCGAATCAATGATATTTAGCTCATGCCTTAACTCGCAAAATCTTGCTTCATCCAAGGGCTTCGTGAAAATATCTACAAGGTTATCATGAGTGTTGACATACTTGAGCTTGATCTCCCCTCGCCTAATATGATCCCGGATGAAGTGATACCGAATCTCAATATGCTTCGTCTTGAAGTGTTGCACCGGGTTGAGAGAAATCTTGATGGCACTTTCATTGTCACACCAAAGAGGCACTTTGTCACAAATGACACCGTAATCCTTTAAAGTTTGCCTCATCCATAGGAGTTGTGCACAACAACTACCGGCCGCCACATATTCCGCTTCCGTGGACGAGAGAGACACACAACTTTGCTTCTTGGAAGACCAACTTACCAAAGAGCAACCCAGAAACTGGCACCCTCCAGAAGTGGACTTCCTATCCACTTTGTCTCCCACCCAATCGGAATTCGAAAAACCTTCAAGCTTGAAGTTTGCTCCTCTAGGGTACCATAAGCCAAAGTTTGGGGTATGAGCCAAATATCGAAAAATTCGCTTGACCGCCACATGGTGACTTTCTTTCGGTGCGGCTTGAAACCGTGCACATATTCCCACACTCAACATGATATCCGTTCTAGATGCACAAAGGTAAAGCAAGGAGCCAATCATGGAGCGATATACCTTTTGATCCACCGCTTTACCATTGGGATCAATGTCAAGTTGGCACTTGGTAGGCATTGGAGTAGAAGCCGGCTTGACATCACTTAGCTTGAATCTTTTGAGCATGTCTTGAGTGTATTTGGCTTGGTTGATGAAGGTACCTTCTCTTCTTTGCTTCATATCGAAACCAAGGAAGAACTTCAACTCTCCCATCGAAGACATCTTGAACTTAGAGGTCATGAGAGCGGCATATTCCTCATTGAAAACTTTGTTAGGGGAACCAAAGATAATATCATCAACATATAGTTGGCATACAAAACAACTCCCCTTTGACCTTCTTAGTAAAAAGAGTGGGATCAATTTGCCCAACCTCAAATCCACGATCTTGTAACAAATCGGTAAGGTGGTCGTACCACGCACGTGGGGCTTGCTTAAGGCCATAGAGAGCCTTATCGAGTTGATACACATGATCCAGGAAGTAGGGATCCTCGAACCCAGGGGGTTGCTTGACATAAACCAACTCATTAATAGGACCATTAAGAAAAGCACTCTTCACATCCATTTGTTGTAACTTAAAGTTGTGATGGGAAGCATAAGCAATCAACAAACGAATGGATTCAAGGCGAGCAACGAGAGCAAAGGTTTCACCGTAGTCGATACCCTCGACTTGGGAGTAGCCTTGTGCTACCAATCTTGCCTTGTTGCAAATGATGTTCCCATGAGAATCTTGCTTGTTCTTGAATATCCACTTGGTTCCAATGACGTTGTGGTTCCCCGACGGCCTTGGCACCAATCTCCACACCTTGTTGTACTCGAAGTTGTTGAGTTCTTCATGCATGGCATTGAGCCAATCCGGATCTTTGAGCGCCTCATAGACCTTTTGGGGTTCAACACAAGAGACAAACGTGTGATGTTCACAATAGTTTGCTAATTGTCTATGAGTGCTTACCCCCTTTCTTAGGCTTCCCACCACATTCTCCATGAGATGACCTTTGGTGGTGAGCTTGGAAGCAATCTTCACAAGACAACTCTCTAATTCCTCCTCAGATGTGGAAGGAGGAGGGTTGACTTGATTATCTTGAGCGCCGTCTTGAGCTTGTTCTAGATCTTGAGCTTGCTCTTGATCTTGAACTTGCTCGAGGGGGAGAACTTGGCCTTGGGCATCATTTGGTGGTTCACCACCATCTTGATGTTGATCTTGCCCTTGGTCTTGTTCACGAGGTTGAGGGCCTTCACTTTGTTCTTCGGAAGCGTGTGGGTCTTGGGTTGGTGATGGCTCCACTTGAGTGGAGCATTTTCCTTCTCCTTCGGCCACAAGGGGTTCCTCAATGGGTAGGATATGACCCACACCCATTGTTCTTATGGCTTGGGGAGGAATTTCATCACCTACATCACAAGTACCACTTTGCTCCACTTGGGAGCCGTTATTTTCCGTCAAACTCCATGTTACACGTCTCCTCAATGAGTCCGATGGACTTGTTGAGGACACGGTAAGCATGATAGTTTGTAGCATAACCAACAAATATGCCCTCATAAGCTCTAGCCTCAAATTTAGACAAACGAACACCTTTCTTGAGAATGAAACACTTACACCCTAACACCCGGAAGTACTTGAGGCTGGGCTTGTTACCGGTAAGTATTTCATAAGGAGTTTTGTTCAAGCCTTCGCGGAGATAGAGCCGATTGGATGCATGACATGCTGTGTTGATGGCTTCGGCCCAAAAGTTGTATGGAGACTTGAACTCCACGATCATGGTCCTTGCCGCATCCATCAACGTCCGGTTCTTCCTCTCCGCGACACCATTTTGTTGAGGGGTATAAGGTGCAGCATATTGATGCTTGATCCCCTCATCACTAAGAAACTCATCCAAGGTGTAGTTCTTGAACTCGGTGCCGTTGTCACTTCTTATTGTCAAGATCTTTGCATCATGTTGACGTTGAGCTTCAATTGCAAAATCGATGACGGTTTGTTGAGTCTCACTCTTCCTCTTGAAGAAAAATACCCAAGAGTACCTTGAATAATCATCCACAATCACCAAGCAATACTTTGTACCTCCAAGACTATCAAAGGATGGAGGCCCAAAAAGATCCATGTGAAGGAGCTCCAAGGGTCTCTTCGAGTAGATGATAGTCGTGGGAGGGTGAGCCTTTTCATGAAGCTTCCCTTCGATACAAGCACTGCAAGCATGATCTTTGGCAAAACTAACATTTGTTAGTCCACGGACATGGTCCCCCTTGAGGAGACTTTGCAAAGATCTCATATTGACGTGGGCTAAACGGCGATGCCAAAGCAATCCCACATCAACTTTAGCCATTAGGCATGTCGCGGTCTTAGTGAGTTGCTCCGAAAAGTTAATCACATAAAGACCGTTCTCGACATGCCCAACAAAGGCTACTTTAAGAGTCTTGCTCCACAAGATGGCCATGGTATCAATATCAAAGAAAGTGGCAAAGCCCATGAGTGCAAGTTGACGAACAGAAAGAAGATTGAATGCAAGGGACTCAACAAGCATGACTTTCTCGATCGTAAGATCATGAGAAATGACAACCTTGCCAAGACCCAATACCTTAGAAGATGAGGCATCACACCACTCGACATTGGTGGGCATAGAAGGAATCTTGTGCACGTCCACCACCAAGTCCTTGCTTCCGGTCATATGATTCGTTGCTCCACTATTGAGCAACCATGATCCCCCACCGGAAGCAAACACCTACACGAGATCAATACTTGGCTTTAGGTACCCATTTTGTAATGGGTCCTTTGATGTTAGTGACAAGGGTCTTAGGAACCCAAATAGACCATTCAATGTACTCATAAGGAGAACCAACAAATTTAGCATAAACATGCCCATCACTAGCACGACACAACACATAAGAAGGGTTAAAGTCGCCGGCTTTGTTGGAGGAGGCGGTTTTGCCCTTTTTGACATCAACACCCTTCACATTTTTCTTCTTCTCCTTAGGAGCACCCTCTCCCTCTTTCACAAAAGTTTGCTTGAGAGGAGGAGGTCGTTTGATCTTGTCGTTCTTCTTCTTGTTCTTGGACTTGGGTGTGAACCCATTTCCCTCCTTGGCCACAACTTCCTTTTGATTGCTCAAAAGGTCGTTGAGGTTCTTCTCACCTTGAATGCATGTCACAAGGTGAGGGAGTCCTGGACTAGGGGGTGTCCGGACAGCCGGACTATCATCGTCCGCCGGACTCCAAGACTACGAAGATACAAGATTGAAGACTCCGTCCCGTGTCCGGATGGGACTTCCCTTGGCGTGGAAGGAAAGCTTGGCAATACGGATATGTAGATCTCCTACCATTGTAACCGACTCTGTGTAACCCTAGCCTCCTCCGGTGTCTATATAAACTGGAGGGCTTTAGTCCGTAGGACACAACATACATTACAACAATCATACCGTAGGCTAGCTTTAGGGTTTAGCCTCCTTGATCTCGTGGTAGATCCACTCTTGTACTACCCATATCATCAATATTAATCAAGCAGGACATAGGGTTTTACCTCCATCAAGAGGGCCCGAACCTGGGTAAAACATCGTGTCCCTTGTCTCCTGTTACCATCCGCATAGACGCACAGTTCGGGACCCCCTACCCGAGATCCGCCGGTTTTGACACCGACATTGGTGCTTTCATTGAGAGTTCCTCTGTGTCGTCACCGATAGGCTCGATGGCATCTTCAATCAACAACGCTGTCCAGGGTGAGACTTTTCTCCCCGGACAGATCTTCGTATTCGGCGGCTTCGCACTGCAGGCTAATTCACTTGGCCATCTGGAGCAGATCGAAAGCTATGCCCCTGGCCATCAGGTCAGATTCGGAAGCCTAAACTTCACAGCCGACATCCGCGGGGACTTGATCTTCGACGGGCTCGAGCCAAAGCCAAGCGTGCCGCACTGTTGCAATGGGCATGATCTAGCTCTGCCGCCGAACAGTGCCTTGGTGGCCGCACACGAATCTGCTTCGGCCCTTAGTCCGGAGCCGATCGCCCAGGTCGAGGACCGGTGGATGGACACCACCTCGGGGGCTTCAACTTCCACGGCGATGGAGCCAAACACTAACCTTGTCCCTCGCAAAACTCGTGATTCCGAGGTGCCGGACTCCTTGCCGGACTCCGGACCTCCTGCGCCCCTGCCAATCGAATCGGATTGGGCCCCGGTTATGGAATTCACCGCCGCGAACATCTTCCAATACTCGCCCTTTGGCGACATCCTAAATTCGCTGAAGCATCTCTCGCTATCGGGAGAGTCCTGGCCGGACTATGGCCAGGATGGTTGGGATATGGACGAAGAAGAAATTCAGAGCCCACCCACCACCCACTTTGTAGCCACTGTCGACGATCTTACCGACATGCTAGACTACAACTCTGAAGACATCGACGCTATGGACGACGATGCCGGAGACGAACAGGAACCAACGCCTACAGGGCACTGGAAGACCACCTCGTCATACGACATATAGATGGTGGACACCCCAAAGGACGGGGACGGTGAAGAGGTAGCAGAGGCAGATTCCTTAAAGAAACAGCCCAAGCGCCGGCATCAGCGGCGCCGCTCTAAATCCCGCCACAACAAGAATGGAGATTCCGGCATAGGAGATAATAATACCCCAGAGAGTGCCGAAGATAATCCCCTCCAGCAAGACTCAGCGCAGGAGGACGCAGAAGCAAGCCCCCACGAGAGGGCGGCAGACGAAGAGGTCGAGGATTATAACTATATACCTCCCTCCGAAGACGAGGCAAGCCTCAACGACGACGAATTCGTTGTGCCCGAGGATCCCGTCGAACAAGAGCGTTTTAAACACAGGCTTATTGCCACGGCAAATAGCCTAAATAAAAAGCAGCAGCAGCTTCAAGTTGATCAGGACCTGCTGGCCGATCGATGGACCGAGGTCCTCGCGGCCGAAGAGTTTAAACTCGAACGTCCCTCCAAAAGCTACCCCAGACGCAAGTTGCTCCCCCGATTAGAGGAGGAAGCATACATACCTTCATCACCAGCGCATGATACGGCCGACCGACCACCCCGTGGTCGCGACAGAGAGGCATCCAGACCCTCCACAAAGACCGTACCCCGGCATCGCTCCAAAAGTACGAAGCCAAGAGGGAACGCGCCGGACTTGCGAGACGTATTGGAGGACAAAGCAAGGCAATCCAGATCCATCTACGGATCACGAGGGCGCCCCACAACCCGGACGAATACCGTCGCGCCGGATACAATAACCCCGGCCGGGCCGAACACAGCAGACAATGCTCTCTTGAGCTACGTCGTGATATTGCTCAATATAGAGGCGCCGCACACCCGCTATGCTTCACTGACGAAGTAATGGATCATCAAATCCCTGAAGGGTTTAAACCCGTAAACATCGAATCCCACGACAGCACAACAGACCCCGCGGTTTGGATTGAAGATTATCTCCTTCACATCCATATGGCCCGCGGCGACGATCTCCATGCCATCAAGTACCTCCCACTCAAGCTTAAAGGACCAGCTCGGCATTGGCTTAACATCTTGCCCGCAGAGTCAATTGGGTGTTGGGAAGACCTGGAAGCCGCATTCCTCGACAATTTCTAGGGCACGTATGTGCGGCCACCAGACGCCGATGACCTAAGCCACATAATTCAGCAGCCAGAGGAATCGGCCAGACAATTCTGGACACGGTTCCTGACAAAGAAAAACCAAATCGTAGACTGTCCGGATGCAGAGGCCCTCGCAGCCTTCAAACATAACATCCACGACGAGTGGCTAGCCCGGCACCTGGGACAGGAAAAGCCGAAATCCATGGCAGCACTCACATCATTAATGACCCGCTTTTGCGCGGGAGAGGGTAGCTGGCTAGCTCGCAGCAACAACCTCAATAAAAATTCTGGCAGTCCGGATACTAAGGACCACAACGGCAGGTCACGTCGAAACAAAAACAAACGCCGCATTAACGGCGACGATAAGGAGGATACGGCAGTCAACGCCGGATTCCGAGGCTCTAAACCCGGTCAGCGGAAGAAGCCATTCAAAAGAACCACTCCGGGTCCGTCCAACTTGGACCGAATACTCGACCGCTTATGCCAGATACATGGCACCCCCGAAAAGCCAGCCAATCACACCAACAGAGACTGCTGGGTGTTCAAGCAAGCAGGCAAGTTAATTGCCGAAAACAATGACAAGGGGCTAAACAGCGACGACGAGGAGGAGACCCGACCGCCGAACAATAGAGGACAGAAGGGTTTCCCCCCACAAGTGCGGACGGTGAACATGATTTACGCAACCCATATACCCAAGAGGAAGAGGAAGCGCACACTAAGGGACGTCTATGTGATGGAGCCAGTCGCCCCGAAGTTCAACCCATGGTCCTCTTGTCCGATCACTTTCGATCGAAGAGACCATCCAACCAGCATACGCCATGGCGGATTCGCCGCATTTGTTTTAGACCCAATCGTCGATGGATTTCACCTCACAAGAGTCCTGATGGACGGCGGTAGTAGCCTGAACCTGCTTTATCAGGACACAGTGCGCAAGATGGGCATAGACCCCTCAAGGATTAAACCTACAAAGACAACCTTTAAAGGTGCACCAGGTGTGGAAGCCAATTGTACGGGCTCAGTCACACTCGAAGTGGTCTTCGGATCCCCGGATAATTTCCGGAGCGAAGAGTTAATCTTCGACATAGTCCCATTTCGCAGCGGCTATCACGCTCTGCTCGGACGAACTGCATTTGCAAAGTTCAACGCGGTGCCGCATTATGCATACCTCAAGCTCAAGATGCCAGGCCCTCGTGGAGTCATCACGGTCAACGGAAATACGGAACGCTCCCTCCGAACGGAGGAACGTACAGCGGCTCTCGCGGCAGAAGTACAGAGCAGCCTTTTAAGGCAATTTTTGAGTCCGGCCGTTAAACGGCCGGATACAGCAAAACGCGCCCGAAGCAATACCAACCAAGACAACCTAGCACGATCAGAGCACGCGTAGCAATGCGGCCCTAACCCCCGCCCTCACATGATTGCAAGAACAACTCTCCGCGTATATCATTACGCTTTGGAGATACCATGGGCGCAGGGGAAGGGGCACGATCACAATGGACCCAGAGTGCGGCTCGACCACACCAGGGGCTCGCAAGTGCGCCACCCTTTTTTATTATTATTTTCCTTCTTTGTATACACAGGACTCCGTTAACCAGAGGCCCTGTCCGGCGGTGAACCTGCCGAACTCACAATGCAACAGCCAGGGAAGAAAGAAGGCTGCGACGAACACTCAGGTGGTCTCAATTACG
This sequence comes from Triticum timopheevii, assembly GCA_963921465.1. NCBI lineage: Eukaryota > Viridiplantae > Streptophyta > Magnoliopsida > Poales > Poaceae > Triticum > Triticum timopheevii. The sequence continues at coordinate 579,392,634 of OY997268.1, forward strand.
AGCATTAAATTCGATTATATACACCAAGTCCGCAGCTCATCCCTGGAGGGGGACATGTTTAATTAGTCCAAATCCCTTGCTTACCGCACTATTTGTATCAGTCCGCACTCATAGCAGACTTCCTTTAATAAATAATGCAGCACTTTTCGACTGCAATTACATTACTTTATATATATATATATATATATATATATATATATATATATATATATATATATATATATATATGTTCATTACAGGACATCTTGCACCCGTATATTTTGGTACGGTCTAATACACCAGGGGCTTATGTTTCCCACATTATGGTGTGATAAGTCCGAACACTTTCATAAGTGCGGCACCCCGAACTTATAGCATTATATGAATCGGCTCCGAATCATGTCTTGGGTCAATAGTTGGGTTTGCCCGGCTCCCACGTTTTGGTGCCTTACGTTCCGTTCTATCGACTAACGTGGCACTGGGAGAACCACTGCGATTGCGCCTCGGTTGAGCCGGGCGAGCGCCTCAGTGGAGAAAGCTAAAACTGACCGGCATGATAAGGCGAGAGACTGGTCGCTGTTCGAGAGGTCCTTTCAAGTCCTTAAAGACTCACGCCGCTTCGAGCGAAGTTCCGGATAAATGTCCGACGAAGGCGTGGATAGCGCCCCGGATTTGGTCTTCCGAATACCAGGGGCTTCGCCGAAATTTAAAATTATAGAATTCTATGGCTAAGTGAGAGTGTTCAAGCATTATAAGTCCGGTTGCCTTGTTCGTTGTGTTGAGCGCCTCCCTAGATGGACCCAAAAATGGGAACAAGAGTGCTCAAGTTTATCCCGAACACCCCAGCACTCGCGGCTCGGGGGCTGAAGCCAACGACTTGCCATCTCTCAGATTTTATAAACGGCCGCACAGAAGGTAATATTTTAAATTAAACAAGCGTTGCTTAATGCGCACATGAACAAAGCTTTCAGCGCACAGGATAATACATAGCGAGTTTACTCAAAAATTACATCTCTGGGGCATTCATCCGCAATATCGCGGGCTCCCTTCAGGACAGTTTTATAATACATTTCGGGCGTACGATACTCCTTGCCCGGTGGCGGCGGGTCAGTGAGAAGCTTCTCCGCATCCAGCCTGCCCCAGTGCACCTTTGTGCGGGCAAGGGCCCGACGAGCACCTTCAATACAGGCGGAGCGCTTGATGACCTCCACCCAAGGGCACGCATCCACCAGCCGTCGTACGAGGCCGAAGTAGCTCCCAGGCATGGCCTGTCCAGGCCACAGCTGGACTATAAGGCCCTTCATGGCCTCCTCAGCTACCTTGTGGAGTTCGACCAGCTGCTTCAGCTGGTCGCTTGGGGGCACCGGATGGCCGGCCTCAGCATACTGAGACCAGAAGACCTTCTCCGTCGAGCTCCCCTCCTCGCCACGATAGAATGCGGCGGCATCGGTCACACTACGCGGCAGATCTGCAAACGCCCCTGGAGAGCTTCGAATGCGGGTAAGTATCAGGTAGTTTACATTAACATGCTTGCTTTGCATGAAAAATGCCTTACCCGCCGCTATCTTCTTTACATCTTCAACCTCCTGAAGGGCCTTACGGGCCTCGGCCTTGGCGGACTTGGCACTTTCGAGAACCGAGGCAAGCTCGGACTCTCGAGTCTTGGAGTCACGCTCCAAGCTCTCATGCTTCTCCATGAGAGCCTGGAGCTCTTGCCGTACTTCCGCCACCTGTGCCTCCTGCATTTCTCGCTCTGCCCATTCCGCGGCCGCACTGCGTTCGGCCGCGGACACAGCCTCCTTCAGGGCTGCCACCTCATTCGTGGCCCCTGCAATACCCACATTATCCTTGTTAATTTTATTGCAACCAAAATCCTTTTCTATAAGGTAACTATTCAAAGTGGTGTTACTCACCTTCTTTGTCCTCGAGCTGCTTCTTGGCATGGCCGAGCTCTTGCTCGGACCGCTCGAGATCCTGCTTCAATGCACGGACCTCCGCAGTCAGTGTGGCAGAGGTCAGCAGCGCAGCCTGCAAACCCATATTGACATATTTTAAGCAACCCTGCGTATATCTTCTTAGATCCTCAGTCCGGCTTTTCTTTCCGAACACCGAACTGAGCATCAGGGGCTACTGTCTATGTGGTATTACATTACATAATTATAACTTCTTACCTCAAAGCCTGTTAGAAGGCTGCTGCAGGCTTTAGTCAGCCCGCTCTTGGCGAGCTGAACCTTCTGAATCACCGCACTCATGATAGTGCGGTGTTCTTCCTCGATGGAAGCGCCTTTAAGCGCCTCCAACAAGTTGTCCGGCGCCTCCGGTTGGACGGAGGACGCCGGTGTCACAGTCTTGCCCTTCTTTCGAAGGGGCCGCCTGCCAGACTCTGGAACCGCTGCAGGTTCCGATGTAGAGCCCGGCGCAAAGTCCGGGAGGCTGCCCGGCGGCGCCTCCGGAGCCTCCTCCTGATGGGTCCCTCTCTGGGATCCCACCTTGGTGTCCTCATCGGCGCGGGGGGTAGAGGCAGTCGGAAGTGAATCCACATCCGACGGGGCCAACGACCTGCTCGATGAAGCGGGGAGATCATCATCGGCCGCACTGCGGACAGTATGCGGCATTAGTAGGACACTAGGTGACGCGAAAGAAATTGCATATCAGGGATCCGGATACTTACGATCTCGCCGGAGGCCTGGCCCTTGAAGGCCACTCCTAATCGCCAACGATGTTGTTGGCGGAACTGTCCGGGGGAATAGTTCTCCCCCTCTTGGACCCTTCGGCCTCCCCTGTTGGGGAAGCCTTCCTCTTCCTCTCTCCCTCCTCCGGGAGAGAGTCTTCTTCCTCCTCCTCGTCTTCGGGGGAGGAGTCCGCCTGGTCGTCGGACGCTTGATTACGGGAACTCTTTCGAGTCCCCGTGGCCACCTTCTTGGCCTTCTTCTCTGGCACCACGTGCGGTGCCGGAACCAGCAGCCCTGCTAGACGGGCGTTCACTGGGTCTTCTGGCATGGGAGCCGGACAGATGAGCTGCTCGGCCTTCTCCATCCATTCCTGCCAAAGGAAAAGAGAGATTGAAACCCTCTTAGAATCAATCTGTTTACCACAAGTGTCCCGTAAAGGGGTTGAATCACTTACCTCGTCAGCTGGATGCTGCGAGCGAAATCCGTGATCTTCCGTCGCGGATGCGGGGGCTTCGGTGCCCTTAAACAGCACCCTCCAGGCGCCTTCATACGTCGTGTCGAAGAGCCCGCTTAGCGCCTGGTGCTGTTCCGGATTGAACTCCCACAGATTGAATGCCCGTTCTTGGCATGGGAGAATCCGGCAGATGAGCATGACTTGGACCACGTCGACGAGCCTGAGCTTATTGTTCACCAGCTTCTGGATACAGGCTCGGAGTCCCGTCAGCTCCGTCGGATTGCCCCACAACAAGCCCTTCTCTTTCCAGGAGGTGAGCTGCGTGGGGATGCTAGATCTGAACTCGGGGGCCGCCGCCCACGTGGGTTTGCGCGGCTCGGTGATGTAGAACCACCCCGATTGCCACCCCTTAACGGAGTCCACGAAGGCCCCTTCGAGCCAAAGGACGTTGGGCAACTTGACCAACATGGCGCCTCCGCATTCCGCTTTCGTGCCCTTCACAACCTTCGGCTTGACGTTGAAGGTCTTGAGCCATAGGCCGAAGTGGGGCTGGATGCAGAGGAAGGCCTCGCACACGACGATAAACGCCAAGATGTTGAGGATGAAGTTCGGCGCCAGATCGTGGAAATCCAGGCCATAATAGAACATGAGCCCCTGGACCAAAGGGTGCAGTGGAAAGCCCAGTCCGCGGAGGAAGTGGGGAAGGAAGACGACCCTCTCATGGGGCCCAGAGGTAGGGATGAGCTGCCCCTCGTCGGGCAGCCGGTGCGCAATATCGCCGGAAAGGTATCCGGCGTTGCGCAGCTTGGTGATGTGCTCCTCCTTGACGGTGGAAGCCAACCACTTGCCTCCCCCTCCGGACATGGTCGGGGAAGGTTAAGACGAGATGCGCGAGCTTGGGCGTTGGAGCTTGAGTGCGCGGAGGTGGATGAGCAAAGGAGGAAGAAGGCATGGGTGAAAAGGTGAATCCTTATCCCTTATATAGGCAGGGCGAAGACTATGCGCCCCCCCCCCCAGCCTGGTAAAACTCGCTTATCTCCCAAGTGCCATCATCAATGGCGCGGTTGGGTTGCCCATGTCCGTATTGATGAGAATCCCGGAATAAGGGGAGCACGATCTCTGCTTCGACAAGACATGCCAAGGAAACCGCTTCGCTAAACGTGCTGAGGTGGTATAATAAAAAACGATTCAAGTAAAGGCCTGGTAGCGGTGTGATGTCATGCCGCAAAATACGTCAGCAGATTGGATTTATGTGCATTATTCTCTCTACGGTGGAATGTGGAATTTATTTTGCAGAGCCGGACACTATCCTGGTGTTCATGATCTTCTCTGGATTATTCAAGGGAGGAACCCGCCTTGCAATGCCGAACATTATGCGCGCCGGACTTATCGTCATTGAAGCCTGGTTCAGGGGCTACTGAGGGAGTCCTGGACTAGGGGGTGTCCGGACAGCCGGACTATCATCGTCCGCCGGACTCCAAGACTACGAAGATACAAGATTGAAGACTCTGTCCCGTGTCCGGATGGGACTTTCCTTGGCGTGGAAGGCAAGCTTGGCAATACGGATATGTAGATCTCCTACCATTGTAACCGACTCTGTGTAACCCTAGCCTCCTCCGGTGTCTATATAAACCGGAGGGCTTTAGTCCGTAGGACACAACATACATTACAACAATCATACCGTAGGCTAGCTTTAGGGTTTAGCCTCCTTGATCTCGTGGTAGATCCACTCTTGTACTACCCATATCATCAATATTAATCAAGCAGGACGTAGGGTTTTACCTCCATCAAGAGGGCCCGAACCTGGGTAAAACATCGTGTCCCTTGTCTCCTGTTACCATCCGCCTAGACGCACAGTTCGGGACCCCCTACCCGAGATCCGCCGGTTTTGACACCGACACAAGGCCTTTCTCAAGTTGATCCTTCAACTTGGCATTCTCCTCCACAAGATGCACATGCTCACAACACGGGTTAGTGGCATATGCATTATCAATTAATACCATATGAGGAAAGGTGGCCTTTTCCTTGGTTAGCTTAACTTGGAGTTGAGCATGAGACTCCTTGAGGTTAGCATGAGCACCCTACAATACCTTGTGGGCCTTGTCAAGTACATCAAAGTCCTCCTTGAGTCTAGCATGATCAACCCCAAGTTTAGCCTTCTCGGAAGTTAGCACACAAGACCCAACAAGAGCATGATCAAGATCTTTCTTTAACTTAACATGGTCATTGTTGTGTGACTCCTCAAGAGCCAAACGATGCCCACTCTCTTCCTCCAGAGCATTAGAGAGATCTGATATCTCATCGGCATAGTCACGACTATGATCTTCCATCTTAGAGATGGTTTCTTCGTGAGCCTCGATCATGTCATTGGCTTCACCAAGTTGTTCCAAGAGAGCAACAAAGTGCTTCTTGGATTTGCCCTTGAGCTTACTCATAAAGGACTCAAATTCATTCACATCCTCATTAGACCCCTCATGTTCATCAATGCAACCCGTCAAAGAGGGATTAGTAATGATGGTGGTTTTGATGTTGGGGGTTACCTTGTTAGAGGCTTTGGCCATGAGGCACTTGGCGGTGATGTTCTCGTTGGGTGAACCGAAGAGAGACATCCGGGGAGTTGTGGCAATGGCAACGGATGCCATGGCCATTGCTTCACTATCATCATCATCATCATCATCCTCACGGTATTCTTCTTGAACCACCAACCCTCGAGTAGGAGTCTTTTTGGTGAAGTTGTTCTTGTTGGGGAAGGACTTGGCTTTGTCTTTTCGGATGAGCTTGCCACCGTTGTCTTCCCGCTTCTTGTAAGGACAATCCGCAACGAAATGGCTCACATTGCCACAGTTGTAACAAGTTCTTACTCGTTGCTTGCCCTTGAAGCCACTTGAGTTGGTCTTGTTGAAATTGGGCCTTGAGTTCTTCTTGCTCCAAAATTGTCTTGAAGCAAGAGCCATGTGATCATGATAATCATATTTCGTATCTTCGGGGTTGCTCTCCTCATCCTCCTATTCTTCCTCTTCTTCCACAATAACCTTGGCCTTCAAGGAAAGGTTGGGCTTCTTTGCCCTTTGAGAGCGGAGCACCGCGTTGTCGGCGGTCTTTTCCAAGATGCTCATTGCAACGAACTCATCCAACACTTCACTTGAGGTCATGGAGTGGAAGTCCGGTCTTTGACGGATGATGGAGGACATGGCCTTGTTGTAGGGCATCATGGCCTTGAGGAACTTGCGCTTGATCCAATTGTCATCCGTGTCCTTGCTCCCATGATCTCGGAGTGAGACCGCGAGTTTGGTCACTCTTCGAAAGAGCTCATGAGGTTCTTCATCTTCTTTCATTGCAAACTCATCGGCTTCATCTTGCACCACTTCATAGTTGGAGCATTGAATGCTTGCACTTCCCCGATAGAGAGACACAACGCATTGCCATGCGTCTTTGGCCATGGCATGGGGTCAAAGATGAGGGAGATCTTCGGGGAGGATAGCATCTTGGATGATGAAGAGAGCATTCTCATTGAATTGATTATCCACTGCTTCTCTAGGGGTGAAGTTGCTTCGGTCATGTGGATAGAAACCTTCTTCACTGATTCTCCAAAGATTAGTATTAACATGATTTATATGACGCTTGAAGCGATACACCCAAGAATCAAAATCCTCATTTTTCACAATCTTAGGAGGAGGACCGGCATGATTTAAGTGAGTAGAGGGAATCGGTCCTCCATAAGTTGGAGGTTCCACATGGGCAAAGATGCCGGTGCCATTTCTACCACTAGTAGAAGGACCCTTCTCACTATTAGCTTCCCCCTTGTCGGAGTTAGCATCCTTCACCTTGTTAGTGGGATCACCCACTTTCAACGGCGAGGTAGGTAGTTTAAGTCCTTCTAAGAATTTATTAAACATGCTTTCAACCGTGGTTGTCATGGAGGTTTTCAATGTGTCCAAGGCCACATTGAATTCCTCACGGGACACCGTGGTTTCCCCATAACCCGTAGACAAGATCGGATTCACACCGGAGTGCTCCTCCTCCCCACCGTCTAGAGTGTCAACCATACTCTTCGGACGGCAAAGTCCTTAATAAAGAGAAGAGGCTCTGATACCAATTGAAAGGGTCGATATAGTTGACTAGAGGGGGGTGAATAGGCAACTAACAATTTTTAGCTTTTCTTTACCAAATTCAACTTTGCACCAAAGTAGGTTGTCTAGATATGCAACTAGGTGAACAACCTATATGATGCAACAACAACAAGCACACAAGCAAGCAAGGGATATAACACAAGTAAGCTTGCAAAAGTAAAGGCGCGAGATAACCAAGAGTGGAGCCGGTGGAGACGAGGATGTGTTACCAAAGTTCCTTCCTTTTGAGGGGAAGTACGTCTCCATTAGAGCGGTGTGGAGGCACAATGCTCCCCAAGAAGCCACTAGGGCCACCGTATTCTCCTCACGCCCTCACACAATGCGAGATGCCGTGATTCCACTATTGGTGCCCTTGAAGGCGGCGACCAAACCTTTACAAACAAGGTTGGGGCAATATCCACAACTTAATTGGAGGCTCCCAACGACACCACGAAGCTTCACCACAATGGACTATGGCTCCGAGGTGACCTCAACCGTCTAGGGTGCTCAAACACCCAAGAGTAACAAGATCTGCTAGGGAATAGTGGGGGAATCAAATTTCTCTTGGTGGAAGTGTAGATCGGGGCCTTTGTCGGTGTCAAAACCGGCGAATCTCGGGTAGGGGGTCCCGATCTGTGCGTCAAGGCTGATGGTAACAAGAAGTAAGGGACACAGATGTTTACCCAGGTTCGGGCCCTCTCGATGGAGGTAAAACCCTACTTCCTTCTTGATTAATATTGATGATATGGGTAGTACAAGAGTAGATCTACCACGAGATCGTAGAGGCTAAACCCTAGAAGCTGGCCTATGATGGTATGAATGTAATTGTGATCGGCCTTCTAAGGACCAACCTCTCCGGTTTATATAGACACCGGAGAGGGCTAGGGTTTACATGGAGTTGGGTACAAGGAAGGAAATATAATATCCGGATCGCCAAGCTTGCCTTCTACGCCAAGGAAAGTCCCATCCGGACACGGGCCGAAGTCTTGAGTCTTGTATCTTCACGCTTCAATAGTTCGGACGTTGTACACAGTCCGGTAGTCCGGATACCCCCTTATCTAGGACTCCCTGAGTAGCCCCTAAACCAGGCTTCAATGACGATGAGTCCGGCGCGCAGTATTGTCTTCGGCATTGCAAGGCGGGTTCCTCCTCCGAATACTCCAATGTGATCATAGAACACTCAAATCGTGTTCGGATCTGAAAGAAGATATTCACATACCACCGTAGAGAGAATGATATTTCACAAATGCAATCTGCTGACAACTTTTTCTGGTGACGTGACACGTTATTATGCTCGGATCCATTATTTGAACCGTTTCCCCACAACCAGCTACAACGCATATTACGAGGCGGTTTCTGTGACACTTCTTGTCAAAGCAGAGATCATGTCCCCTTATTGCGGGATTCTCATCAATACGGGTATGTGTAATCTCACCACGCCATTAGTCATGGTGCTTGGGAACAAGCGATTCCCAACGGGCAAGTGGGGAGGCGCACCGCTTCCAGAGCCTCTATAAAGGGATCGGATAAGATTCCCCCATTTTCACCCATGCCTTCTTCCTCCTTTGCCCACTCTTGCCCCCTCGAGCTCCAGCGCCCAAACCCAAGTCTTTCCTGCACAGCTAAACATGTCCGGAGCAGGAGGCAAGTGGGTGGCTTCCACCATCAAGGAGAAGCACATCACAAATCTTTGGGCGGCCGAATACTTGGCCGCGGACATAGCGCACCGTCTACCAGACGCCAGGCAGGTCATTCCGACCCCAGGACCCCACGAGAGGGTCGTATTCGTTGCCCACTTCGTCCGTGGACTGGGATTTCCACTCCATCCCTTCGTCCGCGGGCTTATGTTCTACTACGGGATAGATTTCCACGATCTGGCACCGAATTTCGTCCTCAACATCTCGGTGTCCATCGTCGTGTGCGAGGCCTTCCTCCGCATTCGGCCACACTTCGGCCTATGGCTGCAAACCTTATGCGTGAAGCCGAAGGTGGTAAGCGGCCAATAGGTGGAGTGCGGAGGGGCCATGGTGGGGAGAATGCCCAACGTCACATGGCTCGACGGCTCCTTTGCGGAGACCGTAAAAGGATGGCAATCAGGGTGGTTCTACATCACCGAGCCGCGCGACGCCAAATGGGCAGCGGCCCCCGAGTTCAGATTCGGAGCCCCCATGCGGCTCACCTCCTGGGAGAAGAAGGGCCTGTCCTGGGGCGATTCCACGGAGCTGGCCGGACTCCAAACATGCGTCAAAAGCATGAAGGACAAGAACATTAAGCTTGTCAACGTGATCTAGGTCATGCTCATTCGCCGGATCTTGCCCTGCCAGAGGCGGGCAGTCAATCTGTGGGAGTTCGTCCCAACCGAGCACCGGACGCTCCAGAGGCTCTACGACATGACGCACAAAGGTGCATGGAAGGTGTTGTTCAAGGCTTCTGAAGTGCCTCCTCCGACATCCGAGGACCGCGGGCTTCATGCCGCGCGGGCTCCTAGGCCGGCGAGTTCTCTGACACCGGACCCAGTTCTTCCCTGATATATTCATGGGAGTGCCTTAAGTAGTCGTGCATTTTTATTTCAGGATTACGTGGAGACAGCGGAGCAGGTTTACTGCCCGGCTCCGCTGCCAGAAGACTCAGCAGATGTTCTCCTGACGGAGATGTTGGTCCCGGCACCGTACAAGGTGCCGGAGAAGAAGGCCGGGAAGAAGGCCCCGGGGATCCGAAAGGGTCTCTGGCGTAAGGTTGTGCCAGAAGCCTTGTCCGAAGACGACGAGGCAGACTCCTCCCACGAAGGGGAGGAGGAAGAAGAAGAAGACGCCCCATCCGGAGAGGATGAGGGGCCCGGGAAAGCGGACCGGGCGGGCAGAAAAGGTCCTCGGCGTAGGGCCGTCATTCCCCTGTCGTCCGATGACGATGAGTCGGATTCCTCCCGCGGAGGCGGGGGGAATCAGGAAGACATCCTACCTCCCCTCACCGGGGGGAGAAGAAGAGAAAAGCCGCCCCAGGAGGGGAGGTCGGGGCGTCCAAGAAGGGGAAGGGGCCCCTTCCGGACTACTCCGCCACGGCCGCTCTCAGCGAGGAGGGGTGGCTGCCCAGGGGGAAGCCCCTAGCGCGATCGTAAGTGTTTGCATTCTATCATGACTTCACTTCACAGTTTTTGTATTTATAATGCCGAACATATGTGCAGTCCGGCCAGGGATCAAGCCGAGGTATCCTCCTCCGGGTCCCTGAGCAATTCGGAGATGAATTCGCTTCCGACGGCCACTACTCCTCAACCTGCGGACGACACGGAGGTGCTGTCCCAAAGGCTCCCAGAGCGGGGGGAGGTGACTCTGGAGACGCCCGAGGCGGGGTCCCAGACGTCGGACACACGGGGTTCAAGATCCTCGCGGATTGTGTCGACGAGAGCCATGGCCAGCCGGGCTCTCAGCCGCACACAATTCCGGAACCTTCGATGGTTCCGAACTCAGGCGGGCAACCCCTTGTTAGGGAGGGTGAGCCGTCTGTATCGAGGACTTCCATCGCGCCTGAGGCGTCGGACTATCTGCTAGAAGCGCTTCGCGGCGCTTCCATAGATGAAGAGCACCGTACTCTCATGAGTACGGTGATTCGAAAGGTTTCGTCCGCCAAAAGCGGACTAACCGAAGCTTGCACCAGCCTCCTAACAGGCTTCAAGGTAAGTAATAAATATGTGCAAAATTACCACCCGATAGGTAGTAGCCCCTGATACTCTGTTTGGCGTTCGGAAAGAAAAGCCGAGCAGAGGGTCAATTATAATCCGCAGGAGTCTAATCATAAGTATTATTGTAAATAAGCAGGGTGTGCTGCTTGCTGCTGCTGCCCTTACTGCCGAGGTTACCGATCTGAAGCGGGACCTGGAGCAGGCGCAGGGAGAGCTCGACCTCGCAAAGAGGCAGCTCGAAGAGAACAAGGGTAAGTAATTCCCGCTCTTATGTATTGAAGGATAGGCAAAATTGGTGGGTCTAACATCTAAGTGTCGTGACCGTGTAATAGGGAACACCGCCGAAGTGGCGTCCCTGAAGAAGGCGCTATCCGAGGCCGAAGAAAAGGCGTCCTTGGAGTGTAAGGAGCGCGAAAAGCAAAGTGCTAGGGTAGGTGAGGTACATCAAGAGCTCCAGGACCTCGGCAAGAAATGCGAGGCCGTGGAGCATGATCTGAAGGCAAAAGAGGCTGAGCTTGCGAAGGCCCTTGTGAATTTAAAAGACGCCAAGGCCGAAGCCGAGAAGGCACAACAGGAGATCCAGGAGGCCAAGAAGATAGCAGTGGGTAAGAAGTTCTTTATGCAAAGCAAACATGTGGAGGAGGCGTTTCTTTTACTTACTCGAATTCGGAGCTCTCCAGGGGCATTCGCAGATCTGCCACGCAGCATATTAGATGCTGCGGAGTTCTACCGTGCCCAGGAGGGGAACTCAACGGAGAAGTTGTTCTGGTCCCAGTATGCTGGGACCGAACACCCGATGCCTCTGAGTGACCAACTGAAGCAGTTGGTCGAACTCCACAGGGCGGCCGAACTAGCTATGAAAGGTTTCATAGTACGGATGTGGCCTGGTGAGCTCATGCCCAGTAGCTACTTCGGCCTAATCAAGCGGATGGTGGATGCCTGCCCGCGGCTTGAGGTGATCCAGCGATCCGTGTGCATAGAGGGTGCCCGCCAGGCCCTTGCCCGCGTCAAAGTGCATTGGGGCAAGATGGATGCGGAGAAGCTGGTCAAGGACGGGCCGCTGGAGGGCAAGGCGCATCGCCATCCCGAGCTGTACTATGATGGTGTTATGAAGGGTGCTCGTCTCGTGGCTGACGAATGTACCAAGGACACCATTTTTGAATGAATTCACTTCTGTCATGTTTGTATTTTAAGGACGAAGTTACTTGCACTATGTAGCGCTTTTGTTATTAAAAATATTACCTTTTGTGCGTCTGTTTATAAAATCCTGAAAGTAGGCCAGTCGTCGGCTTCCGCCCCCGCGTGACTAGCACTGGGGTGTTCGTGGAAAACCCGGACACTCTTTATCCAAATGTTTGGTCCCTTAAGGAGGTGTCCGGCGGAGCGAACAAGGCAATCGGACTATGCAGCTTTATAACTTTCACTTAGCCATAGAAGTCTACAATTTTAAAATTCAGCGAAGCCCTTAGAATCCGGAAGGCCGAATTGGGGCGCTATATACGCCTAGATCGGACAAAACCGATTTGTCGCCTAAAGCGGAAAATCTTTAAGGATTTTAGTACCTCCCGAACAGCGACCAGCTCTCGCCACATCATGCCGGTCAGTTTTCGGCTTTCTCTACTGAGGTGCTCGTCCGGAAGAACTGGGACACAATCGCAGTAGTTCTCCCTGCGCTACCTTAGCCGATATAACGGAACATAAGGCACCAAAACAAGGGAGCCGGGCTATCCCAACTGTAGACCCAAGACATGATTCAGAGCTGATGCATATAATGCTATAAGTTTGGGGTGCCGCACTGTTTAAAGTGTTCGGACTTTGTTTGCCATACTTCGGGGCGCCATCAGAAGCCCCTGGCAAACTGGCCATACCAAGGTGTATGGATGCAATATCAAATGAACACTTATAAGAGAAAAATACTCAAATAAAGATAATAAGCTGACGCTGTATATAATCTCCCATTGACGAAAAATTTGTTTAGGCGTATGTTTACAACGGATGCATTAAGCGGAGATAAAATAGGACTATTTGACATGTCCTATCCAGGGGCAGGCTGTGTACAGGTAGATAAAGCAGGTATAATGATCGTAAATAGATTCCACCTGGGTATTTCCTTCTGCGCACAACATCTGTTGCCTCCTTGGATGTCTCTTCCATATGAGTCCGGCAATTCGGCTATTCTAAGGATGCTGCACTAACACGGTGTCTTGAAAGGTAAGAGGGAAAGAGTATGAAGGTATTTAGCGGTTACCCGCTGAGTCTTTGATGCACCTCCGCCTATGCCCAAGGTATCTTGAGTGCGTAATTATGTACGCATGGAATGAATGCTGCTTTGGAGGGGCTTGAGCGGAAGCCGGACTGCTAATCACGATCTTGATATTCATGATGATCCTGTTGCGGGGGTGCTCCGGACCCGTTTGACAGTGCTCAAAGCTGTTGCCGGATTGGTTTGTCGGAGGAGGCCGCATTGCACTTCTGCCGCGAGGGCTGCCGTATGCTCTTCTGTTCGAAGGGAGCGGTCCATATTTCCGTTGACAGTGATGACCCCGCGCGGTCCCGGCATCTTGAGCTTGAGATATGCATAGTGTGGCACCGCATTGAATCTAGCGAATGCGGTTCATCCGAGTAGTGCATGGCAGCCACTGCGGAAAGGGACGATGTTGAAGATTAGCTCTTCGCTCCTGAAGTTGTCTGGGGATCCGAAGACCACTTCCAATGTTATAGAGCCCATGCAGCGGGCCTCTACTCCAGGAATAACACCTTTAAAGGTAGTTTTAGTGGGCTTGATCCTTGAAGGATCAATGCCCATCTTGCGCACTGTGTCCTGATAAAGCAGGTTCAGGCTGCTACCACCGTCCATAAGGACACGCGTGAGGTGGAATCCGTCGATGATTGGGTCTAAGACCAATGCGGCTGAGCCACCGTGACGGATGCTGGTAGGGTGATCCCTACGGTCAAAGGTGATCGGACAAGCTGACCATGGATTGAACTTGGGGGTGACTGGCTCCATCGCATAGACGTCCCACAGTGCCCGCTTCTGTTCCCACTTGGGGATGTGGGTGGCGTAGATCATGTTGACCGTTTTTACCCTGGGGGGGGGGGGGAATTTCTTTTGTCCCCCCGTATTCGGACGTTGGGGCTCATCATCATCGTCGTTGTGCAGCCCCTTGTCCTTGTTTTCGGCGTTTATCTTACCGGCCTGTTTGAACACCCAATAGTCTCTATTGGTGTGGTTGGCTGGTTTGTCCGGTGTGCCATGAATTTGGCATGAGCACTCTAGTATGCGGTCCAGACTGGACGGTCCCTGATTATTTCTTTTGAACGGCTTTTTCCGCTGTTCGGACTTAGATCCGATGAATCCGGCGTTAACTGCCGTGTCTTCAGTGCTGTCGCCGTTGTTCCATCTCTTATGTATGTTGCGCCGTGGCTTGCCGTTAGCATCGCGGCCGTCCGAAGCGCCGGAATGTGGCGTGGTGCCGCTACGAGCCAACCAACTATCCTCACCCGCACAAAAACGGGTCATTAGGGTTGTGAGAGCTGCCATTGACGTGGGTTTTTCCTGGCCGAGGTGTCGAGCGAGCCATTTGTCACGGATATTATGCTTAAAAGCCAACAGGGCTTCGGCGTCCGAACAGTCGACTATTTGGTTCTTTTTAGTGAGGAACCGAGTCCAGAATTTCCGGGCTGACTCTCCGGGCTATTGAGTAATGTGGCTTAGGTCTTCAGCGTCCGGTGGCCGCACATATGCGCCCTGGAAGTTATCAAGGAATGCGTCTTCCAGGTTTTCCCAACTGCTAATGGAATTTGCTGGTAGGCTATTTAACCAGTGCCGGGCTGGTCCTTTGAGCTTAAGGGGGAGATACTTGATGGCGTGTAGATCATCTCCGCGGGCCATGTGGATGTGGAGAAGGAAATCTTTGATCCATACTGCGGGGTCTGTTGTGCCATCATATGATTCGATGTTTACGGGTTTGAATCCTTCTGGGAATTCATGATCCATCACTTCATCAGTGAAGCAGAGGGGGTGTGCGGCGCCTCTGTGCTGGGCTATGTGGCTACGCAGGTCGGATTGGTATGGGTTGCTATGTTCGGCCCGGCCGGACTTGTTGATGATGTATCCGGCGCGATGGTCATTGTCGCGCGCTGGGGCGCGCCCCCTCGATCCGTAAATCGATCTTGGCTGTCCTGCTTTATTTTCCAAAATATCTTGCAGGTCATGCCTGTTGCCCTGAGCCGCAGTGCATCGGCGTGGGGGTGCGGGCTAGTATCCGGGCTGGTATCTCGTTTTATCCCGGCCACGGGGTGGCCGGTCAGCCGTTTGGCGTTCGAGTCCATATTCCTCGGCTGCCAGGACTTCAGTCCATCTATCTGTGAGCAGGTCTTGATCAGCTTAGAGTTGATGCTGCTTCTTCTTCAGGCTCCTTGTCGGTGTCAAAACCAGCGGATCTCGGATGGGGGTCCCGATCTGTGTGTCAAGGCTGATGGTAACAAGAAGTAAGGGACACAGATGTTTACCCAGGTTCGGGCCCTCTCGATGGAGGTAAAACCCTACTTCCTGCTTGATTAATATTGATGATATGGGTAGCACAAGAGTAGATCTACCACGAGATCGTAGAGGCTAAACCCTAGGAGCTAGCCTATGATGGTATGATTGTAATTGTGATCGGCCTTCTAAGGACCAACCTCTCCGGTTTATATAGGCACCGGAGAGGGCTAGGGTTTACATGGAGTCGGTTACAAGCAAGGAAACATAATATCCGGATCACCAAGCTTGCCTCCCACACCAAGGAAAGTCCCATCCGGACACGGGCCAAAGTCTTGAGTCTTGTATCTTCACGCTTCAATAGTCCGGACGTTGTACACACTCCGGCTGTCCGGATACCCCCTTATCCAGGACTCCCTCAGTAGCCCCTGAACCAGGCTTCAATGACGATGAGTCCGGCGCGCAGTATTGTCTTCGGCATTGCAAGGCGGGTTCCTTCTCCGAATACTCCAAAGTACCTGTTATGACGAATAGTGTCCAGTATCCAATCAATGTTGCGTTCCTCGGCTTCAGCGCCTTAGTAATGACCATCTCCACGTGTCAAGCGAATGCGAGGAGTCAAGGTATTTTTTCATTTGCCACCCTCGCTCCCCCGAGCCAACCGTGTACTTGAAGGGACAGGGATTCTCAGATCCAAACCTCACTCTCCTCCCTTGAGCTAGCATCCCCAGATCGCTTCGCAAAAAGCCATTCCAACATGGCCGGCCGTCGCAACTCTTCTGCTTGCCCTCCTCGCTCTAAGTCGGGGGATTGGGGAGAGTGCTCAGTTCCTCACAGCCGTTTGGTGAAGTTACAAACCCAAGGGTTTCTCCCACCGGCATTCATGGTCCCCGTCCGAGCTGGAATAGACAACTACGACGGGGGGGGGGGGGGGGGGGAAGCTGAGGGATCTCCTAACCCGTCTCCGGAGGAGCGGATATGCCTCATCTCGCATCTGCTGAGGGGCATCGGGTTTCCTATCCACCCGTTTCTCCGCGGGCTCCTGGAGTTCTATGGCCTCCAGCTACACAATCTTACCCCAGCTTCCATTCTGCATATAGTGGGGTACGTCGTGCTTCGCGAGCTGTTTTTAGGCTGCGAACTACACTTTGGACTATGGAGGAAGCTGTTCTGCCTTGTCCCCCACACCCAGGGAGAGTCCCTATATCAAGTGGGCGGGGCCGAAGTATGGCGCATTGCCGAGACCGGATACCTGTCTGGCACTCCTGAGAAGGCACCAGAAAACTGGCCTTCGGAGTGGTTCTATATAAATGACGTTCCCCTTCCGGATCCAGTCCGGATGGGTCTCCCCAAGTTTAGCAACGCCCCGCCGAGGGCACGCCTAAGCTGGCGTCCTTAGGGCCCTCAAGAAGAGGACACAAGGGAAATATACCTCCTGATGAATAGGATAAAGTTGCTGGCCAAGTCCGGACTGGCAATAGTCGAGGTCATGGCGATATGCATAAAGCGGGGAGTGCAACCGCTCCAATATCGGGGGAAGCCCATGTGGCATTTCAACGGGGAAGACGACACCACCCGCTGCGGTCGCAAGGGTCCAGACTCCGCTGCCGCCTTGGCAAGGATATTGTCCGATTTGTACAAAGGGGAAGAAGAGGAATTCCTTCGCATAAAAACGCAGGACGGATTCTCCATGCACAACCCCCCAGCATGGGTAAGTTGCCATTCTTTTCCCTGCTTCACTTACTCTAGCATTCTCCTGCTAAGATTACTTGCATCAATGCTTTTGAGCAGGAACTGAGGAGGGACGTAGAAGGAATCTTCAGCCCCTCCCCGCAACCAGAGGACCCTGGGAGGGCCCTAGATGCGGGACTCAAAGTATATCCGGATATTACTGTGGAGCTTGTCAACGGGGTATTTTATCAGGCGAGCTGGGATGGCGCCCTGGTGGCCATTACGGCCGACTACCCTGGACTGCTCCCCGCGTCGCGTGTAAGCTGAGCTAAAAACCCTATCCTTCGAAGAGGACTTTCTCCAGGTATTATAATTTACCCTTGAGGCGTCGCTCTATTTGCAGAAACGACGGCCGGAGCGAGGAGCCGAGCCCCTGGGGACTCGTCAACCACGGGCGTCCGGATCGGGCAGGCTCAAGAGGAAGGCGGTGAGGGCTAACACACCGCTACAGAGGTAAAGTCATAGCATGTCCTGCTGTTATAGAATTTGAAATATGACAGCGCCCTTTGTGTCTGGCAGGAAGAGGAATAACCGGGCTATATCCGGAGACCCCACCAACCGCGCCTCCACCAGTCGGGTTCCAAAACCTTCTTTGGGGGCGGAGGCGGACACAGGGCCAGCACCGCATAGCTCCCCGATGGAGGGTGCGGATATGTGTTTGGCCACGAACTCCGAAGTGGAGAGCGCCATGAACCACCAGTGCCGGAGGGCCGTGCTCCGGCACAACATCTTTTCCGAAGAGGCTTTTAATGCCTTCAATTCGGCGGACGCATATGTCCGAGCCGCTCGAGGCGGGCTTGCCCAAGCGACAAGCCAGTATACCAAAGACATACGGGTAAGAAATTTTGATAAATATGCCTAGCAGTAGCCCCTGAGACTTAGAATAGTTGGGACAACTGTTTGAAGGATCAATATATCCGCAGGTTCTTGTGGACAAGAATGAACAATTGGCGCGGGAGCTAGAGGCATGCAAGGCCCAAGTATTTGATGCGGTAGCCAAGTTAGAGGGATCCCGAAAGGCCCCCGCTGGTAATATTTGTCTACATTATACACAGATGTACTAGTTAATAAAGGGCTGGTGCGGTTAGTCTAACAGTAAATTCTGCAGACAATCCCGGGGTGAATCCGAAGGGCGCAGTGGGTGATGAATCACATCTCCAACCGCAACTAAAGGCCGGCGAGCGCATCCTTACGCAGGTGACGCAAGAGAAGAACAAGCTTCATGATGCCAATTTTCTTCTGGACGTGGAAGTAAAGGACGTCCGCGCTCAACTGGCGGACTCCGTGAAGGAGAACAAAAAACTTCGACGCGGCATTTATGGTAAGAGCTCAAGCGAACTGTTTAATAGTTCAGCGAGGAAGTTTATTAAAAAGATTTTTCCTTGCAGGAATGTTAACAGGTCACCCTGAAGAGGAGATGCCCTCATCTGCAGGTGATTTGCTGCAAGAACTGTCGCAGATGCACGAACGTGCTCGGCAGGTGATGCACGGCGTTGCTCAGGCCTTGTGGCCATCAAGCCTTCTGCCGAATGGCATGGGGGAGCTTGCGGACCTGCTTCAAGGAACCCGGAGGCGCTTCCATCTGTGGAAGATATCAGCCTGCCGGCAAGGAGCAAGAGAAGCCTGGGCGATGGTGAAGACGCGCTACACCAAGCTGGACCCAAACCATGTGGCCGAAGTGGGACCGGCGGGGCCCGATGGGCAAGAAATTCCCGTGAGCCTGGTATATGACCAGGTAGCATTAGCCGCTAAGTATTCTCAGCAAGATTGTAGGCTAGATAGCCTGTTACATGGTATAGAGGAGGAATATAGTCAGTCTCACTGACTGTGTAATTAAATTGGCATAAGTAGCCTCTAGAAGGATTGAAATCATTTGTCATGGCAGACCTTTTCGCTTCAGCCCCCGGATCCTATAGTCCGGGATGTGTCCGAATACCCGCTCGGTTATACAAGAACCGGCGTACGCGTGGAGATCAGGCGTAGGGATCATAGGTGCTTGAACAGACAAGTACCCGACTAGTTATGCTATATTGCATGGATAGAAAGAAACATCTTCCAGGGAGAATAGTTCCGTTAAGGGTTCCTTTCCCTAGGTATCCATGTGTCGATGCACATGTCCGGACTGCGCGCGATGGAGCAGGATACAAAGCTTCTGGGGTTCTTTGTTGTAACCAACGAATACATCCTTTGTTCACCGATCGAATATTCTCTTAAGGAAACTAGCTTTCGGCTTCACCCAGTCTGAGGTACACATCCGGCTCAACCGGCAGTAACAATCGCAGAGGTGCTCCCCTTATGCCCTAGCCGAATTAACGGGAACATAGGGCATAAACACAAGAGCCATTCAACCCAGCTTGGCCACATCTTAAGTCATACCGATGCATATAATGGTGAAGAAAAGGCACATATGAGAAAAGAACGCATATGTGATGGGCAAAAAGCCATTAAAGTAATTATTTCTAGCTTCCGAATAGGAAGCCCCCAGATACAGCTTGCACATATGGTACGGCCGGGATAATCTAGGAATCCGCACTGTATTAAACACTTTGTGTGAAGAGAAAGAGGGTCGAGAAAGGAGATAAACAGAGGTGGAGCATAATTAAAAAGGAGGGGTGAGGAGACGAACACTACGTTCGGTGTTAGGCGTAGAATCTCCGGAGTCTAGCCGTGTTCCATGGGTTTGGCTCAAGTCTGTTATCAGATGCATTACGTAGGCGGTACGCTCCTCCGGTGAGAACTTTGTCGATGACGAAGGGACCTTACCATCTGGGTTTGAGTTTGTCCTTCTTCTTCTCCGGTAGGCGTAGAACGAGCTCGCCAATATTGTAAGTTTTGGCCTGCACTTCTCTGCTTTGATATCGCCGAGCCTGCTGCTGATAAAATGCGGAACGGGCTTTTGTGACATTGCGCTCCTCCTCCAGGGCGTCCAAGTTATCCTGCCGATCTAACTCGGCTTCCTTCTCTTCATACATGCGTACGCGTGGCGAATCATGTATTATGTCGCAGGGCAGTACTGCTTCCGCGCCGTACACCATAAAAAATGGTGTATATCCGGTGGTTCGATTCGGTGTGGTCCGCAGCCCCAGAGTACGGAGTCGAGCTCCTCTACCCAGTGTGTATCTAATTCTGTTAAAGATTGCACTAGTCTGGGTTTGATGCCGCTCATAATGAGACCGTTTGCCCGTTCGACCTGGCCGTTCGTTTGAGGGTGGTAGACGGAAGCGTAGTCGAGCTTAATGCCTATTTTCCGCACCAAGTTTTCACTTCATCGGCCGTGAAATTTGAGCCATCATCAGTGATGATGCTGTGGGGGACACCGTATCGGTGTATGACCCCGGATAAGAAGTCTATTATTGGTCCGGATTTGGCCATTTTAACTGGCTTGACTTCGATCCATTTGGTGAATTTGTCCACCATGACCAATAAGTATTTTTTCTTATGGCTTCCCCCTTTAAGAGGTCTGACCATATCCAGCCCCCAGACCGTGAAGGGCCAAGTTATGGGGATTGTTTGGAGAGCGGTAGGGGGCATATGACTCTGATTGGCGAAGAGCTGGCAGCCGACGCAATGTTGGACAAGGTCCTGCACGTCTGCTCGGGCCGTCGGCCAATAGAAGCCTGTACGGAAGGCTTTGCTGACGAGCGCTCAAGTTGCGGTGTGGTGTCCTCCCAGTCTGGCATGGATTTCAGTCAGGAGTTGCCGCCCTTCCTCTTCGGAGATGCACCTTTGGAACACTCCGGTCGCACTTTTCTTGTAGAGTTCCCCTTCGTGGACTTTGTAAGCTTTAGAGCGCCGAACTATGCAGCGTGCTTCATTTTGGTCTTCGGGGAGCTCCTGCCTATTTAGGTAGGCCAAGAAAGGCTCGGTCCACGGGGCGATTATGGCCATGATCTCGTGGGCCGAAGAAGTTATTTCGGTGGCGGAGCCTCCGATTGTGTCTGATGGTTCGCATTCTGGGGGTTTATTCGGATCCGTGCTGGTATTGCCGGACTCCCCTTCCCATACCATGAATGGCTTGAACAGCCTTTCCAGGAATATATTAAGTGGGGCAGGGTCGCGTTTGGCGCCGATGCGGGCGAGGACATCTGCCGCTTGATTGTTTTCTCGAGCCACATGGTGGAATTCGAGCCCCTCGAACCGAGCTGACATTTTGAGGACGACATTACGACAGGCCGCCATTTTTGGATCCTTGGCATCAAAGTCTCCATTTATTTGTGATATTGCGAGGTTTGAATCCCCGCGCACTTCCAGGCGATGGATGCCCATAGAGACCGCCATCCGAGGACCATGCAACAGAGCCTCGTATTCGGCTGCATTGTTGGAGTCTGTGTATAATATTTGTAGGACGTACTGGACCGTGTCCCCGGTGGGAGACGTCAGGACTACCCCTGCTCCCAGTCCGGCCAACATTTTGGAGCCGTCAAAGTGCATGATCTAGTTGGAGTATGCGCCGTACTCTTTAGGGAGTTCGGCTTCTGTCCATTCAGCGACAAAGTCAGCCAGTACTTGCGATTTAATGGCTCGCCGTGGTTTGTATATTATGTTGAACGGCAGGAGCTCGATAGCCCATTTAGCAATCCGGCCCGTAGCGTCGCGGTTATTAATTATGTCATTGAGTGGTACTTCGGAGGCGACGGTAATCGAACACTCTTGAAAGTAGTGTCTTAGCTTTCGTGATGCCATGAAGACCGCGTATGCTATTTTTTGATAGTGCGGGTATCGGGATTTGCATGGCGTGAGGACCGTGGATACGTAATAAACCGGCTTTTGAAGCGGGAATTTGTATCCGTCTACCTCTTGTTCGACGACGAGCACTGCGCTTACCACTTGATGTGTTGCAGCTATGTATAGTAACATAGGTTCGCCGATATTTGGCGCTGTTAGGACTGGATTACTGGCCAATAAGGTCTTTATCTCATCGAGTCCGGCCGCGACTGCTTCCGTCCATACAAAGTGTTTGGTGCGCTGAAGGAGGCGGTAAAGAGGCAATGCCTTCTCTCCTAGCCTGGATATAAAGCGGCTCAAAGCGGCCATGCATCCAGCTAGCTTCTGGATGTGGTTGAGGTCTGTTGGTATAGCCAACTGCGACAGAGCTCAGATTTCTGCTGGATTCGCTTCGATTCCTCTGTTGGAAATGATGAAGCCCAGCAGCTTCCCCGAGGGGACACCGAAAATGCATTTTTCCGGATTCAACTTGATGTCGTATGTCCGGAGGTTATCGAATGTGAGCCTCAAGTCATCTATTAGGGTTTCGATGTGTCTAGTTTTTATGACCACGTCGTCCACGTATGCTTCCACTGTTTTGCCAATTTGTTTTTCCAGGCATGTTTGAATCATGCGTTGATATGTTGCACCGGCATTCTTGAGCCCAAAGGGCATAGTGTTGAAGCAAAAGGTGTCATATGGCGTTATAAAAGCTGTTGCAGCTTGGTTAGACTCTGCCATCTTTATTTGATGGTATCCGGAGTATGCGTCGAGAAAACACAACGAGTCGTGTCCAGCTGTGGCATCGATAATTTGATTGATGCGAGGGAGGGGAAAGGGATCCTTGGGGCAAGCCTTGTGGAGGTCTTTGAAGTTGACGCATAAGCGCCAAGATTTGTCCTTTTTTGGTACCATTACCAAATTCGCCAGCCAATCCGGATGTTTAATATCTCTGATGAATCCGGCCTCAAGCAGCTTGGCTAGCTCTTCCCCCATGGCTTGCCGTTTGGGTTCTGACAACCGCCGTAGGGTCTGTTTGACTGGTTTGTATCCCTTTAGTATATTGAGGCTGTGTTCGGCCAGCCGGTGTGGGATGCCTGGCATGTCCGAAGGGTGCCAGGCGAAAATGTCCCAATTTTCACGTAAGAAATCTTGCAGTGCGGCATCCATCCCAGGGCTCAACTGTGTCCCAATGGATGTTGTCTTCGTGGGAGATGGACCTGGAATTTGACTATCTCGTCT
This sequence comes from Triticum timopheevii, assembly GCA_963921465.1. Lineage (NCBI taxonomy): Eukaryota > Viridiplantae > Streptophyta > Magnoliopsida > Poales > Poaceae > Triticum > Triticum timopheevii. The sequence goes on from OY997268.1 coordinate 579,415,681, forward strand.
GCAGGTTTAAATGAGGCGGACTTGGGTCGTTTGTCGAGTATCACGTCGTCCCTGTCCACGGTGGCCCACAGTGTTGTTAACTCTTCGGCTGCCAGGGCTTCAGATAATGCTTCCAGGGCTAGTGCCGCGGTTTTTTTTCGGCGCGAAGTGCGACGTCCGGATCACTGGCTAGAGTGAAGATTCCGTTAGGCCCGGGCATTTTAAGTTTCATGTACCCGTAATAGGGTACGGCTTGAAAGCTTGCAAACGCGTCCCGCCCTAGAAGGGCGTGGTATCCGCTACTGAAGGGAGCCACTTGGAATGTGATTTCTTCGGACCTATAATTTTCCAGGGTGCCGAATACCACATCGAGTGTGATTTTTCCCGCGCACCGCGCTTCCCGCGTAGGGATGATTCCCTTGAAGGTGGTACCGCTTTGCTCAATGCGGCCTTTATCAACTTCCATTTTGTTGAGCGTTTCTTCATAGATCAAGTTTAACCTGCTTCCGCCGTCCATGAGTACTTTGGTGAGCCGGAAGCCATCCACGATTGGGCTTAGGACCAGAGCGGCCGGTGCCTGGACAGTTTGGAATCGAGGTTCATCACTGGCATTGAAAGTTATAGCAGTGTCGTTCCAGGGGCTTATCTTTGCCACACGACAAATTTCCGCAGAGCTTCGGTGACCTCGCTTGCGCCTGTTGTTTGAGGCGAAAGTCTCGAAGACTGTTAGTACCGTATTGTGTTCGTTGGCAGGATGTGGTTCCGCTTTATGGCTTACAAGAAGATCCTCGCCACTTTTTGCCACCTGCCGGAGTATCCAACATGCCCTAAGGCTATGAGTTGGCATTGTATCCGGCGTAATGTGGAGTTTACATGTCCCGTCAGTCCATTCTTCCAATACAGATTCCTGCCCTGGGGTGGGCTTCGGTTTCTTGGGGATTGGATCGGACGTCCTACGAGAGTTCATTCGTTTAGTTTGGGCGAAGGTTTTGGTGAGAGCGGTACTATCCCAAAATTCTGTTTGGGTCTTCCAAGCGCTCTCCATCGCACAGTACTTCCGTACTATGATTGCCAAGTCTGCGAAGCGTACTATGTCACAGCGGCTTATAGCGTTGAGGAGCCCTTCGTCCGTGCAGTTTTTGCAGAAGAGCGTGACCATGTTCTCCTCGTGGCAGTCCTTGACCTTGCTAAGCGCAAGGAGGAATCTGGCCCAGTAATGATGTACCGTTTCCTGGGGCTCCTGCCTAATGCGGGAGAGACAATTTAGGTCCAGATAGGTGTTGTTAGCAGAATCCAGATTTTGATCCGATCCAACGCCCAAGGGCGTGGGCGGTTCCGAGCCTAACAACTCAGAATCCAGAATATTACCCAATTTCTTTGGCCCAGTGTCCGATTCTAAGCCCAGGGCCTAGGTCATGTTTTCCTTTGAGCAGGTTTTCGGCTCGAGGAGTTCAGCAATTCAAACATAATTCGTCCTCAAAGTTGAGGGACAATCCGCCTGTGGTTCCTCCACTATAGCTACCTCATGGGTGGCCGGCGGGGACCTAATGTCCCTTTGGTCGGCTTTAAGCCCAATCCGGTCATAGTTCGTAGCGACTCCCAGAGCGGCGATGCGATCCAAGAGCTCATTAAGGGAGGAGAGCTCCATTGGATCCATCTGTTCGGCAAGTTCCGAACTAACGTGAAGGTTATGACTGATGATCCGAGAGGCCATCATCGGCGCCTCCGCCGATGGTGCGGCCATGATAAAGCCGCCGAGTTGGAGCGTCTGGCCTATAGCCAGAGCCCCCTCCGAGGTGATGTCGTCCTTGATGACGAGACGAGCCATCGAGCCTTGCGGCGATGTCACAGAGGAACTCTCAATGAAAGCACCAATGTCGGTGTCAAAACCGACGGATCTCAGGTAGGGGGTCCCTGAGGGAGTCCTGGACTAGGGGGTGTCCGGACAGCCGGACTATCATCGTCTGCCGGACTCCAAGACTACGAAGATACAAGATTGAAGACTCTGCCCCGTGTCCGGATGGGACTTTCCTTGGTGTGGAAGGCAAGCTTGGCAATACGGATATGTAGATCTCCTACCATTGTAACCGACTCTGTGTAACCCTAGCCTCCTCCGGTGTCTATATAAACTGGAGGGCTTTAGTCCGTAGGACACAACATACATTACAACAATCATACCATAGGCTAGCTTTAGGGTTTAGCCTCCTTGATCTCGTGGTAGATCCACTCTTGTACTACCCATATCATCAATATTAATCAAGCAGGACGTAGGGTTTTACCTCCATCAAGAGGGCCCGAACGTGGGTAAAACATCGTGTCCCTTGTCTCCTGTTACCATCCGCCTAGACGCACAGTTCGGGACCCCCTACCCGAGATCCGCCGGTTTTGACACCAACATTGGTGCTTTCATTGAGAGTTCCTCTGTGTCGTCACCGATAGGCTCGATGGCATCGTCAATCAACAACGCTGTCCAGGGTGAGACTTTTCTCCCCGGACAGATCTTTGTATTCGGCGGCTTCGCACTGTGGGCTAATTCACTTGGCCATTTGGAGCAGATCGAAAGCTACGCCCCTGGCCATCAGGTCAGATTCAGAAGCCTAAACTTCACAGCCGACATCCGCGGGGACTTGATCTTCGACGGGCTCGAGCCAAAGCCAAGCGCGCCGCACTGTTGCGATGGGCATGATCTAGCTTTGCCGCCGAACAGTGCCTTGGTGGCCGCACACGAATCCGCTTCGGCCCTTAGTCCGGAGCCGATCGCCCAGGTCGAGGACCGGTGGATGGACACCACCTCGGGGGCTTCAACTTCCACGGCGATGGAGCCAAACACTAACCTTGTCCCTCGCGAAACTCGTGATTCCGAGGTGCCGGACTCCTTGCCGGACTCCGGACCTCCCACGCCCCTGCCAATCGAATCGGATTGGGCGCCGGTTATGGAATTCACCGCCGCGGACATCTTCCAATACTCGCCCTTTGGCGACATCCTAAATTCGCTGAAGCATCTCTCGCTATCGGGAGAGTCCTGGCCGGACTATGGCCAGGATGGTTGGGATACGGACGACGAAGGAATTCAGAGCCCACCCACCACCAACTTTGTAGCCACTGTCGACGATCTTACCGACATGCTAGACTTCGACTCCGAAGACATCGACGCTATGGACGACGATGCCGGAGACGAACAGGAACCAGCGCCTGCAGGGCACTGGAAGACCACCTCGTCATACGACATATACATGGTGGACACCCCAAAGAACAGGGACGGCGAAGAGGTAGCAGAGGCAGATTCCTTAAAGAAACAGCCCAAGCGCCGGCGTCAGCGGCGCCGCTCTAAATCCCGCCACAACAAGAATGGAGATTCTGACACAGGAGATAATAATACCCCAGAGAGTGCCGAAGATAATCCCCTCCAGCAAGACTCAACGCAGGAGGACGCAGAAGCAAGCCCCCACAAGAGGGCGGCAGACGAAGAGGTCGAGGATTATAACTATATACCTCCCTCCGAAGACGAGGCAAGCCTCAACGACGACGAATTCGTCGTGCCCGAGGATCCCATCGAACAAGAGCGTTTTAAACGCAGGCTTATCACCACGGCAAATAGCCTAAAGAAAAAGCAGCAGCAGCTTCAAGCTGATCAGGACCTGCTGGCCGATCGATGGACCGAGGTCCTCGCGGCCGAAGAGTTTAAACTCGAACGCCCCTCCAAAAGCTACCCCATACGCAAGTTGCTCCCCCGATTAGAGGAGGAAGCATACATACCTTCATCACCAGCACATGATACGGCCGACCACCCCGTGGTCGCGACAGAGAGGCATCCAGACCCTCCACAAAGACCGTACCCCGGCATCGCTCCAAAAGTACGAAGCCAAGAGGGAACGCGCCGGACTTGCGAGACGTATTGGAGGACAAAGCAAGGCAATCCAGATCCATCTACGGATCACGAGGGCGCCCCACGACCCGCGACGAATACCGTCGCGCCGGATACAATAACCCCGGCCGGGCCGAACACAGCAGACAACGCTCTCTCGAGCTGCGTCGTGATATTGCTCAATATAGAGGCGCCGCACACCCGCTATGCTTCACTGACGAAGTAATGGATCATCAAATCCCTGAAGGGTTTAAACCCGTAAACATCGAATCCTACGACGGCACAACAGACCCCGCGGTTTGGATTGAAGATTATCTCCTTCACATCCATATGGCCCGCGGCGACGATCTCCATGCCATCAAGTACCTCCCACTCAAGCTTAAAGGACCAGCTCGGCATTGGCTTAACAGCTTGCCCGCAGAGTCAATTGGGTGTTGGGAAGACCTGGAAACCGCATTCCTCGACAATTTCCAGGGCACGTATGTGCGGCCACCAGACGCCGATGACCTAAGCCACATAATTCAGCAGCCAGAGGAATCGGCCAGACAATTCTGGACACGGTTCCTGACAAAGAAAAACCAAATCGTCGACTGTCCGGATGCAGAGGCCCTCGCAGCCTTCAAACATAACATCCGCGACGAGTGGCTAGCCCGGCACCTGGGACAGGAAAAGCCGAAATCCATGGCAGCACTCACATCATTAATGACCCGCTTTTGCGCGGGAGAGGATAGCTGGCTAGCTCGCAGCAACAACCTCAATAAAAATTCTGGCAGTCCGGATACTAAGGACCACAACGGCAGGTCACATCGAAACAAAAACAAACGCCGCATTAACGGCGACGATAAGGAGGATACGGCAGTCAACGTTGGATTTCGAGGCTCTAAACCCGGTCAGTGGAAGAAGCCATTCAAAAGAACCACTCCGGGTCCGTCCAACTTGGACCGAATACTCGACCGCTTATGCCAGATACATGGCACCCCCGAAAAGCCAGCCAATCACACCAACAGAGACTGCTGGGTGTTCAAGTAGGCAGGCAAGTTAATTGCCGAAAACAATGACAAGGGGCTAAACAGCGACGACGAGGAGGAGACCCGACCGCCGAACAATAGAGGACAGAAGGGTTTCCCCCACAAGTGCGGACGGTGAACATGATTTACGCAACCCATATACCCAAGAGGGAGAGGAAACCCGCACTAAGGGACGTCTATGCGATGGAGCCAGTTGCCCCGAAGTTCAACCCATGGTCCTCTTGTCCGATCACTTTCGATCGAAGAGACCATCCGACCAGCATACGCCATGGCGGATTCGCCGCATTGGTTTTAGACCCAATCGTCGATGGATTTCACCTCACAAGAATCCTGATGAACGGCGGTAGTAGCCTGAACCTGCTTTATCAGGATACAGTGTGCAAGATGGGCATAGACCCCACAAGGATTAAACCTACAAAGACAACCTTTAAAGGTGTCATACCAGGTGTGAAAGCCAATTGTACGGGCTCAGTCACACTCGAAGTGGTCTTCGGATCCCCGGATAATTTCCGGAGCGAAGAGTTAATCTTCGACATAGTCCCATTTCGCAGCGCCTATCACGCTCTGCTCGGACGAACTGCGTTTGCAAAGTTCAACGCGGTGCCGCATTATGCATACCTCAAGCTCAAGATGCCAGGCCCTCGTGGAGTCATCACGGTCAACGGAAATACGGAACGCTCTCTCCGAACGGAGGAACATACAGCGGCTCTCGCGGTAGAAGTACAGAGCAGCCTTTTAAGGCAATTTTCGAGTCCGGCCGTTAAACGGCCGGATACAGCAAAACGCGCCCGAAGCAATACCAACCAAGACAACCTGGCACGATCAGAGCACGCGTAGCAATGCGGCCCTAACCCCCGCCCTCGCATGATTGCAAGAACAACTCTCCGCGTACATCATTACGCTTTGGAGATACCATGGGCGCAGGGGAAGGGGCACGATCACAATGGACCCAGAGTGCGGCTCGACCACATCAGGGGCTCGCAAGTGCGCCACCCTTTATTATTATTATTTTCCTTCTTTGTATACACAGGACTCCGTTAACCAGAGGCATTGTCCGGCGGTGAACCTGCCGAACTCACGATGCAACAGCCAGGGAAGAAAGAAGGCTGCGACGAACACTCAGGTGGTCTCAATTACGAGCATTAAATTCGATTATATACACCAAGTCCGCAGCTCATCCCTGGAGGGGGACATGTTTAATTAGTCCAAATCCCTTGCTTACCGCACTATTTGTATCAGTCCGCACTCATAGCAGACTTCCTTTGATAAATAATGCAGCACTTTTCGACTGCAATTACATTACTTTATATATATATATGTTCATCACAGGACATCTTGCACCCGTATATTTTGGTACGGTCTAATACACCAGGGGCTTATGTTTCCCCAATTAGGGTGTGATAAGTCCGAACACTTTCATAAGTGCGGCACCCCGAACTTATAGCATTATATGAATCGGCTCCGAATCATGTCTTGGGTCAATAGTTGGGTTTGCCCGGCTCCCATGTTTTGGTGCCTTACGTTCCGTTCTATCGGCTAAGGTGGCACTGGGAGAACCACTGCGATTGCGCCCCGGTTGAGCCGGGCGAGCGCCTCAGTGGAGAAAGCTAAAACTGACCGGCATGATAAGGCGAGAGACTGGTCGCTGTTCGAGAGGTCCTTTCGAGTCCTTAAAGACTCACGCCGCTTCGAGCGAAGTTCCGGATAAATGTCCGACGAAGGCGTGGATAGCGCCCCGGATCCGGTCTTCCAAATACCAGGGGCTTCGCCGAAATTTAAAATTATAGAATTCTATGGCTAAGTGAGAGTGTTCAAGCATTATAAGTCCGGTTGCCTTGTTCGTTGTGTTGAGCGCCTCCCTAGATGGACCCAAAAATGGGAACAAGAGTGCTCAAGTTTATCCCGAACACCCCAGCACTCGCGGCTCGGGGGCTGAAGCCAACGACTTGCCATCTCTCAGATTTTATAAACGGCCGCACAGAAGGTAATATTTTAAATTAAACAAGCGTTGCTTAATGCGCACATGAACAAAGTTTTCAGCGCACAAGATAATACATAGCGAGTTTACTCAAAAATTACAACTCTGGGGCATTCATCCGCAATATCGCGGGCTCCCTTCAGGACAGTTTTATAATAAATTTCGGGCGTACGATACTCCTTGCCCGGTGGCGGCGGGTCAGTGAGAAGCTTCTCCGCATCCAACCTGCCCCAGTGCACCTTTGTGCGGGCAAGGGCCCGACGAGCACCTTCAATACAGGCAGAGCGCTTGATGACCTCCACCCAGGGGCACGCATCCACCAGCCGCCGCACAAGGCCGAAGTAGCTCCCAGGCATGGCCTGTCCAGGCCACAGCCGGACTATAAGGCCCTTCATGGCCTCCTCGGCTACCTTGTGGAGTTCGACCAGCTGCTTCAGCTGGTCGCTTGGGGGCACCGGATGGCCGGCCTCAGTGTACTGAGACCAGAAGACCTTCTCCGTCGAGCTCCCCTCCTCGCCACGATAGAATGCGGTGGCATCGGACATACTACGCGGCAGATCTGCAAACGCCCCTGGAGAGCTCCGAATGCGGGTAAGTGTCAGGTAGTTTACATTAACATGCTTGCTTTGCATGAAAAATGCCTTACCCGCCGCTATCTTCTTTACATCTTCAACCTCCTGAAGGGCCTTATGGGCCTCGGCCTTGGCGGACTTGGCACTTTCGAGAACCGAGGCAAGCTCGGACTCACGAGTCTTGGAGTCACGCTCCAAGCTCTCATGCTTCTCCGTGAGAGCCTGGAGCTCTTGCCGTACTTCCGCCACCTATGCCTCCTGCTTTTCTCGCTCTGCCCATTCCGCGGCCGCACTGCGTTCGGCCGCGGACACAGCCTCCTTCAGGGCTGCCACCTCGTTCGTGGCCCCTGCAATACCCATATTATCCTTGTTAATTTTATTGCAACCAAAATCCTTTTCTATAAGGTAACTATACAAAGTGGTGTTACTCACCTTCTTTGTCCTCGAGCTGCTTCTTGGCATGGCCGAGCTCTTGCTCGGACCGCTCAAGATCCTGCTTCAATGCATCGACCTCCGCAGTCAGTGTGGCAGAGGTCAGCAGCGCAGCCTGCAAACCCATATTGACATATTTTAAGCAACCCTGCGTATATCTTCTTAGATCCTCAGTCCGGCTTTTCTTTCCGAACACCGAACTGAGCATCAGGGGCTACTGTCTATGCGGTATTACATTACATAATTATAACTTCTTACCTCAAAGCCTGTTAGAAGGCTGCTGCAGGCTTCGGTCAGCCCGCTCTTGGCGAGCTGAACCTTCTGAATCACCGCACTCATGATAGTGCGGTGTTCTTCCTCGATGGAAGCGCCTTTAAGCGCCTCCAACAAGTTGTCTAGCGCCTCCGGTTGAACGGAGGCCGCCGGTGTCATAGTCTTGCCCTTCTTTCGAAGGAGCCGCCTACCGGACTCTGGAACCGATGCAGGTTCCGATGTAGAGTCCGGCGCAAAGTCCGGGAGGCTGCCTGGCGGCGCCTCCGGAGCCTCCTCCTGATGGGTCCCTCTCTGGGATCCCACCTCAGCGTCCTCATCGGCGCGGGGGGTAGAGGCAGTCGGAAGTGAATCCACATCCGACGGGGCCAACGACCCGCTCGATGAAGTGGGGAGATCATCATCGGCCGGACTGCGGACAGTATGCGGCATTAGTAGGACACTAGGTGACGCGAAAGAAATTGCATAGCAGGGATCCGGATACTTACGATCTCGCCGGAGGCCTGGCCCTTGAAGGCCACTCCTCCTCGCCAACGATGGTGTTGGCGGAACTGTCCAGGGGAATAGTTCTCCCCCTCTTGGACCCTTCGGCCTCCCCTGTTGGGGAAGCCTTCCTCTTCCTCTCTCCCTCCTCCGGGAGAGAGTCTTCTTCCTCCTCCTTGTCTTCGGGGGAGGAGTCCGCCTCATCGACGGACGCTTGATTACGGGAACTCTTTCGAGTCCCCGTGGCCACCTTCTTGGCCTTCTTCTCCGGCACCACGTGCGGTGCCGAAACCAGCAGCCCTGCTAGACGGGCGTTCACTGGATCTTCTGGCATGGGAGCCGGACAGATGAGCTGCTCGGCCTTCTCCATCCATTCCTGCCAAAGGAAAAGAGAGATTGAAACCCTCTTAGTATCAATCTGTTTACCACAAGTGTCCCGTAAAGGGGTTGAATCACTTACCTCGTCAGCTGGATGCTGTGAGCGAAATCCGCGATCTTCCGTCGCGGATGCGGGGGCTTCGGTGCCCTTAAACAGCACCCTCCAGGAGCCTTCATACGTCGTGTCGAAGAGCCCGCTTAGCACCTGGTGCTGTTCCGGATTGAACTCCCACAGATTGAATGCCCGTTCTTGGCATGGGAGAATCCGGCGGATGAGCATGACTTGGACCACGTCGACGAGCCTGAGCTTATTGTTCACCAGCTTCTGGATACAGGCTCGGAGTCCCGTCAGCTCCTTCGGATTGCCCCACAACAAGCCCTTCTCTTTCCAGGAGGTGAGCTGCGTGGGGATGCCAGATCTGAACTCGGGGGCCGCCGCCCACGTGGGTTTGCGCGGCTCGGTGATGTAGAACCACCCCGATTGCCACCCCTTAACGGAGTCCACGAAGGCCCCTTTGAGCCAAAGGACGTTGGGCAACTTGCCCAACATGGCGCCTCTGCATTCCGCTTGCGTGCCCTTCACAACCTTCGGCTTGACGTTGAAGGTCTTGAGCCACAGGCCGAAGTGGGGCTGGATGCAGAGGAAGGCCTCGCACACGACGATAAACGCCGAGATGTTGAGGATGAAGTTCGGCGCCAGATCGTGGAAATCCAGGCCGTAATAGAACATGAGCCCCCGGACGAAAGGGTGCAGTGGAAAGCCCAGTCCGCGGAGGAAGTGGGGAAGGAAGACGACCCTCTCATGGGGCCCCGGGGTAGGGATGAGCTGCCCCTCGTCGGGCAGCCGGTGCGCAATATCGCTGGAAAGGTATCCGGCGTTGCGCAGCTTGGTGATGTGCTCCTCCTTGACGGTGGAAGCCAACCACTTGCCTCCCCCTCCGGACATGGTCGGGGAAGGTTAAGACGAGATGCGCGAGCTTGGGCGTTGGAGCTTGAGTGCGCGGAGGTGGATGAGCAAAGGAGGAAGAAGGCGTGGGTGAAAAGGTGAATCCTTATCCCTTATATAGGCAGGGCGAAGACTATGCGCCCCCCCACCAGCCTGGTAAAACTCGCTTATCTCCCAAGCGCCACCATCAATGGCGCGGTTGGGTTGCCCACGTCCGTATTGATGAGAATCCCGGAATAAGGGGAGCACGATCTCTGCTTTGACAAGACGTGCCAAGGAAACCGCTTCGCTAAACGTGCTGAGGTGGTATAATAAAAAACGATTCAAGTAAAGGCCTGGTAGCGGTGTGATGTCATGCCGCAAAATACGTCAGCAAATTGGATTTATGTGCATTATTCTCTCTACGGTGGAATGTGGAATTTATTTTGCAGAGTCGGACACTATCCTGGTGTTCATGATCTTCTCTGGATTATTCAAGGGAGGAACCCGCCTTGCAATGCCGAACATTATGCGCGCCGGACTTATCGTCATTGAAGCCTGGTTCAGGGGCTACTGAGGGAGTCCTGGACTAGGGAGTGTCCGGACAGCCGGACTATCATCGTCCGCCGGACTCCAAGACTACGAAGATACAAGATTGAAGACTCCGTCCCGTGTCCGGATGGGACTTTCCTTGGCATGGAAGGCAAGCTTGGCAATACGGATATGTAGATCTCCTACCATTGTAACCGACTCTGTGTAACCCTAGCCTCCTCCGGTGTCTATATAAACCGGAGGGCTTTAGTCCGTAGGACACAACATACATTACAACAATCATACCGTAGGCTAGCTTTAGGGTTTAGCCTCCTTGATCTCGTGGTAGATCCACTCTTGTACTACCCATATCATCAATATTAATCAAGCAGGATGTAGGGTTTTACCTCCATCAAGAGGGCCCGAACCTGGGTAAAACATCGTGTCCCTTGTCTCCTGTTACCATCCGCCTAGACGCACAGTTCGGGACCCCCTACTCGAGATCCGCCGGTTTTGACACCAACAGTCCCGATCTGTGCGTCAAGGCTAATGGTAACAAGAAGTAAGGGACACAGATGTTTACCTAGGTTCGGGACCTCTCGATGGAGGTAAAACCCTACTTCCTGCTTGATTAATATTGATGATATGGGTAGTACAAGAGTAGATCTACCACGAGATCGTAGAGGCTAAACTCTAGGAGCTAGCCTATGATGGTATGATTGTAATTGTGATCGGCCTTCTAAGGACCATCCTCTCCGGTTTATATAGGCACCGGAGAGGGATAGGGTTTACATGGAGTCGGTTACAAGGAAGGAAACATAATATCCGGATCGTCAAGCTTGCCTCCCACGCCAAGGAAAGTCCCATCCGGACACGGGCCGAAGTCTTGAGTCTTGTATCTTCACGCTTCAATACTCCGGACGTTGTACACAGTCCGGCTGTCCGGATACCCCCTTATCCAGGACTCCCTCACTCCTCGCAGTGGCTATAAGCCTACGCTTGAAGCGCTCCTGCTCCACGGGATCCTCAGGCACGCCGAATTCGTCGTCGCCGAGGCTGATCTCGTCTTCGGAGGGGGGCATGTAGTTGTCCTCCTCCGGGTATGTGTCTGTCTCCTGTTCTTCTGGGCTGAACTGCTCATCTTCCTGTTCGGCCTGCTCGAAGGCAGGCTAGTCAGGGTCGTATTCTTCTTTGGTGCCATCCGGATTATTTTCGTCTCCGGGGCTGGTGTTGCTATGGCGGGGCTTGGAGTGGCGCCGACTACGCCCATTCTTTGATTTTCTTCCCGAGGGGTTGTCCTCCATTGCCTCATCGCCATTAGTTTCCTTCGGAGTGTCCACCATATATATATCATATGAGGAGGTGGTCGTCCACCGCCCGGTGAGCGGTGGCTCCTGTAATTCTCCTGCATCGTCGTCCATACCGTCGATGTCTTCGGAGTCTAAGTCAAGCACGTCGGTTAGATCATCGATCGTGGCAATGAAGTGGGTGGTGGGTGGGCAACGAATTCCGTCGTTGCCTGCTTCCCACTCGAGCCGGACATAGTTCGGCCCGGAGTCTCCTGACAAGGAGAGAGACTTCAATAAGTCCAACATGTCACAGAAGGGCGAGTGCTGAAAGACGTCCGCCGCGGTGAACTCCATCACCGGAGCCCAACCAGGATCGGCGGACTCGGGGGCGCGCTGACTGGAACCTGCATCCGGATATGAATCCGGGGGTCCGGAGTCACAGGCTCCCTCAGAGGTGAGACCTGTGTTCGGCTCCATCGCCGATGAGGGCACGACCTGCGCGCGGGGTCCAGCCCTCCGTCCTTAGGCGAAGCAACCTGCCCCGGATTTAGATCCGAGACCTCTGCCGGGGTGATATCCCGAGCAGCATCCAACATCAGGTCTAAGTCGTGCTCATCGTGACTGTTCGGCGTTTCTGGCGCTGGCCCGAATCCGTCGAAGATCAGGTCTCCGCGGATATCCGCCGTGTAGTTCAGGTTTCCAAACCTGATTTGATGGCCGGGGGCATAGCTGTCGATCTGCTCCAGGCGGCCAAGCGAATTGGCCCGCAGCGCGAAGCCGCCGAACACGAAGATCTGTCCGGGGAGGAAAGTCTCACCCTGGACAGCGTCGTTGATGACGATTGAAGGAGCCATCGAGCCTGAAAGCGACGACACAGAGGAACTCTCAATGAAAGCACCAATGTCAGTGTCAAAACCGGCGGATCTCGGGTAGGGGGTCCCGATCTGTGCGTCAAGGCTGATGGTAACAAGAAGTAAGGGACACAGATGTTTACCCAGGTTCGGGCCCTCTCGATGGAGGTAAAACCCTACTTCCTGCTTGATTAATATTGATGATATGGGTAGTACAAGAGTAGATCTACCACGAGATCGTAGAGGCTAAACCCTAGAAGCTAGCCTATGATGGTATGAATGTAATTGTGATCAGCCTTCTAAGGACCAACCTCTCCGGTTTATATAGACACCGGAGAGGGCTAGGGTTTACATGGAGTCGGTTACAAGGAAGGAAATATAATATCCGGATCGCCAAGCTTGCCTTCTACGCCAAGGAAAGTCCCATCCGGACACGGGCCGAAGTCTTGAGTCTTGTATCTTCACGCTTCAATAGTCCGGACGTTGTACACAGTCCAGCAGTCCGGATACCCCCTTATCCAGGACTCCCTCAGCCTTCTCAACCAATCCCGAGCAAATCAACAAGTTTGATTGGCTAGGGAGAGAGATCAGGTGAAAATGGAGCTTGGAGCAACAATGGAGCTTGGGGATGAAAGATGTAGTCAACTAGAGGAAGAAGACACCCCTTATATAGTGAAGAGACAAATCCAACCGTTATCCACTTACTCAGCCCGCGACCTACGGTACTACCGCTCCAGACAAGCGGTACTACCGCTGGGGCTCACGGTACTACCGTGATGTGCCGCGGTACTACCACTGCAGCGGCAGGAGCTAGTCCAGGCCAGAGCCGCCAAGGCCGAGAGCGGTACTGCCGCTGACGCGGTACTACCGCTCCCCCTTGCGGTACTACTGCAAGGCCAGGATGGACTAGGCTGGGAAGGGCACGGATGAATAAAAATACATCCGTGTCTACTTCCGCTGAAAATCGAACGGTGCAAAAATCCAACACGGTACTACCGCGCCTGGCTTGCGGTACTACCGCGCAGGGAGCGGATGTAAAAAATTACATCCGTCCCTACTTCCGCTCGTGCTACTGAGCCGGACCAGGACTCACGGTACTACCACGCACCTGGGGCGGTACTACCGCGTAGGGCGCGGATGTAAAAAATTACATCTGCCCCTACAGCCGCAAGAGAGGCTGAGCCTGGCCTGAGGCCACGGTACTACAGCTCCATAGGAGCGGTACTACCGTGGGCGCCTACGGTACTACCGCGAGGGCTTGCGGTACTATCGCAGGGGCCTGCAGTACTAATGCTCCTAGGAGCAGTACTACCGCATGCCTCAAATAGCAGCACTTAGGAATCCTTCTTTTTGCACAGTAAAGGAGATAACGGAGGATGCTCCAAAGCGCAAAGGGAAAGGCGGGGTAAAGGAAGAAAACATGTACGTGATGATTCCACCCAAACCTTTCCACCGCGGACCCCCTCTTAATAGGCTATCCTACGACTCAAATCCACCAAAAGAGACGTAGAACACCACCGTCTTGAATAGTCTTCGAGGGGTACCAAACCGTCTTGTGCCTAACGACGGAGCAACTGAAATACTCAAGGCACACGATTAGTCCGCAGAAGCATTGTCATCAATCCCCAAAACATCTTAGGGATAAACATGCCCTTACATTATGAAACATCGATACTATAATATCTCTTTGTACTTTACAGAAACTAAGAGAGAATTACTACAAGATATAACAATCTCGCTACGCCCAGATCGGGCGATATGCCCCATGTCAATGTGGCTTCTCTGAACCCTAGATCACGTTGTTCGTGATGGGTGATTAGTACAACGACTTCAACAAATTGTGATCCTCTGCATGTTTGTGCTCAACATATCGGCTTCGTTCTCATTTGGTGCCCGGGCGACGTGATGATGACCGCGGGAGCGACAACGAATTAGGGGATGTGTATAAAAATTTCCGTGGACTTGGTTGCGTTTTCACCTTTTGTCAGAGTATTTTCTCTGCATTTCCGTTCTTAATTCATTTCTTAGTTTACAAAATCAGATAATCTATTTATCTACTACCCCTATAATAGAACAAAAATGCTAGACGCTAAACTAATCCCCCCCTGATTTTCAGGGGTGGGCCTGGCCCTATTTCCCCTCCAACCAAATCAGGCCATGTCACTTTTTACGTAGGTTACATAAAAATCTTTAGGTAGATGTAGCAAGCTCATAATAGAAAGAGAGGGGCATATCCAAACAATCACACCCATTCATCTACAAGATCTAACGGCGGCTAATCCTCCGACGTTTAACGCTACAAGCCACGGAATTAAGCCAGTAATCCTCAACTCGTGACCCTGCCCACCCGTTAAAAAAAACCGCTGCCCGCTGCGCACGCACCGCTCGCTCGCTCCTCGCCCTCCGCCGCCGCCGCTCCGCTCGCCCTCCACCGCCGCCCCTCCTATCCGCCCGCCGCTCGTCCTCTCCTCCGCCGCCGCCCCGGTCCCCTGGGCCGTAGGGGACGCCGCCTGCTCCGACCCCAAGCCCCCCCCCCCCCCCCCCCCCCCCCCCCCCCGCGCCAGAAAGGTATTGGCCCTTTGTTTTTTCTCCTGGTATGAACTGAACAAGCGGTGTCTTTTGGTATAGATTTGCGAGTACAGCCGATGTATTTTCTAGCGCACCACCGATGATGTACAAGCAACTAATGTTATGTTGGGTGTTTTGTTTGTTAATAATAATTCGCGCATCACACCATTTCCATTTAAATCATCTGAAAGAATATGCCGTGTAGCTCAAAATCCAGTGAAACACGGCTAAATCAGGCTATTATCATTATCAGTACATAAACAGGCTTCCAACATTTTTCTCGCCACACTAGTGTCCATCTCAACATTCTTCGAAGCTAAATTGTGACGCCAACATCCACCCCAGTGAGCTTACTAGAGTCAGAAAATTGTGTTAGTTTAAGAACCGTAGCCACTGACAACGAGTTGAGGGTACCCGAAAAAAAAAAGAAAAGAAGAAGAGTTGAGGGAGCCAACTGAGAAAGTCAGTGATAGCTTGGGGAGTTCTGATGCATTTTTCTCTTTCTAAAAGCTACCGTTGAGATATTCCCCTTGCTTCTTGGTTATTATTTTCTAAGGCGATGAAAAGTGTAGAAACAAATTCTTGTGCAATATACAGTTTGCATGTCAGTATAACATTTTGTAGATTTCCTTAAAATAGTTTTTTTAATGACAAAGTTGCCATACATAAAGCATAAGTATGTCAGTTGAATGTGGGAAATGAGAAACAAAACTGCAAATAGCAGCTGCATATGTGACTCAGTAGGATACAATGCTCAACACTCAACAGCTATTAGTCATTTTCACTTGCTTACCTTAAATTTTAGAAGGGTTCTGCCGGTCTGCCCAGAGCTACAGATGCTTCTCTGAACATTATATGCTTATATCCTGAGATATAACTTGTCCCAGACATACTGTGCTACTTCTAGTTAATTGGTCTGATCTGTGGTGGATGGTTATTACTTGACAAGTGAGGTCACAACCATCATTCTGGTGCGCCACAGTTATTTGTTCTTTGCTATATGAACAACATGTAATAGGCAAGTCTTTGGCTCACAGATGCCACTGAGATGAAGACTTGGCCCTTTTCCCCTCAGATACAACAACAACAACAACAACAACAACAAAGCCTTTAGTCCCAAACAAGTTGGGGTAGGCTAGAGGTGAAACCCGTAAGATCTCGCAACCAACTCATGGCTCTGGCACATGGATAGCAAGCTTCCACGCACCCCTGTCCATAGCTTGCTCTTTGTCGATACTCCAATCCTTCAGCTCTCTCTTAACGGACTCCTCCCATGTCAAATTCGGTCGACCCCGCCCTCTCTTGACATTCTCCGCACGCTTTAGCCGTCCGCTATGCACTGGAGCTTCTGGAGGCCTGCGCTGAATATGCCCAAACCATCTCAGACGATGTTGGACAAGCTTCTCCTCAATTGGTGCTACCCCAACTCTATCTCGTATATCATCACTCCGGACTCGATCCTTCCTCGTGTGGCCACACATCCATCTCAACATACGCATCTCCGCCACACCTAACTGTTGAACATGTCGCCTTTTAGTCGGCCAACACTCCGCGCCATACAACATTGCGGGTCGAACCGCCGTCCTGTAGAACTTGCCTTTTAGCTTTTGTGGCACTCTCTTGTCATAGAGAATGCCAGAAGCTTGGCGCCACTTCATCCATCCGGCTTTGATTCGATGGTTCACATCTTCATCAATACCCCCATCCTCCTGCAACATTGACCCCAAATACCGAAAGGTGTCCTTCCGAGGTACCACCTGGCCATCAAGGCTAACCTCCTCCTCCTCACACCTAGTAGTACTGAAACCGCACATCATGTACTCGGTTTTAGTTTTACTAAGCCTAAACCCTTTCGATTCCAAGGTTTGTCTCCATAACTCTAACTTCCTATTTACCCCCGTCCGACTATCGTCAACTAGCACCACATCATCCGCAAAGAGCATACACCATGGGATATCTCCTTGTATATCCCTTGTGACCTCATCCATCACCAATGCAAAAAGATAAGGGCTCAAGGCTGACCCCTGATGCAGTCCTATCTTAATCGGGAAGTCACCGGTGTCGACATCACTTGTTCGAACACTGTCACAGCATTATCGTACATGTCCTTGATGAGGGTAATGTACTTTGCTGGAACTTTGTGTTTCTCCAAGGCCCACCACATGACATTCCGCGGTATCTTATCATAGGCCTTCTCCAAGTCAATGAACACCATATGCAAGTCCTTCCTTTGCTCCCTATATCTCTCCATAAGTTGTCGTACCAAGAAAATGGCTTCCATGGTCGACCTCCCAGGCATGAAACCAAACTGATTTTTGGTCACGCTTGTCATTCTTCTTAAGCGGTGCTCAATGACTCTCTCCCATAGCTTCATTGTATGGCTCATCAGCTTAATTCCACGGTAATTAGTACAACTCTGAACATCCCCCTTGTTCTTGAAGATTGGTACTAATATACTCCGTCTCCATTCTTCTGGCATCTTGTTTGCCCGAAAAATGAGGTTGAAAAGCTTGGTTAGCCATACTATCGCAATGTCCCCGAGACCTTTCCACACCTCAATGGGGATACAATCAGGGCCCATCGCCTTGCCTCCTTTCATCCTTTTTAAAGCCTCCTTCACCTCAGACTCCTGGATGCGCCGCACAAAACGCATGCTGGTCTCATCAAAGGAGTCGTCCAGTTCAATGGTAGAACTCTCATTCTCCCCATTGAACAGCTTGTCGAAGTACTCCCGCCATCTATGCTTAATCTCCTCGTCCTTCACCAAGAGTTGGCCTGCTCCGTCCTTGATGCATTTGACTTGGCCAATATCCCTCGTCTTCCTCTCCCGGATCTTAGCCATCTTATAGATGTCCCTTTCACCTTCCTTCGTGCCTAACCGTTGGTAGAGGTCCTCATATGCCCGACCCCTTGCTTCACCAACAGCTCGCTTTGCGGCCTTCTTCGCCATCTTGTACTTCTCTATGTTGTCTGCACTCCTATCCAGGTATAGGCGTCTGAAGCAATCTTTCTTCTCTTTAATCGCCTTCTGGACATCATCATTCCACCACCAGGTATCCTTATCTTCGCTTCTCCTTCCCCTGGACACTCCAAACTCCTCCGAGGCCACCTTACGAATGCAAGTCGCCATCTTCATCCACACATTGTCCGCATCCCCTCCTTCCTCCCAAGGGCCCTCCTTAATTACCCTCTCCTTGAACACCTGAGCTACCTCCCCCTTGAGCTTCCACCACTTCGTTCTAGCGACTTTGGCACGCTTATCCCGCTGGACACGAATCCGAAAGCGGAAGTCAGCAACCACCAGCTTATGCTGGGGTACAACACTCTCTCCAGGTATCACCTTACAGTCTAGGCACGCACGCCTATCTTCTCTTCTCGAGAGGATGAAATCAATCTGGCTAGAGTGTTGGCCACTACTAAAAGTCACCAGATGTGATTCTCTCTTTCTAAAGAGGGTGTTAGCTACAATCATGTTGTAGGCTAGAGCAAAGCTTAAGACATCTTCTCCTTCTTGATTCCTGATGCCATAGCCAAAGCCCCCATGCGCCCCTTCAAAACCTGTGTTAGATGTGCCCACGTGGCCATTGAGGTCTCCTCCTATGAAGAGCTTCTCACCAATCAGTACACTCCTAACCATGTCTTCCAAGCCTTCCCAGAACTCCCTCTTGGTGTTCTCATTGTGGCCTACTTGCGGGGCATACGCGCTGATAACATTGAGAACCAAGTCCTCAACTACCAGCTTGACCAGGATAATCCGGTCCCCACGTCTCTTGACGTCTACCACTCCATACTTGAGGCTCTTGTTGATCAAGATTCCTACGCCATTTCTATTTGCAGCCGTCCCCGTGTACCACAGCTTGAAGCCGGTATCCTCCACCTCCTTCGCCTTCTGTCCTCTCCATTTGGTTTCTTGGACGCAAAGGATATCAACACCTCTCCTCACCGCTGCATCAACTAGCTCCCGAAGCTTCCCTGTCAGAGACCCTGCGTTCCAGCTACCTAAGCGAATCCTCCTAGGCTCGGCTAGCTTCCTTACCCTTCGCACTCGTCGAGTCAAATGCGAAGACCCTTGCTCATTTTCCACTACATCCGGGCGCCGATGTAGCGCGCCACTAAGGATGCGACGACCCGATCCTCGCTCACTTGCCACCGTATCCGGATCAAGATACGGCGCGCCACTTGAGGGGTGACGGCCCGGCCCTTGCCCATTTTCCACCACACCCGGGTTCCGATGTGGCGCGTCGCTGAGAGGGTTACGCCCCAACGAAAATCTTTTGGGTTTCATCTCCATAAGAGTGGCTGAGTTTTTACGTTGGCTCGCCAAGCCTATCACAACCCTCCCCCTTTTCCCCTCAGATACACTACGACAAAATTAGAACTCTACTCAGGACTTGAGGTTCGAGCAGCTCATGAGCTTCCAGTATGTTGTATAACATTGGTCGACATGTGCTTGAATATGTACTCATATGGGTCCACGGTGGACTAGAGGTTTGGCGGGCATCGATCTTTAGAGAATGCTGTGTCATGATTCTAGTAGAAAGTATCGGTTATTCTACAAACATTATAGGATATACTGGGCTGAGGGCAAAAAATAAATAAAAAAACACAATGTACTTCTTAGTCTGTGAATTTGTAATTAGATTATTCTTGGGACAATACTAATTCTGCTTGTGATCATATTTCATCTGAAGAGCTGCTACTATCTGCCACCATTTCTCTAAAGTACTATAAGAAATATCTGAACGAAGTTTCGTTCTGATATAATTGCAAAAATCTTTGTGAACCAGCAAAAGGAATGTTCCAAGTTGGGACCAGCAAACCCTATTTTCTTCACGAACTGGTTCAAGAATACATTGTAGCTTGAATCAGCAAAAGACAAGAGTAAAACTTTGCCAAGCTTACTTGATAGTTTAGTCTTGTCATAGTAACTTAATCCTAATAGTTATGATCTGTTTTGTTTGTAGAACTTGGGTGGTATTATTTTGTACACTACGTACATAAGTAACATTTTATTTCTTCAGATTCTTATACAGCTACTTTGTTACAGTTAATACAGATAACTTTATCTTGTACCATGGCTAGTGCGGAGGATGTGAAGCAGCGGCAGGTTGTTGAAGACCGTGCAAGAAATATTAGCCACAATGTACGGTGCACTGAGTGTGGCAGCCAGTCCATTGAAGATTCGCAAGCAGATGTTGCAGTTCTCCTTAGAAGGGTATTTTTCGTTCTATAACCTCGTGATGATTGGTTGCCTGACCTTGTTGGTTCAGTTAGTGGTCAAACTTTTAGTAGCAGAGATTTGCTTATTCCTGTATACCTTTTCATGTTTCCACAGCATCCAACTTTTGCTTTGTTGCTCTCTTGATCTTAACAAAAGCCAACTAAGATAGGAAATTTGATAACACTTTTAACTGAGGTGACACTTGTACTGATCAATACAACAGCAAACAGCAACAACAACAAAGCCTTTCAGTCCCAAACAAGTTGGGGTAGGCTCTTGGACTGATCAATAACGATGTAAAATAAAATGTGTTCACCGGCATCCAATAGTTAAATGCAAAATAGGGTTGAGAAACTTGAAATGATATTTGCTATCATAATTATTTTTTGAAGAACTACAGTCTGTCTATATGTCCTTTTTGGAATGATAGAGATGGTTTTGGTAATGCCGCAACTCGTTTGGTTCTTCAATTATATACATGTGTGTGCCTTTTTACTTGACTAGGTTTCTTCGACTTGGATGCTATTTCTGCCTTTTCAGCTATATTTAATTTACATTACCTTCTGCTGTACCAGAGCACTGTTTTCTGATTCACAAGCATTTATTTGCACCATGCACTACATATACACGAGCAAAATTTAATCTTGAGTTCTCGATGTCAATAGACGCCCTTGGTCTATATGCTTTAAAGGATCGAAATATTATTGCCTTACACCCAATATGTCATGGGAAGCTTCACGGCCTCAATAACTGACATGTGTTATTTTTGCAGTTAATTCGTGATGAAATAAAATCTGGAAAGAGTGATAAGGAGATATACAAAAAACTAGAAGAAGACTTTGGAGAAACAGTCCTATATGCCCCTAAATTTGATCTTCAAACTGCTGCCATATGGTTATCGCCGGTGAGCCTTAATTATGATTTTTACATGCTGTTCAAGTGTTCATGCTTTTAAATATTATGCTAGAATATCACTTGCACTGTTTTAGCCTATTATTTATTCGTTTTATGAATGCATTGCGTGTCTTGGTGAACCCAAGCATATTCCATCATCACAAACTCTTGCGTCAAGATGTTTTTCGTAACTAATAGCAACCCATGGATGATTCTCTTTCATAGTAACTTGGTGAATTTGCAACCAGTGGAAGTCAAATATTTCGTAAAATATTTCAATTCTTAAAAAAGCTAATCGACAATTGAGGATTTCAGCTGATCACTTGTTGTAGCTCAATGTAGTCTGTAGAGAGATAAAATGATACCGATTTGAACTGCTTTCGTTTGTGCTTAGTAAAATTATGTTTTGCTGCAGCAGAACATGATAAAATGAAGACTTCAAAATATTGAAGCATCTACTCCCCTGAATTAAACGTTTCATGTACCGACTGGGATTTGAAGGGGAGCCTTGGCGCAGTGGTAAAGCTGCTTCCTTGTGACCAAGGGGTCACGGGTTCAAGTCCTGGAAACAGCCTCTTATAGAAATGTAGGGAAAGGCTGCGTACTATAGACCCAAAGTGGTCGACCCTTCCCCGGACCCTGCGCAAGCGGGAGCTACATGCACCGGGCTGCCCCCTATGTACCGACTGGGATTTCTAGGGTAGGCAGTTGAAAGCCTGATACATTAAATCCCGTGCAGGTGATTGTGGGCGGCGTAGCAGCTGGTGTGTGGGCTTACCAAAAGCACAGGCAAAGGACCAACGTTCACATCATGGCTCTGAACCTCGTCCGAGGGGTTCCCCTGACTCCAAGGGAGAAGGAGACGATGATCGACATCCTCACGCCGCCTCCGCCAGCAAGAAGGTGGTGGTGGCCTCTCAAATGATGTTCTTTCATGTCCTTAGATGCGACATAGGATGAATACTCATTTCCAGTGGTAGCATCATACAAAATGATCCGGATGGCTGATATTTAGTGCATGATTTCAATGCACCTCTCACGCCCTGCTTGAAGCTTGGGCCATGGATTTTCTTTGGTTTTAACCGGATGCTTGCGATGCATTGGCGGTCTAGGATGTACTCCTATGAACCAAGCTGCAGTACATGCTGCCTGCCTTCTGTATGTAGGCTGTGAAGTTGAAAAACAGCTGCTGTTGAAGTGTAGCTTCTTCCGAGGCGTGCTGTTTTTTTTTGAACTGACAAACATGTGGTGTCACTGCGTATTTTATCCTCAAAATAAGCTGAAGTTTTTAAGTGATGCTATCTTTACAGTTGGAAGTGCAAGTTTATGTACCTGCTCTACTGAAATTGCGCAGGAGGGTATCTTGTTTGTTTCATCTAACATTCTAACCTGCGATGTTGATCCCCCAGCTTGGCGTACTAGGTGCTGCTGGCTTACATTCTCCAAAGCAAAGAAGTTTTTTTTCAAAAACAAAGAAGTTGGTGCTGGCATGAGACAAGACAGACGATTACTGGCCCTTGATAATATGATCTATTATTTTTTGGCTATAAGTGTGTCGATCTAGCAGTTTTTTTTGTTTTTGTGAAACAGAACACAGGCGCTTACATCGTTTTTTTTTCCACGCGTTTGTAACTGCCGATCGAAATATGTAGCTAGTTTAAATTCAAACACTGTTAACATGTCCACGTAATCGTCCAAAAATAAATAAATGTTGAATTAGCTCAAATTCATTTGTTTCTTGGTCCTCATCTACTGGGCCGCCGACATTTTCATCCAAATATCACTGACAATGGCTCGTTCTGGCGGTAGCAATAGGCATCTGGTGGTCTCAAAATCGACGTTAATTTTTATTATATCTAAGATATGCTTTGTACTTTGAATGAACTTATTCGAACTTTTAGATCTGATCCTTTCCGGGGTGAAAAAAATATACTCCCAGCGTCCAAAAAAGCTTGTTGGTGCTAGATACATCCATTTGAAAGACAAGCTTTTCCGGACGGAGGGAGTATACCGTAAACATGACACGATTGTACGAAGCACTGTTGTGAGCGATAAGATAGCTGGAGTTCTGTCGGTGGATTAATTAACCCCGAAATAGATGGTTTACAAAAACCACATACACATGTATAAAGTGCACACATCTGAAGCAGTGGCAATGTTACACAGAGACACAGTCACTGGCAAGGGGGGACATGGTAACACACACTTTCAAACACCGACAGGTACGTAGTACGTACGACAAGATGAGCACATGTATATACGGCTCGGTACATGTATCCTATACCTCCGGGCTCTTGCCATTTGCACCGCATGCATCATCAACCCACCCCGGGACTCCCCAATCGAATTATTTGGGCCTACTCGTTATCAGTGGGATCAGGGATACTTTCAGCAAGAAATATATCGAAGAGTTAGCAATGGTTTAGCCGAAAATCTTAGTTTATCAGAAGCTTGGACAAGGTGGGATTATTTAGCTACTATGTTTACAGAAGCAATAACAGTAAATGCACCAGAATTCTTGGAGTATACACCAGGAGGACAGATGTTGGGAGGGTGGATGGATCTAGCAGTCGGGCGGCGTGGTGAGGCCGCACTTGGCCGGCAGCTCCATGGCGCGCTTGGGGTCGATGTTGTAGAGGCTGAGCCAGGGGGAGTTCTTGTAGGAGCAGAGGCACCGCAGGTCCGCCTTCCCCAGCGTCGCGCAGCACGCCTCCGACGGCGCCGGCTGCGGGTCCGTCGTCGCCGCCGCCGCCGGCTGGCACGCCATGAAGTCGTCGTTGTCCATGTCGCACACCGCCTGCGCCGTCGCCGCGACGACGACGAGGACGACCGTGAGCGCCAGCGCCTTCCTGCCGGCCATGTCGCACGAGCACACCGACGGAGCGCTGCTGCTTGCTGCTTAGCTGATTGGGAGCTCGATCGGTCGGTGCTACTGCAATAATTGTTGTGGTGGCTTGTGAATTGTGAGTGATGGCTCGGGCGGGGTCCTTTATACCGTGACGAGGGAATGGGAGGCTTTGCCCGTTGGCTGTTGCAACTTTGTGGTTTTAAGAAGGTGTCCTTGGCCAGTCTAAGTTCGAACCTAACTAATCTGGCCATGAGCACAGCGGAATCAAGTGCTGTGCGATTCTCCGAAAGATGCGGGCCCTTGGTGCAAAACACCCTGGACGTACGTTCTCTAGCTTGGCCCGTGAAGGTTTGTTGTTGGCTTGTCCCCTGTCCCGTCACGCACACGCACCCATGTCAGCGCTGCCGCTCCCACTTGGGCTGGGATCAGGTTCACGGGAGATGGAATGCGCGGGTGCGACGCCGTGGCCGGCAGCCGGCAGGCCCACCCCGGCCGGCACTCGTGGCTCACAGCCTTTCCCGGCCGCATTTGCTGACGCGCGGCCACCGGGTTTTGTATCAGCCGCCGTTTGATTCGAGCAGCAACGGTTTGGTTTTGGTGCTAGACTGCTGGAGGTAGACGACGGTTCTGCATGCATGCTCGGTGCTCAGTCACAAGAGCTTGTCCCCAGAGGTGCCACTGCTTGCCAGGTGCCAGTGACCAGCGGCAATGACACCAGGGCCTTTGGGTCTTGACGGGCTTTTTTTTTGAAAGAAAGTTCGAGCTTTATTCATTAGAAATAATCATTACATCGTTTATGAGGATTGGTACAATTGCATTATGTGGTTCCTCAAACCAATCAGAAATGAATGAAAATCTAGCCAACTTGGCAAGTTCATGAGCAAGTTCTTGACGGGCTTTAGTTTTGCTAGTTTCTGAGTTGGATAAGCATCAAGAGGAGTCCGTTTGGTAGCTTCACCGACCGATTCCACAGCTTCCGCGCCCGAAACCACTCTCACCCTTTGGTAGCTTCACCGTCCGTTTGGATTAAAGAGAGTGTTTGACAAAAAAACTACGAGTTTAGGGGTTCCCGAACTATCACTTTTTTTAAAAGTGGGCAAAAACTATCAAAAAATCGTAATCACGTGATTAAAAACAACCAGGTTGACTGAATGGTTGTCTTGACCGTTTTAACCGCGATTCTAACATGAGTGGCCCACGTGCCAGGCTGGCGGCCCGCCTAACGGCTAACGGCGCGCGCGCGGTGCCGTTAGAGCCGCTGGCACCTGGTCGGACCGGACCAGGTCATAACCTGGCCGACCGGGCCGCTCGTCCCCACCAGCTCTCTCACTCTCCCCCGAGCTCACTCCACTCCTCTCTGCTCTCCTCTGCTTCTGTTTCTTCTTCTCGCACTCCGGCAACGCCGCGACCATGCCGTCGTGGCCGAACAGCAACGAGACGTCAGACGACGATGATGAGTACATGAGCGAGTTCAGCGGCATGCAGATGGAGTACTTTGTAAGTCAGCTCAGTCTATCCTCTTCCTCTCCTGTCTGTTCTGTTCTAGGGTTAGGGGTTAGGGTTTGAACATATTTGAGATTTTTCCATTTAAGTTGATATATGTGAGTTGTTGTTGATATAGATATGCTTTTGCTGTTGCAGCAAACTCCTGACACTGTGATAGACCCTAATTTCTGTGGGCTTGTGACTGAATCTGACAGAAGGTGCATCCTGCACAGGCAGAGGCCGGGCAAGTTTGTGGCATTTGAAGGCACTGACACTGGTAGGAGATTCATAGGATGTGCTACTGAGGTAATGGACCAAGTTGGTGTGGATTTGATTAGCTTGAATTTCTGCTATGTAGTGGGAACAGAGTGTTTAGTTGCTGTTTTTCTGAATTTTCCTTAAGTCTGAAAACATTGGTAGTCTGAATACTGTACTTGTAGTAAAGAGCACTAGAAACATATGAAACATATTGATGTATTGTATTTTTAGTATAGAACTAACTAGCTAGTGTAGGTATTTATATCATTATTGTTTATGATTTGTTATTCTGAATTTGCTTGTTAACTGTGGTGTTCATGGTAAATTTAATTTGATTTTCAGGATGGTGTGAACGGTGGTGTTCTGGAGTGGGTAGATGCCCCCTGGCCTGTAATTCTGCAAAGGTGCTTAAGCAAGCTCTGGGATATGTATCATGAGCAGAACCTTGGTAGAGCCCAGGATAATGAGGCTCATGGGATAGAGGTTGCAAAACTTTCGAAGGAGCTTGATTCTCTGGCCAATCAATATAGCCAGCTGGTGGATGATGTGTCCAAGTTGTTTGATTATCAGGATGGAATCAAATCTAATGACATGGATTGCAAAAGCCTGACAATCAATGAACTGAAGGAGAAGAAGAAGCAACTTGAGGAGCAGGCAAAGATTGAGCTTCAAATGGAGAAGCTTAAGCTCAAGAAAGAACAAAGGTGCATCCTTCAGAGTCAAGCTGATATAATCCAAAACACATGGAAGGCCATGAAGGTGCTAGAGGTGGAGAAAGACCTCCTTAAAGAAGAGAAGAAGAAGCTGGAGAATATCATTACTGAGCTCCTGAAGGTTGGTCATGGGTGCAAGGAAAAGCTGGACAAGATAAAGGAAATTGTGATGGAGGAGTGAAGTGGCAGCTCTGGATGGTAAGTATATATGAGGCCTATATATATAATTGGCCTAGGAATGATCAGTCTGATGCAAATATGCCCTGATCTACCTATGAACTACTTTCGAACTACCTAAGAACTGTAATGGGTTCAGATCATTTTGGTTGGTGCGGGGGGTGCTGTTTGCCCTGATCTATACTGCCCAAATATTATCCTGATGCAGAGAACTGGTGCTAAGTTAAGTTAAGAACTAAATTACCTAAGTCTGATGCAGTTTATTTCTGTGTGTTGTATCATAAGTTCTTGCTGAGATCTGTTTATTTCAGAAATTGCTTCATCACAGGTTCATACAAATTCAGAGAAGTTTGGAAGACATTTAGTCTCCCATAGATAGCATTTAGTCTTACATAGATAGCACATGGACTCTGAAATTGTTCAAAGACACTTAAACTGACAGAACTGAATCTCACTGAGATTACAAACACCCTAATAAACTAACAGAACTAAACACATAGATCTGGCGATAACTGTTCTAACTGAATCTGAAACTTACAGTTTCAGATTGTTAGGCCCCTGCCCTGCTATGCGACCTGACCGTCGCACCTCTGCTTGGCTTGAGTGGTAGGTGGCAGCTCTGGCACCTCCTCTTCGTCTCCATCGATGACGATGATGGGAGGAGGACGTCAGCGAGCTAGCAGTGCTAGTGGGGCGACGATCTGCAGGTCCTCGTCGTCGTTGCCTGATGTCTACTACACAACCTTCTTCTTGTAGGCATTGTTGGGCCTGCATGTGCACAGGTTTGTAGGACAGTAGCAAATTTCCCTCAAGTGGATGACCTAAGGTTTATCAATCCGTGGGAGGCGTAGGATGAAGATGGTCTCTCTCAAGCAACCCTGCAACCAAATAACAAAGAGTCTCTTGTGTCCCCAACACACCCAATACAATGGCAAATTGTATAGGTGCACTAGTTTGGCGAAGAGATGGTGATACAAGTGCAATATGGATGGTAGATAAAGATATTTGTAATCTGAAAATATAAAAACAGCAAGGTAACTAAAGATAAAAGTGAGCGTAAATGGTATTGCAATGGTAGGAAACAAGGCATAGGGTTCATACTTTCACTAGTGCAAGTTCTCTCAACAATAATAAATATATAGATCATATAACAATCCCTCAACATGCAACAAAGAGTCACTCCAAAGCCACTAATAGCGGAGAACAAACAAAGAGATTATGGTAGGGTACGAAACCACCTCAAAGTTATTCTTTCGGATCAATCTATTTAAGAGTTCGTACTAGAATAACACCTTAAGACACAAATCAACCAAAACCCTAATGTCACCTAGATACTCCATTGTCACCTCAAGTATCCGTGGGCATGATTATAAGATATGCATCACACAATCTTAGATTCATCCAACCAACACAAAGTACTTCAAAGAGTGCCCCAAAGTTTCTACTGGAGAGTCAAGACGAAAACGTGTGCCAACCCCTATGCATAGGTTCATGGGCGGAACCCGCAAGTTGGTCACCAAAACATACATCAAGTGGCACGTGAAATCCCATTGTCACCACAGATAAGCACGGCAACACATACATCAAGTGTTCTCAAATCCTTAAAGACTCAATTCGATAAGATAACTTCGAAGGGAAAACTCAATTCATCACAAGAGAGTAGAGGAGGAGAAACATCATAAGATCCAACTATAATAGCAAAGCTCGCGATACATCAAGATCGTGCCATAGAGAGAACACGAGAGAGAGAGGTCAAACACATAGCTACTTGTACATACCCTCAGCCCCGAGGGTGAAATACTCCCTCCTCGTCATGGAGAGCACCGGGATGATGAAGATGGCCACCGGTGATGGGTTCCCCCTTCGGTAGGGTGCCGGAACGGGCTCCCGAGAGGTTTTTGGTGGCTACAGAGGCTTGCGGCGGCGGAACTCCCGATCTATCTTGATATTCGATGTTTTTAGGGTACGTAGGCTTATATAGGCGAAAGAAGTCGGTCAGGGGAGCCTCGAGGGGCCCATGAGAGGGTAGGGCGCGCCCAGGGGGTGGGCGCGACCCCTGTCTCGTGACCTCCTCGATGATCTTCTGACGTGAACTCCAAGTCTCCCAGATCATATTCTTCCTAAATAGATACGTTGGAGACGTATCAGCATCCCCAAGCTTAATTCCTACTCGTCCTCGAGTAGGGAAATGATAAAGAAAGAATTTATGAAGTGTGAATGCTAGAAGGTGCACAAGTTTGATCAATGATAATTTCAATCACCTTTTCTAGCATGATAATATGTCATAACAGTAGTTCATCTCATAAAACTTCTCACGATAAAGTAACAAGCAATTCACATGTCAAAGCATAGACCATAAACTTTCTTGAAAACTAGCAAACTTCATTCTCCGTCATCAAACAATTGCAATTCATCTTATTTTCAGGAATAGCAAACTCCACATACTCAACTACCATATAGTCTTCTACAATTGCTAACACTCACGCAATACTAATTGTTATGGAGTTTCAATCGGACACTGAGAAAGATAGGGGCTTATAGTGTTGCCACCCAACGTATTCACCTTTGGGTGATGTCAACAATAATAGTTCATGCTAACTTACATCCAATTGGATAAATATATCAGGATCTTCCCAACACGAGGTGCTTGCCAAAGGATAAAATGAAAAAGGGAAAGGTTAAGATCACCTTGACTCTTGCATAAAGTAAAAGACATAAAGTAAAATATAGGCCCTTCGCAGAGGGAAGAAGAGGTTGTCATGCGCTTTTAGGGTTGGATGTACAAAATCTTAATGCGAATGAACGTCACTTTATATTGCCACTTGTATATGGACCTTTATTATGCAGTCCGTCGCTTTTATTGCTTCCATAACAAGATCGTATAAAGCTATTTTCTTCACACCAAAAGATCATACATATTTAGAGAGCAATTTTTATTGCTTGCACCTGTTGGGGAACTTAGTAATTTCAAAAAAATTCCTACGCACACGCAAGATCATGGTGATGCATAGCAACGAGAGGGGAGAGTGTGTCCACGTACCCTCGTAGACCGAAAGCGGAAGCGTTAGAACAACGCGGTTGATGTAGTCGTACGTCTTCACGGCCCGACCGATCAAGCAACGAAACTATGGCACCTCCGAGTTCTAGCACACGTTCAGCTCGATGACGATCCCCGGACTCCGATCCAGCAAAATGTCAGGGAAGAGTTCCTTCAGCACGACAGCGTGGTGATGATCTTGATGTTCTACCGTCGCAGGGCTTCGCCTAAGCACCGCTACAATATCATCGAGGACTATGATGGAGGGGGGCACCGCACACGGCTAAGAGATCAAGAGATCAATTGTTGTCTCTTTGGGGTGCCCCCCTGCCCCCGTATATAAAGGAGTGGAGGAGGGGGAGGGCCGGCCCTCTCTATGGCGCGCCCTAGGGGAGTCCTACTCCCACCGGGAGTAGGATTCCCCCTTTCCTAGTAGAACTAGGAGCCCTTCCAAGTATTAGGAGTAGGAGAGAAGGAAAGGGAAGGGAAAAGGAGAAGGAAGGAAGGGGGCGCCCCCCTCCCTAGTCCAATTCGGACTAGACCATGGGGAGGGGTGCGGCCACCCTTTGGGGCCATTCTCTCCTTTCCCGTATGGCCCACTAAGGCTCAATACGAATTCCCGTAACTCTCCGGTTCTCTGAAAAATACCCGAATCACTCGGAACCTTTCCGATGTCCGAATATAGTCGTCCAATATATTGATATTTACGTCTCGACCATTTCGAGACTCCTCGTCATGTCCCCGATCTCATCCGGGACTCCGAACTCCTTCAGTACATCAAAACTCATAAACTCATAATATATCTGTCATCGAAACCTTAAGCGTGCGGACCCTACGGGTTCGAGAACAATGTAGACATGACCGAGACACGTCTTCGGTCAATAACCAATAACGGAACCTGGATGCTCATATTGGCTCCCATATATTCTACGAAGATCTTTATCGGTCAAACCGCATAACAACATACGTTGTTCCCTTTGTCATCGGTATGTTACTTGCCCGAGATTCGATCGTCGGTATCTCAATACCTAGTTCAATATCATTACTGGCAAGTCTCTTTACTCGTTATGTAATGCATCATCCCGCAACTAACTCATTAGTCACATTGCTTGCAAGGCTTATAGTGATGTGCATTATTGAGAGGGCCCAGAGATACCTCTCCGACAATCGGAGTGACAAAACCTAATCTCGAAATACGCCAACCCAACATGTACCTTTGGAGACACCTGTAGAGCTCCTTTATAATCACCCAGTTACGTTGTGACGTTTGGTAGCACGCAAAGTGTTCCTCCGGTAAACGGGAGTTGCATAATCTCATAGTTATAGGAACATGTATAAGTCATGAAGAAAGCAATAGCAACATACTAAACGATCAAGTGCTAAGCTAACGGAATGGGTCAAGTCAATAACATCATTCTCCTAATGATGTGATCCCGTTAATCAAATGACAACTCATGTCTATGGTTAGGAAACTTAACCATCTTTGATTAACGAGCTAGTTAAGTAGAGGCATACTAGTGACACTATGTTTGTCTATGTATTCACACATGTATTATGTTTCCGGTTAATACAATTCTAGCATGAATAATAAACATTTATCATGATATAAGGAAATAAATAATAACTTTATTATTGCCTCTAGGGCATATTTCCTTCAGCACCGATGACAACTTACTTGAAGGATCTTACTCAATCCATAGGTAGGTATGGTGGACTCTCATGGCAAAACTGGGTTTAAGGATATTGGAAGCACAAGTAGTATCTCTACTTGGTGCAAGGAATTTTAGCTAGCATGAGGGGGAAAGGCAAGCTCAACATGTTTGAATGATCCATGACAATATACTTTAACTGAGATGTCGGAAAACATAACCCATTACGTTGTATTCCTTGTCCAACATCAACTCTTTAGCATCTCATACTTAATGAGTGCTCCCAATTATAAAAGATATCTAGGATAGTGTATTTATATGTGAAATCTCTCTTCCTTCAATATTATTTCATGAATTGTTCAAATGACCAATACAATGCTTGCTAACCTTCAATAAATTTACAACCTCTACTTCTTAAATGTGAAGTCACTACTCCCCATGGGATAAGCAAATGAAACATATATAATTTTAGATTTATGACAATCAACTCATTCAACAATTTACTCATAGGATATAAGTGAAGCACATAAGTAAATGACAAACTACTCCAAAAAGATATAAGTGAAGAACAATGAGTAGCTAAATAATTATGTAACTATGTGAAGACTCTCTCTCATTTAAGAATTTAAGATCTTGGTATTGTATTCAAACAGCAAGCAAAACGAAATAAAATGATATTGCAAGGATAGCACGACTTATGTGAAGAAGCAAAAACTTAGGCTCAACCGATACTAACCAATAGTTGTTGAAGAAGAAAGGTAGGATGCCTACTGGGGCATCCCCAAGCTTAGATGCTCGAGACTTCTTGAAATATTATCTTTGGGTGCCTTGGGCATCCCCAAGCTTGAACTTTTGTGTCTCCTTAATACCTCTCATATCATGGTTTCTCTTTTTATCAAAAGCTTCATCCACACCAAACTCAACAAGAACTCGTGAGATAGGTTAGTATAAACCAATGCAAAACCTTATCATTTTCTACTGTAACAAATCACTAAAATTATTATTCAACATTGCATACTAAATGCCTCTGCATATTTAATTATCCTATCCTCAAATAGAATCATTAAACAAGCAAACATATGCAAACAATGCAAACATAACAGCAATCTGCCAAAACAGTACAGTCTGTAAAGAATGCAAGAGTATCAATACTTCCCTAACTCCAAAAATTATGAGAAAAATACTACGCTGTAGAATATTCATCAGAGCTCATTATGAAAAAAGTTTTAACATTATATAATTCTCTGACTTTTCTAGGAAATTTTTGCAACAGCGGTAAACTTTCTGTTTTCAAACAGCAACATGTATACTAGCAAAATAAGCATGGCAAAGGCTATCCTTGACAATTTTATTGAAAATAAAGATGCAAAAAATTATTCTAAATAACAGCAAGCAAATACTAACAAGAGAAAATGATGCTCCAAGCAAAACACATATCATGTGGCGAATAAAAATATAGCTCCAAGTAAAGTTTACCGATGAACGAGGACGAAAGAGGGGATGCCTTCCGGGGCATCCCCAAGCTTAGGCTCTTGGTCGTCCTTGAATATTACCTTGGGGTGCCTTGGGCATCCCCAAGCTTAGGCTCTTGCCACTCCTTATTCCATAGTCCATCAAATCTTTACCCAAAACTTGAAAACTTCACAACACAAAACTGAACAGAAAACTCATAAGCTCCGTTAGTATAAGAAAATAAAACCACCACTTATGTACTGTAATGAACTCATTATAAATTCATAATGGTGTAATATCTACTGTATTCCAATTTCTTATGGTCCATACCACTCAATACTAGCCATTGATTCATCAAAATAAGCAAACAACACATAGAAAACAGAATCTGTCAAAAACAGAACAGTCTGTAGTAATCTGTATCAAAGTATACTTCTGGAACTCCACAAATTCTACCAAATTCGTAAGTCCTAAGAAATTTGTGTACCCATCCAGAGAAAAAAGAATCAGATCAGAAGCACGTGTCTGTGAATTAACAAAACTAATTTACTGGGTGCAAAAGTGTTGTAGGGTCAAACCCTAGGAAGGATCTTTTCACTCTTGGAGGGGGAAAAGGAGGAAAAACTCAAGAACACCAAGAACACCAAGAACAATTCACTCAAGCAAAACCAAGTATCACATCCACTAGAGGGGCACACATAAGATCCACAAGTTAACAAGATCAATACAAGGAGAGTAGCACTTGGTAAAATTCTTCCCACTATGTGAGGTCTTGATGATCTTCTCCAAGAGGAGGCCTTGATAATCCTATGGATTCTTCCGAAGGTGGGAGCTTGAGCTCCTTAGAGGAGGGGATACAAGGAGTAAAGGCTCACAAATGGTTAGTCTAATCTTTGCTAGCCTTCCAAATGACCTAGGGGGTGCATATATATAGTCTAGGGGAGAAACAAGGCAAAAGGAGGGGGATACAAGGACAAAAAGACCATCAACGTGTGGTTGGGAGACGGGGGCCGGGCACCCGGCAACTTGGGCCGGGCACACGGGATGCTCAGGGGCCGGCTGGCAAGTGGCCGGGCACCCGGGGTCCAAGTCCCGGGCACCCGGGGGCGGAGCTGGGGCAGGCCGGGCGAGGGGGCCGGGCACCCGGGGGCCCAAGTCCCGGGCACCCGGGGTGGGCCGCTGGAGATGGCCTGGTGGCCCGGCCGGGCACCCAGGGCCTCAAGCCCGGGCACCCGGGGAGGAGCCCAGCGGCTGGTGCAGCCAAGGCCGGGCACGCGGCTAGCCTAAGCCCGGGCACCCGGGGGCGCGGCTGTAGGTGGCCAGGGGCCCGGGCACCCGAGGGCTATAGGGGCCGGGCACCCGGTGCTTCCAGGGGCTTTGCCTCTTCTCCTCTTTCTTCCTCCTTCTCGTTCTCTTCTTCCTTCTCTTTCTTCCCTTGCCTCGAGGTCACTTGCGTCTCCGTCTTCTCCTTCTCACCATTGTCTTCTTGGTACCTAAGCATGCATAATGTTTCCGATGACGGTAGAATCCAACTCTCATGTGAAACCGAGAGAAACTCGAAGAGGAGAGAATCAACCTCGTTCTCGATGGCGCGTGCACGTGCTCGTGTCATTGGTCCACTTGGAGCTTGCGTTGGTGATGGAGTGTCGGTGCGAGTAGTCGAGGGATGCTCCGCATCATCTTCCCCCCTTGGGAGAGATCCGTCCACGGATCGTGATCTTCATCACCTTGGTACTTGGCCAAGTCTTTGACGTTGAAGATGTCGCTAACGTTGTACTTGTCGCGTGGGATGTCGACCTTGTAGGCATTGTCGTTGTAGCGTGCGATCACCTTGAATGGGTCGTCAGCTCGTGGTAGTAGCTTGGACTTGCGTTCGTTGGGGAAGCGGTCTTTGCGTAGATGTATCCATACTTGATCACCCGGTTGGAACACCATTGGAGACTTGTTGATGTTGAGCTTGGCGGAGAGGTGTTGCACTTGGCACTCGATCATGGAACGTGTTTCTTCATGCATCTTCTTGAGGTAGGCGGTTCTTGTACTTGCGTCCATGTTTGCTCGTTCTTGAAGCGGTAGAGGAAGGATGTCCAATGGCGACAAAGGGTTGAAACCGTAGACGACCTCGAAGGGGGACTTGCCGGTTGTAGAGTGTCTTGCACGATTGTAGGCGTACTCGGCGATTGGTAGGCACTCCTCCCACTCCTTGATGTTCTTCTTGATCAACACACGTAGTAGAGTCGCAAGCGTCCGGTTGGTGACTTCCGTTTGGACATCGGTTTGAGGATGATATGCCGTGGAGAATAGTAGCTTGATCTCGAGCTTGGCGCATAGTGTCTTCCAAAAGTAGCTTAAGAACTTGACGTCTCGATCCAACACAATTGTCTTTTGCACGCCGTGCAACCTCAAGATTTCCCTACAAAAGAGATTTGCAACATGTGAAGCATCGTCTATCTTATTGCATGGGATAAAATGAGCCATTTTAGAGAAATGGTCCACAACAACAAAAACCGAATCCTTTCCATTTTGAGTTCTAGGTAATCCAAGCACAAAATCCATGCTAATGTCTTCCCAAAGTTAATGTGGGATAGGTAAAGGCACATGTAAACCATGGTATTGAGAGTGTGACTTAGCTTTGCAACATGTAGAGCACCGGTTGGTGAAACGGGCAACATCGCGAAACATCTTTGGACAATAATAGTTCTTCGAGAGCGTGGCAAAAGTCTTGTCGCGTCCAAAGTGTCCCATGAGTCCACCTCCATGAGCCTCTTGCAAAAGGAGTAAACGAAAAGAGGACTTGGGAATGCATAGTTTGTTAGCTCTCATAAGATAACCATCTTTGATATAATACCATTCCCAAGAAGTATGCGTCACACACTTAGCGTAAGGAGTAGCAAAAGTCACATCACCCTCATACAAATCTTTGATATGATCAAATCTTATGACATTCAATCCAAGTTGAGTTAGTAACATGCATTTACGGGAAAGGGCATCCGCCACCATGTTTTCTTTGCCCTTAATGTACTTTATCACATAGGGAAAAGATTCAATGAATTCACTCCATTTAGCATGCCGTTTATTCAACTTGGTTTGACCTTTGAGGTATTTAAGTGTCTCATGATCGGTATGTATAACAAAATCATGCGGTCTAAGGTAATGCTCCCACACATGTAACACACGCACTAATGCAAACAATTCTTTGTCATATATGGGATAGTTAAGTTGAGCACCGGAAAGTTTTTCACTAAAATAAGCAATAGCTCGTTTTTCTTGCATCAATACTCCACCAATTCCGGTACCACTTGCATCGCAATGAACCTCAAAAGTTTTG
This sequence comes from Triticum timopheevii, assembly GCA_963921465.1. Lineage (NCBI taxonomy): Eukaryota > Viridiplantae > Streptophyta > Magnoliopsida > Poales > Poaceae > Triticum > Triticum timopheevii. The sequence continues at coordinate 579,451,889 of OY997268.1, forward strand.
TCAAAGTTGGGTAAAGCAAGAATCAGAGCATGTGTAAGCAAAGATTTGAGCTCATCAAGAGCGGTTGATTGCAAAGGTCCCCAAACAAAAGGAGCATTCTTCTTGCTCAAAGAGTGCAAAGGAGCGGCGATAGTGCTAAAATATTTCACAAAGCGACGGTAAAAACCCGCAAGACCAAGAAAACTTCTCACTTGTTGCAAATTGGTGGGTTGGGGCCAATTTTTAATTGCTTCAATTTTAGTTTCATCAACATGGACACCCTTGGAAGAGACAACAAAACCCAAGAAAACCACTTTGTCAACACCAAATGTGCACTTTTTCATGTTGGCATAAAGACTTTCCTTGCGAAGTGTTTGCAAAACAGCCCTAACATGATTAAGATGCTCTTTCATGGTTTTGCTAAACACAAGAATATCATCGAAGTAAACCACAACAAAGACTCCAATATAAGGGCGAAGTACATGATGCATGAGACGCACGAAAGTACCGGGAGCTTCCGATAAACCCATAGGCATGACTAACCATTCATATAAGCCAAATTTGGTTTTGAAAGCAGTTTTCCATTCATCACCCTCTTGTATGCGGATTTGATAATAGCCACTTTTAAGATCAATTTTTGAGAAAAAGTTGGCTCCACTAAGTTCATCAAGCATGTCATCTAAGCGAGGAATGGGATGCCTATAGCAAACGGTAATAGCATTTATGGGTCTACAATCGGAACACAAGCGAAAACTACCATCTTGCTTGGGAACAAGTATAACGGGAATGGCACAAGGGCTTAAGCTTTCACGTACATGACCGTTGTCGATTAGTTGTTGTACTTGCCATTGTATCTCCTTTGTCTCTTCAGGGTTGACGCGGTAGAGAGCTTTGTTTGGAAGAGGAGCTCCGGGGATGAGGTCGATTTGATGCTCAATGCCGCGAAGAGGAGGGAGACCCGGAGGTAGCTTATCGGGGAAAACATCTTGAAATTCCTGTAAAAGAGATTGAAACACCAAAGGTAGCTCGTGAATGGTGTTAGTTTTTGGTTCTCCATCCTTGCACACAAGGACAAAGTGCATCACACTCTATGGGTTCTCACACACTTCTCTCATCTCACTTTTTGTGGCAAATAGTATGAGGTTTTTCTCTCTAGGCGAAGAGGCGCTAAAGTTTGGCTTGTGGCTCTCACTCACGTTTTGGTGGCTCACTTTCTCACTCTTCTCTCTATGATGGGGGGCTTGCTTGTCGGCTATCACTTGACTAGGAGACATAGGTCGTAGCACATATTCCTTCCCTTTCATCTTGAAGCTATAGTGGTTGGTACGCCCATTGTGGATAACACCACGGTCGAATTTGTTGGGGAACGTAGCAGAAATTCAAAATTTTTCCTACGTATCACCAAGATCTATCTATGGAGAGACTAGCAACGAAGGGAAGGAGAGTGCATCTACATACCCTTGTAGATCGCTAAGCGGAAGCGTTCAAGAGAACGGGGTTGATGGAGTCGTACTCGTCGTGATTCAAATCACCGATGATCCTAGCGCCGAACGGACGGCACCTCCGCGTTCAACACACGTACGGAACGGAGACGTCTCCCATGCCTTGATCCAGCAAGGAGGAGGGAGAGGTTGATGGAGATCCAGCAGCACGACGGCGTGGTGGAAGTAGCGGGATTCCAACAGGGCTTCGCTAAGCGCTGCAGGAGGAGGGAGATGTGTCACGGGAGGGAGAGGGAGGCGCCAGGCCTTAGGTATGATTGCTCCTCCTTTTCCCCACTATATATAGGGCCAAGGGAGAGGGGGAGGGCGCAGCCTTGCCCCTTCCTCCAAGGAAGGGTGCGGCCAAGGGTGGGGAGGAGTCCATCCTCCCCAAGGCACCTCGGAGGTGCCTTCCCCCTTTAGGACTCTCCCCTTTTTCTCTTCTCTTGGCGCATGGGCCTCTTGGGGCTGGTGCCCTTGGCCCATGTAGGCCAAGGCGCACCCCCTACAGCCCATGTGGCCCCCGGGGAAGGTGGCCCCACCCGGTGGACCCCCGGGACCCTTCCGGTGGTCCCGGTACAATACCGATGACCCCGAAACTTGTCCCGATGGCCGAAAAAACACTTCCTATATATAATTCTTTACCTCCGGACCATTCCGGAACTCCTCGTGACGTCCGGGATCTCATCCGGGACTCCGAACAACTTTCTGGTTACCGCATACTAATATCTCTATAACCCTAGCGTCACCGAACCTTAAGTGTGTAGACCCTACGGGTTCGGGAGACATGCAGACATGACCGAGATGTTCTCCGGTCAATAACCAATAGCGGGATCTGGATACCCATGTTGGCTCCCACATGTTCCACGATGATCTCATCGGATGAACCACGATGTCAAGGACTCAATCGATCCCGTATACAATTCCCTTTGTCTATCGGTACGATACTTGCCCGAGATTCAATCGTCGGTATACCGATACCTTGTTCAATCTCGTTACAGGCAAGTCTCTTTACTCGTTCCGTAACACATCATCCCATGATCAACCCCTTGGTCACATTGTGCATATTATGATGATGTCCTACCGAGTGGGCCCAGAGATACCTCTCCGTTTACACGGAGTGACAAATCCCAGTCTTGATTCGTGCCAACCCAACAGACACTTTCGGAGATACCTGTAATGCACCTTTATAGCCACCCAGTTACGTTGTGACGTTTGGTACACCCAAAGCATTCCTACGGTATCCGGGAGTTGCACAATCTCATGGTCTAAGGAAAAGATACTTGACATTAGAAAAGCTTTAGCATACGAACTACACGATCTTTGTGCTAGGCTTAGGATTGGGTCTTGTCCATCACATCATTCTCCTAATGATGTGATCCCGTTATCAACGACATCCAATGTCCATGGTCAGGAAACCGTAACCATCTATTGATCAACGAGCTAGTCAACTAGAGGCTTACTAGGGACATGGTGTTGTCTATGTATTCACATGTGTATTACGATTTCCGGATAATACAGTTATAGCATGAATAAAAGACAATTATCATGAACAAGGAAATATAATAATACTTTTATTATTGCCTCTAGGGCATATTTCCAACAGTCTCCCACTTGCACTAGAGTCAATAATCTAGTTCACATCGCCATGTTATTAACATTCACAGGGTTCTGGGTTTGATCATGTTGCTTGTGAGAGAGGTTTTAGTCAACGGGTCTGAACCTTTCAGATCCGTGTGTGCTTTACAAATATCTATGTCATCTCCTAGATGTAGCTACCACGCTCTATTTGGAGCTATTCCAAATAACTGTTCTACTTGGAGCTATACTAAAAGTTGCTCCATTATACGTATCTGGTATCTCTACTCAGAGCTATCCGGATAGGTGTTAAGCTTGCATCGACGTAACTCTTTACGTCGAACTCTTTATCACCTCCATAATCGAGAAAATTCCTTAGTCCACTAGTTACTAAGGATAACTTTGACTGCTGTCCTGTGATCCATTCTTGGATCACTCTTGTACCCCTTGACTGACTCATGGCAAGGCACACTTCAGGTGCGGTACACAGCATAGCATACTGTAGAGCCTACGTCTAAAGCATAGGGGACGACCTTTGTCCTTTCTCTCTTTTCTGCCGAGGTCGAGCTTTAAGTCTTAACTTCGTACCTTACAACTCAGGCAAGAACTTCTTCTTTGACTGATCCATCTTGAACACCTTCAAGATCATGTTAAGGTATGTGCTCATTTGAAAGTATTATTAAGCATTTTGATCTATCCTTATAGATCTTGATGCTCAATGTTCAAGTAGCTTAATCCAGGTTTTCTATTGAAAAACACTTTCCAAATAACCCTATATGCTTTCCAGAAATTCTACGTCATTTCTGATCAACAATATGTCAACAACATATACTCATCAGAAATTCTATAGTGCTCCCACTCACTTCTTTGGAAATACAAGTTTCTCATAAACTTTTGTATAAACCCAAAATCTTTGATCATCTCATCAAAACGTACATTCCAACTCCGAGATGCTTACTCCAGTCCTTAGAAGGATCACTGGAGCCAGCATACCTTTTAGCATCCTTAGGATCGACAAAACCTTTCTGATTGTATCGCATACAACCTTTCCTTACGACTGGCAAGGAAACTCGTTTTGACATCCATCTGCCAGATTTCATAAATGCAGCTTGTGCTAACGTGATTCCGACGGACTTTAAGCATCGCTACGGATGAGAAAATCTCATCGTAGTCAACTCCTTGAACTTGTGAAAAACTCTTCGCCACAAGTCGAGCTTCATGGACGGTGACATTACCGTCCACGTCCGTCTTCTTCTTAAAGATCCATTTATCTCAATGGCTTGCCGATCTTTGGGCAAGTCCACCAAAGTCCATGCTTTGTTCTGATACATGGATCCTATCTCGGATTTCATGGCTTCTAACCATTTGTCAGAATTTGGGCCCACCATCACTTCTCCATAGCTCGTAGGTTCATTGTTGTCTAGCAACATGACCTTCAAGACAGGATTACCGTACCACTCCGAAGCAGTACGCGTCCTTGTCGTCCTACGAGGTTCGGTAGTGACTTGATCCGAAACTTCATGATCACTATCATAAGCTTCCACTTCAATTGGTGTAGGTGCCACAGGAACAACTTCCTGTGCCCTGCTACACACTTGTTGAAGTGACGGTTCAATAACCTCATCAAGTCTCCACCACCCTCCCACTCAATTCTTTCGAGAGAAACTTTTCCTCGAGAAAGGACCCGATTCATGGAAACAATCCCTATTGCTTCCGGATCTGAATTAGGAGGTATACCCAACTGTTTTGGGTGTCCTATGAAGATGCATTTTATCCACTTTGGGTTCGAGCTTATCAACCTGAAAATTTTTCACATAAGCGTCGCAGCCCCAAACCTTTAAGAAATGACAACTTAGGTTTCTCTAAACCATAGTTCATATGGTGTCATCTCAACGGAATTTCGTGGTGCCCTATTAAAGTGAGTGCGGTTGTCTCTAATGCCTAACCCATGAACGATAGTGGTAATTCGATAAGAGACATCATGGTACGCACCATATCCAATAGGGTGCAATTATGATGTTCGGACACACCATCACACTATGGTGTTCTAGGCGGTATTAATTGTGAAACAATTTCCATAATGTCTTAATTGCGTGCCAAAGCTCGTAACTCAGATATTCATCTCTATGATCATATCATAGACATTTTATCCTCTTGTCACAATGATCTTCTACTTCACTCTGAAATTACTTGAACCATTCAATAATTCAGACTTGTGTTTTATCAAGTAAATATACTCAACATCTACTCGAATCATCTGTGAAGTAAGAACATAACGATATCCACTACATGCCTCAACACTCATTGGATTGCACACATCAAAATGTATTACTTCCAACAAGTTGCTTTCTGGTTCCATTTTACTGAAACCGAGGCTTTCAGTCATCTTGCCCATGTGGTATGATTTGCATGTCTCAAGTGATTCAAAACCAAGTGAGTCCAAACGGTCCATTTGCATGGAGTTTCTTCATGCATATACACCAATAGACATGGTTCGCATGTCTCAAACTTTTCAAAAACGAGCGAGCCCAAAGATCCATCAACATGGAGCTTCTTCATGCGTTTTATATCGATATGACTTATGTGGCAGTGCCACAAGTAGGTGGTACTATCATTACTATCTTTTGGCATGAAAATGTGTATCACTTCGATCGAGATTCAATAAACCATTCATTTAGGTGCAAGACCATTGAAGGTATTATTCAAATAAACAGAGTAACCATTATTCTCCTTAAATGAATAACCGTATTGCGATAGACATAATCCAATCATGTCTATGCTCAACGCAAACACCAAATAACCATTATTTAGGTTTAACACCAATCTCGATGGTAGAGGGAGCGTGCGATGCATGATCATATCAACATTGGAAACACTTCCAACACATATCGTCAGCTCACCTTTAGCTAGTCTCCGTCTATTCCGTAGCTTTTATTTCGAGTTACTAACACTTAACAACCGAACTGGTATCTAATACCCTGGTGCTACTAGGAGTACTAGTAAAGTACACATAAACATAATGTATATCCAATATACTTCTATCGACCTTGCCAGCCTTCTTATCTACCAAGTATCTAGGGTAATTCTGCTCTAGTGGTTGTTCCCCTTATTACAGAAGCACTTAGTCTCGGGTTTGGGTTTAACCTTGGGTTTCTTCACTAGAGAAGCAGCTGATTTGCCGTTTCATGAAGTATCCCTTCTTGCCCTTGCCCTTCTTGAAACTAGTGGTTTCACCAACCATCAACAATTGATGCTCCTTCTTGATTTCTACTTTTGTGGTGTCAAACATCGCGAATATCTCAAGGATCATCATATATGCCCCTGATATATTATAGTTCATCACGAAGCTCTAGCAGCTTGGTGGCAATGACTTTCGGAGAAACATCACTATCTCATCTGGAAGATCAACTCCCACTCGATTCAAATGATTGTTGTACTCAGACAATCTGAGCACAGGCTCAACAATTGAGCTTTTCTCCCTTAGTTTGTAGGTTAAGAAAATTGTCGGAGGTCTTATACCTCTTGACGTGGGCACGAGCCAGAAATCCCAATTTCAGCCCTCAAAACATCTCATATGTTTCGCGACGTTTCAAAAACGTCTTTGGTGCCTCAATTCCAAACCGTTTAACTGAACTATCACGTAGTTATCAAAATGTGTATGTCAGATGTTCGCAACATCCACATACAACGTTCGAGGTTCAGCACACTAAGCGGTGCATTAAGGACATAAGCCTTCTATGAAGCAATGAGGACAATCCTCAGTTTACGGACCTAGTCCGCATAATTGCTACTATCAACTTTCAACTAATTTTTCTCTAGGAACATATCTAAACAGTAGAACTATAGCGTGAGCTACGACATAATTTGCAAAAAACCTTTTGACTATGTTCAGGATAATTAAGTTCATCTTATGAACTACCACTCAGATAGACATCCCTCTAGTCATCTAAGTGATTACATGATCCGAGTTAACTAGGCCGTGTCCGATCATCACGTGAGACGGACTAGCCAACGTCGGTGAACATCTTCATGTTGATCGTATCTTCTATACGACTCATGCTCGACCTTTCGGTCTCCGTGTTCCGAGGCCATGTCTGTACATGCTAGGCTCGTCAAGTTAACCCTAAGTGTATTGCATGTGTAAATCTGTCTTACACCCGTTGTATGTGAACGTAAGGATCTATCACACCCGATCATCACGTGGTGCTTCGAAACGACGAACTGTAGCAACGGTGCACAGTTAGGGGAGAACACTTCTTGAAATTGTTGTAAGGGATCATCTTATTTACTACCGTCGTTCTAAGTAAACAAGATGCATAAACATGATAAACATCACATGTAATCAAATAGTGACATGATATGGCCAATATCATTTTGCTCCTTTTGATCTCCATCCTCGGGGCTCCATGATCATCATCGTCACCGGCATGACACCATGATCTCCATCATCATGATCTTCATCATCGTGTCTTCATGAAGTTGCCTCGCCAACTATTACTTCTACTACTATGGCTAACGGTTAGCAATAAAGTAAAGTAATTACATGACGTTTAAGTTGACACGCAGGTCATAAATAAATAAAGACAACTCCTATGGCTCCTGCCGGTTGTCATACTCATCGACATGCAAGTCGTGATTCCTATTACAAGAACATGATCAATCTCATACATCACATATATCATTCATCACATCCTTTTTGGCCATATCACATCACATAGCATACCCTGCAAAAACAAGTTAGACGTCTTCTAATTGTTGTTTGCATGTTTTACGTGGCTGCTATGGGTTTCTAGCAAGAACGTTTCTTACCTACGCAAGAACCACAACGTGATATGCCAATTGCTATTTACCCTTCATAAGGACCCTTTTCATCGAATCCGATCCTACTAAAGTGGGAGAGACAGACACCCGCCAGCCACCTTATGCAACTAGTGCATGTTTGTCGGTGGAACCGGTCACACGTAAGCGTACGTGTAAGGTTGGTCCGGGCCGCTTCATCCCACGATGCCGCCGAATCAAGATAAGACTAGTAATGGCAAGCATATTGAACAATATCGACGCCCACAACTACTTTGTGTTCTACTCGTGCATAGTAACTATGCATAAACCTAGCTCATGATGCCACTGTTGGGGAACGTAGCAGAAATTCAAAATTTTCCTACGTATCACCAAGATCTATCTATGGAGAGACTAGCAACGAAGGGAAGGAGAGTGCATCTACATACCCTTGTAGATCGCTAAGTGGAAGCGTTCAAGAGAACGGGGTTGATGGAGTCGTACTCGTCGTGATTCAAATCACCGATGATCCTAGCGCCGAACGGACGGCACCTCCGCGTTCAACACACGTACGGAACGGAGATGTCTCCCATGCCTTGATCCAGCAAGGAGGAGGGAGAGGTTGATGGAGATCCAGCAGCATGACGGCGTGGTGGAAGTAGCGGGATTCCAACAGGGCTTCGCTAAGCGCTGCAGGAGGAGGGAGATGTGTCACGGGAGGGAGAGGGAGGCGCCAGGCCTTAGGTATGATTGCTCCTCCTTTTCCCCACTATATATAGGGCCAAGGGAGAGGGGGAGGGCGCAGCCTTGCCCCTTCCTCCAAGGAAGGGTGCGGCCAAGGGTGGGGAGGAGTCCATCCTCCCCAAGGCACCTCGGAGGTGCCTTCCCCCTTTAGGACTCTCCCCTTTTTCTCTTCTCTTGGCGCATGGGCCTCTTGGGGCTGGTGCCCTTGGCCCATGTAGGCCAAGGCGCACCCCCTACAGCCCATGTGGCCCCCGGGGCAGGTGGCCCCGCCCGGTGGACCCCCGGGACCCTTCCGGTGGTCCCGGTACAATACCGATGACCCCGAAACTTGTCCCGATGGCCGAAACAGCACTTCCTATATATAATTCTTTACCCCCGGACCATTCCGGAACTCCTCGTGACGTCCCGGGTCTCATCCGGGACTCCGAACAACTTTCGGGTTACCGCATACTAATATCTCTATAACCCTAGCGTCACCGAACCTTAAGTGTGTAGACCCTACGGGTTCGGGAGACATGCAGACATGACCGAGATGTTCTCCGGTCAATAACCAACAGCGGGATCCGGATACCCATGTTGGCTCCCACATGTTCCACGATGATCTCATCGGATGAACCACGATGTCAAGGACTCAATCGATCCCGTATACAATTCCCTTTGTCTATCGGTACGATACTTGCCCGAGATTCGATCGTCGGTATACCGATACCTTGTTCAATCTCGTTACAGGCAAGTCTCTTTACTCGTTCCGTAACACATCATCCCGTGATCAACCCCTTGGTCACATTGTGCACATTATGATGATGTCCTACCGAGTGGGCCCAGAGATACCTCTCCGTTTACACGGAGTGACAAATCCCAGTCTCGATTCGTGCCAACCCAACAGACACTTTCGGAGATACCTGTAATGCACCTTTATAGCCACCCAGTTACGTTGTGACGTTTCATACACCCAAAGCATTCCTAAGGTATCCGGGAGTTGCACAATCTCATGGTCTAAGGATAAGATACTTGACATTAGAAAAGCTTTAGCATACGAACTACACGATCTTTGTGCTAGGCTTAGGATTGGGTCTTGTCCATCACATCATTCTCCTAATGATGTGATCCCGTTATCAACGACATCCAATGTCCATGGTCAGGAAACCGTAACCATCTATTGATCAACGAGCTAGTCAACTAGAGGCTTACTAGGGACATGGTGTTGTCTATGTATTCACACGTGTATTACGATTTCCGGATAATACAGTTATAGCATGAATAAAAGACAATTATCATGAACAAGGAAATATAATAATACTTTTATTATTGCCTCTAGGGCATATTTCCAACAGAATTGCCATGGTCGATCAAAAAGGAGGTGGCAAACAGTCATTGGGACCACATCACACTCCAAAGTGTCCTCATATGCACCAATTTTGAAGGAAACTTGGACCGTATGCTCAACTCGGATAGTGCCGGAGTCACTTAGCCATTGAACCTTGTAAGGGTGCGGATGCTTCCTCTTGACCAATTGAAGCTTGGAGGAGGGCGAGGAATGTGCGCTTGGTTGCACCTTTCTTGTTGTTCTTCGCGTCGGGCGGCTTCCTCTTGTATCTCGCGACAAAGAGCTTCCTCTTGTTCTCGCGCTTGGCGGTTGCGGACTTCAACGGCTCTAGTGGCCTCACGTAGAGCTTGTTGTGCTTCAAGTGCTTGAGCTTCACAGTCGAGGGCTTGTGCTTCACATTGTTCTTGTGCTTGTAGAAGTGCATCACCGTCTTGAGGGGCTTGAAGTGGTACTTGTGGAGGCATTTGCTCTTGCTCCATTGCTTCATGAGGGAGTTGGTGTCGCATCCGTTCACGTGCTCGAACTCGGTCTTGTAATCCATTGCCATGGAATGGATTTTCTTGAGCTTGGTGAGCTTGATGATGATCAGGTCAAGGAGGGCGAGCTTGTGGTGGACTTGCATCATAAGAGGAGTAGTCCGAAGATTGTCGACTTGTACGGTGACTTGAGTGGCACCGTCTTGAAGAAGCCGATGAGAAAGACGGGCGTCGAACGATCATGTTGCAGAGCTCTTCCATTTGTGTGTTGAATTTGTCGTCGAGGTTTTGACGAAGGTCGGAGGCGAGTTGTTCGAAGCATTGACCCAATGCGACGTTTTCTTGATGAAGCGCTCATTGTGTGATGAAGAAGTGGTTCTTGGAGACATATCCGGAATCATCACCTTGCTCCTCGAAAGGTGGGTTCGACAACGCGCTTGGGCTATCCATCATAACCAAGTGGGGTGAGTAGGAAAATGAGAGAACAATACCAAAGTTACCTTCTCCGAGGATTGAAGATGTAACAAGTGTCACTCAATGTAATGCCACAATAGGAGAATTGGAACCGGGTTTGCTTCTCACACCTACAAGTAAAAGGCTTATGGAGTAGCTCGGTTAGGATGGTGGCAAAAATTTCAAGCAAATGTTAGTCAAGATATCGATAAGGTTGAGAAGGTTCACAAAAATGCAAGTAAAGCAAATAGATCAAACCCAACGGTATCACTAGGTACACACGCACGGAAGATAGATGGGATCCGCACAACCAAGGGGTGAGCTCAAAATGTGCAACCACGGAAAATGCTCTTGTTGTGCGAATGCTTGAGATACACTAGCTCGATTGCTCAAATGGGCAAGATACGCTTGTGCACCTACCTATGAGAGAACCGTGCCGTCTTCAATCCCAACTATGGTATGTATGCGATGACCAAGATGATATATGTATGCAAATGGCTCACTCTATTGCTTACAAGCTCTTTGTTGCTCCTCTTTTGCTTAAAAGCTTTTCTTCACTTTTTTTTCTATGCTTGATGCTCAAGCCGAGTAAGATATGAGACAAGTATGTATGATATGCACGGGAGAGACTTATGGCACTAAGATGATAACACGATCACTATGGTGCACAATAGCGTGGCCTGGCAATTCTCAACTTGCTAGTCTCAATGGGTAAGCGACGCAAAGTGGCTCGGGCTATCAATGCAAAAGCAAGGTAAGGAGTAAGTGTCGTCGAGGTTACCGTCCTTTCTTACGGTTAGTGACGAAGATGACTCCAAGTCGATGATGGTGGCAAAGATGTCACACGCTCCTAAGTAGCCGAAACACCTTAGGAAACGCAAAAGGTAACACAAAAGCGGTCAAATGCGGAAGGTGGGTGTATTTGTGATGATTTTTTGGATGGGGGTTAATGGTGGTGGTAATGGGATGAGGGGATGGGGGATGTCAAGGGCTTCCAAACGAGCTAAAGAACACGAAAAACGGGCTTGGGAGGTGGAAGTTATGGCCAAAATGGTGTTGGAAGTGGGCTGACTTCGGGGGGTGCGGGCACCCGGGGGTGTGAGGTGCGGGTGCCCGGGGGTAGCTGGGCGCGGTGCGGGTGCCCGGTGGTTCGAGGTGCAGGCACCCGGTGGTGGCCGATTTGGGCGGAAATTTTGGGGGAAATGCCAAATTAGGTGGATTTTGTGGTGGGAAGGGTGGGGATTGTTGGGGAGGGGCTAGATCCACTTGCCAAACATCAAATCCATGGACCAAAACAACCAAATCTCACAAGATCCAACAAATTGCAAGCAAAATTTTTTGGGGCTATTTTTGTGGGGATTTTTAGATTTGGACGAAAAACAACAAAATCAAGCTAGCAAATGGGGGGATGGGACTCCAAGATGTGAATAAACCTTGCTCATGTTACCAAGATGTTGTAGGGTCAAACCCTAGGAAGGATATTTTCACTCTTGGAGGGGGAAAAGGAGGAAAAACTCAAGAACACCAAGAACACCAAGAACAATTCACTCAAGCAAACCCAAGTATCACATGCACTAGAGGGGCACACATAAGATCCACAAGTTAACAAGATCAATACAAGGAGAGTAGCACTTGGTAAAATTCTTCCCACTATGTGAGGTCTTGATGATCTTCTCCAAGAGGAGGCCTTGATAATCCTATGGATTCTTCCCAAGGTGGGGGCTTGAGATCCTTAGAGGAGGGGATACAAGGAGCAAAGGCTCACAAATGTTTAGTCTAATCTTTGCTAGCCTTCCAAATGACCTAGGGGGTACATATATATAGTCTAGGGGAGAAACAAGGCAAAAGGAGGGGGATACAAGGCCAAAAAGACCATCAACATGCGGTTGGGCGACGGGGGCCGGGCACCCGGGCAACTTGGGCCGGGCACCCGGGCTGCTCAGGGGCCGGCTGGCAAGTGGCCGGGCACCCGGGGTCCAAGTCCCGAGCACCCGGGGGCGGAGCTGGGGAAGGCCGGGCGAAGGGGCCGGGCACCCGGGGGCCCAAGTCCCGGGCACACGGGGTGGGGCGCTGGAGATGGCCTGGTGGCCCGGCCGGGCACCCAGGGCCTCAAGCCCGGGCACCCGGGAGGAGCCCAGCGGCTGGTGCAGCCAAGGCTGGGCTCCCGGCCAGCCTATGCCCGGGCACCCGGCCAGCCTAAGCCCGGGCACCCGGGGGCGCGGCTGTAGGTGGCCAGGGGCCCGGGCACCCAGGGGCTGTAGGGGCCGGGCACCCGGTGCTTCCAGGGGCTTTGCCTCTTCTCCTCTTTCTTCCTCCTTCTCGTTCTCTTCTTCCTTCTCTTTCTTCCCTTGCCTCGAGGTCACTTGCATCTCCGTCTTCTCCTTCTCACCATTGTCTTCTTGGTACCTAAGCATGCACAATGTTTCCGATGACGATAGAATCCAACTCTCATGTGAAACCGAGCGAAACTCGAAGAGGAGAGAATCAACCTCGTTCTCGATGGCGCATGCATGTGCTCGTGTCATTGGTTCACTTGGAGCTTGCATTGGTGATGGAGTGTCGGTGCGAGTAGTCGAGGGATGCTCCACATCAAAAAGTTTCTGATTCTCAGTAGGATCAACACAACTATCACCATAAGCTATCCTAAAGGTCTTACTTGGCACTTTATTAAAATAAAAGCTATAAAACATGATTACTACAGTAGCATAATCATGTGGACACACAAAAAACAGTAAGGGTAAATATTGGGTTGTCTCCCAATAAGCGCTTTTCTTTAATGCATTTCTAGCTAGGCATGATGATGGCAATGATGCTCACATAAAAGATAAGAATTGAAACATAACGGGAGCATCATGAAGCATATGAATAGCACATTTAAGTCTAACCCACTTCCTATGCATAGGGATTTTGTGAGCAAACTACTTATGGGAACAATAATCAACTAGCATAGGAAGGTAAAACAAGCATAACTTCAAGATTTTCAACCAATAGGGAGGAAACTTGATATTATTGCAATTCCTACAAGCATATGTTCCTCCCTCATAATAATTTTCAGTAGCATCATGAATGAATTCAACAATATAACCAGCACCTAAAGCATTGTTTTCATGATCTACAAACATAGAAAATTTATTACTCTCCACATAAGCAAAATTCTTCTCATTCAGAATAGTGGAAGTATCATAAAAGACTTGAACACTAAAAATTGTTTCCACATTAAAATAGTAATGTTCAGAAAAAGGGTAATCATAATCATGACAAGTTTTATAAATATAATCATCGCTACTTTTTATAGCATAAGTTTCATCACAATAATCATCATAAGTAGCAACTTGTTCTCATCATAATCGATTGAAACCGCTTCCAAGATAGTGGAATCGTCACTAAATAAAGTTGACACTCTTCCAAATCCACTTTTATATTCATCACAATAATATTCAACATCCTCCAAAATAGTGGGATCACTACTTCCTAAAGTTGACACTCTTCCGAACCCACTTTCATCAATATAAACATCATAGGTAAGAGGCATGCTATCATCATAACAACTTTGCATATCAAAACTTGGGATGCTAAAAATATCATCTTCATTAAACATAGCATCCCCAAGCTTGGGACAAACATTAATTTCAGCAAATATATTCTCAAATATTTCATCCTCATCAAACATAGCTTCCCCAAGCTTAGGCCCTTTCATATCATAAGCATAATCACTCTCATCATTAAAAATATGGATGGCACCAATAGTATAGCAATTATCATCATCACAATGAGTAGTAGGAGCAACATCATTTGGGATACCTTTCTACCTTTGTTGCTCCTTCTTTTATTTTTCTTCTTCACATTATGTGTGGGTTCAACCTTCCTCTTTGAGCTCCTTATTGACGAGATTGGTTGAATAGGAAGTTCCTCCTTGTTACCTAATTCATCATAAGAAATAATAGGAGGGTATTGGGAAGTCTCTTCCCTTTCATTAGTATTCTCATCATCTTCTATTTGCTTTCTTTTCTTTAGGTAATTGGCAATATAAGGATTTTCAATGCAATTCTCCGCACAATACATATAAATCTTCTCTAGATCAAAATCAAGAAATCTATGAAGATTAAATTTTGGAATACCCTTAGTTATACGTTTCATTTCTTCATACCCCAAAAGAAGACTAAGCTCTTTATGATGCCCAAGGGTAATCAAGTTATCACAATTTTTGGACACGATTCGATCATGAAACAATTTGCATTGGAGATTTAAATGACCACGTTCATTGCAAAGTTCACAAGGGGCACGAAAAATATTGAATATTTCAGCACAAACATCAAGACTTTCTTGCAAACCTTTAGTTTTTAAATATTTATGGCTCTTGCAATATCTATTTTCTCTATTTGGTGTGTCCATGCAAACCCATTCTACTCCACAAAAATCAACATGCTTATAAGAGACATTTTCATTATAACTAGTGCAATCATCATTAGTACTATGGAGTATGGATATAGAGTTCATACTAACAATATTGCAATCATGCTCATCATTCAAAGATTTAGTACCAAGCATTTTAATGCATTCTTCTTATAGCACTTGAGCACAATTTTCCTTTCCATCATACTCAAGAAAGATATTAAAAAGACGAAGCGTATGAGACAACCTTAACTCCATTTTTTTTGTAGTTTTCTTTTATAAACTAAACTAGTGATAAAACAAGAAACAAAAAGATTCGATTGCAAGATCTAAAGATATACCTTCAAGCACTCACCTCCACGGCAACGGCTCCAGAAAAGAGCTTGATGTCTACTACACAACCTTCTTCTTGTAGACGTTGTTGGGCCTGCAAGTGCACAGGTTTGTAGGACAGTAGCAAATTTCCCTCAAGTGGATGACCTAAGGTTTATCAATCCATGGGAGGCGTAGGATGAAGATGGTCTCTCTCAAGCAACCCTGCAACCAAATAACAAAGAGTCTCTTGTGTCCCCAACACACCCAATACATTGGCAAATTGTATAGGTGCACTAGTTTGGCGAAGAGATGGTGATACAAGTGCAATATGGATGGTAGATAAAGATATTTCTAATCTGAAAATATAAAAACAGCAAGGTAACTAAAGATAAAAGTGAGCGTAAACGGTATTGCAATGGTAGGAAACAAGGCATAGGGTTCATACTTTCACTAGTGCAAGTTCTCTCAACAATAATAACATAGGTAGATCATATAACAATCCCTCAACATGCAACAAAGAGTCACTCCAAAGCCACTAATAGCGGAGAACAAACGAAGAGATTATGGTAGGGTACGAAACCACCTCAAAGTTATTCTTTTGGATCAATCTATTCAAGAGTTCGTACTAGAATAACACCTTAAGACACAAATCAACCAAAACCCTAATGTCACCTAGATACTCCATTGTCACCTCAAGTATCCGTGGGCATGATTATACGATATGCATCACACAATCTTAGATTCATCCAACCAACACAAAGTACTTCAAAGATTGCCCCAAAGTTTCTACCGGAGAGTCAAGACGAAAATGTGTGCCAACTCCTATGCATAGGTTCATGGGCGAAACCCGCAAGTTGGTCACCAAAACATACATCAAGTGGCACGTGAAATCCCATTGTCACCACAGATAAGCACGGCAAGACATACATCAAGTGTTCTCAAATCCTTAAAGACTCAATCCGATAAGATAACTTCAAAGGGAAAACTCAATTCATCACAAGAGAGTAGAGGGGGAGAAACATCATAAGATCCAACTATAATAGCAAAGATCGCTGTCGGTGTCAAAACCGGCGGATCTCGGGTAGGGGGTCCTGAACTGTGCATCTAGGTGGATGGTAACAGGAGACAAGGGACACAATGTTTTTACCCAGGTTTGGGCCCTCTCGATGGAGGTAAAACCCTACTCCTGCTTGATTGATATTGATGATATGGGTAGTACAAGAGTGGATCTACCACGAGATCAAGGAGGCTAAACCCTAGAAGCTAGCCTATGGTATGATTGTTGTTCTGTCTTATGGACTAAAACCCTCCGGTTTATATAGACACCGGAGAGGGCTAGGGTTACACAGAGTCAGTTACAATGGTAGGAGATCTACATATCCGTATCGCCAAGCTTGACTTCCACGCCAAGGAAAGTCCCATCCGGACACGGGATGAAGTCTTCAATCTTGTATCTTCATAGTCTTGGAGTCCGGCCGATGATGATAGTTCGGCTATCCGGACACCCCCTAGTCTGTGACTCCCTCAGTAGCCCCTGAACCAGGCTTCAATGACGACGAGTCCGGCGCGCATATTGTCTTCGGCATTGCAAGGCAGGTTCCTCCTCCGAATAATTTATAGAAGATTGTGAACACCAGGATAGTGTCCGGCTCTGTAAAATAAATTCCACATACCACCGTAGAGAGAATAATATTTACACAAGTTCAATCTGCTGACGTATTTTGTGGCGTGACGTCACACCACAACCAAGCCTTTACTCGAATCGTTTTTATTATACCACCTCAGCGTGTTTAGCGAAGCGGTTTCCTTGGCACATCTTGTCGAAGCAGAGATCGTGTTCCCCTTATTCCGGGATTCCCATCAATATGGACGTGGGTAACCCAACCGCGCCATTGATTGCGGCGCTTGGGAGATAAGCGAGTTTTACCAGGCCGGTGGGGACGCATAGTTTCGTCCGCCCATATATAAGGGGATAGGGATCCACCTTTTTTACCTACGCCTTCTTCCTCCTTTGCTTATCCATCTCCGCGCACTCGAGCTCCAGCGCCCAAGTCCGCACACTCACCTCGACCTTCTCCAGCCATGTCCAGAGCGGGAGGCAAGTGGATGGCCTCCTCCGTTATGGAGGGGCACATCAAGAAGCTGCGCAGCGCCGGATATCTGTCCAGCGACATCGTGCACCGGCTCCCCGACGAGGGGCAGCTCATCCCCACCCTCGGGCCCCATGAGAGGGTGGTATTCCTTCCCCATTTCCTCCGCGGACTGGGCTTCCCACTCCACCCCTTTGTCCGGGGGCTCATGTTCTACTACGGCCTGGATTTCCACGATCTGGCCCCGAATTTCATCCTCAATATCTCGGCGTTTATCGTCGTGTGCGAGGCCTTCCTCTGCATCCAGCCCCACTTCGGCTTGTGGCTAAAGACCTTCAATGTCAAGCCAAAGGTTGTGAAGGGCAGCCAAGCGGAGTGCGGAGGCGCCATGGTGGGCAAAATGCCCAACGTCACTTGGCTCGAGGGCGCCTTCGTGGAAACCATAAAAGGGTGGCAATCGGGGTGGTTCTACATCACCGAGCCGCGTGACCCTAAATGGGCAGTGGCCCCTGAATTCAGATCTGGCATCCCCATGCGTCTCACCTCCTGGAAAGAGAAGGGCCTGCTATGGGGTAGTTCAGAAGAGCTGACCGGACTCCAGTCCTATCTCCAAACCCTGGTGAACAAGAAGCTCAAGCTTGTCAATGTGATCCAGGTCATGCTCATCCGCCGGATTCTCCCCTGCCAACAACGGGACTTCAATTTGTGGGAGTTTGATCCGGCACATCACCAGACCTTGAGCGGGCTCTTCGACACTACGTACGAAGATGCCTGGAGGGTGCTGTTCAAGGGCGCTGAAGCTCCCGCATCCACTACCGAAGATCGCGGATTCAGCTCGCAGCGTCCGGCTAGCGAGGTAAGCCATGATATCCTTTAGGGGACACTTGCTTTTCATGTTTTGACTTCATGCGGGATCTAAACTCCCAATACCTTTAACAGGCCTGGCAGGCGACGTCTGGACAGGTTAACTGTCTGGCTCCCCTTCCAGAAGACCCAGCGGAAGCCCGTTTGACAGGGCTGCTGGTCCCGGCACTTTACGTAGTGCCGGAGAAGAAGGCCAAGAAGAAGGCCGCGGGAACCCGAAGGAGTTCTCGGTGTCAGGTGGTATCGGACTCCTCCCACAAGGACGAGGAGGAGAAGAAAGAGGCCTCTCCCCCAGCGGGGGGAGAGAAGAAGAGGAAGGCCTCCCCAACGAGGAAGGCCGAAGGGTCCAAGAAGGGAAGGACCCTTCCCCCGGACTGTTCTGCCAACGTCGGCGACGGCAACGAGGAGTGTCCCTCAAGGGCCAAGCCCCTGGCGAGATCGTAAGTATCCAGACTCCTGAATAACTTCATGATTTTTCTTTTTGCCACACGGTGTCTTTCTAATGCCGCATACAACCCTGCAGTCCGCCCAA
Organism: Triticum timopheevii; assembly: GCA_963921465.1. Classification (NCBI taxonomy): domain Eukaryota; kingdom Viridiplantae; phylum Streptophyta; class Magnoliopsida; order Poales; family Poaceae; genus Triticum; species Triticum timopheevii. The sequence continues at coordinate 579,470,896 of OY997268.1, forward strand.
GGACGATCTTCCCGCTTCGTCGAGCGGGTCCTTGGGTCCGTCGGATGTGGATAGTACTTCACTTCCGACCACCTCCACCCCCCGTGACGCCGACGATGCCGAGGTGGGATCCCAGAGAGGGACCCACCCGGAGGAGGAGGCCCCGGAGGTGCCACAGGGCAACCTCCCGGACTTCGTACCGGACTCCGCACCGGAACCTGCAGTGGTTCCGGAGTCCGGCGGGCGGCCCCTTCGTAAGAAGGGAAAGACTGTGATGCCAGCGGCCTCGCTGGCCTCCGTCCAACCGGAGGCGCCGGACAACTTGCTGGAGGCGCTCAACGGCGCTTCCATCGAGGAGGAACACCGCACTGTCATGAGTGCGGTGATTCAGAAGGTTCAGCTTGCCAAAAGCGGGCTGACCGAAGCCTGCAGCAGCCTTCTAACAGGCTTTGAGGTAAGAATTTTAATATATGTAAAATAGTACCGCATAGACAGTAGCCCCTGATGCTCGGTTCGGTGTTCGGAAAGAAAAACCGGACGGAGGATCTAAAAAGATATACGCAGGAGTCTTAAAAAATTTGTTAATATGGGAATGCAGGCTGCGCTGCTGACCTCTGCCGCACTGACTGCGGAGGTCAATGCTTTGAAGCAAAGCCTTGAGCGGTCCGAGAACGAGCTTGGCCATGCCAAGAGGCAGCTCGAGGACAAGGAAGGTGAGTAACACCTTATTAAAGTTGTACCTTACAGAAAAGGATTTAGTTGCAAGAGGAATGGCAAGGATAACGTGGGTACTCCAGGGGCCACGAACGAGGTGGCATCCCTGAAGGACGCGGTGTCCACGGCCGAACGTAATGCGGCCGCGGAGCATGCTGGGCGAGAGAAGCAGGAGGTGCAGGTGGCGGAGGTACAACAAGAGCTCCAGGCTCTCGTGGAAAAACATGAGAGTTTGGAGCGCGACTCGAAGACTCGAGAGTCCGAGCTTGCATCGGCTCTTGAGAGTGCCTAAGCCGCTAAGGCCGAAGCCCACAAGGCCCTCCAGGAAATCGAGGGGTTGAAGAAAATAGCGGCGGGTAAGGCATTTTTCAGGCAAAGCAAGCATGTGAATGTGAATTACCTATTACTTACCCGAATTTGAGGCTCTCCAGGAGCGTTCGCAAATCTGCCCCGCAGCGTGTCCGATGCTACCGCTTTCTACAGGGTCGAGGAGGGGAGCTCGACGGAGAAGGTCTTCTGGTCTCAGTATGCTGAGGCCAGACATCCGGTGCCCCTTAGCGACCAGCTGAAGCAGCTGGTCGAGCTCCACAAGGTGGCCGAACAGGCCATGAAGGGCCTCATAGTTCGGTTGTGGCCCAAGGAGGCCATGCCTGGGAGCTACTTCGGCCTGGTGCGGCGGCTGGTGGATGCTTGTCCATGGGTTGAAGTCATCAAGCACTCCGCCTGCATTGAAGGTGCCCATCGGGCCCTTGCCCGTGCAAAGGTGCACTGGGGCAGGATGGACGCTGAGAAGCTTGTGACGGACGCGCCACCGACGGGCAAGGAGTATCGCACGCCCGAAATGTATTGTAAGGGTGTCCTGAAGGGCACCCGCATGATTGCGGGTGAGTGCTCCAAAGATGTAATATTTGAGTAGACTCACATTTTGTTATCCTGTGCGCTGAAAACTTTGTTCATGTGCGCTAAGCAACGCTTGTTAATTTAAAATATTACCTTCTGTGCGGCCGTTTATCAAATCTGAGAGATGGCAAGTCATCGGCTTCAGCCCCCATGCCACGAGCGCTGGGGTGTTCGGGATAAACTTGAGCACTCTTGTTCCCATTTTTGGGTCCATCTAGGGAGGCGCTCAACACAACGAACGAGGCAACCGGACTTATAATGCTTGAACACTCTCACTTAGCCATAGAATTCTATAATTTTAAATTTCGGCGAAGCCCCTAGTGTTTGGAAGGCCGAATTCAGGGCGCTATCCACGCCTTGGCCGGACAAAGCCGGTTCCTCGCTCTAAGCGGCATAAGTCTTTAGGGACTCGAAAAAAACCTCTCGAACAGCAACCGGCTCTTGCCTCATCATGACGGTTAGTTTTAGCTTTCTCCACTGAGGCGCTCGCCCAGCTCAACTGGGGCGCAATCACAGTGGTTCTCCCAGCGCTACCTTAGCCGATACAACGGAACGTAAGGTACCAAAACATGGGAGCCGGGCAAACCCAACTATTGACCCAAGACATGATTCGGAGCCGATGCATATAATGCTATAAGTTCGGGGTGCCGCACTTGTGAAAGTGTTCAGACTTATCACACCATAACGTGGGGAACTTAAGCCCCTGGTGTATTTGGCCGTACCAAAGTGTACGGATGCAACATGTCATAAATGAACATATGTATAAGAAAGGAATGCAATTATAAGCAAAAAAGTGATGCATTGTTTATTCAAGAAATACTGCCATGAACGCAGAACTATACAAATAGTGCGGTAGGCAAGGGATGGGACTATTAAACATGCCCCCCTCCAGGGGTAGGCTGCGGAATGGTGTATAAAACAGATTTAATGCTCGTAATGGAGACCACCTGGATACTCGTCGTAGCCTTTCTCCTTCACTGGCTGTTGCATCATGAGTTCGGTAGGTCTACTGCCGGACAGGGCCTCTGGTGAACGGAGTCCTATGGATAAGAGGAAAAAGAAGGAAAAGGGAAGAAAAAAAAAGATGACACACTTGGGAGCCCCTGGTGTGGTTAAGCCGCATTCTGGGCCTGTCGTGGTCGTGCCCCTCCCCCTATGCCCATGGTATCTCCAGAGCGTAATGATGTGCGCGAAGGACCAGTCTTGCAATTTTGCAAGGGCTGGGGTTGGGGCCGCATTGCTACGCGTGCTCGGAACGTGCCAGGTGGTCTTGTTGTAGGTTACTCCGGGCGCGTTTAGCCGTGTCCGGTCGCTTAACGGACGGACTCAAGAATTGCCTTAAGAGGCTGCACTGTACTTCTGCCGCGAGAGCCGCTGTATGTTCCTCCGTTCGGAGAGAGCGTTCAGTGTTTCCGTTGACCATGATGACGGGCCTGGAATCTTGAGCTTGAGGTATGCATAGTGCGACACCGCGTTGAACTTTGCAAACGCGGTCCGTCTGAGCAGAGCATGATAGCCGCTGCGGAATGGAACTATGTCGAAGATTAACTCCTCGCTTCGGAAGTTATCCGGTGATCCGAATACCACTTCCAGTGTAACTAAGCCTGTACAATTGGCCTCTACACCCGGTATGACGCCTTTGAAGGTCGTCTTTGTGGGTTTAATCCTTGAGGGGTCTATGCCCATTTTGCGCACTGTATCCTGATAAAGCAGGTTCAGGCTGCTGCCGCCGTCCATCAGGACTCTGGTGAGGTGAAATCCATCGACGATTGGGTCTAAAACCAATGCGGCGAATCCACCGTGGCGGATGCTGGTGGGGTGGTCCCTTCGATCAAAAGTGATCGGGCAGGAGGACCATGGGTTGAACTTTGGGGCGACTGGCTCCATCGCGTATACGTCCCTGAGTGCATGCTTCCGCTCCCTCTTGGGTATGTGGGTTGCGTATATCATGTTCACCGTCCGCACTTGTGGGGGGAAACCCTTCTGTCCTCTATTGTTCGGTGGTCGAGTCTCTTCCGCGTCATCGCTATGCAGCCCCTTGTCATTATTTTTGGCAATTAGCTTGCCTGCCTACTTGAATACCCAACAGTCCCTGTTGGTGTGATTAGCTGGCTTTCTGGGGGTGCCGTGTATCTGGCACGAGCGGTCGAGTATTCGATACAAATTGGACGGAACCGGAGTAGTTCTTTTGAATGGCTTTTTCCGCTGACCGGGTTTGGAGCCTCTGAATCCGGCATTGACTGTCGTATCCTCAGTATTGTCGCCGTTAATGCGGCGTTTGTGCTTGTTGCGACGCGACCTGCCGTTGCGGTCCTTGGTATCCGGACTGCCAGAATTTTTGCTGAGGTTGTTGCTGCGGGCAAGCCAGCTGTCCTCTCCCGCGCAGAAGCGGGTCATAAGTGATGTGAAGGCTGCCATGGATTTCGGCTTTTCCTCTCCCAGGTGCCAGGCAAGCCACTCATCGCAGATGTTACGTTTGAAAGCCGCGAGGGCCTCCGCATCCGGACAGTCGACGATTTGATTTTTCTTAGTTAAGAACCGTGTCCAGAATTGTCTGGCCGATTCGTCTGGCTGCTGAATTATATGGCTTAGGTCGTCAGCGTCTGGTGGTCGCACGTACGTGCCCTGGAAGTTATCAAGGAATGCGGCTTCCAGGTCCTCCCAACACCCAATTGATTTTAATGGCAAGCTGTTAAGCCAATGCCGAGCTGGTCCTTTAAGCTTGAGTGGGAGGTATTTGATGGCGTGAAGATCAAGATCGTGCCATAGAGATAACACGAGAGAGAGAGAGATCAAACACATGGCTACTGGTACATACCCACAGCCCCGAGGGTGAACTACTCCATCCTTGTCATGGAGAGCGTCGGGATGATGAAGATGGCCACCGGTGATGGGTTCCCCCTCCGGTAGGGTGCCGGAACGGGCTCCCGAGAGGTTTTTGGTACAGAGGCTTGCGGCGGCGGAACTCCCGATCTATCTTGATATTCGATGGTTTTAGGGTACGTAGGCTTATATAGGCGAAAGAAGTTGGTCGGAGGAGCCTCAAGGGGCCCACGAGAGGGTAGGGCGCGCCCAGGGGGGTGGGCATGCCCCCCCGTCTCGTGGCCTCCTTGATGATCTTCTGACGTGAACTCCAAGTCTCTCGGATCATATTCTTCCTAAAAACCACGCTACCGAAGGTTTCATTCCGTTTGGACTCCGTTTGATATTCCTTTTCTTCGAAATACTGAAACAGGCGATAAAACAACAATATGGGCTAGGCCTCCAGTTAATAGGTTAGTCCCAAAACTAATATAAAAGTGTATAATAAAGCCAGTAATCATTCGAAACAGATAATAAAATAGCATGAATGCTTCATAAATTATAGATACGTTGGAGACGTATCATTGCCCATAGTAGTTGCAGTTGTAGCTTGTGCTGGAGGGATATAGCGGTGGGCTGCTCACCCTTCCCTCTGCCCAGCATCGCCAGAGTCCGCCTCCTTCATTGCCCGCAGCAACATGTCGGTGGGCATGATACCCTTTCCTGGGGTTGCATAGCGCTGGTCCATGCGCTGCTTCTCCTCTGTCGCCTTCTTCCTCACCTCTTTTGATGCATCCACGAGCCCTTCTGCGCTGCTGTATCTCATGGCAATCTTCATGTAGTCGAGGAATAGGTTTTCGTCGCCACGAGCCGACCCAAAAAGCATGGCAACCCAGCCCTTGCCGTTGGGGAAGGGGTTCAGCCATGGGTCTGGCGTAGAGGAAGAATCAACCATGGATGTAGGTAAGTGAGGTTTTCGAGAGAGAGATAGAGTGAGCAGAGATAGAGTGAGCGGAGATAGAGTGAGTTGTTGGGCTACTTAAATGTTGGAGTGGAGGAAGTGCGGTGGAGTGTGACAGTGGGGAAGTGGTAGATTGAGTGATGAGAAATTGTGGTAGTTGTGCTGCACTTAAAGTCTTTGTTGAAACCCAGCAGATTGGAACTTGTGCTAAAACAGTGGAGTAGTTGTTAGTCAAAATGGACCAAAAAATCAGATTTCAGCAAAGCCCAAGTATAGAAACATTCAAATAAATGCAGATAGATGGATTCAAGCATAAGTTCAGACTTAAAATAAGCATAGTCTTCAACATAGATTTTTCAACAACCCAAACATAGATAGTTCATAAATGAGCATAGTCTTTAACATAGATTCAGGCAGCCACATTGCATCGTCTTCATTACGGTTGGTGCATCTCCTGAACTGCATCCTTCACTGCAATCATAAAGTTCAAAAAGTTCAGAACAAGACAAGATTCAAAACAAGACTAAGAACAAGATTCAGGGCAATATTCAGCACAAGACAAGCAGATTCAGAACACCACAATTTTGTCAGAAACTACCGCATTGAACTAATCCCAATCTTGTCTTCCTTCTGCTGCAGCCAGGATCTGAGTACATCTCTTCCTTGTTGCTTGGAATCGATGGAAAGATTCCCCATCTCTGGCCCACCAGATGATTAGTTCATCTATGATGTTGGTTCCTTATGGGAACACCTCCTTGAACTGCTTCACGTCATTCTGGTTGCGTTCCGCCATAATCATGGCAACAATCCTCTAGCATCGCTCATGTGCCTGTGCTCGATGGTTGGCCCTCCTTTCAGCCCTCCTTTCAGCCCTTCTTTCATCCCTAGCAACCTTGTCTTGTTCATCAACTACCTCTCCTAACTGTGGATCCATCAGTGGCGGCTAGGTTTTGGTCAAGGGGAATGAGGTGCAGGGATCCAGTGGTTTCTGGTGGCCTCTCTTATGTAGACAGTGTGACGGGCTTGGTGGGTTAGTTAGGTCCAACACGGAAGCCCACCATAAGGCCCACGTTAGACGTCAAATTGGATAGAAGTATAGTCAGGTTTAGTCAGGTTCACACAAATTCAGACAGACACAAATTCAGAAAAGTACAGACAGGTTCAAAACAAAGTGAAACAGGTTCTAAACTAATTCAAATAGGTTCAAAGAGAGAAGTTCTACCTTTTTATAGTGTCAGTTACCACTTGCATAGAAATAACACTTTAATTTGCTGCTTGCAAACCTCTTCCTTTTGGTACCAGTCAAAACATCTGAAGTTGCAGCAACAGATCTTGGTGCACTGAATCCCTTGCCTCTCCCTCCACCTGTAGGCCTACCCCTTTTAGCTATTGTAGTAGGAGCTGGTGCAGATGCAGCATGAGCTGGTGCTCTTGCATGTGGTGCTGGTGCTGATGCAGCAGTAGCTGGTGCTCTTGCAGTAGGGGCTGGTACTCTTGGAGTTTCTAATGGAGCAGTTGGAGCAGGTGCATAAACTGCCATGTTTTCCTACATTAAAGGTCCAACTTCACTTACATTAGACTATGTAAAAGAAAACATTGCTCTGATGCTTGATAATTACCTGGTGTTTGTTTTTCATCATTTCCAGTTTAGGCCTAAGAGTCTTATTGCAACTTGTATAATTGTGTCCTTCCAACTAATGTCTACTACACAACCTTCTTCTTGTAGACGTTGTTGGGCCTGCAAGTGCACAGGTTTGTAGGACAGTAGAAAATTTGCCTCAAGTGGATGACCTAAGGTTTATCAATCCGTAGGAGGCGTAGGATGAAGATGGTCTCTCTCAAACAACCTGCAACCAAATAACAAAGAGTCTCTTGTGTCCCCAACACACCCAATACAATGGTAAATTGTATAGGTGCACTAGTTCGGCAAAGAGATGGTGATACAAGTGCAATATGGATGGTAGATATAGGTTTTTGTAATCTGAAAATATAAAAACAGCAAGGTAACTAATGATAAAAGTGAGCGTAAACGGTATTGCAATGGTAGGAAACAAGGCCTAGGGTTCATACTTTCACTAGTGCAAGTTCTCTCAACAATAATAACATAGATAGATCATATAACAATCCCTCAACATGCAACAAAGAGTCACTCCAAAGCCACTAATAGCGGAGAACAAACGAAGAGATTATGGTAGGGTACGAAACCACCTCAAAGTTATTCTTTCGGATCGATCTATTCAAGAGTTCGTACTAGAATAACACCTTAAGACACAAATCAACCAAAACCCTAATGTCACCTAGATACTCCATTGTCACCTCAAGTATCCGTGGGCATGATTATATGATATGCATCACACAATCTCAGATTCATCTATTCAACCAACACAAAGTACTTCAAAGAGTGCCCTAAAGTTTCTACCGGAGAGTCAAGACGAAAACGTGTACCAACCCTTATGCATAGGTTCATGGGCGGAACCCGCAAGTTGATCATCAAAACATACATCAAGTGGATCACGTGAATATCCCATTGTTACCACAGATAAGCACGGCAGACAAACACCAAGTGTTCTCAAATCCTTAAAGACTCAATCCGACAAGACAATTTCAGAGGGAAAACTCAATTTGTCAGAAGAGAGTAGAGGGGAGAAACATCATAAGATCCAACTATAATAGCAAAGCTCGCGATACATCAAGACCATGACATAGAGAGAACACGAGAGAGAGAGAGAGAGAGAGAGAGAGAGAGAGAGAGATCAAACACATAGCTACTAGTACATACCCTCAGCCCCGAGGGTGAACTACTCCCTCCTCGTCATGGAGAGCGCCGGGATGATGAAGATGGCCACCGGTGAGGGATCCCCCCTCCAGCAGGGTGCCGGAACAGGCTCCCGAGAGGTTTTTGGTGGCTACAGAGGCTTGCAGCGGCGGAACTCCCAATCTACACTACTAGGGAAAAGGCTAGCAGCAGCGCGGATTTTAGGTGTATCAGTAGCGCGGGGAGTGGCGCTACTAATATAAGGCGCTACAGCTAACACATAGCAGTAGCGCGTGCTCACCGGCGCTACTGCTACACAAGTGTAGCAGCAGCACGGTTAGTCGAAGCTCGCTACTGCTAGTAGCTCTAGCGCGCTTTGCCTGGACGCGCTACTGCTATCGCGGCTCTGCTGCTAACTTTTGTACACTCGCTACTGCTAATTTAAGTAGTTTTTTGCTTTTTTTCCAGCATATTTGTTTTGTATTTGAACGGGCTTTATAGAAGAATCTTTAGCACATAGAAATGTCATCATGATACACATACAAATGCCTGCGAGGCAACAAATGTAATCATAGCATATACATACAAATAGTCTCATCATAATCATCATCCAACACAAAGTGGTATCTTGTCATCATCTCGAAAATAGCGATACATGCAAGTCTCGAATACTTGCAACTACAACAACGTCATCCATCTAAACAAAGGTATATGCAAGAAGAGCTATCACTATGAGTGAGAGCGGAACTATGTAGTACATGAGTGGCGGTTACGAGTCCTCTCTCGCGCTAGCGTGAACCTCAAGTAACTAGCTTCTCCTTCTTGTCTGCTTTTGAAGCCTTTATGGCTGGCGCCCGTGAACCCATTCACTTGCGCCTGACACTCATGCCACTCAGCAATTCCATCTCACCATCAAGAAACTAGGTACCTGTTAGAGATGCATGTTCATGAAGAAGATGTACAATCATATATATGCAACAAAATATACTAGAGCAACACCGAAAAAGAAAGGGTTAGCAACTAGATGCAACATACAGTATGCAAATTAATTAACTAGAGGTACGTAGGTCATCGTACGCAAACTAACAAAGTAGCGTTACGCAAGTTCGGCAGGGACCATGGACATCACAAAGTTTCATCGCTACAAAAAGTATGCAAGTTCAACCGACACATATCATCATCATCGACATCATAAATCACTAGAAGTTCCATCCTTCCATATCATCGAGGATGAACCCTAGCTTCTTGAACGGCGTGAGTCTAGACGTTGTATGCCTATGCGAGTTCGGAAGTCAGCTCGCGATATAGGGCCGTGGTGGAACATCTCCTTCTCATCGACGACTTATTTCATGATGATCGTCGCAATGTTGCTTTGGATGCGAAAGAAGTCATCTCCAAGTTTATAATCCGCTTCTCCATGAGATTCTAGCCACTTGTGGATATGATCATCATTTCTGCTTCTCATGCAAAGCTTTTGGTGATCCGTGTTGAACTGAATCATGAGATGGACGATGTAGAATCCATCCTTCTTGCTTGGTTTTGGGACATGGATGCAGGAGAAGTTAGTTTTATGCGCGAAATCCATCTTCTTCTTCCTTTGTTTCCTGATCTGCACGTGGCCACCTCTAAAGCTGAAGCCTTGGAGAGCATCATCTAGAATATTCATTATGTGGGTGTAGTCTTTTTTCTCGTAGTCTTTGGAAGGGTCAAAATACACGGCGTGGGAGACTTGCGGGTAAAGAACGATAAGGATGGCGTGCCCGTTGCTGCGGGGAAAAGACACCTCAAATTATTCCCCATATGAGAGAGAAGGAATGATTGAAATGTACGAAAGGGTTGTTTGGAACTGACTTACTTTGGATGATAAGGCACGAGGACAATTTCCCGGTCCTTATTCTGTACCATGAAGTTTTGGAGGTACTCCCTAGCAGTTTCACGCTCAAAGTCGCCGAGACTCAAGAAAGACTTGTGCATGTAGTATGGATCCACCACACAGATTTGTGAGACTTCTTCACTCTTCATGACGGAGCTCATATGTAGCACAAAAAGGCGGACGATTGTAAAATCGAGCCGCCTTGTTAGAAACATCTCAAAGATATGGTCAAACCGCAGGAAGAACACCCCCGCGGGCCGTGTCTCGACGTAGCACTTCCCCTCAGGCACACGAGCCGCGTATGTCGGATATCCTGGATCCTTTGAGGCTAGTAGGCTTTTCTCAGTCGACAGCACATGGTCGTGCAGTCTCCTAAGATCCCCTGATAGTGCTTCCAGCGGTTTCGGCGGTAGCATCGGCTCTCCCGTGAGATGGAACATGACCACACCTTTCATGGGTACACGCTCTTCAGAATGCATCGTCTGGCTGCTATGTGCTCTGGATTGTTTGGAGGCAGTTATCTTCCCTGATCTCTTCCTCTCCTTTTTCTTGGGCACACCTTCCAGACCCTTCCTTAACCCCTGCCCCAGTGTTCCCAGGCTAAGTACTGTACGACCCTCGCGCCCGGCTAGTTGAGCCTATGTTGAGGCGGCATCTTCAGGCGTGTCCTGTGAGGATTTCATGAAGAGAGACTTTTTGCAATCCCTGCTACGCCCCTGCCCTGGCATATCATCCATATCCTCATTAGCAAGCTGATAGGCCGATTCGTCATATGGTTGACTCATCATATCTATGTCACAGTTATACGCGTTTGTATTGAGGAAATCCATAGGGTCGATCTCCGTCTCATCATCCATTCTCTGTTCTACAGGAGAAATTACATCAGCCAGTACTATTGCACCCCCTTCATCATGTCGTCCGCCGCTCTCACCTGGCACTACAGGAGCTGGTAATTGCGTAGGCGGGGTGGTGGTCTCCGCACATGCTTGTTGATGTGTGGTTATTGGTGTGCTCTCGGCCGGCTCCAGACGAATAAGATTCTTCGGCCATAGCAGCACCCAACCCTTGCAGCTTCCAATCCGCGGAGGGGTCTCGTTGTCCGCTCCCACATGCTGTACTGGAGGAGGCAAATCCTCGTGCCCCGATTTCACACTGGTCAAGCTAACCCTGAAGTGCCCAGCGGGGATCGGCTGGTTGTGGAACGTGGGTTGCGAGGGGTCCATTATCATCCCCTTTCCCACATCCACCTTTTGGCCTTTGATCAAGTAGAGTATGGTGCACGGGGTTTCTTTCGCCTGCAAACACATATGTCTGTGGCGTAAAACAACCGAAAGGCAACCAAAATGGAATATTATATATATATATATACATATGTTGGTGCGACATGTAATTACCGTGACGGCATCGAGCTCAGCCAAAGACGAAGGCCCACCTAGCGCGCCTGAGACTGAGTACGGGCTGCTATGAGCGGGAGCAGCTGCGAGAGGAGGCCCGGTTGCATGAGCAAGTGATGGTGCGATGGTGTTGTTGTTCATGGAGTTGCTCCAGACGAAACTGGGCAACGAGAAATCATGTACCGTCTTGTCTGGATTTTCCTTCGTCCAGTTGATGATAACTGGAACCAAGTTAGTAGCGAAATCATTTCCAAACATGACATGTCCAAAACATGACATATCCACATATCACATGTCCAGTTCAAATTTGCATATAGATTCAGCTAATTTTGAAACCTATCTAAATTCATAACTAAATAGATAACCTAATTAACATACTTCCCTAACTAAAACCTAAGTAAATTAACTGAAGAACCCTAGCAGTGAGAGAGGGGAGGGGGTTACAGAGGGTGCAGGGGCAAGGAGGCAGGCCCGACGACGGTCGTGGTTGGGAGGGGAGGAAGCAGAGGAGGGAGGCGAGGGCCGACGGGTCGGGGGCGAGCGCGCCTGGGTCGAGGGCGAGCGCCGGCGCCAGGGTCGGGGGCGAGCGACGGGGGAAGAGAGAGTGGGGATTTGGGGGGAAAAGGCGGGATGAAGCAGGGATAGTGAGAATTTTGGGTTAAGTGGACGTAGCAGCAGCGCATTTGGACAAAACGCGCTGCTACTACCTTCAGTAGCTGTAGCGGTTTATACGAAATGCGCTACTACTACCTTCAGTAGCTGTAGCGGTTTATACGAAATGCGCTACTACTACTACCAGTTTTCCTTTTTCTTTTCCTTTATTTTCTCCCACTTTTATTTCCCGAGAGCAGTGAACGAAGGGAGGGCGATATATATTGCATCATTTGACGGTTAAATATGTATGCAAAATAGGAACATATATATTACATCATTGGATCCATGCATAATAATGGCTAAGTGTGTATACAAAATAGGAACATATATATATATATATATATATATATATATATATATATATATATATATATATATATATTACATCATTTGACCGATAACATACGGTTCCTCAGCGCTGACGTTTTCGTTTTTGAGTCATCTTCTTTCCCTTCTTGTTCGTCGAAGAATAATTGAGCCCCTCATTGTGACTTTGCCTTTTCCATGGAGTACGATTTTTCTTAGGTAATGTAGTATTGATTCTTCTTTTGACGTATACTTCATCATCATCGTCATCTTCCCTCATTGGGTTGCCGTATTGATCATAGTCTTCCTCGTTGGCGACTCCATCCATTCCAATGATGTTCCTTTTGCCTCTCCTCACGACAACACGACTGGGATTGCATGGGTCGGTTATGAAGAAGCATTGTGTCACGTGCTTAGCGTGTACCCATGGCTCGTTTTTTGCGATAGGGTTCATGGTAGCCCTCTTGGCGTCGGGTATACTCATGGTAGTGAAAATCCGATTTTCTCTTTCGACATTCTTTTCCCATCTGACACGGAACATCGTCGTGTTGTGCAATCCAGAGTAGTCAAGCTCCCAGATCTCCTCGACCCTTCCATAAAATTGTTCAGTTGCGCCGTTGTCGCTACCGGTCATGCATTCCATCGTCACCCCTGAGTTCTGATCATCACTGTCCATATCTTTGGCCTCCGTGTAGAACGTGTATCCGTTGATATCATATGCCTGATAGGTTACGAGGTTGGGAGAGGGGCCATGTGCTAAGGCGTATATGAGCAATCCATCCTTAGAGCCCTCCTCCAGGGGATTAGCAATAATATGCTCTTTGAACCAATGCAGGAAAGTGGAGTTGTGCTCTCTAGTAACTTCGGTGTTCATCCTACATACCCCCCGGTCACGATACTTCTTTGCGATAATTTCTTTGTGCAGTGCCACGAAAGGATCTACCTCGTCTAGGTGTTGTAGCACTACCAAGTTTGCTCTGTCAAAGTTGCTGCGTCGATCTGAGTATGCCACGTGCAGTTCCCTGCGACCGTTGCAGTGACCATCTCCTTCGAGCCTCCCATCGTGCTTGTTAACGGGCAAACCAACACTAACACCAGGCGGTTGGTCTGCGCCATATAGAAAATTCTCACAAAAAGAGATGCACTCTTGTGTCAAATAGCCCTGGATGATGCTTCCATCCGGACGGGACATGTTACGAACGAATCCTTTGATGATCCCATTCATCCTCTCAAACGGCATCATGTTGTGCAGGAATGACGGCCCCAGGTCTATTATGTCATCCACAATATGGACACACAAATACACCATCATGTCAAAGAACGCGGGCGGGAAGTACATCTCAAGCTCATTCAGTATCACAACGATCTCTTCCTGTAGCCTTCGGAGCTGCTTCACACTGATCGACTTTCGAGAGATGACGTCGAAAAAGTTGTAGAGACCAATAAGCGTGTCACAGACGTGCTTGTCCATTATCCCTCTAAGGGAAACAGGTAGTATCTGCGTCATCATCACATGACAGTCATGAGACTTCATCCCGCTGAACCTTTTCTTGTCCGTGTCTAGATATCTGCTTATCTTGCCACAGTAACCGGAACTAACTTTGACTCCGGTAAGGCACTTAAAGAATTGATTGATCTTAGCCTGACTTAAGGTGAAGCAAGAAGGGGGGCAATAACCCTCTTTCTTTATTTTCTTGCCCTTCTTCTCCCGTGCCTCTGTCTCCGTCTCTGTCTTGTCTGACATTTTATGGGGCGGCATGTGCAGATCTTCCCTGATTTTCAAATCTTGCAAGTCTTTTCTTGCCTTCGGCCCATCCTTGGTCTTATCCGGCATGTTCATCAGTGTTGCGAGAAAGCTCTCAAGGACATTCCTACAGATCAAGGCAATGAGGTGTATCGAGTTTGTGCCAGTACTCCAAGTCCCAGAACACAAACCTCGTCTTCCATACCTTCAGCAGCGGCTCCGGCACCTTTCTCATCGTCTTTCCCGGTGCGGGGCACTCCTTCCAGTTTTTCAACAGCTCATCGATTTTGGCACCGCTCCACTTACGTGGAGGTCCTCGATGCTCAGCGTGACCATTGAATAGATCTCCACGGTTTCTCCACGGGTCATCCTGTTCAAGCCATCTTTGATGCCCCATGTACACGATTTTCCCAGACCCGCCATCTTTCCTTGACGTTAGCTGCTGAGACGTCGTATCATCCATGCACCGCGTGCATCCGCAATATCCATGGCACACCTGGCCTGCCACATATCCGTAACCGAGATAGTCGTGCACTGTCATGATCAGCGCGGCTCTCATGTTGAAATACTCGCCTTTCCTGGCGTCCAATGTCTTGGCGGGTGTTTTCCATAACGTGTCTAACTCCTCTTGAAGTAGCCCCAGATACAAATTAATATTATTTCCTGGTTGTTTCGGCCCTTGAATAAGCATGCTCATGTGAATGTACTTCGATTTCATGCACAACTAGGGGGGAGGTTGTACGTCCATACAAACACGAGCCATGTGCTATGTTTGGTGTTCTGGTTGCCAAACGGATTCATGCCATCGGTACATGCGCCGAGCATGATGTTCCTTGCATCACATTCAAAATACCGATAGAAGCTGTTCAATGCTCTCCACTGGCTTCCATCCTTCACGTGTCTCAGCTTCGGATCATCTCCATCGTCGGGCTTCTTCCTCTCCGTGTGCCAGCGCATTAGCTTTGCTACCTTGGGATCTACAAAATACCTCTGGAGACGGGGAGTGATCGGTAAGTACCATACAACTTTCTGGGGACATTTCTTCCCGGCCTTCTTGTATCGAGAAGCATTGCACACCGGACAACTTGTTTTTTCCGCGTGCTCCTTCCGATAAATTATGCAATCATTGATGCATGCATGGTATCTAACGTGTGGCAGATCAAGAGGGCACACGATCTTCTTGGCTTCATCAACACTAGTAGGACATAGATTACCCGCGGGAAGAACATCCTTTAGGTACTTGAGATGCTCATCGAGGCTAGTGTCGGTCCATTTGTTTTTAGCCTTCGTCTTTAGGAGTTGGAGCGTGAAACTCAAGCGGGTCACCTCAGGATTTCAACCATCATACAATGGAGTGTTCGAGTCTACCACCAGTTGCTCCAGCTTAGACTCCTCTCTAGAAGCAGCTCTCTCAGTAATCGTCTCCTTGCGAAGCAATGCTTGAACATGAGGGTCCCGCACGATTGAACATAGTACCGACGAACTCTGCTGCGTGGAGTCCATGTCGTTCTCTCCGCCACCATGTTTGGCCCCTTCTCCTCCGCCATGTCCGGCCCCTTCTCCACCGCCATGTTCGGCCTCTTCCCCGCCGCCATTATCGATCATCTCTTCGTCTTGCCCCGTGTCATCATTGCATGCCCCGTCGGCATCCTCAACATCGTCATCCTCATCTTCAGTTATCCACCGAGTATAGCCATCCATGAAACCAGTCATGAGCAGGTGCGCTTCGACACGACCATCGTCATAGGGGTCGAGCCAAACTATTCCTTTGCATTTTCAACACGGACATAAAACCTCTGTCAGGTTATTTTCTTTCATGTCCTGCACCGCCGACCGCAACCACCTATCCACCATCGTTCCACTGACCATCACAAACATCTGCACGGTAATAATAAAACAAATTGATTATAAAAATGCGTGCATGCATCAAAGTCATACAACATTCGGCATGACCTTCCCTAAAAATAGGACATATATGGATCTAGAGTTTGCCCGGAATTCGCGAAACAGAAATAAATCGACATTTTGGCAAAACATAGGTAACTCAAAAGCACAATTTGGCATTGAGGGATTCCTGGACTAGGGGGTGTCCGGATAGCCGAACTATCATCGTCGGCCGGACTCCAAGACTATGAAGATGCAAGATTGAAGACTTCGTCCCGTGTCCGGATGGGACTTTCCTTGGCGTGGAAGGCAAGCTTGGCGATGCGGATATGTAGATCTCCTACCATTGTAACCGACTCTATGTAACCCTAGCCCTCTCTGGTGCCTATATAAACCAGAGGGTTTTAGTCCGTAGGACGAACAACAATCATACTATAGGCTAGCTTCTAGGGTTTAGCCTCCTTGATCTCGTGGTAGATCTACTCTTGTACTACCCATATCATCAATATTAATCAAGCAGGAGTAGGGTTTTACCTCCACCGAGAGGGCCCGAACCTGGGTAAAAACATCGTATCCCTTGTCTCCTGTTACCATCCGCCTAGACGCACAGTTCGGGACCCCCTACCCGAGATCCGCCGGTTTTGACACCGACATTGGTGCTTTCATTGAGAGTTCCTCTATGTCGTCATTTATAGGCCCGATGGCTCCTTCGATCGTCAACAATAACGCGGTCCAGGGTGAGACTTTTCTCCCCGGACAGATCTTCGTATTCGGCAGCTTCGCACTGCGGGCCAATTCACTTGGCCATCTGGAGCAGATCGAAAGCTACGCCCCTGGCCATCAGGTCAAATTTGGAAGTTTGAACTATACGGCCGACATCCGCGGAGACTCGATCTTCGACGGATTCGAGCCACGGCTGAGCGCGCCGCACTGTCACGATGGGCATGATTTAGCTCCGCTGCCGGACAGTGCCCTGGAGGCCGCACAAGAGTCCGCTCTGACCCTTAGCTCGGAGCCGACGCCGCCAATCGAGGATGGGTGGCTGGACACCACCTCGGGGGCTGCTACCTCTATGGTGATAGAGCCGAATACCGACCCTGTCCCTTGTGAAGCTCGTCACTCCAAGGTGTCGGACTCCTCTCTGGACCCCGAATCTTCCGTGCCCCTGCCAATCGAATCCGATTGGGCGCCGATCATGGAGTTCACCGCTGCGGACATCTTTCAGCACTCGCCTTTCGACGACATCCTGAATTCGCTAAAGTGTCTCTCTTTATCAGGAGAGCCCTAGCCAGACTATGGTCAGAACGGTTGGGATGCGGACGACGAAGAAATTCAAAGCCCACCCACCACCCACTTTATAGCCACTGTCGATGACTTAACCGATATGCTAGACTTCGACTCCG
Organism: Triticum timopheevii; assembly: GCA_963921465.1. Classification (NCBI taxonomy): domain Eukaryota; kingdom Viridiplantae; phylum Streptophyta; class Magnoliopsida; order Poales; family Poaceae; genus Triticum; species Triticum timopheevii. The sequence continues at coordinate 579,488,265 of OY997268.1, forward strand.
AAGACATCGACGGTATGGACTTCGATGCCGGAGACGACCAAGAACCAGCACCCACAGGGCACTGGAAGGACATCTCAACTCATGATGTATATATGGTGGATACACCTAAAGGAAGCGATAACGAGGAACAACGGGACGCTGTGAAGGATAATTCCCTCGAAAAACAGCCGAAACAACGACGCAAGCACCGTCAAAAGTCCCGCCTCGACAACGACAGCACCCATATAGACCCAGCCATAGAGCAGGGCGAACCGGTGGACGACGAACATGCCCCCGAGCAACTATCCGAACAGGATGAATTGGATAAGCAATCCATCCCCGGCGAAAACAACAGTCCGGATGATCTCACGCCGGACACATCGTTGGAGCAGAAGAACCTCCACAAAAGGCTCGTCGCCACTACACGAAGTCTGAAGAAGCAGAAGCGGAAGCTCAAAATAGCGGAAGACGTACTCAGAATGATATGGAGCAAAGTACTCAAGACCGCAGACAAATATGGCGATAGTCGCCAAGCAAAAAGCTACATGAAGCGCAAACTACTGCCCGAATTTGATGAGGAGGCCGTAGAGCCCCCACAATCAAAAAACAAAGAGGCCGCCTGGTCGGATAGACGACCACATGGCAAACAAAGAGTGGCAAGCGGCGCCGCACTGAAGCCGACACGTGATCCATATAAGGATCCTCACAAAGAAGACGGCCCGATCAGGTCCATCTATGGGCCAAGAAAGCAAGCTCCAGAAAGCAAAACAACACGTCAAGTATTCAAAAATGACGGCACACCCAAATACGGGGGCGCCGCACACCCCCTATGTTTCACCGATGAGGTGCTGGATCATGAATTTCCAGCGGGATTCAAGCCCGTAAACATAGAGGCATACGACGGAACAACAGACCCCAGAGTCTGGATTGAGGATTACATCCTGCACATACATATGGCTAGAGGAGATGACCTCCACGCCATAAAATACCTACCCTTCAAGCTCAAAGGGCCAGCCCGGCATTGGCTCAAAAGTCTCCCAGAAAATACCATTGGTAGTTGGAAAGAGCTCGAGAATGCGTTTCGGGCAAATTTTCAGGGGACTTATGTCCGCCCTCCGGATGCAGACAATTTAAGTCACATAACCCAACACCCCCGAGAGTCAGCCCGCAAATTCTGGAACAGGTTCCTCACCAAAAAGAACCAAATAGTTGACTGTCCGGACGCCGAAGCCTTAGCAGCCTTCAAACATAACGTCCGAGACGAATGGCTCGCCAGACACCTCGGCCAGGAAAAGCCAAGAACAATGGCCGCACTAACAAGCCTCATGACCCGCTTTTGCGCGGGAGAGGATAGCTGGCTGGCAAGATGCAGCACCAGCGACCCAAGTACATCCGAGGTCAGGGATGGAAATGGGAAACCACGACGCAGAAAGGACCAGCGCCGAACTAAGGGAAACGGCCCAAAGAGCACGGCAGTCAACGCCGGGTTCAAAAGCTCTCGGTAGAACAACAAAACACTGCCTCTCAAGGACAACAGCGACGAGCTATCCAACCTAAACAAAATCTTGGACAAGATATGCCAAATCCACAGCACCTCCGGGAAGCCTGCAAACCATACCCACAGAGATTGTTGGGTCTTCAAACAGTCCGGCCGACTTAATGCCGAACACAAAGGGCTCGAAACACCAAGTGAGGACAATGACAAACTCCACAAGCAGAGCACCGGCAAACAAAGGAATTTCCCACAAGAGGTCAAAACAGTAAACTCACTTCATGTGACAACAGGCAAAAATAGAGCGGCGCCCATTAAAATACGCGCCGCACGGTCCACCCCAGTGGAGTCCCGACACTGGATGTCAAAACCAATCACTTTCGACCATCAGGATTACTCCGGAAGTATCCAGAACGCAGGATGGACTGCCCTGATATTAGATCCTATAATCGACGGACTACAATTTACACAAGTCCTAATGGACGGCGGCAGTGATCTAAACCTACTATATCAGGATACAATCCGCAGAATGGGGATAGACCCAACCAAAATACGCCATAGCAACACCTCCTTTAAAGGAGTGATGCCAGGCCCATATGCCCATTGTACGGGCTCTCTACCACTAGAAGTTGTGTTCGGCTCATCCGACAACTCCCATCGCGAAAAGTTAGTCTTCCACATCGCCCCATTTAAAAGTAGCTATCAAGCACTATTGGGACGCGAAGCTTTCGCCCGCTTTAACGTAATACCGCATTATGCATCTCTTACACTTAAAATGCCCGGTCCACGCGGCATAATCTCATTAAAGGGAAACCTCGAGTGTTCCTCAAATACGGAAGAAAGTGAGACTGCTTGACAGCCGCACATTAATCCGGCCTTGCCGATCAAAGCACCCAAACAGGTCATTCAGACCCCGGACACGGTTAGGCGAGTCTGGCACAAATAAACAAGGGGCTTACTAGCCGCGTCCCCCCTTAAAAGGGGCTGCACGCATGTACAATAAGAGACAATAAAGCTCAATTTTATTTGTTTTTTGACTTATATTCTGTCTATACATTTTTCGCATGATCCCTTTTTCAAACTAAGTTCTTCTCTTTTACAGATGAACACCGTGCTACGCCCGTCCAGGATACGGCACAACAGAGACACAGGCGCAGACGTGCAATAGGGACCCGTTGCAAGGATTCTTTTCAGATTAAGACCCTGCGTAAACCTTTCTTACTGTCTCTTGTTGATACACATCCCCCAGTTTCGCACCATAACCGAGGAGGAAGCTGGCGTTTTGGCATCGGCCGCGTCAGAAATTTTTGCGTGTATCTAGACACTAGGGGCTTAGGGCATTGTTCTGCCCGTTTTCATAAAAGACCGAATACCTTAGGGAGTGTTCGTCGTCTCGAATTAGGCCTTATATGCATCAGCTCCGAATCATGTCTTTGGTCAAATGTTGGGTTTGCCCGGCTCCTGTGTTTTGCTGCCTTACGTTCCGCTCTATCGGCTAACGCGGCACCAAGAGAACTACTGCGATTGTGCCCCGGTTCGTCCAGGTGAGCACCTCAGTAGAGAAAGCCGAAAACTGACTATCATGATATGGCGAGAGACTGGTCAACCACTCGATCGACCACCGGAATGTTTAGAATTCCTCCGCTTTAACGAAGGACCATTTCCCGGTCAGGCACATACGCGCCCCGAAATTCGGAGAGCGCAGTGCCCCTTGGGGCTATATAGTAGCCCCACCATCGAACTCCTATGGCTAAGTGAAAGTGATAAAGCATTATAGTCCGGTTGCCTAGTTTGCTATGCTATCACCTCCTTCACGGGACCAAGACGTTGGATTAAGTGTGAAAAAGCGCTTTTTTGCAAACACCACCGCACTATGTGCGTGGGGGCTGAAGCCGAAGACTGCCATCTTTCAGGTCATATACACATATACGTTAACGGTCGCACAGGAGGTATTTCAACACTTGAACGCACAAGTATAAAAAGCCCTTATATTATATTTGAAACATGGTTTCACAAATCATACATGTCATTTGAACATAATATTTTTCGAGCACTGCGTCTCTATTAAACGAGCGCCCTGCAGGACTTCCTCAAAATAGTGCTCGGCTGGTAATCGGCTCCTGTCCGAATCCTGGGATGCAACGTCGGTGGCCTCCATCTCTGCCCAGTATGTTTTGACATGGGCGAGAGCCATCCGTGCACCCACTATGCAGGCCGACCGCTTCGTCGCCTCGATATGCGGCACCGCATCAAGGAACTGCTGCACCAAGCCAAAATAACTCTTTGGCTCGGGCCTTTTGGGCCACAAATGAGCCATGACATCCTTCATGGCAAGTCCGGACAACCTATTCAGCTCAGCCCACTCGGCTAACCGATCGGTCAATGGAAGCGGATGCTCCGGACTATGGAATTGCGACCAAAAAAGCTCTTCCATTCCGTGATCCTTTTGGCCTGGAAGTGCGCGACTGCGTCTGCGGCACTCGCCGCCAAATTCAGATAAGCATCCTCCACACCCCACAACTGGCCCAACTGAGCATACTTCGGATCCGTGAACTTCCTACGCAGCAGAAAGGGCTTTCCAGCCGCAATATCCCCGGTCTGACGTAGCTCCTCCTTTATAGCTCTCATCGCGGAGCGGGCATCATTGGCTTCGGTGGTGGCCTTCTTCAGGCTCTCTTGCTCCGCTCGGCGTTCCATGTTAAGAAACTCGCAGCGGTCGGTAGCATCCTTCAGCTCCACGGCCATCTTGGCCATTTCCTCCCTGCTTCGGCTGTGAGCAGCCTGTTCGGCTTTTAGCTCTTCGGCCGCCTTCAAGGCAGCCGCATCACTTTTTCGGGCTTGCTCCTTGGCTTGGGCAAGCTCTGCCCGAAGGTCCTCCATAGCAGCGGCACCATCTACATGAAGCATACATGTAGTAAGGCACGGGCATCGAGCTCCCTTACCAGGTGTCCGTGGAGAAGCCACATACCTTGTGACTCGTCAAGTCGCTTATTGACAAGCGTGATGTCCACATCCGCAACGTCAAGTTGCCGCTTCAGTTCGGCAAATCTATCAGTCCGGCTGGCCACCGAACGCTCCGCCCCCTGAATAGGAAGGGCGACATCTTATAACTGAGATTATGATCCTCGGCACGCTGTCACTTTTGACAACGTACCGAGTCTCAGGGGCTACTGTCTATACAGGGTGCATTCTATATGCATAACTGTTAGGAGGTATATCATTTTCGCGTACCTCAAACCCCGTCAGTAAACTTTTGACGGCCTCATGCAACCCGCTCTCAGCGGATGAAATCCTTTCAATCACTGCACCCATTAACATACGGTGATCTTCTGAGATAGACGCCCGCCCGAGCAGATCCTTCAGCTCCCCCAACCGTACACCAGTTGGCGCCGAACTTTCCGGCCCCGCCGGACTCAGGGAAGCCCTCCGTGACGACACCTCAGGGTCGTCCGCCCCGCCCGACGGTGCGGCAGATGGAGGCGTTTCGCTCTCCATCATCTCCGGACGAAGATCCCCCGAAGACGAGCTCTGCTGAGAAGGGTTGAGATCCGAACTACAAGGTAATAACTTCGTTTATCTTCAGAAATAAAAACAGGGATGTCCCTTATTAGAAAACTCCCTTTTCTACTTGCGGCTCGCTAGAGGGCTGATTTCCTTGGGGAAATAGTGCGGCCGGGGCTCCTCCCGGCGCAGGACCCTCTGGTGAAGATTTCTTCCCCCGCTTTGAGGCCTTGGTCTCTGGATCTTCAGAAGCGGTCCTCTTCTCCCCTTGGAGGGGGGATTCTCGATCCCCCCTTCCTTAAGAGCCTCCTTAGCGGAGGCGGTAGCTTTCCTGTTCCCCCCCTTCGCCCTCTTCCAAAGGCGCAGCCTCCCGCATCTTGGTTAACACAGGATCCGGCGTGGTCTCAGGGAGGGGGGCCGGACACCTTATTAGTTTTGCTTTTGCTATCCATTCCTGTTCAAGGGACATCTCTTTAAAGGGCAAGTTTATGATAAATGTACGGATAGCATGTCCGGGCACATGGACTACTTACTTGAGTATCCGGGCGATTGCAGCTCAGACCTGCATCCTCGGTAAAGTCCGGACACACCTCTTGTGATCCGAAGAACAGTTTATATAGCTCCACGGGCGTCGCACCCATGAAGTGTTGGAGAGCTCGCGGTCCCTCCGGATTGAATTCCCACAGACGGAGGGGGCGACATTTGCAGGGCAGAAGGCGCCGAATCAGCATGACCTGTGCCACTACAACCAGATTGATCTCCCTCTCTTGGAGGTCTTGAATACGGCCCTGCAATAATGGAACGTCCTTGGACGGCCCCCAGTCAAGCCCTTTGTTGACCCATGACGCCGGCTGTTGTGGAGGGCCCGAACGAAAGGCAGGCGGCGCCACCCATCTGGTGCCCCTGGGAGCGGTAATATAGAACCACTCCTGTTGCCACAAACCAAGCTCCTCTTGAAAAATGCCCTCGGGCCATGGAGCGTCTACCCTCTTGCTTATAACTGCCCCTCCGCACTCTGCCTGCCGCCCCTCGATCATCTTCGGCTCCACGTTGAAGGTCTTGAGCCACAATCCGAAGTGAGGGGTAGTGTGGAGGAAGGCTTCGCATACAACAATGAACAATGAGATGTGGAGAATGGACTCCGGATCCAAGTCATGGAATTCCAACCCATAATAAAACATGAGCCCCCTCACGAAGGGGTCCATCGGGAAGCCTAAACCTCGACGGAAGTGAGACACGAACACCACGCTCTCACCAAGCTCGAGAGTAGGAATGACTTGCCCTTGGGCGGGCAGCCTATGCGAGATTTCGTCGGTTAGATACCTGGCGTCTCTCAGCTTTAGCACATCTTCTTCCGTGACGGAAGAAGGCATCTACCGGCATTGTAGGTCGGAGCCGGACATTGTCGAAGGTCCGAAGCGCCTGAATCTGGAGCCTTGGGTGTTGGAACTCGGGGCGAGGGGCGGATTCGATTGAAGATTGAAGAAAAGGAACAGGCCTTGGTCTCATTATAAAGGGGTTGAATACCAAGAGCCGTCCCCGTAACCGTTTGGGACTCGCCTTCGATGGAGGGGGCGTGCCAACGGGCGCGGTTGGGTTGCCCACGTCCGTATTGATGAGAATCCCGGAATAAGGGGACACGATCTCTGCTTTAACAAGACGTGCCAAGGAAACCGCTTCGCTAAACGCGCTGAGGTGGAACAATAAAACCAATTCAAGTAAAGGCTTGGCCGTGGTGTGACGTCATGCCGCGAAATACGTCAGCAGATTGAACTTGTGTAAATATTATTCTCTCTATGGTGGTATGTGGAACTTGTTTTGCAGAGCCGGACACTATCCTGGTGTTCAAAATCTTCTATGAATTATTCGGAGGAGGAACCCGCCTTGCAATGCTGAAGACAATATGCGCGTCGGACTCGTCGTCATTGAAGCTTGGTTCAGGGGCTACTGAGGGAGTCCTGGACTAGGGGGTGTCCGGATAGCCGAACTATCATCGTCGGCCGGACTCCAAGACTATGAAGATACAAGATTGAAGACTTCGTCCCGTGTCCGGATGGGACTTTCCTTGGCGTGGAAGGCAAGCTTGGCGATACGGATATGTAGATCTCCTACCATTGTAATCGACTCTGTGTAACACTAGCCCTCTCCGGTGCCTATATAAACCGGAGGGTTTTAGTCCGTAGGACGAACAACAATCATACCATAGGCTAGCTTCTAGGGTTTAGCCTCCTTGATCTCATGGTAGATCTACTCTTGTACTACCCATATCATCAATATTAATCAAGCAGGAGTAGGGTTTTACCTCCACCGAGAGGGCCCGAACCTGGGTAAAAACATTGTGTCCCTTCTCTCCTGTTACCATCCGCCTAGACACACAGTTCGGGACCCCCTACCCGAGATCCGCCGGTTTTGACACTGACAGGCGTCAACTCATGCCACACACACAATTTCCACAAACATATCACACACACATAAACATATTTCCATTTTGCAAAATCATGAAATTTTCATCACCTCTATCTCGAGATCGAGCACACGGTGGAGATGATGTTGTAGGGAGATCAAAAGTGCACAAAGCTCTTCTTGACAAAGATAGATCTAGTTAGGGGGCAAATAGGTCACTTAACTAAATCCTACATCTACCTAGCTACCTAGTTTGGGAGGAGACAACTCCAACTAGTAGAGGGGGAAGGAAAAAGAGAAAGGAGATGCATTAATGGAGGTGGTGTAGTTAGGTAGGAGTAATGAAGAGAGAGAAAGGTAGATAGAAGAGAGAGAGAGTAATGGGGGAGAAGTATTGAGGAAGAAGAAGAGTGAGAGAGAGAGCATGTGGGAGGTAGGGGAAAGGGAAGAGAGGAAGGGGAGGGGGAGGGACGGGTGGGGAAAAGGTGGTGGGTTGGTGCGGATTAGCAGTAGCGCGGGAGTTAAAACGCGCTGCTGCTAAGGAAGTAGCAGCAGCACGCTTTGGGCAACGGCGCTACTGCTAACCGGGACCAAAAATTGTGCCAATTTTAAATTTAGCAGCAGCGACCTCAGAAAAAGCGCGCTACTACTACATCCATAGCAGTAGCGCGGCTCGCGGCACCGCGCTGCTGCTAAATGGAGTTTGGTGGACACCGCCGGTCGATATTTGTAGCAGCGTGGTTTACACCAAGCGCGCTACTCCTAAAAACTTGTTAATAGCGAGTTTCCTGCACACGCGCTACTACTAATTAGCAGCAACGCTCCTTTTTGAGCCGCGCTGCTGCTAAGATTCTGTGTATAGGCTTTTCCCTAGTAGTCCTATCTTGTATTCGGTGGTTTTTGGGGTATATGGGAATATATAGGCGAAAGAAGTCGGTCGGGGGAGCCACGAGGGGCCCACGAGACAGGGGGCGCGCCCAGGGGGGTGGGCGCGCCCTCCTATCTCCCGGCCTCCTCGAAACTTCCCTGGCTTGTACTCCAAGTCTCCCGGATCACGTTCGTTCCAAAAATCATGCTGCCGAAGGTTTCATTCCGTTTGGACTCCATTTGATATTCCTTTTCTTCGAAATACTGAAACAGGCAATAAAACAGCAATATGGGCTGGGCCTCCGGTAAGTAGGTTAGTCCCAAAAGTAATATAAAGTGTATAATAAAGCCCGTAATCATCCAAAACAGATAATAAAATAGCATGAATTCTTCATAAATTATAGATACGTTGGAGACGTATCAGCATCCCCAAGCTTAATTCCTGCTCGTCCACGAGTAGGTAAATGATAAAAGAAAGAATTTATGAAGTGTGAATGCTAGCAGGTGCACAAGTTTGATCAATGAAAATTTCAATCACCTTTTCTAGCATGATTATATTTCAAAACAGTAGTTCATCTCATAAAACTTCTCACGAACAAGTAACAAGCAATTCACATGTTAAAGCATAGACCATAAACTTTCTTGGAAACTAGCAAACTTCATTCTTAGTCATCAAACAATTACAATTCATCTTATTTTCAGGAAGGGTCTATGTCAGAACTTTGATTTAGCAAACTCCACATACTCAACTATCATATAGTCTTCTACAATTGCAAACACTCACGCAATACTTATGGTTATGGAGTTTTAATCGGACACTGAGAAAGATAGGGGCTTATAGTGTTGCCTCAACGTATTCACCTTTGGGTGATGTCAACAATAATAGTTCATGCTAACTTACATCCAATTGGATATATATATATATACATATATATATATATATATATATATATATATATATATATATATATATCAGGATCTTTCCAACACGAGGTGCTTGCCAAAGGATAAAATGAAAAAGGGAAAGGTTAAGATCACCTTGACTCTTGCATAAAGTAAAAGACATAAAGTAAAAGATTGGCCCTTCGCAGAGAGAAGCAGAGGTTGTCATGCGCTTTTATGGTTGGATGCACAAAATCTTAATGCAAAAGAACGTCACTTTATATTGCCACTTGTATATGGACCTTTATTATGCAGTCCATCACTTTTATTGCTTCCATAACAAGATCGTATAAAGCTTATTTTCTTCACACTAACAGTTCATACATAATTA